>JAHRHZ010000283.1:44708408-44747657 GCA_024137785.1 Ginglymostoma cirratum
GACCCAAAATGTCAACTTTCCTGCTCCTCTGATGTTGCCTGGCCTGCTGTGTTCCTCCAGCTTCACACTGGGTTGTCAGTGTAAGAAGAAATTTTTTAAAGGCAAATGTAAAGCAATTTTATTAAGTAAGGGAGTGAAAGGTCATCACAGTAGGCAGGAATGCAGATTTAATGTTACAATTAGATCAGTAATGATTTTATTGAATGGTGAAGCTGGTTCAAGGAGCTGAATATGCAACTCTTCCTCCTAATCTATACATCCTTAAGACTGGTGAATTGTATCAAATAGCATATCCCTTTGGCAGTTCCCAACAGGCAAAGTATGGATAGTACCTAACCAGCCGATGGTTGTAAAACTCAGTACATGGTGTCCAACAGTAGATGTTATTCTAAAGCTGGAAAGCAGTTGCTAAATGCTCCCGAATGTGCTAAGAATTATGCTGACAATTAGTTTAAGGTCGTCAATTGAATTGGCAGTATGACAAACTTGCGAAACCTATAATCTACACATAATGCACACAACCTGTTTTTTGCAGACGGAAGATAAAGATACAAAGATTGTTTTTATTTCAACTTAACAAAATAGAAGGCAGCCATTTAACAAAAGTGAAGTTCTGTGGATGTTAGAAGTTGGAAACAAATATGAAATGCTGCAGAAATTAAACATGTCTGGCAGCATCTGTGGGGAGAGGAACAGAGTTAACATTTACAGTCGAAAATACTAATGCCAGTTTTCTTTCCATAGATGCTGCAAGATGGCAGCCATTTTCTGGTTTATTTTTCAGGCAATGCATTGATGAATCAGCGTTAACATAGCTAGTTTAAATTTAAACAAACTTGGCAGTCAGCTTTCTGTCATTACCATACTGGTGCACTCTGTAGCAACACTAGAATCCAACACATTTCATTTGCGAAACATTAGTACTCCCTTCTCATATGTTACGATATGTCATTCTATTTTGCATTGTTTGTGCAAATATTTTGATGAGTACAAGATGGAAAGCTTCAACAGAATGTGTACTCCGGTCCAAGATGGCGGCGAAGTAGGAGTCCTGTTCTTTTTTTTAAACTTACTTGGATGGCATCCCCAACAGCAAGAATGCAGTAGGTAGATCTCGAGCAGACCTCGTGCGGTCTCAAGCTGTGCCCAGGGTGTGGACTTCAGGCAGACCCAGGGCATGAACCTCGAGTGAGACTCTACTTACTTTTCCAGAGCAAGGACAGAACCTGGAATCGGCGGCTACTACATCCACAGAGGTGACATTGGCCAGGTAGGCCCAGCGGAAAGGACGACGTCTCAGGATTGGAGACTTTGTTGTTGGTTGGGTCCAGCACTGGCCATGGCGAAGTGGTGGCGGAAGGGCACCATAGCAACGTCAATGAGGAGGGCCCAGCAGTAAGAAACATGATTCTGACGTTGGTTAGTCTGGTTCAGGTGGCAGCAAGACAGCGGACAGCCTGGCAACAAAGATGGTGCCTGAGGATCGGTGACTTCAATGTTTGTTGGGTCTGGTGTAGACGGTGGTGAAGCGGCTGCAGAGGGTTGGCGGCGCACACATCATCGACAGTGATGAGCTGGCTCAGGACCTGATGGACTCTTTTCAAGCTCTACCTTTCATTTCTTCTTATTCTTAAATTATTCAAAATGGTTTTGTGTAGTCACAAATGAAAACTTTTCACTGCATTTTATTGTATTCTTACTGTAAAATACATGTGACAATAAAAGCAAAATCAAATAATCTTTCTTTTCAGCAATAGCCAAGAAATCTTAAATCATTGGGTGATGAATCTTGCACTTGAACCTCCACATTCAAGATAGAAGGTTTAATCTCACAAGGCTTTCAAAGCCATTTGAAAAACTTTTCCTTCAGGTGGAATCTGTAACCTGTAGCCTCATTGGTTATGTTCCTGTCGAGCACTGAATTTTTTTCTATAAATTGATAACCTTAAGCAGCAACTCCATATATTCACCACGTACATAATACATTAAGACTTTAACTGTAGCTCCATTATCAACCTTTTTCTTTTATCTTGCTGGAACTTGTCATAACTTGTGCGCTCCAAGAATTTCTCAGTCGTTTCGTCTGATCTTGATTCCTTTTCTTGTACACCAAAGGAAGATTTTGATTTAATACCATGGCCTCTGTAACCACTGACGGATTATATCTCAGTGGCTGTTAAGGCTTTCTGAATTAAGCTGACACTCCTAGACTGCTTCTGGTGCACCTTCCTTCATATGCAATCATGAAATGATTGGCTGAAATAGTTTAACATGCTTCTGCTTTTTTTAACAGTCTCTTTTAATGCTGAGTGTTAAAATACATCATACGCTTCTTTCACATGCTGGTTTAAAAAGTTTTCTGTCTGGCAAGTCACTGGTAGCTTGTGAGTTGATAACAGCATGATGAGGGAAACAAACTTTTGGTGGAACAGTTCAAAGGCAAGTGTATATCTCTGTATCCAATCAAACTTAAGGATTGTTAAATAAACAGTGCAAGGATGAGCAGGAATGCTCAATTCGATACAAAATGAAGGAAACAAATATTGAATAAAGGAAGGCAAGAGAGGAGGCAATGTAGGAAAGTGTTTTAATTTTGACGTTTTTTAAGTTTCCAACAGTCATTAAAATCTGAAGGAATGAGGTTCCACACTTAGAAAAGTTACTTGTTGGTGTCAGTGAGGTTGGCTGGCAGCAACTAATGCTCATCTTAGGGTTAACTAGACACTTAGACTGAAATAGATGATGCACAACTTTCTGTGGAGACTTTAGTGCATATTTATCACTCAAATGTAGCCATTTCATGCTGTTCAATCCATTTCAATGATGAGATGCAATTTTCATTAATCCAATACCAAAATGCCACAACTCTGACATTGACAGACATTTATGTTCAACCATACAACTGTCCTTTGTCTGAAGTTGCAATGGCTCTTGAACACACTGAATTTCATTAGTCTCACTATTATTTTGAGAGCAAAATCTGGTCCAATGTCAAAATGCAAGAAACCAAGCATAATAAATATTATGCATAAATAATATTAATTATGAAATAACAAGGTGTAGAGCTAGATGAACACAGCAGGCCAAGCAGCATCAGAGGAGCAGGAAAGCTGACGTTTCAGGCCTAGACCCAAGCCAGAAGGTTGATAGCAGACTCTGCAGCAGTGAAGGAGAAGCAGCAGCCTACAGGTATAGTAAGAGGAATGCTCTCTCCAACATTTCAAAGTTTAAAAATATGCTCGGCAACCAAGATACCACTGTGAAGCATGCACAACCACAGAACAACCTACAATCACAATTGAGTTCAGGTGGGCAAGCAGAGAAAGCGTCAAAGCACTGGCGCCCTGATCTGCCAGCTGGAAGTCAACTCCAGATGCCTGACCTTCTCTCTATGCCATGGAGAACCAATGTGTTGACTGAAAATTTCCAGTTGACTTCTGAAAAGACGCCTTCGTTGTCTTTAATGATTGTAATTGGCTGCTTGCTGTTTGTGGAATGATAGTTCTGCCAACTGTGAAGGCATCCTCTAGGGAAAATGATCCTGTATGATTCTTCTCAATAGGATGTATATAAATTAAACAATTGGTATCTCATACACTTCTTTGCTTCTCCATTTTAAAAAATTGTAGTCATGAATGATTTCCAATTTATTGAACTGAGGATTCAATTTTCTGATATAATTGACTTAACCTGCTATAATTGAAAAGGCATTTGAAAAAGTACCATACATTGGGTTTATTTGCAACATTGAAGCTCATGGAATAAAATATGGCATAACAACACAGATACAATGATAGAGTTGCAGTAGAATGAAGGGTGGTATATTACTGGGTTTGCGGTAAATGAATGCAATGACATCTCTGCAGGAGTGATTCCAGTATTCCCCAACAAGATCCAGGGTTGTCTCCTCATCAGAGGTGAGGAGCCTAATGTCTGGCAGTACCCCTACCCGTACAACATCTCCCTGCTCTGTCATGTGCTGTTTTCTCTTGTAATAAGAGAAAAGGAGGGATTGAATGAGATGTAAGTGGATGGCATGGCTGTTAGAGCAGCTGCAGTTGTCGATCTGCCCCAGTGCCTATAACATTGCAGGGGTAGTGGAGTGAGGGGCTGCGGTGAGTGAGAGCATGTGAGGTAAGATGTTTTAGGCAATATTGAGAGTGGTAGACCTTGAGCCTTCGTGAAAGCTGGCTGTAGCAGCAGACACAGAGTGATTGTGAGGGAGCAGAGAGAAGAGTGTAGCCTTCCCTGAGGCAGTGAACAAAGTCATTGACCTTCTTTCAGCATTGTTGGTCATTCCTCCACAAAACAGAGATGGCACAGACCTGGGCAGTGACCTCAGAACAGGCTGCCAGGGTCTTGTGGCACAACTTTCTCTGCCAGTCCTCCAGGATGATGTCTCTTCTTGCACCATCCCATCCACCAGGACCTCCACGTCCCTGTCGGAAAAATGCAGTGCCACCTTCCACTTCTCTGACATCTCCTGTAAATACTCTTGACCAAACAAGGCAGCTTCTGAATACCAGTGTTGGCCTTTTCAAAATGGCATGGATATAAGGGGTGCCAATGTTTAAGCAGATATCTGCTGAGTGGCCAGTTGTTCTGGAAAAAGTGTATGGTAAGATGAGACTGGAATCAATTGTAATAAATGCCATTGGGCTGGGGTAGGGAGCTAAAGAAGCAAGTTTGGTGAGATAAAACGAAGGATTTCATTAGGCCTTACAGAATACATCTCTCCAAAAAACCCAATGCAGTTCACACTTAACTAAAGAAACATAAGATTCAGCCCATGGAGTTTTTTTTCCCTCCTCCATGTTGTAATATGTGTGATGAAATGAATAGATAAAAATGAACAGGACGGAAATTATGAAAGTCTGCTGATAGTTCTTTCTCCTATCTCAGGGATGCTGAGATATCCCACGACCCAAGTTAATGCTCCCTGAGCGTAAATCTGTGACGAAACCTGAGGCTTTCCTGATCCTTTTGTTTTACTGCTACATTCCATTTACCACTGGATGATTAGTATCTCCTAAATGAAAACAGTGTGTAGACTGTCCCTAAGAATGATGTATTTTAACAAAGAGGCATTTGAAGTTTATGATGCTGCAGCACCTGGATTTTGGCATCATATTCAGATTACTTTGGTTTGTGACAGGTTCTTGATATTATACATGCGTGTTTAAATCTACATTGTCGTCTTTTAGTTTCCCACCTTTAAAAGGATAACAGATAAGACAGCATTATGGTAACTGTTGGTCACATAGCACAGTCATGGCTGACGAAAATAGTCCTGTCAGAAAGTGATATGTCTAGTTTTCCCATACTGTTCCTTAGGGCACAGTCAATGTGTAAATAGTGTTTTTAATATTTATGTAGCAAGTGCTTGTGAGTAGCTTTGTGGAAAATCTTATATGCAGTAAATCAAAAAACATTGCATGCTTAAGGATAAGAATGTAATGTTTAAAAGATAATGCTTTAAGAAAATTACAATGATTTTTCATAAGGATGTAAGCTCTGACAAGAATGGCACCCTCCATTGTTGTTAGTAATAGCACTTTCTCAGCCATAGTGCGGTAGTCACATTTGTGTTGCTCCTGAATATATATCACATCATCCTGCAGCACCATATTGAACTCTCATTTTATTCTCTATGCAGTAATTAAAATGAAGTAACTCACCTGATGGTGAAAGGGAATGTTTAGAGTAAATAGCTTCAATCCCTTACTAGGCCTGACCTATCTGATCTCAGCCAGGTAGTTAGCAATTGTTTGGATTGA
Source organism: Ginglymostoma cirratum (assembly GCA_024137785.1). Classification (NCBI taxonomy): domain Eukaryota; kingdom Metazoa; phylum Chordata; class Chondrichthyes; order Orectolobiformes; family Ginglymostomatidae; genus Ginglymostoma; species Ginglymostoma cirratum. The sequence continues at coordinate 44,714,186 of JAHRHZ010000283.1, forward strand.
CATCCCTGTGATAGGGAAAGGAAAATCTGCCCCAATGATCACTCCTGGCTGTGTGTGTTTGGACACTGCCCATGACCCCCAGTGGCTCCCATTGTAGAACAGCTAGTCAATACTCACGACCAGGTTTCAGGTGGATAAAGCACAAAGGAGCAACCAACATGTAAGGAATTACACTCCCAATAAAGAAAGATAAAGAGAAGAAAGAATGCTCTGGGAAGGATTTGTACCAAAAGTCCTTGTCTTACATCATTAATTTGGTTCCTGGAAAACATAAAGTTAAATGAAAGATATTATGCAAAATATAATTTCCCACAGACACTATGTTATAAATGGGAATTATGGTACTGGACGAAGACTTTTTGAATATGCATTTCCATATAAACATATATATTTGCATCATAAAGCTAAGTAAATGTTGAACACATCAGCAAGCTTGGGTATTCACCCATCCGGCTCATTATGAACAAATGTTAAGTGTAGAATTCATAGAGACCGAGAGGTTTATAGCATGGAAACAGGCCCTTTTGTCCAACTTGTCCACGCTGCCCAGATTTCACAATTAACTTCGTCCCAATTGATTGCATTTTGTCCATATCCCTCCATACCTATTCCAACCATGTACTTGTCCGAATGTTTCTTTAATGCCAAAATTGTGCTCACCTCCACCACTACTTATGGCAGCCTGTTCCAAACATGCACCACCCTCTGTGTGAAAAAAATTGCCCTTTTGGACCATTTTGTATCTTTCCCTTCTCACGTTAATCCATGCCCTCTAGTTTTAGACTCCCTTACAAAGAAATTTCCATTTAACTTAAAAGCTCTGATTTCTTAGGGAAGATAAAACACAGTGTTGATTCTGATTAATGAAAACCGTTAATTTACACCTACAATAATCAACCAAGAACTTACGAAGAGTCTGCAAAGATAAATTGATTAAATGAATGGGCAACAAATTGGCAATTGGAGTGTATATGAAGTTAACCACTTGGACAGGAAGAATAGAAAACCAAAATATTATATAAATGGAGAGAAACTACAGAATGTTGTGATTGACAGGAATCTGGCTTTCTTTGCACATGGGTCTGCAAAAAGTCAGCGTGCACGTTGTTTTAGCATGCAATGGTCACACTTCAATTAAAATGTAGATCTCTAGAAAAAACAAGAGCCAATTACAAAGTTTCCTTGAGTGAAAGAAAGAATGTAGTTACCTACTAACTCTGAAAAATGTAATGAAAAGATGACATCAAACACATGCACAAACACAGGTAATAAGTTTAAACGGGAATCTATCTGGTACAGGCAGGAAAAATAAAGCTTTGCAGTTTAGATATCTCTAGAGTCTTGGAGGTCTTAGACTTGATTAGTTGTTGAATCATATCCACTGCAGTTGCAGAACCTGTAGATATCTCAAGTTCTCATAGAGAGAGAGAAAGATGCACAGAGGGAAAAAAAGTCTTCCAGGTTCTGCTATGTGAATCCATGTTCTTCTCTCACACTCAAAAGCAGCTGTTGAAACACAGTGTAGTGTGTATTTTAGAGTCAAGCTCCATGATCTTTCCAAGCCAACTAATTAACAAGTGAACCTTTCATTTTTCAATGCATGAAATTACCAGAAACATTAGAATTAAATAGGAGATGTGAATTCCTCAATGCTGACTCAGTTACCTGGTTTCACTATCTTTAGATAAAGGTGGTAACTTCAGTGCAGATGGCTTTGTTTATTCCATGTGGCAGCCCTGAAGCTTCAGTCAGGTTTTAGGTCATTTTAGGTCCATATTTCTTCCTTTTTAAAATACATAGTAGCCCATGAAAGATCTCAGATGATGGAAATTAAAATTCAACAGTCTATTTACTAGTATTGTAACAAACTACAGTAACTAATTAGGTAGGTAGCAAATGAAACATTGGTCTGTGAAAAGGATGGAGTATAAAGCTGAAAGCTGTTGCTACAGCTGTAAAGAGCATTGATGAGATTGCACCTAGTCACCTTAGTTAAGAAAGGATATATTTGCGTTGAAAGCAGTTTAGAGTGTGTTCATTAGACTGATTTCTGGGATTAATGAAGGATCTGTTCTGAGGAAGGGTCATTGGACCTGAATGTTAACTCTGATTTCTCTCTGCAGATGCTGCCAGGCCTGTTTAGCTTTTCCAGCAATTTCTGGTTTTGCTTCTGATATCCAGCATTCGCAGATCTTTCAGTTTTTTACTTTTTCTGGGATTATTGGATTGTTTTATGCGGAAAGATTGAGCAAATTATGCCTATGCTCACTGAATTTTAAAAGGATGAGAGATGACTGCATTAAAATATATAAGATTGTGAATGGCCTGGGACATGTGGGGAAGTCTAGGAAAAAGAGGGCAGTATTTAAAAATATAAGGTTCTCCCACTTATTACAGAGACAAGGAGGAATTTCTTCTCTCAGATGGTCATTAGTCTTTGGAATTTAATGAATAAAAACAAAATAATTCAAGACCACCAGAACGCTGACAGAAGATAGCTGCTATTTTCCATGATTTGCCTGACTGCAATGTTGAGGTACAAATGGATATAGTGTACACTCAATTCATTCTATGAAAGGCGGTCAGTGTTTAAACAGAGACCTTTAACGGGCCGACTGGAGAATACAAGAGAACCCTGCAACATGGACCTAGCACAATTAAAAATTCAGGCTGCTTCTAGCTATCTGTGGCTTATGACAGCCCTCGAAGGTTTACCGGCTCCCTGTCTCACCCAAGGACAATCTCTGTCAAGTTCAGTATGGGAATTGTGTGGGAACATCCAGAAATTTGGGTTCGGAGGTACAAATGATGTTAAGAGGAAACAGCAGCAACAAAATGAAAATATAAATTACAAAGTGATATTAATAAAAAATAATTTGTTCAGAATGATATTAGGTGAGGACTTCCTGTACTTGTATGAGATAACTTTAAAATAAAAAAAGTTGTACTTATATGTCACAACCATGGGAGGTCCTAAAGCTCTTTGCACCCTATTAAGTTCTTTTGAAGTATAGTTGCTGTTAGTGAAAATACAGCAACTAATTTGTTCAGAGATAAGTTCCACAAAAGCTGTGAAGTAAAAGAGCAGATCATGAGCAGAGGATGTCGTTTGGGAGTTGGGCATTGATGAGGACTCCAGGAGAGTTACCCTGGCTCCTTTTTTCAAAAAAATCCTGTGAAATTTTCTAATGCAATGGCACTATCCCACAAATAAAGTGCATGTTTGGCTTGGAGGAACTGCAGCTGTACTTTGAGCTTGTTGCCAAACCAAGTTCCCTCAGCATTTGGGGTGTCAGTTCTGCAAACACGCTCACCATGTCAATATAAAGCCCTGATGACACTAGAGATAACTAATGTCCTGAGTTCTGCTGGCAGCACTGCCATGTGGAATTTCAGCCATGCATAATAAGAGAAAAATGATGCACACTCCAGTAATACTATGAAAGATAACATAGTGAATTCTTGTAATTTATTTGTATTCAGTCTGAGTTATCCAAGATGCTTGTCTAGTCTTTTTACTCTTCATAGCAAATGAGTAGACAACAAAAGTCTGGCAAAAAAGGAATAATAAATATTCCTTTTCATAGCAGCTGACTAAAGTGAACAAGCCATTGGCAACATATAATGTTCTTCATCTTATTGAAAAGAATTTGCTGTATGCTGCTCTCAAGGTCACCAAGAAATTATGTAAAATGAGTTTGAATGAGAATTAATTGCTGAGGAATGAGGCAATTTCACAAGAAGGGGCACTTGCATACATTGCTCCTTACAAGATATTCACAAGTTGTTTCATGTTTAATACATAGCTCACCATTTGTCTCTGATTCTTGCTAATCATAACTCAACTGAACCTATTTTGAACTGTCTCCTTACACTTAGTAATTTTCATTATACTGTCGTTTTAGTGTTGTAAGTTGAGGTTTTCCTTCTTTTGTAATAACAGTAAGCAAATCTTTGCTTTAATTTTAATAAGCGACTAAGATTTCTCCACTTCGTCTTTATTTAAAATGGACCTTTTCTTTCTCAGAACAGCTTAGCTCAAGTGTTGTGACGTACTTTACCCCTTCCAGAATAGAAATCAGAGTAATTTGCCTGACATCACACAGTTATTGAAAGTGCAGCAGAGCCTCGGGAGAACTGAGGAATGTAGAACTGACATTTCTTCAAAGAAAAATTGATATTATTGTTGAAACTTTCAAAGTAACAATCCCCTAAGGTAGTGCAAGGCTGATGCTGGAGAATTCCTTAGCCACTGTTTCAGCACAGTTTGTTTCAATTGAGCATTAAAGCCTCTTGTCTACATTACTCTACTCACCTATTTCAGTCTCCCTGAAGTCTTTTACAGTTTTTATAAACTCTGGCAGCTGCTTCAAGCTTGATGTTATCAACAAATGTTGATACAGTACCTCAAACCTTAAGTCTAGCTCATAATTGAAGTATAAGAAAGAATCAGCAAAATTAATAAATAGTTGATTCATTGAGCTTGCCTCTGGCTCATGATGGCTTCAGCATCATGGCTAAATACTCTTCCTCCACACCTCCAAGGCCCCATCACCGATTACCATACCAATCCCCTCCTGAGCCCAACCACAGCTCAGTATTAAATATCAAAGAAAGGCAACTCCAATCCTAATCATTACTAACCTCATCTTTCCATTCCAAGGTCTTCACCTTATCTCCTACCCTGGGTTCTCTCTCTGTTTCTATTAAGGTAATCACTGACAGCGATCAGTAAATAGGAAACAGATTATTGTAGTGCTCATGTTCAAAACAAACACAGATGACTGCAGATCTATTAGTCTGACTTTATTTCCATGTACAATAATTAAATTGATGGACTAAATTTAAAGATGAAATATCACAATAATCTAGTGATATTAGTCAACATGGGTTCCAACCTTGTCTGGCTAACTGCTTTCACAGTTCTGAGAAGTTGACTATCTAACATAGCTGTGCAAGGCTGGTGCTGGAGCATTACTAGATGCTTGCTTGAAAGGCACAAAAGTCTCATTATTGAACAAATAACTGCAAGGTGACAATTATAACCATGAAATGTATAAGACACCTCACAAAGTGTTGGAACTAATGATTGGAATCTTGTATGGGTTGAAGTGGCTATCATGAGATTTGTGGTCAAATTAGATAAGAAGTCCACCAAGATTTATTTCAATGTCAAGAGCAGCTTGCTCCATCTATAATGCTTTCATGGAGTGATGAGATGAGATTCTCTTTAGGCAGCTTCAACTTGCCAATTGACAGGGATTACAGCTTGTTAAGTGCCTTATTAATGTCACAATTTACCTCATTAATGTTGAGCTTTTTATCTTACCAAATGTGATTGATTGATGTTGAGAAAACTTGACATGAAAATCAGAGTGGGTTCCTGATGACATCCGTTTGCCAATTGATCCTCTATGGGGAGGCAATGTTGTGGTGGTAATTTCACTGAGCTAGTAATCGAGAAACTCAGACCAATGATCTGGAGACACAGGTTTGAATCTCACCAAGGTAGAAGGTGGAGTTTGAATTCAATAAAAAGTCTTAAATAAAAAAAAGTTAGCCTAATTGTGGCCATTTAATCACTGCTAGTTGTTGCAAAAACCTATCTGTTTCACTAATATCCTTTAGGAACACATCTCATATCCACTTACAGAACACATTAAGCAGGGTAGGCACATCTGGTATCCATGTACAGTACTCTTCTACACTTCAACACTGCACCTCAGGATGCAACAGCATCTGTCAGTGGGTGGCATAGTGGCTCAGTGGTTAGCATTGCTGCCTCACAGTGCCAGGGACCTGTGTTCAATTCCACCCTTGGGCGACTGTCTGTGTGGAGTTTGCACATTTTCCTCATGTCTGCATGGGTTTCCTCCCATAGTCAATAGATATGCAGGTTAGGTGGATTGACCATGCTAAATTGCCCATAGTGTCCAGCGTTGTGCAAGCTGGGTGGATTAGCCATGGGAAATACAAGGTTACAGAGATAGGGTAGGGGGCTAGGTGTGTGTCTGGGTGGGATGCTCTTTGGAGCTAAATGGTTTTCTTCCACACTGTAGGGATTCTATGATGATATCATTGTAATACTGCAGCAAGGACTCTGTGCACTTGGGGACACACACCCAGCTCATGGACTGGACCAGGCTGCAGTTCCAGCCTGTTCACCTACTCTCCCAGTGCTTGCTTCATCCTATTGGATACATGCAGCCTCCCTACCTTGCTTTAGCCTTTGTGTGACTTGTCCCTTCAACCAGGGCTACAGAGCCGTGTTACTATCGTCCCACACAGGTAAAAAGCCAAGAAACTTGTCATGGTTGACAGTTGTGCTCGGTAAAGTCATAGAGGATAGCTTTCATTCAGGGGCTCCTGGCACAATAAGCTAGGGTCTGCCTCTGCTACCAGTCCAGGATCCAGAACATAGTCAGTTGTCTGTCCAGTACAACCAGAGTCAGGAGGCTGTCCATTGTAACGGGTGAGGAACCAAAAATTGGCAGCTCACCACCTTCTGCCCTATTGTGGAATCTTTTTAATCCTGGAATGAGGGAGCAGTAAGTATTAAGGGAGGTGAAAGTGGCTGGCACAGCTGTTACAATTCCTACAGATGGGGAGGTTTCTTGAGCAAGTGAGAAGGCAGTGCAGAAAGCATTCAAGATGAGTGATGTTGGGGGGTTGGAATGGGCGACAGCAAGTGAGGAAAGGGGCTACAGGCAATAGTGAGAATGGGAGAGCATGAGCGTTGATGGGAGGTGGATGCTCTTACAGTGATAGAGTGAGTGTAAGGTATTGGAGAGAAGCTGATGGGACTAATGTTGGAAGAACAGAGAAAGTCATTGACCTTTTTCCTAAGTCCTGGGCTTCCCTCAAATCAGCTGATGCTACACTGATCCGGAAGGTAACCTCAGATTGGGCTAGCATGGTCTGGTCTAGTGGCCTTCCACTTCCCGAGGGCGTAGGAAATGCTGCATTTATGTCACACCCATTCAGTAGGACCTCCAATACCCTGCCTACAAAGTAGAGAGACAAGTTCCCTCTGTCCGCCACCAGCAGCTATTGCAGGGCAGTCCAGACTGACAGTAATGTTTCAGGTCTGGTGACCCTTCCTCAGAACTCGGAATTCTGAGGAAGGGTCACCGGACCCAAAGCGTTAACTCTGATTTTTTTTTTCTTCATAGATGCTGCCAGACCTGCTGAGCTTTTCCAGCAACATAGTTCTTGTGGCTGTTTCTTTAAGTCTGGCTTCAGAGTTTTGGACTGCGCTTTCTGCCAGATATTGGATGGTATAAATCTGTCCTTATATGTTGAATACCATTTGACTTTAGAAAAGACTCAAATTCCCTGCTAGTGAATGATGTCTTTTTATCTTTGATCAACACTTCAGGGAGTCTGTGTATTGCAAAAGATGCATGCAGTTTTCTTATTGTCATCCCGTGTTTGATGAATGAGTGCTATGCATGTCCAGCTGCTTTGAATGGTCACCCACAATGACTAAGAACGTTGATCCTATGAAAGGACCAGCATAATCGACGTGTAACCGAGTTTTGGGTTTACCGAGCCTTTCCCACGAATGTGGGGGGAGCTGGTGGAGGTACTTCTGTACTTGTTGTCACTCTAGGCACTGCTCCACCAACACAGCCGTGCCTGGATCCAATCCTGGCCACCAGACATAACATCTCACCAACATCTCCAATTTGGACACCCCGGATGACCCTGGTGGAGTTCAGCCAGTATCCGGTATTGACCTTTGCTCGGGACGATCACTCTTGCCTCCCCATGATAATATATCATCCTTTACAGTGATGTGGTCTGTCTAGGCCCAAAAAGGTTTCAATTCTGGTTGTGACAGCCCTTTGATTTCCCCCATCATCACCAGCTGTTTCAGTTTTGCCAGGCCCGGATCTTTCAACATCCGAAGTTTGATATTGTCAGCTGTGACTAAAAGTGTGCCCAGAAAATTACAGATTCTTCCAGGGGCAGTGCCACCGGTGGTGTATCTGCCAGCAGGAGGTGGCTATTTGGCCTCCCAGATGGTGTTCCAACTTGTAATTACATGCACTTAGCCTTACAGCCCACCACCGAATTCGGCCTTAAGCTATGGGTGACACTGCCTAGTCATCTTTAAGTAGACCTAGCAAGGGTTTCTGGCCCACTATTATTACAAATTTACTTCTGTAAAGGTAGAACATAGAACATAGAACATAGAATGTTACAGCTCAGTACAGGCCCTTCGGCCCTCGATGTTGCACCGACCTGTGAAACCAATCTGAAGCCCATCTAACCTACACTATTCCATTATCATCCATATGTTTATCCAACGACCATTTAAATGCCCTTAAAGTTGGCAAGTCTACAACTGCTGCAGGCAAGGCATTCCATGCCCTTGCTACTCTCTGAGTAAAGAATCTACCTCTGATATCTGCCCTATATCTATCATCCCTCAATTTAAATCTATTTCCCCGCGTGCTAGCCGTCACCATCCTAGGAAAAAGGCTCTCGCAGTCCACTCTATCCAATCCTCTGATCATCTTGTATGTCTCTATTAAGTCACCTCTTAACCTTCTTCTCTCTAACAAAAACAGCCTCAAGTCCCTCAGCCTTTCCTCATAAGACCTTCCCTCCATACCAGGCAACATCCTGGTAAATCTCCCCTGCACACTTTCCAATGCTTCCACATCCTTCCTATAATGCGGCGACCAGAACGGTACGCAATACTCCAAGTGCGGCTGCACCAGAGTTTTGTACAGCTGCAACATGACCTCATGGCTCCGAAACTCAATCCCTCTACCAATAAAACCTAACACACCATACGCCTTCCTAACAACCCTATCAACCTGGGTGGCAACTTTCAGGGATCTATGCACATGGACACCGAGATCTCTCTCCTCGTCCACACTACCAAGAATCTTACCATTAGCCCAGTACTCTGTATTCCTGTGACTCCTTACAAAGTGAATCACCTCACACTTTTCTGCATTAATCTCCATTTGCCACCTCTTAGCCCAGCTCTGCAGCTTATCTATGTCCCTCTGTAACTTGCAACATCCTTCCACACTATCCACAACTCCACCGACTTTAGTGTCATCCGCAAATTTACTAACCCATCCTTCTACGCCCTCATCCAAGTCATTTATAAAAATGACAAACAGCAGTGGCCCCATAACAGATCTGTGCGGTACACCACAAGTAACTGAACTCCAGGATGAACATTTCCCATCAACCACCACCCTCTGTCTTCTTACAGCTAGCCAATTTCTGATCCAAACCGCTAAATCGCCCTCAATCCCATGCCTCCGAATTTTCTGCAATAGCCTACCATGGGGAACCTTATCAAACGCTTTACTGAAATCCGTATACACCACATCAACCGCTTTACCCTCATCCACCTGTTTTGTCACCTTCTCAAAGGACTCAATAAGGTTTGTGAGGCACGACCTACCCTTCACAAAACCGTGTTGACTATCCCTAATCAAATTATTCCTTTCTAGATGATTATAAATCCTATCTCTTATAATCCTTACCAACATTTTACCCACAACCGAAGTAAGGCTCACTGGTCTATAATTACCAGGGTTGTCTTTACTCCCCTTCTTGAACAAGGGGACGACATTTGCTATCCTCCAGTCTTCTGGCACTGTTCCTGCAGACAATGATGACATAAAGATCAAAGCCAAAGGCTCTGCAATCTCCTCCCTAGCTTCCCAGAGAATCCTAGGATAGATCCCATCCGGCCCAGGGGACTTATCTATTCTCACACTTTCCAGAATTGCTAACACCTCCTCCTTATGAACCTCAATCCTGTCTAGTCTAATAGCCTGTATCTCAGTATTCTCTTCGACAACATTGTCTTTTTCATGTGTGAATACTGATGAAAAATACTCATTTAGCGCTTCTCCTATCTCTTCAGACTCCACGCACAACTTCCCACTACTGTCCTTGACTGGCCCTAATCTTACTCTAGTCATTCTTTTATTCCTGACATACCTATAGAAAACTTTAGGGTATTCCTTGATCCTACCTGCCAAAGACTTCTCATGTCCCCACCTGGCTCTTCTTAGCTCTCTCTTTAGGTCCTTCCTGGCTAACTTGTAACTCTCAAGGGCCCTAACTGAGCCTTCATGCCTCATCTTTACATAAGCCTCCTTCTTCCTCTTGATAAGAGATTCAACTTCTTTAGTAAACCACGATTCCCTCACTCGACCACTTCCTCCCTGCCTGACAGGTACGTACTTATCAAGGACACGCAGTAGATGTTCCTTGAACAAGCTCCACATTTCAATTGTGCCCAGCCCCTGCAGTTTCCTTCCCCATCCTATGCATCCTAAGTCTTGCCTAATCGCCTCATAATTGCCTTTCCCCAGCTATAACTCTTGCCCTGCGGTATATACCTATCCCTTTCCATTGCTAAAGTAACTGTAACCAAATTGTGGTCACCATCAGCAGAGTGCTGACCTACCTCCAAATCTAACAACTGGCCTGGTTCATTACCCAGTACCAAATCCAATGTGGCATCGCCTCTTGTTGGCCTATCTACATACTGTGTCAGGAAACCCTCCTGCACACATTGGACAAAAACTGACCCTTAAGTACTTGAACTATAGCGTTTCCAGTCAATATTTGGAAAGTTAAAGACCCCGGAACAACTAATCCGTTAATTTCGCTCCTATCCAGAATCATCTTTGCTATCCTTTCCTCTACATCTCTGGAACTATTCGGAGGCCTGTAGAAAACTCCCAACAGGGAGACCTCTCCTTTCCTGTTTCTAACCTCAGCCCATACTACCTCAGTAGACGAGTCCTCATCAAACGTCCTATCTGCCACCATAATACTGTCCTTGACTAACAATGCCACACCTCCCCCTCTTTTACCACCTTCCCTGATCTTACTGAAACATCTAAACCCCGGAACCTGCAACAACCATTCCTGTCCCTGCTCTATCCCTGTCTCCAAAATGGCCGCAACATCAAAATCCCAGGTACCAACCCATGCTGCAAGTTTACCCACCTTATTCCGGATGCTTCTGGCGTTGAAGTAGACACACTTCAAACCACCTTCCTGCCTGCCGGTACACTCCTGCGACCTTGAAACCTTATTCATGACCTCACTACTCTCAACTTCCTGTACACTGGAGCTATAAGCCAGGTTCCCATCCCCCTGCTGAATTAGTTTAAACCCTCCCAAAGAGCATTAGCAAATTTCCCCCCCAGGGTATTGGTACCCCTCTGGTTCAGGTGCAGACCATCCCGTTTGTAGACGTCTCACCTACCCCAAAATAAGCTCCAATTATCCAGGTATCTGAATCCCTCCCTCCTGTACCATCCCTGTAGCCATGTGTTCAACTGCTCTCTCTCCCTATTCCTCGCCTCGCTAGCACGTGGCACGGGTAACAAACCAGAGATAACAACTCTGTTTGTTCTAGCTCTAAGCTTCCACCCTAGCTCCTTGAATTTCTGCCTTACATCCCCATCCCTTTTCCTACCTATGTCGTTGGTGCCTTTGTGGACCACAACTTGGGGCTCCTCCCCCTCCCCCTTAAGGATCCCAAAAACACGATCCGAGACATCACGAACCCTGGCACCTGGGAGGCAACACACCAACCGCGAGTCTCTCTTGTTCCCGCAGAATCTCCTATCTGTCCCCCTAACTATGGAGTCCCCAATGACTAATGCTCTCCTCCTCTCCCCCCTTCCCTTCTGAGCAACAGGGACAGACTCTGTGCCAGAGACCTGTACCCCATGGCTTACCCCTGGTAAGATGTCCCCCTCAACAGTATCCAAAACAGTATACTTGTTGTTGAGGAGAATGGCCACAGGGGATCCCTGTGCTGTCTGCCTGTTCCATTTCCATTCCCTGACTGTAACCCATCTACCTTTTTCCTGTACCTGAGGTGTGACTACCTCCCTGTAACTCCTCTCAATCACCCCCTCAGCCTCCCGAATGATCCGAAGTTCATCCAGCTCCAGCTCCAGTTCCCTAACGGTTTCCGAGGAGCTGGAGTTGGGTGCACTTCCCGCAGATGAAGTCAGCAGGGACACTAGTGGTGACCCTTACCTCCCACATTCTACAGGAGGAGCATGCAACTGCCCTAACATCCATTCCCACTGTTCTGAATTCTAAAAATCAGACTATTGGAAAAAAAAACTAGTAACTTACCAAATCAGCACTCAGAACCTTTTTGGTTAGAGGAGAAGGATGGGTGGGAGACACTACCTAAGTAGTGTTTCGGGTAAAGCAACCGCCCAAATATATTACCTCACTTACTTAGCCGTCCCGTGTCTGCTCCTGCTCAGCGCGCACTCCGCCTATTCAAGAGGTAAGTTTTTAAAGGAGAAGCTTACCTTCCCAGGCTGCCCTTGCGCCTCCTTCCGGACTCCAGCTGCTGAAACGACTGAAAGGCCGCAGTCACGCGAGGTAAGACTTTTATACTCTTAAAGCTTACCTTCATGGTGGAACTTCCTGACACCAAATATGACTGCCAAAACTTCCGTCTCTGTCTGGGTGTATTTATGCTCTGCATTAGCCAAAGTCCTGGATGCATATACTATTGGGCATTCCTCTCCTCTGGGCCACCTATGAGCTAATGATACTGTGATGCCATCTGGGGAGGCATTGCATGACAATACCAGATCTCGCTTGGGATCATAGATGCCAACACCTTAGAGGATGATAGCTGTTTCTTCACTGTGGCGTGACTATGTGACCATTTCCAAGACTGACCCTTTTTTAAGAGATGGTGCAAAGGTGCCAGGATGGAAACAAGGTTTATGTACCAACTTTCCATAACAATTCACCAGTCCAAGGAAAGACCTAAGCTCTGGTACAGACATGGGAGCCAGGGCACCTTCGATTGCTCTCACTTTATTTTCCAGCTTTATGAAGGACAGACCCCCTTCCAGCTTTGCGCATAAATCCTCTATGTGAGGGATTGGGTATTTATGCAGCTGTGAAAAGCAGTTTACCGTTTGTTTGAAATCCCCACAAAGGCAAACTGACACTGCGGGTTTCACAATCGGTATGACTATCCATTCTGCAAACTGAACTGGTTTGATGATTCCTTCACTTTCCAACCTTCTGATTTCTACCTCTACTTTTAGGGCAAAATGGCACCGGGAAGGCCTTGCATGATAATTGCTTCCTGGTCAAAGTGCAAAGTGGTCTTCACTCAGGCAGCCATTTTCAAATTGAAAAATGTTGAACCAATCTAAGTGAATCTTTTTCAACCAATTTTGCTCTATGGAGCTTGGGACCAAGCCTTTTATTTCAATCAGTAGTAACTGAGCCAGCTGTTTCTCATAAGAAACTGGAACTGAAGTTGCATCTTTAATCTGTAAAGGTTCCCCGGTATGGGTTCTCAGTCTAGCTGAGGTCTTGCAGAAACTTAAGGGTTGGAGTCCAGAACGAACTTTGTTAAAGACTGGCTCTGATCACTGAAATGGCCTACTGGTATTAACATCCATTAGAACTGGTTGATCATTTAACCAGACGTTTATTTTGATTGGTTCTGATTTTGTTGTTGCTCAGCAATTTAACTGTTCCAAACCAGATATAGGTGTGCATTCTCCTGGATAATGTCCTATGATTTCTCTTACTCAATTTAGGTCTTGTGGGACTCTATTGCTGTCTCCAATCTGCACACCAGCAGCAACTGTGATAGCTCGCCTGCCTGGATCCTGAAGGAGATTTTAAATATATGGCCAAGGCTTGGGGTTTTGCTGTGAGTTGACCTAAAGTGTCCTGAGTGAGGCTATGCAATTGCCTTCACCCAGGTGGTGTTACCTAATCTCAGTCAGACTGGTGGAGGTGTCCACTTCCACTGGAATACCCTGCAATTCATAAGCTCCACTTGCTACATTTTCCAATGATAAAGCCAGTTGTAGTGCCTGTATCGGCTAGTAGGCGCCACTGACATAATTCCACAGAGGCTGGTATCCCATCACTAAGTTACCCTTTATTTACACACGGACAGTCCTTGACACTGATCCAGCTTTCTCAGAGCCAGCTCTCAAAGTGAACAGGATGTCAGACACTCCTGTTTTTACTCTGTCATCCAGGGCTCCCTGATTGGACCAGATTAACATCCCCAATGAAAGAACACCCGTTCTATGAGATCCACCTGGCTGATCCTGTTATAATTATTATAGTGGATTCACCAAAATGAAATTTTGTATGAAATATTAAACTGAGGTGATACTTGAGATTCTTGGAATGTTTTCAAATGGGGCAGTTGAATGAGTTTTAATAAATATCAATAGGTAATTAAGCAGAGACTATTTTTTTCTGATTGACCATCGAAGAGATGATAATTAATTTAAAACTGAAAGTAAGGGCAGAATTTAGCTCAAATTTCTTTATATCCAGAATTGTTAGAGTTTGAACTGTGATTCCAAATTGAGTCGTTGAGCCAGAGGCCGCAAGATCTCAAGTGCACTGCTGTACATAAACATTTGAAACAGAAAAAGGAACAGGGCTATAGCGAGAGTAGAGCAAGAGGATTAGCTTTTGGTAGGTCTCCACTAAACCAGCATCAGCGCGGCATACTGAATAGGTTTCTACTGTTGTAATCCTCAATGATTTGATGATTCCTGTTTGACAACAAGGGGAAAGTTCCTATTTATAATTCCTTCCATTTCTGTTTTGTCATTGCAAGCTTACACCATTCATTTCCTACTGTCCAAACCCTTACTATCTTCTTGCTGCCAATGTGCATCCCAGAAAATCCCATTGTCTTCTGTTTTCCTGTTTAGCAATATTGTCTCATGTCCTTTCTTAGTTTATCTGAACCTTTTTTAGGATTTTTATTATTTTGTTATATATATTTTTAAATTATCTGTGGTGCAAGTACTAAATATAGTATTCCATTTTAAACACAATGCAAACTATTTGGCCATAGGACCCCAACCCAAACAGGATAGGTTCATTGGTAAAGTCTCTTTTCTCTCTAATCAAACCATTCCTCAATTTCAGTCCTATTTTGAAATATCAAATCTTACTATTTTACCTGCATTGTTAATAGATACCTCTTCCCAGTCCAAAGGGACTCCTTTGTATTTAAATTCTGTCTATGCTTATGATTTGTGTCTAGCCTGGAGACTTGTTTTGCTGATATTACTAATGTCCAGAATCTGCCCAGCAGGCATCCATGACACTCAAGGTTCGGGTGGAGGCATTTGAAGACTGAAGAAAGAACATTTCCACTTAGGACAACCAGAAATGTATTTGTTTTAAATTAGTGGACCCTTAACTGGATTGTACTCTTATTTGAGTTCATGGATAAAAGTGGATGCCAGGTTAAAGCTGGGACATTGACTTAGCTCCATGCCATCAGCATAGCAAGTGTCCATAACATTTCAGGTCAAGGATAATGAAACACTAGGGGCAGGCAATAAATGTTGGCCAGCCAGCGATGCCCATATCCCACAAATAAACAAAAAAAACTTTACCTCCAAATCACCTGCTGGGTTATACAAATTGTGAACATAACAGATTTCCAGTTCTGAAGAAAACTCACTGGACCCAAAACATTAACTGTGAGTTCTCTCCACAGATGCTGCCAGACCTGCTGAGTATTTCCAGCAAATTCTGCTTTTATTTCAGATTTCTATTGGCTTGTTGTAAAAAATGACTGCCTCAAGAAAGCCAAACAACAGAGAGCAGTATTTCAGTATAGAAATCCATTTCAAGTTAAACTCCTGTGCTCTCTCAGCTACTGCATCATTTGGCTGTTTCTAAGGTGATTTGGTTTCTCCTTCAAACATGTGACATTAAAGTCAAACAAAACAATGCTATAAGATGCTGCTTGGCCTGCTGTGTTCATCCAGCCCCACATCTTGTTATCTCGGATTCTCCAGCATCTGCAGTACCTTTTATCTCTAATGCTATACTGATTGTAATTAGGACATAACATGGTTTTTGATTTGCTCATTTTCAATTCAAATATTGAGTTAAAGAATGACTAGCAAGATAAACTAGGCAAAATATTTAAGTTTTGCCTCCATTCCCCTCATATATCAACTCTCAAATCAGACCATCAAATTGAACATCGGAAAATCCTAAAGTTTAAATAAAATTATCTTGTTTTGTAGACTGTTCCATTTATCACATTAAAGAAATATAACCTGAACTCTGTTTCCTTCAGATTCACTTTTAGCTAATTTCTATTTTATGCCTTCTAATTTTTCTTTTCTTGTAAGCATTACAGTAGTAATCTGGGCACACCTATCTAGAGTAGTTAAATTTTATGTATTTTAATGAGGCTTTTCTTTTTAGACAGTAAAGAATCTTCTTCTTTAATCTTTCCTCAAGTATTATTCACTGTGACTTTGTCCATCAGTGGGTGTGCACAGCTTTTGTACAGCAGTTGTGGTAAGTGCAATGGGCTTGCTTAAGAATTCTCACTCTTCTGTCAGCTTTTCGCTTGTCATCAATTTGCTCCAGCAAAGATAATTAAGAGTGATGGTATGATAAATAATAAAATATCTGGTCCAGTGTAATCAAATCAAAGGACAAAGGTTTGTCTCGTAGGCTGAAAACTATAATCAATATTTATTTTGTTATAGGATTAGTTAATTTAGGTTTCAGCACTGAACAACCTTTGATCTGTTTTATGAACATTGTGACTAAAGCTTTATAACTTCAGTAGTCAATAGACTGTCTTACACGACCCACAACATCAATCTTGGGATACTGCTGTCAATTACCATGCTGGAGTGAATATTGTTATCATGTGATGACATTTTAGCCAATTACATTTGTATTTCAGTTCAAGGGTGTAATGGGGATTTGATCCCCAGTGATGTAAAAACTGGTTATCATCAATCGAAAAGGAAAACCTCAGCCAAATTTTGACATTTACTGGAACATGTCGAGGGTACACACAATAAATATTTCAAAATAGGTTGCAGGATTATATCCAAAAATTACAGTGGCAGCATTTTTGAAACCTTTACATTTTTACAGCATTTTTGATTCTCGATTTTGACCCTGACACAACAAGTTGTAGCAGAGTGTAACAATTCAAGTATCATGTGTTAGGATCCACTGTGCCTACTCTCTAGCTTTGGAGAGATTTCCTACATTACAACAGTGTCCACAATTCAAAAGTACTTCATTGGATGTAAAACATTTTGAGATGTTCAGTGGTCGTGAAAAGCGCTGTTGAAATGCAAGGCATTTTCCATGAAGCACAAGAGATATTTTCAGATCTGCCCCAGTAATGAGTTTCTGTTCCACTTTCATAGATTCATTGCAAGCACCTGAAGGCACAACTTCAGAGTAAAGGGATGATCCTTTAGAACTGAGCTAAGGAGGATTTTCTTCAACTAAAGAGTGGTGAATCCATGGAAATCACTGCCACAGAAGCTGTGGAGTCTAAGTCTTTGAGTGTATTTCAGACAGAGATAGGTTCTTGATTAGTAAAGGGATCAGATTATGAGGAGAAGGCCAGAGAATAGGGTTGAGAACATATCAGCCATGATTGAACAGCAGAGCAGACTTGATGGGCTGAGTGACCTCATTCTCCTTCTGTACATCTTATGTGTCAATGTGACATTTCCATTCCTTGCCTTAACAATATTCATAATATTTTTGACCAAGACTAACGTGAAATTCCTTTGAAAGCTGTTTAAAAAACAATTTTGAAACACTTTGTGTGTTTTGAAACACAAATAATGTTGTGTTGCAAAGGTTGTGGGTGTCCGGAACAATACTATTCATTGCCATCTTTCACATGTCTGCATTATGTTAACTGTTATTTGCATTACAGACTCCCATTAAGCAAGGGGAAATCACTGATAGCACTGACAGTACAGATCCAGTTGTTCAGCTAATAAGCATAAGAGGAGCCTTTCTTTGAAAACATGTACTACTGCTTCAGAGTCTTTGGCATTAATTTTAACCAGAATAGAAGTCCTGCCCAAAGCCTGGCATCTAACATTTCCACCGGGGCAGGAAAGAGGACTGGTTCCACTTTGAAGGTCTGTGGTTCATGGAGACAACTGCACATATTAAAATACATCTGCCTACAGTCGAGTCAAATTTTGTAAGTCAGCATTTCAATGTATTTGAAGATAAATCAGAAGAAAGTGTCAAACTGCCAGAGTAGTGTAGGAGTACGTTAGTGTTGTAAGATATGCTTCTGAATAGGTCCAGGGATAGCTTTGGGGGAAGAAAAGTGCCTTTGGATGAGGTAAATTGCCCATTGACAATGTTAAAAGTAGACATGAATATATGTAAAAAGTGAAATAACTCATTGGAACTGTCAAGCTGTTGAGCCTTTAAAACTCCAATTTTTAAACAAATGTAATTTAAAAATATTTCCACACTGTCTGTTGAGGCAAACCTAAGGGCTATCATTAAGGGATTTGTCTTACAAAGACTGATTTTACAAGATATCTTTATCACAGTGGGGTGTCTATCAGTTCGCAGTTTGATTGACAGTTCCAAGTACATATAACGTATTTGATGTGGGGCTATGAAAATAAATACTTATTCTTAAAAAGTATAAGGTAGTTGAAGGAAATTATATGTAGTGAATGGGTTTTTAATCTGTGCTTTCCTTCAGAAATAGTGATTTCATTAATGGGCACTTAGAACTGCACCTTATTACATTTTGGCATGAATCTGTTCATGGTAGATACCATGTGAATTTACATGGAGGGTGTAAAGTTAAACAGTAGCGGCTGGGACTACGGTTTGGCATGAGTTAGCAAGCTGGGACTTCACTGCAGAGGTCTTCAAAAGGCCATGAAATTTGCTGTTGAGATCTTGACAAGATGATTGGCACAAGATACAGTGTGCTTTCTTGATTATGGGATGAATTAGTCAGAACCTAATGTTGCCCGCTACACTTAGCCTGAACAAAGGAAAATCTCAGCAACTTGTATCAATATTTAATTTACTTGATAAACGGTTATGGATAATGGTGAAGGGCAGATTTTGAACCTTATCATGGTCAGTATAACAGGAAATTCGAAGCTACAAATTTTCACCAAATAGCATTAGGTCCATGGTATCATCCAGACACTTCTGTGCCATTCACTTTTTAACTGCTGTGATAAGATATCGTCTTCCAGTCGTCCATTTGAGTAGAAAACTTGCTTCTCAATTTCACTGTTGGAAACAATGCATGGATTATTAGTGATAATATTAACAAATGAAGCCCAGCATTTTTGTTTCGCTGACTGTAAATCAATTAATTTAAAGGGCCATGCCATGCATGGTTAAATCATTGATTAGTCTTTTCTACTGGTGGTTTTGTTTGGGCCTTCATTTTCACTAAATGTAAGACACAAAAATATAGCACTAAACATTACAGGGTGAAATAAATGAATTGTTGTGCCTTTATTATTGACAGATAGTCTTCCCCTTTGTTGTGCTTTCATTACCTTTCATAGTATTTCATGATTTTTCATCCTTCATTAGCATCACCACCAAACGGTCATGGCATTAATCTGCACTTGGTTTCACAGAGCTTTTTCAACAAACAGATTATTGCAATCTTTTTAACTAGATGTGAACATTATTTAGACAAATGAGTTGTGTTATGCAGGGACTACCAGAATGGAAATCTTACAGAAATTTGACGAAACTATACCTTTCATAGGATAGGTTACAAAGTGATGTATCGGAACCCAAGAACTAACATCAACCCCAATGCCTCTATTTGGTGGATGGCATTCTAATTTACTTCCACTCTGTATAATTAGGTACTTCCTGTACCAATGAGCATTTAAAAAAGGAATACTTTGGCTTACACCTGTTTTAAATCAGTTCAGTTAGGTCAATGCTGAAATGGTTCTCCAGACATATGGTGCATTCCTGACCCTCTGCAGGAAGTATAGAGTTATGTTTCTGTAGATATACATACTTAAAGATCTGTTGAACTGTTTTTTTAGAAAGTCAATTTTACACCTACATGTTCCAGGGTTCTAAATACCTTTGGAACAAAATTGAGCTTTTTTAAAAATATCTTCCAAAACTTGTGGGTGCACAAGAGATTTCAATCTAATGGGCATTTTGATAATGAGTGAGAATGCTTTGTCTACATATAATGAATATATGTTCTCATGTTTGCACTAGGCACCATGTAGCTTTCCTTACTACAAGTTTCAAATATAAATAATAAGTAAAGCACACTTATTGAAGTTGTGCATCAGTCCTCATGGGAGAATGAGGAATTGAAGGAAATTATCATTTGTAAGAAGATTGTACTGGAGGAGGCAATGGAGCTGAAGTTGATTAATCCCCAGAACCACATGGTCTATATCCCAGAGTGTTGATGAAGGTGGCTATAGATGATGTCAATGCACTGATGGTTATCTTCCAAATTTTTATTGAATCTGGAATGCTTCCTGCAGATTGAAAAGTAGCAACTACCACTACTTAAGAAGGGAGAGGAAAACTGGGAACTGTGGACCTATTAACCTGACTTTAGTAGCAGAGAAATACTTGAATCTATTATAAAAGATTGAATAAATACACACTTGGATGATAGTCAATATGGATTTGCAAATGAGAAATCATGTTTTATGAAATTGTTGGAGTTTTATTTTGAAGTTGTTACTAACAAAACTGATAAAGGAGAGTGGATGAATGTAGCAAATTTAAATTTTCAGAAGGCTATTTTTAAAGTCTCCTATATGAGGCTGGTGTGAAATATTAAAGAGGTGGGATATGAGGTGATGTATTGGCATGGACTAAAGATTGACTAACAGACAGTAAACAGAATAGGGATAAATGGGTCATTCTTGTACAGACAGACTGTGACTAGTGGGGAACCGCAAGAATCAGTACTTGGACTCTAACAATTCATGAAATATAGGAACAATTTGAACATGGCAATCAAATGTATTATATCCAAATTTGGGGTTATACAAAGTGAAGTGGGAATGTATGTAGACTCTCCTATAGGTAGAGATTGGGCAAACTGTTTCTATATTCTCTAGTGTTTCGAAGAAAGAGAAGTGATGATCTCATTGAAATTTACAAAATAATTTTTAAAAACTACGTGTGGTTTATATGTTTCCCTTGATTAGGGGAGTCAAAGTTTTAAGAACAAGGGGCACAAAACAAAAATAAGGGGGTTGCCACTTAAGACTGAGGTGAGACTAATGTTTTACTCAGAGGATTGTAAAATTTTAGAATTCTCTACCACAGGTAGTTGAAGACCTTCCCTCTCTGAGCATGTTTAAGTGAGAGTTTGATACATTTCTGATGACCAGGAGTTGAGGGATAGGGTGAGTAAAGGCATTAAAGTGTTCTCAAAGCCATGAGCCATGGTTGTGTTGAATGGTAGAGCAGATTTGATGGGCCAATTGATGTACCCCAGTTCCTATGCTTCCTTTAATAATTGCTTCCTCTAAACAGTATTTATCAGTGTAGTGGCGGACGGTTTCGCACATGTTTTTTTCCATCAGGTCTCAGTTGTCATCATGAAATATCTACTGAGCGTGTGGTAAGGAGCCCTGATTAGAGGGTTGGTGCAGTTACCCATTACTTTAAACAGTGTCTCTCAAATTGGTCTTTTTGTACATTTGGACAGCAGTCCTACCCAGACAAGGTCATCTCAGAAATTTCACCCTACAGTCAGGGCATAATGACATTTGCAGCTGTTCCAGCAGATTCCTGCTCAAGTTACAGCAGGTGCCTATCAGAATTAAATTAGATTGTTTGCATTGTTTACATTTTAAAAATAAAACCATTTTGTAATTTTTAGCAACAACTGTATTATATGCAATTCAAATTTTCAGTACATGTATTCAAGTAGAGCATCTTCAACCACCTTGTTCCTGGGTGGCCAGGAGCTGATGGAAGCATGAGAATGTTGCTGGTACTTTAATCAGAAACCTCTCTTTATTCCAACTTGAATCTGGGGATTCCAACATTGTATCCACAGTAATTTTAGATCAGTACTTCATTGCATACTCAATGCTTTGGGACTGTAAACCTAAAGAGGATAATACTTTCCATGCAATCATCAAAATAAATTGTTACAATGCCAGAACGGAACTGAATTAATGACATTGTTATCGCAGGTGAGTAATGCTCATGAAGAATGGTTATGTTGTTAGGTGCTCCCTTTGAAATTCATATAAATTCAAAATTTTTTTTAGCAGCGTAAAGGTTTCATTGTAAAATCAGCATAAACCAACAAATCTGCAGACATGGTATAAAAGCCTGGAGAACAGTTTGCAGGAATAGCTAATGATAGAAATGTGGTCCTCCATATTCATAAAAGGGAATTTGAACATTTTGAAATAAAGTTTGTCCATGAAAACCCAAACTATTAATTTGTAATTGTGTCTGAACTTCATCTCTGTTTCTGGCAGATTAATTACTGTATCAGTGTCATTTCCTGCTATTACCATGCACTGGAAAGTTTCAGCAATTTTTCTTCCAATTTCTACAGTTCTCTCATCTTCACATAGTCTATCTTCAATTTTCTCCTTTCTTGAATTCTTCTTTCATATTTCTATGAATAGATATCCATGAATATTCCCGATAAACATTATGCTAAAATGAATACACTTCATCATACCCTGGATCTTCTAGGGGCTCTATTCCATTCTCCCAGCTTCTCCATCTCTGTTTCATCCGTCCTGGTAATACAGCTATATTTTTCTTTTTCTTCAATCACATATTCTCCAAAACCCTGCCATCTTGGTTGCCCACAAATATGCTCCCCTCTTCTCTCCCTTTTTCCAACCCTCCCAGAACCATGAAAGGGTTCCCCATTTTCCAGCCCACCAACCTCTGTGTTAACAAATTATGTTCTTTAATTTCTGCCACCTGCAACATGATGTTATCACCAATCCTACTGTACTCTCTCCTATTGGTACTGGAGGTACTATTCTCTCCAATGGCATCCCTTCTTTGTCACACTTCCTTTTCATACAAGCATAGGGTATGCAACACAATCCCTTTACCTCATTCCTACTCATTACTCAAAACCTCAAACTCTCCTTTTATGCAAAACAATGATTTATGTGTGCTTTTTTAAATTTAGTACACTACCAATATTATTCTCCACGCTGTTATTTTGCTGACCTCTCCACCCTCAGGCCTCTGCACTGCTCCAATAAATCTTTACAGAACCTGAAGGAGCAATGCCTCATCTTTCAATTAGTCACATTATAATCTCCTGTACTCACATGATTTCAACAGTTTTAGACCACAATTCTGTGCTGTATTTAGTTTCCTTTCTTTTCAGGTTTCGGTTTTACACAATTATTCACTCCCTTCTGTTTGTGGAAAGAAGTGGTTCATCATTATGCCATTCACACCACCTTGTTTTTTTTTCATTTGGCCCATTACCATTTGGCCTAACATTAACCATTTTTTTTAACATTCAATCTCAACTAGTTTATACCTTTCAAAGATCTTCCCTTTTGTTCATTTTTCCACCCGTCCCTGCTTTCCATTTGCTTCAAATCAATTACATTTCAAATTTTCCCCGGTTCTGGTTTAAAAATGGTCAACTTGAAATCCTGTTTATTTGTCTCCATCTATAGTTGGTACCTAAACTGGTTTTCCTATTTTTATAACAACTCAATATTTTTGGTTGCTTTCAGAGCAAAGTATGTGAATTAACTTGGTTTAGGCAAATTCCATTTTTGGGCTGAAATCATAATTAATCTTTTCCATTTTGTATGTTTGGAACCTCTTTGTAAAGGAATTCAGAGCTGAATCTAATTGGGCTAAGAATGTAAGGCATCTCTAAGTGAAAAATAGTGGGGACACAAAAGAAAAATGTGATTGTGTTTTCCCCTTCTTAATGATTACTTGTAAACATAATGGAGATGAGGTAAAAAGACTGTACTAATAACGGACAGGATAAATCCAATTGGATGCCAGACAGATTGTTCCCTCTGGACTAATGACAAGAGCATGGATGGGGTAGTCCAATGTGGGAGATCATTTGATGAAATCTCTGGGACCACATGCAGAGTTCACAACCCTAGTGCGTTGTCCCAATGTATCATCTTCCTGGACTCAGTCTGATGAACATACAAGGATCACAAAACTGAGATGGTGATAGGACTTTCTCTCCACCCCGAAGCCCCTCTATTATGTTTGTCCTTCAAACCTACCTCTTTGCCCAAGCTAGGCTATTGCCCTAAAATCTCCTTATGTGGTTAATTGACAAATGTGGCTTTCTAATGTTCCTGTGAAGTGCCTTCACATAGTTTACTGAGTTAAAGATTCTAGATATGGGCAAAGCATTGTTGATAAGGGGGTGTAAAATGGACTTTGATGGGTTGAGTTGTGTTGCATTTCCACCCATGAAAACTGATTTGAGCGTACAAACAAATCAGAGAAATGTTTACATCAGAGTTTTGCGGGCAAGCTCATTTGCATATTGATTGAAGCAAATCCTATTTAAAATGGCAGTATTGCACTGGAATTCAATAAACTATTGCAGATTAAAGTAGAAAGAGGGTAACAAGAGAATAGTGATTGGCCCAGAATTTTCTTTTCATCCGTGGGTTGTGGTCTTGCTCCCTGGCCAGCAGTTCTTGCCCATCCCTAGTTGCCCTAGAGAAGGTGGTAGTGAGCTGCATTCTTGAATCGCTGCTGTCCACCTGCTTTAGGTTGACCCACAATGCCATTAGGGAGGGAAATCCAGGATTTTGATCAAATGACAGTGAAGGGGCACTGATATATTTCTAAGTCAGGGTGGTGAGTGACTTGGAGTGGAACTTGCAGCTGGTGGTGTTCCGATGTATCTGCTGTCCTTGTCCTTCTAGAAGGAACTGATCTTGAGATTGGCAGGTACTGTCTAAGGATCTTTGGTAAATTTCTGCAGGTCATCATGTAGCTAATACACACTGCTATTACTGAACATTGGTGTTGAAGGGAGTGGATGTTTGTGAATGTGTTGCCCATTAAGCTGGCTGCTTCTTCTTGGATGGTGTCAAGCTTCTTAAATATTATTGGACCTGCATCCATCCAGGCAAGTGGAGAGGTTTCCATCGCACTCCTGAATTATAGAGGATGGACAGGTTCTGGGAAGTCAGGAGGTGAGTTACTTACCACAGAATTCCTAGCCTCTAACCTGCTCTTGTAGCCACTGTGTTTACGTGGCAGGTCCGGTTGAGATTCTGATCAATGGTAACAATGGTATCAGTGTTGATAGTGGGGGATTCAGTGATGGTAATGTCATTGAATGTCAAGCGTTGGTGGTTAGATTATTTCTTATTGATAATGGTCATAACCTGGCCTTTGTGTGACGTGAATGCCACATGCCATTTGTTAGCCCAACCTTCGATATTGTCCAGACCTTGGTGCATTTGAGCATAGACTGCTTCAGAATCTGAGTAGTTGCGAATGGTGCTGAACATTGTGTAGTCATCAGCAAACACTCCCACTTCTGACCTTATGATGGAGGAAAGGAAGGTCATTGATTAATCTGCTGAAGATGTTGGGCCTAGGACACTATCCTGAGGAACTCTTGCAGAGACGTCCTGGAGCTGAGATGACTAACCTTTAACAATCACAGCCATCTTGCTATGTGCCGGGTATGATTCCAACCAGTGGAGATTTTGCACATTAATACCCATAGATTCCACAGTTTTTACAGGGGTCCTTGATGCCACACTCAGTCGAATGTGACCTTGATGTCAAGGGCTGTCACTCCCACCTCACCTTTGGAATTCAGCTCTTTTGTCCATGTTAGAACCAAGGCTGCAATGAGGTCAGGAGCTGAGTGGCCCTGGCAGAAACCAAACAGGGCATCACTGAGCAGGTTATTGCTGAGCAGGTGCTTTACTGATGATCAAGAGTAGACTGATGGAGCAGTAAATATTTGGTATAGTTTTGACCTTTTTTTTTGTGTACAGGACATATGTGGGCAATTTTCCACATTGTCAGGTAGATACCAGTGTTGTAACTGCACTGGAACAGCTTGGCTAGGGGAGCGGCAAGTTCTGGAGTACAAGTCTTCAGTACTATTGCCGGAATGTTGTCAGGACCTTTGCAGTATTCGGTGCTTCCAACCATTTCTTGATATCACTTGAAATGAATCATATTGGCTGAAGACTGGTATCTGTAATGCTGGAAACCACAGGAGGAAGCTACAATGGATCATCCACTCGGCTCGTCTATTTCCAGATTTTTATTGAATTCAAACTCCACCATTTGTCATGGTGTGATTCAAATCTAGGTCCCAGAACATTACCTGGGTCTCTGGATTGACAGTCCAGCAATAATACCACTAGGCCGTCACATCCCTTTTGACCATTTTTCTGTCTTTGCACAATGGTATGCTTTTTCTTTAACTTTGATACTAACTAACAATTCTAGTTAATTATGGATAATGGGTCTGTTCCTTTGAATTTTTCCTACTCTTTGGGATTTATCTATTCTAAAATATCCCCTCAATGTCTGGCACTGCATTTCTGTTGACCTAACCTTTACTCTAATTAGCCAGTTCACTTTAGCAAACTCTGCTTTCAGGTACTCATAATTGCTCTTAGTTTTTTTTTTAATTGCCTTGGACCCATACCTCTGGCTCTCAAAGAGACAGGTTTGTTTTGTCTATATTCAAACGTCCAACAAATACATGTTTGTTTGGCCAGTCACAACAAAAAAAAATTGGAAGACAAAAAGCATTCATTTTTAAGTTAGTTTAATCTCTCATTTAAAGTGCCAGAAGGTATTGATTTTGGATATTTCTGCATTACATTTGAAGAATATTTTGCTTTTAGGATTATGCACTCAGCTACTGACCTGGAGCAGCCATGACCGCGTGTTCTTCGCTTGGTCTCATACCTCAGCCTAATTGGATGTTCATAACAATCTACCTTGCATTGTTTTGCCTTACCCTCTCAGCTAGAGATACCAGGATCATATTGCGTTGTCTTACTGTGTCATTTAGCACAGAAGCAAAACTAAAATGCACATCATAGTTGTCAACAAGTCTCCATCCAGTCAAAGGGAATAGCCCAAGCTCAGGGGTTCCCAGCACAGTAAGAGTCAAGACAGTAAGAGTCCAGACCCTGCTTGGAGAGATCAGAGTCAGGATCTGATGGCAGCCTACCACACATCATGACTCTTTCTAGCCTATTGTGGGATATTGTCCTCATGCATTGAGAGAGAGGCAGGGTATTATGGAAGATGGAAATGCTATTACTATTACTGCTGCTGTAGGCGGGAAGGTGAGCCAAGCCAGAGAGTGGGAAGTATCGAGGGCATGCGGAGTTAACGGTATCATATGTTGGGATCGGTCAGGGTGAATGTGAAAGATGTTGCAGGCAGTGGTCAGAGTAGCAAAGCACAAACGTTGGTGGGATGTAACCACAGTGATACACTGAAAGTGAGACATCAGAGAAAAGATGGAGAAACTTACACTGGTTGAGTGGAGAAGACCATCGACCTACTTCTTACAGTGCTGGGCAATTCTAAACTGTTTGAACCCAGGGACAACATTGGACCAGGCTGGCATGGTGTGTTCTGATGTCGTGACTCCACATCTGGTTCTGGGAGAAGATGAAGTCACACCCACACATCATCCTGTACAGCAGGATCTCCACGACCATGTCCACAAAGCAGGGCACCAATTTCTCTTTGTCTGCCATACCTGGGGCAAATATTACGGAGCATGTAAGGCAGCTTCAGACTGACAGTGCTTGTTCACGTACACCATGGGATTTTAAAGATAGCACCAGCCGCAAGTGAACTCCAGGATATCTGGTGAGGGCTGAGTTGCTTTGAGAATGACACATGGTAAGATGGGGGTGGAAGTCAGACTTGATACTCACCATTAGAGTGGAATCAACAATTAGATTTGACAAGTTTGGTGAGATTTGATGAGAAAACACATTTGGTCTCGTGGTGAGAATAACTCCACCGAATCCGAAGTGACTCATACTTTGCCAAGAAAGTAAGATTCAGTCAATTCATAGAACCGCTACAAGTGTGGGAGCAGGACATATGGTCCGTTGAGTCTGCACCAACTGCCTGAAGAACATCCCATCCAGACCTATCCCTCTACCCTATCTCTGCATTTCCCACTCCACCTGGCCTGTAGCGGTGGGAAGCTGGAGCCCCAGGAGAAAACCCACGCAGACACAGGGACAACATGCAAACCCCACACACACAGCATCCAAGGCTGGGATTGAACTCACGTCCCTGGCCTGTGAGACAGCCGTGCTAACCACTGAGCCACCATGTCTTCCTCTTCAACCATAACAAGAAGATAACTCAGAGCATGAATTTCTCCACAGTAACAGCTATTACTGCTGCAAACAGGTGCAAAATACTGCGCACATTGGAAGACTCAAATAAAAACAGAAAATGCTGGAAGCAGTCAATGGGCCAGGTAACATCCATGGAAAGAGAATTGCAATCCACATTTCAAGTCAATCATTATTTTGTTCGAACTGGAAGCTGTTGGAATAATATTTAAGTACAGGGTCAGGGAAAAGGGGAGCAGAAGGCTGGGCATGTGGCATAATGAAAGTAAGGGACAGGTATGTGAATAGCTTAGCCATTTGGATCCTGTTGGTTGGGATGTACGATTAACCCTGGGGATAAGGGAGAAGGGAAGTTTGCAAGGTGGAAGGCTGCACCAGAGCCACAGGGAGTAAAAGTGGTGTGGATTGATTTTTGGATGGTGCTTCCGTCTCAGTACACAACCAGCATTGTGATCCACCTCCTCCCTCCCCTCCCCATTCCCCCCTCCCCGCCCCCATTTGTTTTTCACCCACCATGCTGCTGAGTCACATTAATCTTCTTTGCTTCCCTAGATTTTCCATGCTGCCCTCCCATGCTGTAAGTGTGTGGCTGCTGTCATTCACTAGCTGCTGAGCATTTCCAGCATTTTCTGGTCAATAAGAGATGTTAGAGATGAACAGCTCCTAGCTGTGACTGGTTATAGCCGGAATATGGTGGAAGAAAGCCAGGAGGACTTCAGAGGTGTGCAGAACCAAAACACAAAACATTGAAAACACACCACAGATCTCAAGCATCTTCTAGTTCTAATGAATGTTTATTGATCTGAAGGGCTAACTCTTCCCCTTTCTCCACAGATGTTGCCTGTTCCATAAGTTTCAGCTGAATAGTATTTTTTGGATAGCCATTCTCCTCCAACCACAATGCACCATTTCATTCATTTCAAGTCTCTGTGATGCCTCCCTCACTGCTTTCTAATTGGTATAAAATCTGCATTTTAGCAGACGTGCAAAAGCTCTGGGAGATGGTACTCTAGGTAGTAAAAGTGATTTGTTCACCACGTTCACAAAAATATGATATTAACCTTTCCTGACAGTTGTTCTGTCTAAGCTCCATTAATCTGGCCGCGGGTATCATTTTAACTGTGCCTCATTGTTTTGTTCTGATATTGTGCCTTTAGCTCCAGAACTCAGCAGTTGTTACCAAATTGAACATGGGTTATATTTGCCTAGTATTTATGTCCTAGAACTCGGCCTTTGATTTGATGATGGTTCAAAGGATTTGATCACACGGTTGATAAACCAGCTTTCCTAAGTCACATTGTTATAAAACTTTATTGCACTAGAAATTTAATGATTGTTTTAGTAATCAGAAAAGACTTCCACTTGGTTCGATAGACCATCCATCGATAGCAGTATAAGCACTACATCAAAATAGTTTATGTGATAATAAAAAATTATGACATGATACCAATTGCTTATACCAAGGTCACATTACACATGTGAGCAAATGCATCTGCAGTCTAGACATCTGCTATTATAAATCTGATTTTCTCTGAACTATTTTTAATAACTTCAGTACAGAATGCATTTAGATCACCGCTGGGACTTAATCTTCGTTTTTATTGCTTACTAATGCATTGCATTGTGACTGTATCAACTCTACCAGTTCTATTTAGTACAGCTAAATTATAGTTTTGAAATGTAATACTTTCCAGTAATTAGACTGTATAACCAGGATGCCATATTTATAAAAAATTGTAATTGAAGATTTATGAACCAGAAGTGTGGAGATTCAATTATGAGTCATTTAAGCTGTCTTTTCCCTTCTATAATTTTGTTGACTTTGAGTTGTCTATGTGACATAAATGATGCAGATATACAGAAATAGTGATTTGACGGATGGGGATGGGGTAAGGGAGAGATGTGTTTAGTGGATCTGCATAGCAGTTGAAATAATGAATGCTTAATCATGGAAAAATATAATCAGCAATAAATGTTATGATTGAAAAGCAGTCAGATGATAGAATAAAATGTTACAATGGGCAAACTTCCATTAAGTCAGAGTCAAAATCTTATACTGTGAATTAAACACTATGGTTCTATGCAGTATTGGAAATCTTTACAGAGAAAAATATTAGAGAGCAGATATTCCAAACTTGTAGAAGTCTGATCTGCGTGCCATTGTGATAATAAAATTGATGTACAGTTTATATGGCTGCTGTGTGAAGGAAAGACAATGTTGAGACAAGATTATGGACCTTAATTGGTGCCATTATACACCCAGTGCATGAATTACAATACACATGTGTACTTATTTGTAACAAAACATGCTCTTGTCTGGTTTATTTATCTTTGCAGAATAAAAAAAAGGTGCACATTAGTTTAATGTTATCGAGGGTTACATGTAGTGTCAGCTCCCTTGCCTTGGCTTTAATCCAGCACCTAGGCAGGGTATCTTTTCATTACACCTCCCCAAACGTTCCTAAATTGCACTCCAATCATGATCAATAGGTAAAAATTATTACTGAAGACAACAAGCAATTGTAATAAGAAAGCAACTATAATGAACAGAAATCTGTGTCCATTAACTACAGCTGAAAAGCAGTTTGTATCGTACAGCGTGTATTTTACATGCGTGCAGTACAACTCTAATTTAGACTTAACTACTTGATCTCTCACTCTAACTCCACTCTGTCAAATTACTATTCTCGCTTCTAGTGCCAGCTGCCTCTCTGAATATTTCACGCACCCTGGTATTATTCTCTAATATTCTCTCCTCGTACTGTCATCTCAGGTGAATTGATTTAAACCCTGGCCAACACCACTAGTAAAACAGCACACAAGAAACTTGGTGCTATGTGTTTGCCTCTTGTTGCATTCTTTCGAGGGACCATCACCCTCACCAGGATCCAGAATGAAAAATTGGTCAGTGAACAGGACCTCTGAAGACTTCTGTACTACCTGACTGTTTCTCTTAGACCATCTGGTAGTCACCTATTCCCTATCTTCATGTTTTCTTCCAACTTGCATGTGAGCAACTCTCTGAATATCTATCCAAATCTTCCTGTCCCTCAAAGATGTGCATCAGTGACTCCAACTGCCAACTTGAACTCCAAAACCTATAGCTCAAACTTATGCAGCCAGCAACACTTGCTGCACTTGGGGTCATCTAAGTCATATGAATTGTCCATGACTTCCCAAATACCTCAAAGCATCCTGTCGCTTGTTCCCACTGTGCACTCAAACTGTCAGCACATAATCTCTGCCAATATTCCATTCCCGAATTATCATCCAATGACATCTATTGGTAAGTGCAAAAGTATAGGTGTCATTCGGAAATATAATGGGGCTTAGTTGTGATATCTGTAAACTTCAAATAACGAGCTGACATCAATGCATCCTCACAAACAGTGAGTTACGTTAGAACTGTTTAAAAATGAGCAAAGCTACAGCTGGAGTATGTGTGCATTTCTAGTCTCTTCACCTAAGATGGTGCCAGGAAAGGCAACGTTGTATGCTTTTCACTGTACTCATGTGCTTCTGTACTTGAGTCAACAAAATCTAATTCTAATTCTAATTATTGTGATCACATATAAGAAATTTATAGATATGTTGCCAGAACTGAAAAAAAGAGTTTGATATATAAGGGTTGTTTCCCTTGAAATAGAGGAGGCTGTGTGGAGATTTAATTGAGATTTAAAATTTAGGAGAGGCCAGGATACAGTGGATCCGAAGGACCTATTTCCCTTTGCAGAGAGGTCAATAATTAGAGAGTGTAGATTTACAGTAATTGGTGGAAGGGCCTAAAAGTCTGGACGTCCCAGTTTGAAAAGCTGGAACCAGAAATCCTCGTCACCTTTAAAATGTTTCTGGATATTTGTACTTGAAACATCTGCAAGATTACAGATTACAGAGCAAGGCCAGGGGAATGGGAGTGAGACTGCAAGCTGCTTTGCAGTTGGCACAGACAAATGGTCTCCTTCTGTGCTGCAAATTTCCGTGATTTTATGATTCAGTGGTAAAGTGCTCAAGAAATCATCGGTGGCAGAATATTTGCTAATTTACTTTGTAATACCTGGGCTCAACTAGGCAGGGATAAAATTGGGCCTGTACTTCGGCCAGAAACATTAAACTCAAGAATGAAGAATGGAAAAGTAATCATCAAGAGTCAATCACTTCTACTTTAAAACGTGTATTATTTTATTTTCCCTTTTTAGTAGCTTACTGGTCATAAGGAGGGGGATGTGTACTTCATAACCGGGGCTGCGACTTCACCGATAAGATAACATCTATCATGAATGATCTGAATAGAATTATTTTCATTCCTTATCTTGGCAAAACAGAACGTCTAGCTATTTCCTTTTCATCTAAGCATTGTGGGAAATCACATACTGAACAAGCATTCATTTGACAACTGGATTGTTATGAATGATCAAGTGATTCAAACTATAACCAATTAACAAATATTCCAACATTTCCAGGCATGCCAACTACCATAGAATAATTTTCATTCTTGCAATAAGTTTGATGCGCTTTGAACTGACTGAGTGAAGTCTGCATACAAGCACCAGAAAATGAAACAGCTCCTGATTTCAGGCACTCCAGTCAGCACTTCCCCAGTGGTGGAACTGAGTAGAGATTAGATTTACCTTGATCCTGGGAAAGATCGATTGTTTCATACCTGGGTGGCACAAGATGCAATGAGCCTTCTCAAAAAGAGACCATGTGGTGGGTTCACTGGCCAGATACCGAACGCAAACCACTTTGTCTCCAAAAGATTCTGCCCGTTAGTTAGGTTGATTTAATGAGAGGATGGTTGATTCGTGGAGTGTGCTCGTCGCTTGTCTTGGGACTAAGAGCCATTCAAGGCCCAATTCCACATGGGACTGTGGATCCTCATGTGGTAACAAGTTTCCTGATTCAGCACCTGAAGAAATTAGATCACTTCTTACACCAAATCGGCCTGTAGATAAGTGCTGGATGTACAAGGAAGTGAGTCACGGCTTTGACAGAGGATTGCAATATTGTGAAGCCAGAAGGAGCAATCCTGTTCTCTCTCATAAAACCAGAACTTCACAACAAAGTGGCCTAAAGCCTGAAACCAGTGTTCTGCTCACCTTAAGGAAGAGCCAATTGAAAATGATGACAATTGTCTGTTGGGATAGTACAACTGCCAACCACTCTCATCTCGGGTCAGAGATAAAAGGTACTGCAGATGCTGGAGAATCCGAGATAACAAGCATGGGGCTGGATGAACACAACAGGTCAAGCAGCATCATAGGAGCAGGAAAACTTGACGTTTCGGGCCT
>JAHRHZ010000283.1:44757657-44807930 GCA_024137785.1 Ginglymostoma cirratum
CCTGGCTGACAGTTGTAAACAGGAGTGTCAGACATCCAGTTCACTCTGAGAGCTGGCTCTGAGGGAGCTGGATCAGTGTCAAGGACTCTCCATGAGCATATGAAAGGTGACTTGATGTTGGGATATGGCCTCTGTGGAGTTATTTCAACGTCAAATCACTTCCTGTGCTGATCTCTTGCCAGGGAAAACAGTCTTGATTTTTCCAATCTAGCTTCATAACTGAAGTTTCTCATTCCTGGAAGCATTCTCATAAATCTCTTCTTTACTCTCTCTAAGGCGTCCACTTCCTCCTGAAGTGTGGTGCCCAGAACTGGTACACAGTACTCCAACTGACATCTAACTAGCGTCTTACTCAGCCTCAACATCTCAGCTTCTCTTTGCATTTTTATTTTATGCCCTTGGTAATAAACTCTGGGATCCTGGATACTTTACTCACAGCCCTCTCTGCCAAACCTGCCACCTTTAATGACTTACACATATACACACACTGGTGGCTCTGCTCCTGCAAACTCTATAGAATAGTACCCTTCATTTTATATTGTCTGTCCATGTTATTTCATTGCATTGAATTTCACCTGCCACCTATCTGCTCATTTCACCAACTTGTCAATGCCCTTTTGAAATTCTGCAATACCCACCTTACAGTTTACAATTTTTTCGATCTTTGTTTTGTCTGCAAACTTTGAAATTGTCTCCTGTATGCCAAGGTGTGGATTACTAATAGATTTTACAAAAAGCAAGGGTTCCACTTATGACTCCAAGGGGACCTCAGCCCAAAAATTATCCATTAATTTTAATCAATGTTTCCTATCCCTCAGCCAATTTTTAAAACTCACTCGTGGGACATGAGCATCACTGGGAGGCTAGCATTTATTACCAATCCATAGTTGCCATTCAGAAGGTCGTGATGAGCTGCCTTCTTGAACTTTGCAGTCCATATAGTGCCCTTAGTGAGGGAATTCCACATGCCATTCCCAGAACAATTTTCGACTGCCTGAGTACCCAAGAATTGACAGGTCTCCCTGGTACTGGAGTTATTTTTAAAAGACAATTGAACACATACACCTGCACAAGCACTGTCAGCCCAGAGCTACTCTGCACCAGGTTCCTGCCATTTGCTCAGGACATGGTAGAGAAGGGGAAATTGGTGTCCAGCTGTGTGGGTCGTGGCCTAGAGTCCTAATGGTTAAGATGTGCAGACATAGGACTTCCTTGTACTAGGACCAGTAGTGGAAACCATAATACCCCAATCCAAGGGTACCACCATTTCACTGAATTCGCAGCCATCTGAAGGAATGCACAACACTGTAGGAGAAAGCTCAATGACCTTCTCTGCTTTGTCAGGTTAAATGCCATTATCTTATCTCTGACACCTCAAACTCATAGATCATAGAATCCCTACACTGTGGAAACAGGCCCTTCAGCCCAACAAGCCCACACTGACCCTAAGAGCACCCATCCAGACCCATCACCCTATAACCCTATAACTCACCTAATCAGCACACCCCTGGACACTACGGGCAACTTAGCATGGCCAATCCACCCAGCCTGCGCATCTTTGGACTGTGGGAGGAAACCAGAGCACCTGGAAGAAACCCACACAGACAAGGGGAGAATGTGCAAACTCCACACAGACAGTCACCCGAAGGTGGAATTGAACACGGGTCCCTGGCGCTATGAGGCAGCAGTGCTAATCACTGTGCCACAGGGCCGCCCTCATTCCATTATGTTTTCATACCCAACCCCTACCAAGGCCTATGTTCTACCACTCTCACAACTGACTGCAACATCTGTACATGCTTACTGTCACTCATCCCAAACCCCAACATAACTAACCCTCTGTGCTGCCTACACATTCACCCACGACATGTCCCCACCTGCACCAAAATTAACATTTATGTCACCCATTTTAATTTCCATTAATGCCTGTCTCTGTCTCATTCCAGTAGGAAAATACACAAGAATAGGAAGAATCCAGACAGGTGGCGAACTGCCTAATATTTGGCATCTCACTCCTTAGTACATCATTTGTCATGAGGGGCCTCAAATGTGCTGCATGTCAGGATCCAAAGTCCGATGACGTCCCTCATTATTGATGTTTCAGATGGTGTCACACTCTCTTGGATTATAGGTGTTAGGGTAGTGGCTTTTCATGTGTCAAAGTGTACATCATTAATTTGGAAAAAAATGTTTGCTTACTCATGCCTGTTCTCTTGTATTAATTTAAAACTTTGGTGTCTAGGAAATTAATACTTTCCTTGTGTGATGTCAGCAAAATGTAGCTCATGCAAACCCTGTGTCAAATGACCAACCAGTAGTCAAGGGGTTGGCTGGTGGCGGGGAATTCTACTAAAGGGATGCCACACATAGTTCTTCGGTGAAGTACATCTCCTTCTCAGTCTACTGTTACCACCAGGAGACTTATACAGTTTTGAAGCTTAATCCTTTTTTACGGGTAAGCAAGGAGCTGCAAATGTCAAACTAGCACACTGGTTCATCAGTTACAGAGGGCAAGAAACCAGCTACTGCATTATTCAGCCAATGGTCTGTGCCTGAAGAAAGACGATGCAAAGGCAATTGACATGCCTCATGAGATAACAAGCATGGGGCTGGATGAACACAGCAGGTCAAGCAGCATCATAGGAGCAGGAAAACTTGACGTTTCGGGCCTAGACTTCAACTTGTCTGCCTCCTCTCCACCTATCCTCTCCTCTATCCATCCTCTATCCGCCTCCCCCTCTCTCCCTATTTATTTCAGAACCCTCTTCCCCTCCCCCATTTCTGATGAAGGGTCTAGGCCCGAAACGTCAAGTTTTCCTGCTCCTATGATGCTGCTTGACCTGCTGTGTTCATCCAGCCCCATGCTTGTTATCTCGGATTCTCCAGCATCTGCAGTACCTTTTATCTCTGACATGCCTCACGAACAGGTTAGACTTTGTCAGACAGTCAAGGAAGAATCATTTCCGTTCCTTCTTATCTGAAGAAAATGATCTCAAGAGGGTTCTCCACTACGTGAGCAGTTTTGAGTGGTACCTTAAAGGCTGAATGACCAAGTAGATAAAATGTGTGGTCTGCTCATTTATATCTCATATGGCCCTGATTTTCAACTTGCAGGTTATGTTTCAGGATAAGGAAGTTAACGGATTGGACCGTGAACTAGTTGTGGTCGATATTTGGACATTGTATGGAATGCTAATTAGGTTACTTAAATCTGGTTAAAATTCATGATGATATAATTCAGCACGTAACTTTGTCATTAGGAAGAGAGAAATTTAGAATGAATTGTAAAGAAATAGGTCTTAGATACTACATAAGATAGCAGTATTTGAGAAACTGCTACGTACAGAGGTAAATAAACAAAGGTAATGGTATGCTTGGAGTTGAAGACTCTTACTGAGAAATAGCAAGACAATGTAGATGCAGATAGCCACTTTCCAGAGATATTCCAGACTGATATCTCAATGCAAAGATAGCAATATTGGCATAAAATATATAATAAAGCATGATGTCACAGTGGGGGATAAAAACCCTCCAGAACCAGGATCTGAAATTAAAGCAGAGTACAAGAGACATGGCTAAAACAGAAAGACTCCAAGAGTAAGACAGGACCAAGGATGACTTTAAAAATGTGTAGCTGAGAAAAGAAGTGAGAAGATTTCCCGAGCGAACAGAGAACTTCAATAGGCTTTAATGGACTTTAAAGCCTAGCCACAAACTGACAATGCTCTGGAGAGTTAAAACATGTAATCTTTTATGGTAAAAAAGAAAAGCCCAAGAACTCACTCAGGAGAAATAACCTGTAAGGATTAAAACCTCAATCAATGCAATCTAATATACCTTACCATTGCTTCAACTATTTGATGACACAGAAGACCCTCAATCAGGCCAGTGGAAGCTTAGAAAGCAGTAGTTTTGGTACTTTATAGAACAACTTCAGGATTTCATTTGAAGCAGTGCCATCACCCATCACATTTTTACATGCTGCAAGTCTCAAAGCTGAAGGTAATCTGGTAAAACAAAGTTTAGAACAAAGTTCTTCAGAGTTTGATGTCATCATTAAAGCATTCGATGTACACTTGAGCCCCAAAGGAAATGCAGTGAAAGAACAAGTGAGATTTTATCAGTGACATCAGGATTTGGGAGAATCAAATTAAACATTTGCAATGCATTTATATAATGTAACAGAATGTCATCTAATTTATGAATTATGGACTTTGAAGAATTGGGGGAAATTAGATCATGGAGATAATGGTGATAGTGATGTTCATTGTGACATTAATGATTATAAAGACAATGTAAGTAGGAACTATTGTAACTAGTGGAATGATATAGACCAGGTAGAGAGTCAGAAAAAAAACTTATGGGATATGTGGTATAATGAAATGTATGTAAATCATGATGATGTGACTGATCATATGTCTCTGAAATCCAGTCCAGAATGAACATGTGAAGAGAGGTCTTAGACACCACACTAAAAAATTGTATTGGAAAACATACTATCAACAAATGTAGGTAAAGGAGTGTTATAGTACATAAGGTGTTGAGGAGCATTATATAGAGATAAGAAGCAAGCAGCCTTGGAGACAGTGTATATCCATAGATACACAGCCTAGGGACACAGCAAAGTGGTATCCAAAAGGGCAGATAGCAGTATTGGCTTGAAGCACAAAGGGAAGATTTAGGTAGCTTTCAAATTAGTAGGCTGCTCACATAATTGTAGAAAATTCCATGAAGTGGAAATGGTGTGCTTCTTTGAAGTTTCAACTGCTGGCTTCCCAGCGGATGCCCTAGAATTTCCCCCGACTACCTTTTTTATTCACTTCTCTTCCTTTAGGATTCTTCTTAAAATCTATCTCTTTGAAAGTCTTTGCTTCTTCCTCCTTATCCTCCTCCTCTTTTGAGTTGGCTTCCATTAAGGTTCTGCAAGTTGCTGGTAGAATGTTTCTGGGAAAACGGTGGTCTAGTGGTATTATCGCTGGACTGTTAATCCAGAGACACTGATAATATTCTGGAGACCCAGGTCCAAATCCCACCATGGCAGATGGTAGCATTTAAATTCAACAAACAGCCTGGAATTAAAAAGTCTAATGACCACCATGAATCCATTGTTAATTGTCAGGAAAAACCCATTTGGTTCACTAACGCCCTTCAGGGAAGGAAACTGCCATCCTGACCTGGTCTAGCCTACATGTGACTCCAGACCCACAGCAATGTGGTTGATTTTTAACTGTCCTCTGGGCAACTAGGGATGGGCAATAATTTCTGACCTAGCCAGTGACGCCCTCATCCTTTGAATGAATAAAGAAAAAACAATTAATGGTGCAGTAACAAGGTGGTGTATTTATTAAATATCATAACTGCTTATCTTTCAGATTTCAATTAACATTCACTGCTTTGGCTTTCACTGCTGTTCCACATCTTGTCGGTGGATAACTGTCATTTAGGGCATTTGACCGGAGTTTGAGACATGTCATTACATCATTAGGAACAATATAGTGTTACAGGATTCCAGATGACATAATGGAATCCGTAAGTGGTTAATAGTCATGCGTTCAAAGAGTCATTGCATCATTACCGATGGCACGAAAATGAAATGAGGCTTTAACAGGCAGACTCATGCTGTTACTCATCCTGAAATGCACAGACTATAAAGAATTAAGCAACAGTACATTTGCGTAAAAAGGCTATAGTTAATGATCCATCAGTTCAATACTGAAATAAGAGCTTGATCTGATTAAATGATGAGGCTGCAGCCACAAGTTCAATTAGGTTCAAGTTTCCTAATTTTGGTATTGAATCCGTTATATTATTCAGTGTAACTTCTGGAATATAGTCCATGGCCAGTTAGGTACAAGCATTTGCCCTTTTGGTTATCCTTCTTATTAAATTGAGATTTCTTAAGGGCAATTTTTATTCTGATATTTTATCTTTACTTTTCATGGATTTAAAATTTGTTCAATCTAACTATCTGTTTTGAGCTAAATTATGTACTGGTCTGCAAAGCCCTCCCCCACGACTGCCTTGTCATTTATTTTTGTCTAATTAATTCTATCTTTCTGTTAGCAACTACTTGAATTGATTAGACCATGTTATACATATTAAAATGAACAGATTGCTGTCTGCAGAAGTGAAAGTGTTTGTCATTTATTAATATTAAAAATTAAAAATCCTGTCAACTTTGTTGTAGAACAAAAGGACAATTGTTAAATTGTTAGCTGCCATCGTGTGTGGTGACTGACACCAGATGCTATTTCTTTACCATGTTTGTAGTCAGCATGACAGAAGTCTTTAATCTCTGTAACATGATCAATGGTTTGTTGGAGTCGAAGACATCTTAGTGGTATTTCTGCAAAAATATACTGTCCATTTGTTTATTGTTTAAAAGGCAATGGCTTTACTCAATTTTAATTTTCCTGTTCAACTAGTCAAATATCCTTAAATAGAAAAATTATAAGGTCCAAATATTAATTCATAGCAAAAACAAATTCCATCCCACATAATCTGATAAATTGAACTGCCAGTTCAGTTAATTAATTGATTATTTAAGCACTTTGAACACAATTAACGTAAAGGCTGCTGAAAATTTAAAATGATTTTGAAGTTGTCTCGTTATGACAACTGGTAAATGTCCGAAACTGACTACTCCTATGATGTTTTATCTTCCACTAAAAGTCTCAAATGCAGTCAAATCGCCGTTCACTATTCATTTGTCCCTTCTTATGGTCTCTTTAACTTATCCTTCAGATATTCATTAGCTTTCAGGCTCAAGATATAAACAGGCCAGTGAGTGATAAGAATCTGCTTTGTCCTCATCTATGTCATATTGTTGAAATGAGGGTGGAATTGAAATCTTCAGGAGATAAATGCTTGGCAGCAATGAAAGTTTCTATTGTTTCTATTGGCGGTTATATGTTTAAAATTCTGGATTTAACTTGTATTGAAGTCCTTTTGGATTTGTACTGAATATTTACTGGACTTTAAATCAGCTGTATCTTCTGTAAGTGACTGTTCTTCCCGATCAGGAGCTCCGTTTTATGGCCCACTACCTAGAAATGTAATAGCATATCAAGAGGATTTTAATAATGAAATGCTTTTTTATGTGAGCTGAATCACACACAGATCTAGGGATGAGTGTTTTCTCGTTTCCATAAGGCTGGTGGAAAGAAGAAAGAATAAAACGTACATTTAAACTGAGACAAGTTTTGCTAATGAGAGGCACAAAGAGCTTACAGCCAATGGTGCATTTTCAAAGTGCCATTAAC
Organism: Ginglymostoma cirratum; assembly: GCA_024137785.1. Taxonomy (NCBI): domain Eukaryota; kingdom Metazoa; phylum Chordata; class Chondrichthyes; order Orectolobiformes; family Ginglymostomatidae; genus Ginglymostoma; species Ginglymostoma cirratum. The sequence goes on from JAHRHZ010000283.1 coordinate 44,764,920, forward strand.
ATTACAATATAGGGATATAATAGTCAATTTGTATGCTGCAATGTCCAATAAACAGTAAGTGCTGATTACCAATGATCTTATTCAGGTTTGCTGAGGAATAAATATTGCCCATCAAACTAGGAACATTCCCTTTCTTTGAAATAGTGCTCGGGGATGTTTAATGTCTACCAAACATGACAGACCCTGACCAGCAAAGATATAAAGCCCTGGTGCTAAATACGGAGGGAAGGAGGGAGGGTGGGGCTTGGTTATCATTTGCATTATTTTCCGAATAGGTTCATAATTTCTACTTATCTTCAGGAAGCAGCTGGCAAGGCATAAGATGAATGAAGTCCTAAAAGTCCCAAAATATTCAGTCCAAGAGCTCTTGAAATCTGCACTGGATTAGAATTGACTCCAGTATTGTATCATAGTGTTGGCAATGTTCTGGGATGAATTTAAATAAACTATGTTCACAGAACGATTAACCTTTGAAAATGTTTCAAATATCAAAAATAATCATGCAGTAGAAAACATTGGGTTGATTTTAACTTGTATCATCTGGTATTAACTGGGCAGTAATACTTTTAAAGTGAAGCAAGATTTCTGTCCCTTTAAACTCAATGCAGTTTGTCTTGAAAGGAGCACAAAGTAGCTGTCTGTTTCAGATAGTTCTAGAATTCCTTTTGTCATTCTAGATGGAAATGGAAGGAGTCTGAACCTTGTCTGCCTCTTCAGTTTCATGAGTGTTAGATAGAAACGACTCAATCGAGGTAGCATCTTTTCATAGGGCCGAGAGGGGTACAGCATCTGCTCCTGGACCACCATCACTTTTCTTGCGCACCTACCATCGTGACACCAGCCACGTTTCAATCATACTTCTCCTTTTGCAAGCCGATATTAGTAGGTGTCAAACTGGTGAACTTTTTAAGATGGTTGTCTGCTGGACCTATGACAGTAAAGCTGTGGCTCAAAGATCACTACATCGTCTCAAGAAAAACATGCCATGATAGCAAATATTTTTGCAAATTTGGAATTCAGTTTGTATCTCTCTCTCTTCATAGAAAGTTAAATTCTCTCGTTTTTTCAGAGACTGTCCCGATCTACCAATTCTCTCACTGCCTACTCAATTTCCTCTCTCTTCAGAAATCTGTCCAATTGATACTTGAATTAATTAAGCCTCACACAATAGAATCCTTGTACACTACTCTATTACCATGGTCATTGTTTCTCTGGGTTTTCATCTCTCTTGCCTCCTGAATTCCGAACATATTGTTTCACACTGTCTGTACAAACATATTATGTTGAAATGAAAACTTTCTTACATTGCCTCAGTTGATCTCTGAGACTGTAAACTGCTTTCATGAATTGATAATATTTACTTCAGTCGTAATCTACTCAACAACACAGTCAACATTTGGCTGAAAGATTCCTGTTCACTTTTCTTTTTAATTGTTTTTATTTTCCACTTTCCTACGATATTTGAACTCTTCAGTAGACATCATTTTAGTCAGCAGTATCTTTCATAGCACTGAAAACCTATCTTTTCAAGTCTCTTTGAATTGGTCTCTCCAAACCCCGCACCTCCTGCAAAGAAAATGCCCAACTTCTTCAAGCTTTTCTGCTAACCTCAGTTTCTGATGACCCCAATGATCTGTGCTACACTAAACAGCAACGTGTCCTTTTTAATGGTTAGATGAATAGCGCTATGTACAAGTCTCCAGATGGGGCCTGGCCACTGCCTTACTCAGAAACCATGCAACTGCTTTTGATTTGTGCTCTTGCCCTTTGCTAATGAAATACAGTACCTTATTTTCTACTTTTATTACAGCTAAGGGGCTATATTTTCCTGATTGAAGAAAAACACAGGAGAAGTGTCTGCTTTTTAGAATTTATGATCCTCTGATGGAATAATATGGACGTGCCTGTTTCAAAATGGATTATTCCTCAGAATGTGGTTTCATTAGTGGGAACAAAAAGAATAGCAGCCAAATAAAATGTAGCCAGAATAATGAACTGATAAGACTTTTCAAGCAGATAACAAGCCTTCTAACTGGCGTAAATGTGGAAGTGATCGTTAATCTAACACTGAGTGCATTGGATTTGTGTAGATTGGCAGAATGAAATGCGAGAAAAGCTCAGTTTCCAGACGAGACCCTTGAGACAATTTTAATGGCTATGATGGAAAAATGTGTGCACGTATTTGTTGGGAGAGAATGGCCTCAAATGTGCTAAGTAATTTGTCATAGGATCTGCACACTCTTCATGACTCAAAGTAGTTCATAGAAGGTTCAAAACATATTGTGTATTTTTGAAAGTCAACAAATACTGTTATTATATTGCAGCAACACAGATGTCATGCTATGAAAGCCAAATTATACGAGGTGTAATAGAGTAGCAACCTACTACAAGAAGCATTTTTTTGTGTATCTTATCATCATGTCTTAATCACCATTCATCCTTAAAGTTGAAGAGAAAATGGTACGAAAGTAGAAGCCACAGAACAGGTCAGATAACTGCTCATTTGAAAGCCCTTATGGTATATGAAGAAATTACTTTTTGCAAGAATCTTCTGTTGCTTTATGACAAAACCATCATTCAATGGCTATGGTGGTAATGGGACATGCTGCAGAGTAATCAGGAGGCTGGAGCTATGTTCCAGGGACAAGGATTTAACTTCAGTTCACTAAATAAGTTTGGAATATGAAGCTTGTCTCAGTGATGATGATCAAGAAACTACTGGATTTTCATAAAAACCTATCTGGTTTATAAATGCCTCTTAGGGAAACAGAACTGGACACCAATTCCTAGCCTGATATCTCGTGACTCCAGAGACATAGCAATGTAATTGATTCTCAACTGTCCGTTAAAAACTTAGAAAACCAAGTTATATCAGAATGCCATGCAAATAATAGGGATTAAGCTAGATGGAGCAGTCATCATCAACCTAAGCACTGGACATGACAAAGACATACATATAAGCTCCTTGACTCTGAAAAATCTTTCTCATTAACATCTGGGAATTAATGCTACAATTATAACAGCTTTCCCACACTGTTGTATCAACAAAAGCATAGCATTCAGCCAATATTCCAGACTGCTTTATTACTAACTGTAAGTAAGTCTTGCCCCCAAAACAAGGCAGGCTCTGGACCACAAGATGTGGCATGTAATCAGGTCAAATTTGGGCAAGGAAACCCCTACTGATAACCACCTATCGCCATCTAAGCTGGTGAATCACTACACCTGGAGGCTGGACACCTCTTGGAAATAGTGCTGGAGAAGCAGGGATACAGAGTATCCTCTGGGCAAGGGACTTGAGTGTCTGTCACGAAAGACATCATGATTGACTGACCTGACCAAATCGACTGAGTTGTCAGACTGGGCCAGGTGATGAGGGAATCAACACGATGAGAACCTTCCCTGACATTTTCCTCAACAATTCACAATAGTGTAGCAGTGACTACCATATAGTTTTTTTTTGTAGAATTTTTGTCTTCACAGTGAACACATTCTCTGTATTGTGGTGTGGCTTTATCAATGCGCTAAATAGGATTAACTCAAAACAGAGTCATCCCCTCAAAACTGGACATCGATGAAGTACTGTGGATTGTGAGAAGCAATATTTGTAACCCCATGGCCTGGCCTATCTCTCACTCCATCTTTGCATCAAGCCAGTTTTCCAATATTGATTTAAAGAGAAGTGCCAGAGATCATGACAGGAGCAGTCCCGAACTATGAGGATCGGAAGGTTTAAAGAATACAATAAGGGTGGACCAAAAAACTGATATGTTCAGGAAGAATAGAATATGAATGGAATCTAGCATAACAAAACATAAAACAGACCGTTAGAGTTTTTATAGGTACAAGCAAAGCAAATATTTGGCTAATATAAATATTGGTCCATTACAGGCAGAGTCAGGTAAATTTATAATGGGGAATAGATAAGATAATGGAGAAGCTAAATGATTACATTGTGTCTGTTTACACTGGGGAAGAAAGCAGAACTTCCCAGAACTAGAGGTCTAAGGGATCAGGGAAAATAAGTAGATGGAAAATAAATATTTTTAATAAGAAGGCTGATATGCAGATGTAGCATGCTATTAGGAAGGGTAATGAAATCTCCATTGCAAGAAGAATTTAAGTACAGGAGTAGTAAAGTCTGAAGCAAACACTGAGAATGCTGAGAAACTCAACAGGTCTGGCAACATCTTTGGAAAGAGAAACAGAGTTAATGTTTCAAGTTCAGTATGACTCTTCTACTTCAATTGTGTAGGAACTTGGTAAGATTGTACCTCACGTGCTGTGTGCCATTTTGGTCTCTTTAACTCAGGAAATATTTTATTGTCATAGAGAAAGTGTAATGAAGGTTCACTGGAACAAATACAGAAGTTACTGGAAAAGTTCAGCAGGTCTGGCAGCATCTGTGAAGAAAACAATCAGAGTTAACATTTTTTTTCCGGCGACGCTTCCTCAGAATTGATGGTAGCTGGGAAAACGTTGGCTTATATGCAGAAATTAGGGAGAGAGATGTGGTAGGGAGTAAATGATAGGATAGAGCCTGAAGAGAGAGAAGAACAGTTGCATAGACAAAGGAGTTGATAATAATTTGGCTGGGAGGATGAATAGTCGTTAATGGGGACTGTTAGTGACTAACAATAGGTTTATTGGATTTGTACCCATGTTGGGGTGCTGTCCTTTTGTTGGAAATTGGGGTCCCTTTACAGCTGAACTTACCTAGTACTTACTGTATAAGATGAAGTTTCATTTAAATGCTACTACACCAATAGCTAACTTTCTAAATCTCTAATATATGAAACAAAGGAAACTACATTAGGATCACCAACATCATGGCTGAAGTTAAAGAGTTATTTCGCACTGCACTACTGTATTATCAATGTATTGTTTGGCAAAATGAGAAGTTTTGTTCTTAAAAAGAATTGTAAGCTAACTCTCAGATGAATGCGGACAAGTGACAATGCTCATCTTGGCATCATGAGTAGCTACCCATTGTCACTGGCCAAGTGGGTTTAGGCTGCTGATTGACAGAACCGAGACTGCCAGCTCCCAAAATAATGTTTATCAATAGAAGTAAGTGGGAGAGAGAGAGAGAGATGATTCAGGGGGGCAAGCCATTATCTTCTTCAGCGAAGACCAGGAGTTCCCTTATATCAGCGTGAGGGAAGAACAGAAATTGTCACTACCCAACTTTACCACCAAAGACTGCAGGACATGAGGGATGAACCTGTTATCATTCCAAAACCACCACCCCTGCTCCTCCATTCTACAGAACAGCTTCAGGATCAGTAACGCGTTCATACATTCTCAAAGCAAAAGCACAATCAAAATGTGTTAAACATGCAGTGACTATCAATGTTCAATTAAGTTTTAAAAACTTCATTCTTATGATATTTTAAAGCATGTTCTTCTTTCATTGTGTTAACAAGATTACTTGTGCAAAAATGTAATTGCATTATCATATGCTTGAAAGATCTCATGGAGGGAAATGTACAGTGACACTGTCTCCATATCAGTCACAACATCAGCTAATGTTGGTTTGAGAAAGAGAGTTGATTGATTAGGAATTGCTCAGGAAAAAGGGTTTGAACAAGCAGGAGATGGCTCCCAGGAATGGGTTGAGCTTGGATAGGGAAAGGGTAAATTGAGGAGATGCTGCAAAGAATCCTCCAATGTCAAGATGGGTGGATTTAAGAGTTGGGACCAGCAAACATATAGTTGGCTGAATGACACAATCGGTCTCAATCTTAGAGACAAAGAAATTCATAAACTCTTCGCAATTAATTTTAAAGTGAAATAGAAGTTACTGGGGAGAGGAGTTTAAAGTAAGTAGTTTCTAAGGTTTTGGAGTAGATCTGTAGCTCGGGTTGTGGGGGTTGAGGTTGGTTGGCTCGCCGAGCTGGTTTGTTGTTCCACAGACATTTCGTTACTGTGCTGGGTAACATCCTCAGTGCAGCCTCTGATGAAGCATCGGTGTGTTTTCCCACCTTGATGTAAACTCTGGGGTCCGTTGCGATGGATTGCCTCACTTCCGGGTTTCCTCCGTAGTGGAATGTATATGGGGTCGAGTTCAATGTGTTTATTCATAGCATGCTTCGTGGAGTGCCATGCTTCCAGGAATTCTCATGCTTGTCTCTGCCTAGCCTGAGCCAGGATCTTGGTGTTGTCCCAGTCAAAGTCGTGGTTCTCCTTGTCCATGTGGATTGAGATGAGTGAGTATTGGTCGTGTCTTTTTTGTAGCCAGTTGGTGTTCATGTACCCTTGTTGTTAGTTTCCTTCCTGTTTGTCTGATGTAGTGTTTCTCACAGTCTCTGCAGGGGATCTTGTAGATGACATTGGTCCTGTCCATGGTGGGAGTGGGTCTTCAGTTTGGGTGAGCACTTGTCATAGGGTTGATGTGGGTTTGTGTGCCACTCTGATGCCCAGCGGTTGTAGAAGTCTTATGGTGAGTTCTGACATGTTCCTGATGTAGCACAGTGTGATGAGAGTGTCGGGGCATTTAAAATCTTTCTGATTCTCTTCCTGTAAGCATCTCCTGACCCAGTTCTTTGGATATCCATTATCCTTGAACACTTGGAAGAGGTATTCCGCCTCCTCTTGGCGTGGTTCCATGTTGCTGCAGTGTGTTTTTGCCCTTTTAAATATTGTTTGCACGCAGCTTCGTTTGTCTGTGCTGGGATGGTTACTATTGAAGTTCAATACCTGGCCTGTGTGTGTGGCTTTACGGTGTACTTTCGTTTGCAGTTCCCCATTTGTCTTGCGCTCTACCATGACGTCCAGGAATGCGAGTTGTTTGTTCTTCTCCTCCTCTCTGGTGAATTTTATTCCGGTGAGGGTGTTGTTTATGAGTTTGTGTGTCACTTCTAATTTGATCCGTTTAATGATGACAAAGGTATTGTCTACATAGCGTATCCATAGTTTGGAGTTTGGAGTTTGGAGTAGAAGAAAAACTTGATTAATTATTTTATATTTGGTACTGCTGGCAGGAGAGGGAACGATGATTCTTTATTTGATAACCCCGGATGTGACGACGGACAGTTTTATGAGAATAGTCTTTTTGGATAGCATCATAAATATAGGTTTTAAAAAATCATACTCCACTTTGGCTTATTTACAATGGCTTATTCTGATTTTCTATTAAACTTCTTTATACAAAAAGACCTGCCAATCATTTATCAGAGGAAATGAAACATTTAGGCAGAAATTGAAACCAAAAATACAACAAAGACATGTCTTCATATTTAGATACTTATCCAAAGTAAATACTATGTATCTAAATAAAAAGTAATTTGGATCTTTGCTTAATCCTTTCATTACTATGCAAAGCTACTCAAGGGACTTCTGTTGGTACTGTAATTAAGACAACAGAATGCATCATATCTCGAAACATAATACATTTTCACTAAAGAGTCATCAGCCTTCTGACTTAAATCTGTAACGACAGTTCTCTTAATCTATATTGATGATGCTACTTGGAAGCAGACTGTTTTAATTTTACGCACTTATAAATTTTATGTTTAAGTCTTTAATACTCAGAAAATATTGCTTGAGGCCACTGGTAAACATATACATATAAACTAAAAAGAGCTTTCAGACCAAAAGACAGGTTCAATTAATCCGCAAAGCTGGTATAAAAATATGAGATGTTCTCCAAAATCTTCAAAGTCTCTTGATGTATCTCAGCTGGCTGGTGAGTCAATAACTAGAGGCAAATAATTAAAACGTTCCCAAAAGAACAAAGTGTGCTGTTCGTGAATTGTTGGAAATGAAATCCTTTTCTGAAACAATGATGGAAGAAGAATTCATAACAGTACTAAAAAGGAAATAGATAACTCCAAAAATTTGACAAGAGTGTAGGAAAAGCCAATGGCTAATTTGGTAGTTATATCAATGCAGGAGCATTGAAGCAAAGGATTGAAATAATATTCTTGCACTGAAATGAACCAATTATTAGGTTTCAGGTATAGGAATTTAAATGAATAAGGTAAACTGTACTTTAAAATAGCACTTCCCAAACTATTTGCCAGTGTGATCCCATTTTAAATGAAGATTAATGAGAGACAGATGCCAATAAAAAACAAAGCAGCAGCCTTGTGATATTCAATATTTAATTACTAAAGGTTGCATTTTAAACATAAACATGTACATCAAATACCTAAAAAATTGTGTTTTTAACGTAACTTATAAAAATGTTTTATGTATTGATCGGGCTTAATGACAATTCGCATGCACTTCTGATAGTCTCAAAATCGATTGGAATACCAATCTCTGACATCCAGAGTTGCTATATATATAAATTTGATATGGACGTGTGCTAAGTCCAGCTTCACACAAGTATGTGCTGGCAAAAGGAACCAATCACTTTCAGAGTGTGTGGCGCATTGTCAGGATAATTAATCCTCACACCGAACCAAAATTCTAACAGAGAAACTCCAGAACCTGTTCCTTTTTCAAAAACCAGTTGCTTAAAATTTAAATAAGCTGCGCAATTTCCACTATGAGCAAATCCGTGTCACCAGGCTACCATTGAAAGAAGCTTTGCATCTAGCTGAACTTTGACACAGTTAAGCTAAGATGGGGGTGTGGAAGGATGTAAAGTGTGCTTCCAGGTGATTGAAATGGTTGTTCATCACATGAATGGGACCATGTTTCATCTTGTTATCAGATAGAAATTTGGAAAGTTATGGAGAGAAAAGATCGTGCTGATTTGATTCTGGCATTAACTCTACTTTCTTGACTGCCACACCCTTTTCCACTCACTTCTGGCTGAAGATTGTAGCATTTGCAGCCATCTTCAGCCAGAAGTCATAAGTGGATGATCCATCTCGTTCTCCTCCATTAGCCCCCAGTATTAAAGATACCAGTCTTCAGCCAATTTTATTCATTCCACATGATATCAAGAAATGATTGGAGACGTTGGATGCTGCAAAGACTGTGGATCCTGATAGCATTCCAGTGATAGATCTGAAGACTTGTACTCCGGAACATGCCACTCCCCTAACCAAGTTGTTCCAATACAGTAACAACACTAACATCTACTGACAATGTGGAAAATTGCCGACACATGTTCTGTACACAAAAAGCAGGACAAACCCAACCCAGCCAATTACCGCCACATCAATCTACTCTCGATCATCAGTAAAGTGATGGAAGGTGTCATCAACAGTGCTATCAAGCAGCACCTGCTCAGCAATAACCTGTTCAGTGATGCCCAGTTTGGGTTCTGCCAGGGCCGCTCAGCTCCTGACTTCATTACATCCTTGGTTAAACATGGACAGAAGAGCTGAATTCCAGAGGTGAGGTGACAGTGACAGCCCTTGACATCAAGATCATATTTGACCGAGCGTGGCATTAAAGAACCCTAGAAAAGCTGGAATTAATGGGCATCAGGGATGAACTCTCTGCTGGTTGGAGTCATAGCTGACAGACACATAGAAAGATGGTTGTGGTTGTTGGAGGTCAGTCATCTCAGCTCCAGGACATCTCTGCAGGAGTTCCTCAGTGTAGTGTCCTAGGCCCAACCATCTTCAACTGCTTTATCAATGACCTTCCCTCCAACATAAGGTCAGAAATAGGGATGTTCGCTGATGATCACACAATGTTCAGCGCCATTCATGACTCCTCAGATACTGAAGCAGTCCGTGTTCAAATGCAACAAAGTCTGGGAAATATCCAGGCTTGGGCTGACAAGTGGCAAGCAACCACACAAATGCCAGGCAATGACCATCTCCAAGAAGAGATCATTTAACCTTTGACATTCAATAGTATTACCATCACTGAATCCTCCAATATCAACATCCTTGGGGTTAGCATTGAACAGTAACTCAACTGAACTAACCACATAAATAGAGTGGCCACAAGAGCAGATCAGAGGCTAGGAATACTGTGGAGAGTAACTCACCTCCCGACTCTCCAAAGCTTGTCCATCATCTACCAGGAACAAGTCTGGGCTGTGATGGAGTACTCCCACTTGCCTGGATGGACGCAGCTCCAACAACAATCAAGAAACTTGATAACATCCAGGACAAAGCAGCCCACTAGATATGTGCCATGTTTACAAACATCGACTCCCTCCACCACCAACACTCTGTCACAGCAGTGTGTACTATCCACAAGATGTACTGCAGAAATTCACCAAAAATCCTTACACAGCACCTTCCAAACCCACAACAGTTCAATCTAGAAGGACAAGGGCAGCAGATACATGGGAACACCACCACCTACAAGTTCCCTTCCAAATCACTCACCATCCTGACTTGGAAATATATTGCCGTTCCTTCACTGTCGCTGGTTGAAAATCCTGGAATCCCCTCCCTAGGGGCATTGTGGGTCAACCTACAACACATGGACTTCAGCAGCTCAAGAAGGCAGCCAGAGATGCCCACGTTCCATGAATGAATAAAAAACACAGACTCGTAACCCTCATCTCACATGTAGATCAAAAATCCATATAATATAGCCTTGAATATATTCAATAACCACTATTGTTTGGGGAAGGGAATTCCAAACACTAACAACTCTCCCAAAACAAATTCCTTCTCACCTTAGTCTTAAAGGGCAGACTTCTTCATTTAAATTATGCCACCTAGTTCTTGATTTCCCCCATCCTCTCACTACCTACCTTGTTCAATTCAGTCTGCGTCTTATACATTTCAATAAGAACATATCTCATTTTTCTAAATTCCAGTAGATGCAACCTGCTCAAACATTCCTCATAAAACATGACAAGAATCAACTTGCTGACCCTTCTCTCAACTGCTTTGAATGTATCTCTCCTTTCTTAAAGAAACTAAAATTGTACATGGACTATGGATAGACCAGAATGGCAACTTATTGTTACATGTATTTTTACAAAAAAATATGGTGTAAAGTTTTATGAGTTGCAATACCACAGCCTCTGTATTAATGACAAAAGTCATAGACAAGAAGACGGGAAAAAAAGTAAAAATTAAGGGAAAGTTCATTTCAGATCAATTTCAGTTCGGGGAAAGCCAATTAGAATGATAAATATTGAAATACCATCTCACTAGTGCCCTGAATAATTGTAGTGAGATTTCCCTACTTTTTATACCCCTTGCAATAAAGGGAAACATTCCACACGCCTCCCTGATTACCTGCATGCTAACTTTTCAGACTCATACACAAGAATCCATCAGACAATAAGACCTTAAGACGTAGGTGCAGAAGCATGCTATTTGGTCTGTTCTGCTGTTCAATGAAATCGTTGCTGATCTGATACTTCAACTCCGCTTTTCCCCATCCTCCTTGATTCCCTTAACAGTTGACGACCTGCTGCTTTTGTAGTCTTCCTGCCAAAATGAACAATCTCACGCTTCTCTATATTATATTCAATTTGCCAAAATCATGAGCACTCACTTAATTTATTTCTCTCCTTTTGCAATCTTTTTGTGTCCTCGTTACAGCCTGACTTCCTACCGATCTTTATATCATCAGCAAATTTGGCTACAATACATTTAGTCCCTTCATCCGAGTCATTAAGATATAGTGTAAATTGTTGAAACCCGCACTGATCCCTGTGGCATGCCATTATTTACAGTTCACTAAGCTGAAAATGACCCATTTATCCCAACTGTCTGCTTTGTGTTCGTTAGCCAGTCCTCTATCCATGTTAAAATATATCTTCATCAACTGCATGACCTCTATCCTGTGAAGTAATTTTACATGGCACTTTACCAAATACTTTTGGAAGACACAGTTCCACTTTAGCACATTGCTCTTCCAAAATGAAATTTTCTTCATGAATGCTGTGATTTAACCTCTCACTTGAAGTAATTTTTGTCTTATTTCCTTTGGTTAATTCCATCTTTCAAACATGTCACAGAAAATCAACAAATCCCTTTTTCTTGCAGTCTAGTTAAATGCAAGCAACAGATCCCTTAGTTCAAAAATATCTTTTGTATCCTTCCTCTTGACAGTCAGTGTATCTGTATGTGAAACTACAAATCATGTTCAGACTTCATGTCTTTACACTTTTGCAAACAGATATATGAAGTAGGTGAGGTTAGTGGAGAGTTTACAATGAATGTGACCAGCTACAGTATCTCACCTAGTTCTTGTTTATTGTTTCTGGTGAATTTAGAAAAGCTAGTTTCATTCATGGTGCCATGAATCTGATATCAATTGTCATAAAACGTTGTGGAGCTGGATGAGCACAGCAGGCCAAGCAGCATCAGAGGAGCAGGAAAGTTGACATTTTGGGTCAAGACCCTTCTTTAGAAACGTCAACTTTCCTGCTCCTCTGATGCTGCTTGGTCTGCTGTGTTCATCCAGCTCCATAAAGTTTTATCTCAGATTCTCCAGCATCGGCAGTTCCTACTATCTCTGCATCAATTGTCATAAAATTGTCTTTTTAAAAATGCGTTCACAAGAGCCGTTAGGTCAACATTTATTACTCATCTCTAATTTCCCAGAGGGCTGCTAGGGACAGCTACAATGTTGTGGTTCTGAAGTCACATGTAGGCCAGACCAGGTAAGGATGGCAGATTTCCTTCTCCAGAAGATATTTATGAACGTATTGGGTTTTTACAACAATTGACAGTGGTGACAAGGTCATCGTTAGGCCAGCCTTATATTGAATCAGATTTCACTGTCTACCTCAGCGGGATTTTAATCCATGTATCCAGAAATAGCCTAGAGCTCTGGATTTATTGTCTCCTCAAATCCAGCTCAAGACTTTCTCTTAAGGAAGGAAATCTTACCCAGTCTAGCCTACGAATGACTCTAGTCCCATTGTAATATGGCTGACTCTTACCTGCCCTCTGAAATGACATAGCAATCTACTCAGTTCAAGGGTCACTAGGAATGGACAATAAATGTCAAGTTTACCAGTGACATGCTCATTCTGTGAAAGAATAAAGACTTATTCCCTGACATAGATGGATCATTATTGGTAGAAACTCCAGTCATGTAATCCCAGGGAACTGCTCTGTCCTCCATTAACCCTGCAACACACTGAACATTCCATGTACTGTTTTTACGGTCATAAATTGGAAGAGTAAACAAAATGTCAAAATAACACTTCTTTTACATGTAGCATGCAAATGTCACTCTGTGTTTGCAATGCCCTTTGATGCTCATACCAAGTTGAAGCGCAAAAGTGGGTGTATGTTTCAGACACTCTACTGATGTAGATTTCTGATTATTTGCCATTGCCTTAACATCTCATGGTGTTGTTTAAGAAAAGGACTTAATAAACTGAAGGTTTATTTGCCTCTCTATTTCTCTAGACATTGGTCTAATCATATCGATAAGTCATTAAAACAAAGTAAAATAAATAACATTCTGCAATTATGTAAGTTTTTTTGCCTGTGCTCATAAAGTTGAGAGACGGTTAAGACCCTATTAATCTGAACTAGTTTCTATGAAAGCTCCTCATTTCAATGGCAGAAAAATTATCCTGATTTCCTGATATTTTCCTTGAAAACAGTCTTCAAACATTGTGTAAACTTATATAGCTTCATGTTCTTTGTAGACAATGGGGTGGTGATGGCCTAATGGTATTATCGCTGGGATATTAGTCCAGAGACCCAGGTAGTGTTCTGGGGACCCAGGTTTGAATCCCGCCACAGCAGATGGTAGAATTTGAATTCAATACAATATCTGGAATTAAGAATCTAACGATAATTGTGAATCCATTGTTGATTGTCAGGAAAAACTCCTCTGGTTCACTAATGTCCTTTAGTGAAGGAAACTGCCATCCTTCCTGGTCTGGCCTACATGTCACAGCAATGTGGTTGACTCTGAACTGCCCTCTGGGCAATTAGGGATGGGCAATAAATGCTGCCTAGTCATCATTGCCCTCATCCCATGAATGAATAAAAGTGCTAAAATATTACCTTTTTATTTTTCGCTTGCAATGGAGTCACGTGATTCAGCGCTGGACGTAAAAGCTCTGCTAAAAAATGTATCAATGGCATTAGAAGCAAATTGATATTAATTACCAGGTTGACTCTCAATTAGACTGTTGAGTTCAGAGCAGAGATTAAAATAAGTCAAGAGGTCTGGAACTTTGAATAGGTAGTGGGAACTGCCGATGCTGGAGAATCTGAGATAACAAGGTGTAGAGCTGGATGAACACAGCAGGCCAAGCAGCATCAGAGGAGCAGGAAAGTTAACATTTCAGTTCTGGACCCTTCTTCAGAAATGAACTCCCCTCATTTTAAATAGTACATATTTCAAGATATCTGAACATTTATGAGCAGCATAATCATCTGTATTTTCCAACAAGAGATGTGATTTCCATATATGTTTTTACATGATCTTCATGCATAATTCCAAAATGATATGAGAACTTCTGCATCTGTGAAAATTGAAGTCATGGAATAAAGAATTCCTATGATTGGCTGTGCTTAAAGGTTTACTATTATCATAAAATTGAATCAATAGCAGAAACTGGGTTAATACAAAATGGTTCAGTGTTCTGAATGTGATGTAGTGATATGCCGAGCTTTAAAGTTTTAGCAAGGACTTGTAGCTTGAGTTGTGGATGAGGTTGTTGATTTGCTCGCCAAGCTGGCTTGTTTTCATTCAGATGTTTCGTCACCATGCGAGGTAACATCATCAACTGCCACAAACATTACATCAGACTGACAGGAAGGAAACTAGCCATCGGAATCTATAAACATCAGCTAGCAGCAAAACGGCACAACAAACTCTCCTTAATATCGGTACACTCGGACAACGAAGGCCATCAGTTTAACTGGGACATCGTAGCTATAGTAGCCAAAGCCAAACACAGATGCACACGGGAATTCCTAGAGGTATGGCTCTCAACCCATAAGGCAATCAAAAAACATATAGAATTGGATCCCATATACAAACCCATGCAGAACAAAACCGGAAATGAAATTACTCACCGTAGTGGACCAGACAGTATAAATTCTAAGCAGAGTAGAACAACATTGCTTCATCGGAGGCCTCACTGATGCTGTACCCTAGCATGGTAATGAAACATCTGAATGAAAACAAGCCAGCTCGGCAAGCAAGTCAACAACTTCAGGCTGAGCTTTCATTGCATTCTTCCAACATTCTTATTCTTCAAGAACTGACACAGTGCTGGCTTCAAGTGAACAACTCAATTTGAAGATAAAACAGATACACTCTTAAATTCAGTGCTTTTGAAAATGCTACTGTAGGTTCTACTGTCATTTTAGATTCTGCAGATGCACGATATACAAGTCCCAAATATTCACGCTTTGTCCACTTAGAGGTTGTTTGGACTTAAATATAAATTTTCGATTAAAACTCAAAATACACTTTGTTTGTGATAATAAACATTAGCCAAAATTTTACATGGGGTGGCAGGGTGGGGTCTTTTAGGTGCTATGACGCCTCATTCACCCATGAGCTTACTGGGGCCCTTTAGTAACTTGTTAGCCAACTATGTGTCTCCTTCCGGGGCTGCTGGGATTTTACCCGTGGTAGGGAGATGCTGAAACCAAATATGCAGGCTGTCAGGTGAAATCCATGCCAAGGTGTGGTCATTCTCTTCAAGCACACTGTATTCATTGAGATCTCCCAAAGGTATTCCACCACATTTCCCCCGCCTCCAACTCAACATAGTCCTGTTGATCCCAACCCTCTCACTGAACCTGTCTTGACATAACTCTGGACATAACTGACCAGGAGTCTTTTTCTTTGGGGTCTGCTACTATCCCATCAGTGGTCACTGCCCCCAGGGACGAGACAGCCACAACCATTTAACTGGCCAGTATCTCTTGGGGATAAACTTCGTCTCAAAATGGGACAAATATCTAATGGCTATGAAGCAGATCCACCACAGTCTTGGACCCGAGTTTTATGCTGTGGAGAGAAGATTGATGTTACTCGCTTCACAAGGTCAACGTGAGGAACTGTTGGAGTTGTGATTATGGCTATCCAAGTCAGACTGCCACCCACATACAGAACTTTGACCCTAAAACATTTGGTTCTGGTGCTAGTATAAACAATCATTGTGATGGATGAAGCAACTGAATGAATTTTTGACCTCAACTGAAACAGTTTCCCCAGCCGTACAAAAATGATTTCAAATCAATGACAATCAAGGGCAAAACCTTCCTCTAATTGGAATTATATTAAACACAAGACAAGATCATTGTGGTTATTAGAGGCCAATTAAAGATTAAAAGATGGCGAACTAAGATGGCGGCACAGGCCCAGAGAGTGGTGGCGGCCGAGGGTGAGAGAATGAGAAAGGAGGAGGTTTCTTGGCAGCAATGCCAAGATGAGGTGAATGTGGCTCCACCCCAGTCTGTGGTCTCCAGTGAGCGAGGAGCAGATCCTGGGCTAAATCCCGTGGCCCGAACACACTGGCTGAGCAGCTAGACCCAGGAGTCTGAACAAGGGGCAGCATTGACGAAGTGGATGGCGGAGGACCACTGCAACTGAGGTCCAACGGCATAATGTGGGTGAGCATCAGTTGGTACTCCAGGGACACGAGAATTTGGTCCATGGCTCCAGCTCAGACGTGGCAGTTGCAAGAGTGGGGGCAACAGAGGTCTGTGACTGATACCCAGACCCCATTACGGAGGCACCAGCTGATGTCAAGTGGTGCGGTGGAGCAGGAATAAGAAAGGATGAGAAAGATAAACTCTACCTTAGTAATATCTATTAATATATTCAGTGATTCAAAAAAGCATCGAAACATGGCAACTGTTAACACTTTTCACTGTGCTTTTTTTATATACATGTGACAATAAATCATTAAATTTAATTTAATACAATTGTCTCAGCCCTAGGACACCATTACAAGGGTTCTTCAGGATATGTACTTTTTTCAATTAACCTATTCAGAAATGTCATTACACAAGCAAAATGAGACTTGAACCCTTGGCTTAGAGGTAGAGATACTACCACTGTGCCAGAAGGGCTCCTAGTTTGATCAGAATAGATATTTACCAACTAGCCTGTCCAGAGATGTTACTTCACATCTCTGGAAGAGGTAGGACTTGAACCTGAGCCTCAGCCTCATAGTTAGGGACACAAGTACTGCACCAAACATGAGCTCCTAAGTTCCACTGGATAATGTCCTAAGCCAAATCATTTTCATTTGCTTCATCTGAGGTCAGAAGTGGGAATATTCACTGACAATTGCTCAGTGTTCATTTCCATTCACAATTTCCCAGATTATAAAGCCGTCTATGTCCACAATTGTAGTCAGAATAATATTGGACAGCTTCACAGAAAACAAGGCAACTGTAAGGTAAGTCATGGTTGAAGCATGGCTATATTTTTCTTAACATTGTCTATTTTCACATACTTAAGCCTGACATAGATAGATTCTTGATCATTAGGGGATTGAAGGGTTGCGGGAAAGGGGCAGGAAAGTAGACATGAAGAATGTTGGATCAGACATGGTCCCCTTGAATGGTGGAATGCATGGTGGAGCAGGCTTAAGGCATCGAATGGCCTATTGTTGTTCCTATTTTCTTATGGTTGTTGTGATAGTTGGAAATGATTGGATATAAAAAAAGTCAGGTAACACAGACATTTATCAAAAAAAATTAATGCTATGCGCAGCATATTAAAATATTAAATATGTGATGATAAAAGAAATTAACAATTTTCCAGGTAAACTGATTAACCACAGTTTGTATAGATTTTTCATGTCCCATTTCTGATCATTGGAATGTTAACTGGCATGCAATAACTTTTGGTCAAATAGTTAATAGTTATTTTGTAAAGTATTGCTTCTCTATCTGTTATGGGGTTAAGTAATGCAAAACAATTCTTAATGTAATTAATCGTTTAAGTTTTGATGGAAATGCACGGTGGCTGAGTGGTTAGCATTGTTGCCTCGCAGCGCCAGGGACCTAGGTTCAAAGTTCAATTTCGGTCTCGGGTGACTGCTTGTGTGGAGTTCGCACATTCCCCGCATGTCTGCGTGGGTTTCCTCTGGGTGAACTGGTTTCGTCCTACAGTCCAAAGATGTGCAGATTAGGTGGATTGGCCATGCTAAATTGCCCATGGTGTCAGGGATGTGTAGACCAGATGGATTAGCCATGGGGAATGCAGGGCTACAGGTATAGGGTAGTGGGGTGGGTCTAGATGGGATGCTCTTCGGAGGGTTGGGTATGTGCTTGATGGGCCAAATGGTCTGCTTCCACACTGTAGGGATTCTATGAATGGTAAAGGATCAAAAATTCTTCTCAGAGCTGTTGTCTTAAGTTCTTTCAAACAAACCCTGTTAATGTATATGGAACATTTAGTATTTTTACACTGGCATTTGTAACATATTGTTCAACCGTTTGATACAGCAAATGAAATTTGTATAACAAAACATCAAAACAGGCCACATCATAGATGTTTCTGTAACTTGCAAACATGGGAACCCAAGGAAAATGGGAATTTAGTTTGAATTCCGTTGAATTAAAAAGTACTGTAACATTAAGCAACATAATTATTTAATTAATTCCGTTTCTTTTTGATGTCCTGAAAGGTAAGCAATGTGAGACCAGCGGGTCAAAGTATTTGCCAGAATTGGAAATAAAGTGTAAATGAATTGTTATCATATGCTTGAATCATATTCTGTTTCAGAATAAGAAATCTGTATTTCTATTGACCTTGTGTCAGTTAAAAATAAATACAAACCCTTCATGAGATGTGGAAAGCTGTAGAATTCCCTTCAGATCATTAATGCTGACAAAGTTCTTACCTTTTTAGTGTCAAATCACGAAGCAAACTAACATGAAGCTATTGAAATAGAGTACTTAGTCAGATACAGAGCTTTCTCCAGAGAGCAAGCTGTTCTAAATTCAAGCTGGTTGATATAAACAAGCAGGATTCTACTCATTTTACTCTGTAATCCAAAGTATTTCCAGTAATGATGATTTCTGTGCGGAAAATGTAAATGGTTAGCTTATGCTTTCCCTAATTATAAGTACTTCAGTCTTTTCCATCAGGAGTATCATTTTACGAGCTGCATTAAAAAGCAGGAGCTGATACAATAACTGGTAGATGCACAAGTGAGCTCCCATCAGGGTACAAACAGCTGAAAATGATTGTAACTCAAGCGCACACCGATGTAAGGGATTTGACAAGAGTCTTCCCTTTCCACAATATGGTGGATGACAGGTTAACCTATGAGGTCATTAACCAATCTGCACTTACAATGAAGCGCCTCTGTACATGAAATTCATGCAGGCTGTAGGAGGATTTCAACATATTACTTTGCAAGATGCATTGAAAACACATTCACCTCCTATGAAATAGCTGGCTATTTTTGCATAGGTTTAAGATATATAAAATGTCACATTTTAGTTAAGTTTGAAACTGAGTGCCAAAAAGAACTTGCTTAGTCAAAATAGTGGACTCCTGAAAATGGCTGCTGGTGTTGCTTGCAATTTATTCATTTATGAAAAAAGTACCAATTCAAACTGTCTCCTTTATTGTTAGGTATATAGAAAATTACTCAGGCCAATATGTGCAGGTTAGGTAGATTGGCCATGCTAAATTGCCTGTAGTATCCAGGAATGTTTAGGTTAGGTGCGTTAGACGGGGCAAATGCAGGGTAGGGGGATGAGTCAGGATGGGATGCTCTTCGGAGGGGCAGTGTGGACTCGTTGGGCTGAATGGCCTGTTTCCACACTGTAGGGATTCTATGATTCTATGATTACTGAGATCATTTCCGATTGGTGACTATTAAGACTGTGTGACTACAGAATAACTTTCCTAACCGTATTTCAATCGAAGTCACTTTACCACATATCAACATTTTCTATTCTTATTGAACAAAGTTAAAAATTTCCACATTTGGAAATTCCAGGTTTCTGGGCAATACTGCTTTATTGTGTGCACATATATCACAGCAGTGAAACAAATATTCTTACAAAATAGCTGGTAAGATGGCTATGACTATACCATATTAGTGATGTTACAATTGAAATTGAAAGAAATCATTTCCCTTTAATTTTTGTTTCAATTTTATATTTACTTTGTTCAACATCTATATGCAATAGTAAAAAGAAGCATCTTAAAAACTAGTAAACCAATCCATTTCCTACATCTTCCAGAGCTCTTCAAGCATTTGGCAATAGATAACTTAAACTTTTCAGGCAACCTGGCTTAATTATCTAAAAAGTGCTTTGGGACTGGACGAAGTTGCATGTCTTCGTCGATTTTCTGAAACTGCTTTTCAGTGATTTGTAAGTGGAAGAAGGTGACAGATGAATGCTGGCTAATGGGATATCTTTGTTTCTTGGCATTCTCGGGTCAGGTGAAGGGCAACCAGCTGCTAAATAAAGTTTGTTTCATCCATCCTGTCAAAATAGTTTAGCTGTGACGTAAGCAGAAAAAAAACACCAAAATTCATTTTTCCACTTCTCCTACTGACCATTTGAATGGACTTGCTGAGGCAGATAGCTGACCTTGGGTCAATTTAATGCTGCTAGGTCACAAAAGTTACTAGGAAATAGACTGAAGTTGCATTTCAGACAAGACTCTCAGAGTGAGTAGGAATAAAAGTCTTCAGTACTATCCAATGAGATCTGAGCTCACTGCCTCAGATTGACTTTATTTATTATCAAACAGTCAATTAGAATTCCAAAATAATATTCTTCCCAATAAATGAACAGAAGTACCGTAAGAATAGCGTTTAGGATTGTGATTAAAAACAATGGTTATTCACATGCCAGCTTGATCGGGCTCTAGCTTACAGCCTCCAATTTCAAATAAGACCCTGTGCTTTCCTGGTTTCCAAGAGCAAAAGTCTGTAAAAAACATTTTAAGCACACTGTTTTGACTGATTCTCAAAGTAAGATCAACTAGGCAGACCACGAATAGCCTTGCAGAATTATCTCTATGGTTTTTTCAACATTCGACTGAAATGTTTAATGGAACAGGCTATTGCTATGGTTATCAAGGCTATCAATGTGTTATCCATTAGTTCAGTGTATTATTCATGTTGCATCTGCTTCTGTGGTCAAATGTGAATGCAGAACAGGAGTGCACGAGCATGGTTATTATTTAGAAAATAGCTCCTGACCTGAAATTGTTTCTGGCCAACAAATGCTATGTCAGAAAAATTGCCAGAGTTGCACTCCTAAAATTATTCTACAAATAGAATTACTTGAATTTTAAGAAAACAGAAATAATTGTAGAATTTTCATTCACTCATATTGTAGTAGATTTATACAATCTCATATGAAAGCATTGGATTTATCTTTCAACTTTTTAAATCTAAATTTCTACAACCCGTCTAAATCAGCGACTGTTCTCACAATCAGTCATATTCTTAGCTTTAAAATGACATCACTTACATTATGAAGCTGTCTTTGGCATCGCTTCTGATTGAATATTAATGAACATGAATTGCATTTCAACTTAACACACTTTCAAAGAAGAGGCTGTTCATCAGGAATCCATCTACAAAATAAATCTGAAATGAGCATTATTATTTTGCCGATTATAAATTCAAGTATGTGATTGAAAAAAACAGATAATGAATGATGATTAATTTAGCAGTTTTATGTAGTCAGTGCAAAACTATTTTAATTTTACTATCACAGGGTTTAAGAAGACCTGAACAAAGCCAGGAATAACAATATGAAATTACTGCTTTGACCCTAAATGATGAAGACCTTTCCAACAACTATGAATTACACAAATTCATAGTATATATTTTGTGTTTGCATTTTTAAGAAAATGTTCATTACCAAAAGCAGGAGGAAAAATTGGCCCATTTGGGATGTTACTAAGGTTTTTAGGTATATGGCTTCATACTCATTTTAAATGTAATAGTGTCCCAAAGTAAACTGTATTCCTGATAATTCTTATCCTGTCAGTTCCAATACATACTGGATGATTGGCTGCAATCAGGGAGTGTCAGAACATTCCTGAGGGGCTGAACGCCCTCCTGTTTCAACCATTCCTAAGAGTAAAATTTCATGGTATTTCAAATGCTTGTTGTAAAATAATATTAACAAAGAATCACAGAAGTGTTACAGTGCTGCTGGAACCATTCAACCAACTGCATCTGCACCAGCTCTCAACATGAGTATTATGATTTGGTGCCATTCTCCTGCCTTTTCTCCATATCCCTTCGTGCTGCTTCTATTTAGAAAATCATCCAATGTCCCCTTGAACAGTTCAATTGAACTTGTGACTGCTACACCCACAGGCAGTGCATTCCTGACCCAAAACACTCATAAAAAGCTTTTTCTCACATCATGTTTGCAAATCACATTAGATCTGTACCCTCTCATTCTCAACTATTTTATGAACAGGAACAGTTTTTTTTTCCTTATCTACCCAATCCAGATCTCTTATAACTTGGAAACTTTCTATCAGATATCCTCATAGCCTTCTTCTCTCCAAATAGAAAGTCCCAAACTACTCTCCAATCTATCTTCAACTGAAGTTCCTCATTATTTGAAACTTCTTCTGCACTCTCTCTAGGGTGCTCACATCCTTCCCAAACCATAATACCCACAATTACATGCAATCCTCCAGCTAAGCTTGTATAAATTCAGCAAAACCTCCTTGTTCTTGTACTCTATGTCACTGTTAATAAAATGAAGAATACTGTAAGCTTTACTAACAGCTCTTTCCTGCTCCTGCCACCTTCAATGATCTGGGCACTTAGGATCCCTGATCTAGCACACTGTTAAGAATTGAATGCCATATATTGCCTTTCAATGTTCTTCCTCCGAAATTGTAGCATCTCTCACTTTCTACATTAAACTTTATTTGCCAACTATCCGCCAACTCCGCAACTAGATCATTAATGTATTACGGGAAAAGCAAGGATCACAATACCGATCCTGGAAAATTCCATTTCCTCTGGCCTGAAAACATATCCACTGACCATTACTCTGTGATTCCTATCACTCAGCCAATTTTGTATCCATGTTGCGACTTTCCTTTTTATTTCATGAGCTGTAACTGTCAACGGCATGGCGTGGGCTGGGAATCCTGGAGCATGACACTCTGGCGACGGCATGGCATGGGCTGGGAAGCCCAGAGTGGGCCACTCTTGGTGGTAGTGTGCTGTAGCAGCAGAGAAGGAAAAGTTAGACTCTCATGCAGTTACTTTTTTCTTATTTTCTTCTAAGTTAAGGTGAATGACACCTATGTAAAGTGACAGTACACAATTTTCACAGTATTCTATATTGAATACACGTGACAAGATATTCTATCCTATAACTGTTCTCAGAAGTCTATTGTGTGGCATTGTACTGAATGCCTTTTAAAAGTCCATTTACACAATATCAAAAGCATTACCCTCAACAAAGACGGGGCATACTGCTTGCAATTCTCCCGTCCTCTATTACCTCCTCTGACTCGAGGGAAGATAGAAAGACTACAACCTGTGCCTTGGTAATTTCTACTCTCACATCCTCAATATCCTTTGATGCAGCTCATCCGGTCTCAGCTTTTTGCAAACTTTAAGTACCATCAGTCTAATCAGCATTTCTTCCTTACTGATTTTGAACTCTTCTAGTGACAGAGTTTTTCTTCTGTTACCATGGTACCATGGTGTGGTAGCTTCCTTGGTAAAATTAGATGCAAAGATCATTTAATACCTCAGCAATGTATCATACTTCTATGTGTAAATTCTCTTTTAGATCTCTAACTGGCCCTATTCCTTTTACCACTTTTTTAGAGAGGATATGCCTCTCAAAGATTTTGGGATTCCTCTTTATTTTGGCTTTACTCATAATCCCTCATTACATTTCTAATGTGCTTTTTAACCTTCTGTTTGAATCTTCTGTATTCCTCTTGGTTGTCAATTGTATTTTCAATCTGACATCTATTGTAAGCACACTTTTTCTTCTTTATCTTGAGTTCTATCTCCTTTTTCTTCCAGGGATTTCTGGATTTGTTTGGCTTACCTTGTCCTTTTGAGGAAATATATCTTGACTGTGCTGGAGCCATTTCTTTTTAAAACATAGACCATTATTCATTCACAATTTTTCCCACCAAACTTTGTTCCAGTCTAACTGTCCCAGCTCCATTCTTGCCCCATTGAAGTTGGCTCTAATTAATTACTCTTGCTCTGAATTGGTTATTGTCCTTTTCTATCATCACCCTAAACCTTACAATGCACTATGTACATTGCAGCCTTTACCAAGTCAAAGATTAGTCGTGGTGTCTCTGACCTCCTCATAGTGACCCTGACAGAGGATGAGGCATTCAGACTGGTTGGCAAACAAGGCAGCTGCTCAGCTGGATATGTTGAGCTGATAGTTTTAAGACAAACAGAAGGAAAATGTTGCCAACATGGAGAACCAAGCATGCAAGAGACACATGATATTGCAAGAAAGAACTACAGGTGCTAGAAATCTGAAAGAAATACAGAAATTGCTGGAAAAACACAGCAGCATCTGTGCAGTGAAAAACAGACTTAATGTTTCCTTCTTTAGAACTAATAACATCTGGGGAAAAATAGAGTTTATCTTTATCACAGAGGCTGGAGGGGAAAAGGACTTAGTGGATAAGTGGAGAGGGAACCCAAAGAGAGAGAGGGAGAAGTTAGGCAGAAAAAGAGAATGTTGACGGTAAGGCAGGGAGGAATAGGAGCAAGATAGGTGATAATAATTGGGACTATGAGGGTGAAAATGGGTTGGTTATGCAAAAAGCTACACACCTCATGACAGGAATTGGGTTGTAGGGCATGTGTAATGGGCGTGGAAGAAGTGTTCAGGTTCTAAAATTGTTGAACTAGATATTGAGTCCTGAAGACTGTGAGGTGCCCAAGCAGAAAATGAGATGCTGTTCTTCGAGCCTGTACTGAGTCTGACTGGAACACTTCAGCAGGCTGGAGACGGAAATGTCGGCCAGGGTACATGGTAGTGTGTTGAAGCGGCAGGCAACTGAAGATTCAGGGTCATTTTTACAACAGAATGTAGATGTTCGGGAAAGCCGTCACACAGCCTGTGTTTCATCTCCCCAGTGTAGAGGAGACCACATTGTGAGCAGCAAAAACAGGAGACTAGATTGAGTCAAGTGCAGGTAAATTTTGCCACTTCACCTGAAAGATGTGTCCGGGACCTTGGATAGTGAGGTGAGAGGAAGAAAACAGGCGAGTATTGCACCTTCTGTAATTGCATGGGAAGGTGCTGTGAAAGTGTGAGGAGAAGGTAGAAGTGGAAGAGGAGTGGACCAGAGTGCTCCTAAGGTTACAGTCCCTGTGGAAGGCTGACAAGGGAGGGGCAGAGAATGTGTGTCAGGTGGTGGCATTCCACTGGAGGTGACAGAAATGGAGGCTTATGATCCTTTGGATGTGGATGCTGGTGGGGTAGAAGGTAAGGACCAGGGAAACCCTAGTGTTGTTATGGGAGAGAGGAGAAAAGTTGAGGGCAGAAGTGTGGGAGATGGGTCACATACAGCTAAGGACTCTGTGACCTTGTGTTGGGAAGGGGATTGAGCACTGAATGAGTGAGACCTATCTTGTCTGTCTAAAGGCCAGCAAAGATCTGATCAGCATTTGGATTAGGATTGGGGTTTGCCTATTTGACTCTTCTACCTCATTTCGGGACAGTGGAATAATAGGAGCCCCCTTCTGTTGACCACATCCACGTCTCCACTTATCCACTGTGACCACTTCTCCTTATCCTGGTCTCTGGTCACATTTTCCTGACCCTGGAATTACCATTCACCCTTCCTCAGACAGCTTTGGCCTACATTTCAGTTCAGAAGCTTAGAAGGTGAGTAGATTAAAATATTTAAGATCTTGAGGGGTGTTGACAGGGTAGATGTGGAAATGATGGTTTCTCCTGCACAAGAATCTAGTACCTGGCTTTCGCTGTTTGAAAATAAAGCGTTGCTCATTTCAGACAGAGATGAGAATTTCTTTCTCACACAGGATTGTGATTCTTTCGAGCTCTCTTCGTCAAAGTTGTGAAATTAGAATCAGTATATTTTTAATACAGCGATGGATGTATTCTTGTTGAGGAAGGGATGACAGGCTTTTGTGGATGATAGATGGTAATGTGGAATAATTAGATCATCACGATCTTATTGAATGGCTGCACAGGCGCAAGGAGATAAAAGAACTATTCCTGCTCCTAACTCATATGTTCACTTAACCCTCAACCCTTTCCCCATCATCCTCGCCTTGCCTTTTGTGATCCTTGAGCTACTCATCATCATCCTTGATCCTTGTTGATCACCTTCAAGCTGCCCCACCATCACCTTTGAGCTGTTCCTTGGCACCCCGGACTTGTCCCATTCATCAATAAACTGCTGAACTCCCTTTCAATTTTGACCTACTCTCAATTACACTTGCCATTCCCAACCTCTCTGTTAATAAGCCCTCAGTCATCCATGATCTCCTTTCATCAAGTTTGAACTGCCTTTGGTATAGTTTGACTTTCCTTGTATCATCCAGCTCCCTTCTTTTGTCCGTTACAACACTTTTTTGGAAGTGCCATGACCTGCCCTCCTGCTCTCCCTTAAGCCACCAACTTAATTCCCAATTTTCATCTTGCTCCTGAGGATTTGGTAATTTGCCTCCTTTACAACGATGTGGCTCCACTTGCCTCATTTATTGCCCCTGGAGCTGTACTAGATTCTTTGCATCAAGGCTTCTTTTAACAGTGTAGTATATTGACCTTATATCTGTGGACACCTACTTAAACATGTTAATTATGCTTTATGCTTGTTTTCCAATTCAGCTGTCCTTTTCATCAGCTCTGGCTCTTCTCAGTTGTAAATCACTCAAAAAGGCCTTGAGTTTTCCATTTCGACTGATATTTAAAGGAACCATCAGCGACACTCCAGTAAATTATTGGTTGGTGTTTTTTGGAAAGCTAATGTGCTGTTTGTAATGATGTTGGAAATACTGGCTTGCTGACCTGGCAATAATAATGTCTTGAAGTAATTTGACAAGTTGGCAGATGGGTTTTGATCAGGGGCTGCTGTCAAACATCAGACTGGCTCCGATGTGTTCACTGCTTATACTATCACAGAATAATTGGATGATAAAGCACAGAACGAGGTCATTCAGCTCATCTTGTTTGTGTTGGGTGTTTGAAAGAGGTGTTCAATTGATTCCGCTCCCCTGTTTTATCCCAATAACCTTATGAATTTCTTTTCTTCAAGTAGTTATTCAATTCTCTATGGAAGCCACTATTATATCTGCTACCTATATCTTTTCATGGTGTCCAATCAGAGTACAATAGCTTGCTGTGCAATATATGTCTCCTCTACTTGCCATTGGCTCTTTCGCCCATCACTTTTATCTGTATCCTCTGATTACTGACCCTTCTGCCACTGGACCCAGTTTCCTTCTTGTAGCGATAAGAACGAGGTCAATCAGGTAGAGCTCATAGAATATATGTTCCCGGATTGGGATTGTTAACATGATCCAATCAGGGAGCCCTGGCTGATATAAACAGCAGTGTCAGGGGTTCTATGAGCCAACTCTGAGCTAGCTGGGTCAGTTTCATGTACTATGCACATGTAAATAAAGGGTGACTCAGTGATGGGTTACTGGCCTTTGTGGGTTTTTGTCAGTGGCAACGAGCGAAAAGCACACCTCTGAAGAGGTTGGCTTGCAACAGTCGACTTTGAGTTGGGGTAAGCATTTCTGGTGAAGTCCAAATTTTGAAGGCAGGCTTGAAGAAACAGCCGACAGCTTCACTTGGTACCAAACTGTCCCAGTTCCTGTTTGATTATAGGACTAGCCCTCATACAACTACACAGTCAGCTCCAGCAGAGTTGTCAATGAGAAGTAGGCTCTGCACTAGGGTAAACCTAATATTCCCGGACCTGCACAGGAGGGTGAAACAGCATCAGGAATGCCACTGCTCACAAAACTCTTCTAAGAGAGAGATGCAGTTTGGTGTCAAAAATGTGGGAATGGCCTTGCATGGGTAAGAGGCATTGTTGATGCAAGGTCAGGTCCTGTGACACACAAGGTTCAGATAGGAGAGGCAGTGCTGAACAAACATGAGGACTACATGAAAACTGCAACCTCGCAAATGGGACAGGGACGAAACATACCCAGCCCCTCAGAACATCCGACTAGGCTTTCAGAGCCTCTGCCTAGTGTCGAAGAGACCTTTGAGGGTGAGATAGACACGGCAGATGTGGCAGCCTTGATGCTGTAACTGCCTGTAGAATAAGATGAAGTTTGGCTGAGATGCTCCAGGTGCCAGAGGTGGGTTACAGTTCAGTACATGCCTCCAGTATCTGAGGCAGAGTTGGAGGAACTGGACTTGGCACGAAATGCGCCAGGAGAAGCTACAGGAAATAGAATGGGCCTACGTCCCAGGACTCAGAGGGGCAGAGATGTGGAGATTGAGCAATGTCAGTCAGGTGGTCCTCACAGAACATAAGTTCCCTGATTGGTACTGTTAATCTGATACAATCAGAAGGTCCTGGCTGACAGATATAAACAGGAGCGGTGGGGTCCTGCTCACTCTAAGAGCCAGCTCTGAGCTAGCTGGGTCAGTGTCATGTACTATGCATGTGTAAATAAAGGGTAACTTGGTGACGGGATATCAGCCTTTGTGGAGATATTTCCCTCCTGTACTGTTTTGACTGCCTCCATTAAATCTCCTCGAGTTTAACCTTTTCTGCTCTTAAGAGAATATGCTCATCTTTTCCAATTTCTCTAGAGAGCTGAGTCCCACATCTTTGATACCACAGTAAATCTCCAGCATCTTCTCTAAATCTTCAACATTCTTCCTAAAGTCTGGTGCCACAAACTGAACAAAATTCAATGTTCGTCTGAGGCAATGATCTCCAACTTTTTAAACACAAGGTCACTTTTTGAAATTAAATGCAATCCAGGAACTACCCTTAAAGAAAAAGTTTTAAATTAATGTTGCAAAATCTGAAACCAAGGATATATAATTATTCATTTTGTCATCTGCTAATCAAGTCTCAGTGTGTTACCTGTGATTACATATTACCTGCCGTGGCCTTGAAGTCTGGGTTGTAGTTTGAGAGTGTTAGCTGTATATTTTTTTCTATTCATTTGTGGGATGTGGGCGTCGCTGGCTGGCCAGCATTTCTTGCCCGTCCCGAGTTGCCCTTGAAGATGGTGGTGAGCTGCATTCTTGAACCGCTGCTGTCCACCTGTTGTGGGTTAACCCACAATGCTATTAGGGAGGGAATTCCAGGATTTTGACCCAACGACAGTGAAGGAACGGTGATATATTTGCAAGTCAGCATGGTGAGTGGCTTGGAGGGGAACTTGGAGGTGGTGGTGTTCCCATATGTTTTCTGCCCTTGTCTTTTTAGATGGAAGTGGTCATAGGTTTGGAAGATGCTGTCTGAGGATCTCTGGTGAATTTCTGCAGTGCATCTTGTAGATAGTGCACACTGCTGCTACTGAGCATCAGTGGTGGAGGGAGTGAATGCTTGTGGATGCGTTGCCAATCACCAGGCTGCTTTGTCCTGGATGGTGTTGAGCTTCTTGAGTGTTGTTGGGACTGCACAAATTGAGAGTATTCCATCATACTCCTGACTTGTGCCTTGTAGATTGTGGACAGGCTTTGAGGAGTCAGGAGGTGAGTTACTTACCACAGTGTTCCTAACCTCTGTGTTTATGTGGTGAGTCCAGTTGAGTTTCTGATCAATGATAACCCCCAGGATGTCGATATTGTGGGTTTCAGTGATGGTAATACCATTGAATGTTAAAGAATGGTGATTAGATTGTCTCTTATTGGTGATGGTCATAGCCTGGCATTTGTGTGGTGTGAATGTCACTTGCCACTTGTCAGCCCAAGCCTGGATATGGTCCAGATCTTGTTGCATGTGAATATGGACTGCTTCAGTATCTGAGGAATCACGAATGGTGCAGTCATTTCTGCAATCATCGGCGAACATCCCCACTTCTGGCCTTATGATGGAGGGAAGGTCATTGATGAGGCAGCTGAAGATGGTTAGGCCAAGGACACTACCCTGAGGAACTCCTGCAGCGACACCCTGGAGCTGACATGATTGACTTCCAATAACCAGGACCATCTTCCTACCTCTTTCCTGTGGTCTCCAACCACAAGAAGGTTTGCCCCCTGATACCCATTGATTCCAGTTTTGCTAGGGCTCCTTGATGCTACACTTGGTCAAATGAGGCCTTGATGTCAAGTATAGTTACTCTCACCTCACCTCTGGAATTCAGCTCTTTTGCCCATGTTTAAAACAAGGCTGTAACGAGGTCAGGAGCTGAGTGGCCCTGCCGGAACCAAAACTGGGTTACACTGAGCAGGTTATTGCCGGCCAGGTGCTGCTTGGTAGCACTGTTGATGACACCTTCTATCACTTTACTGACGATCGAGAGGAGACTGATGGGGCGGTAACTGGCCGGGTTGGATTTGTCCTGCTTTTTATGTGCAGGACATACTTGGGCAATTTTCCACATTGTCGGTTAGATACCAGTAATGTAACTGTACTGGAACAGCTTGGCTAGGAGAGTGGCAAGTTCTGGAGCATAAGTCTTCCCTACTATTGCCGGCATGTTGTCAGGGCTGGTAGCCTTTGCAGTATCCGGTGACTCCAATCGTTTCTCAATACCACGTGGAATAAATTGAATTGGCTGAAGACTGGTGTCTGTAATGTTGGGGACCACTGGAGAAGGCCAAGATGGATCATCCACTCGGCACTTCTGGCTGAAGATTGCTGTGAATGCTTCAGTTCGGCCTTATCTTTTGCAATGATGTGCTGGGCTCTTCCATCATTGAGGATGGGGATATTTTTGGAGCCTCCTCCAGTGAGTTGTTTAATTGTCCACCACCATTCATGACTGGGTGTGGCAGGACTGCAGAGCCTAGATCTGATCCATTGGTTATGGAAGTTATTCTCAATGTGAAGGCGGCACTTCATCTCCAAGGACAGTGTGATGGTCACTCTTACCAATAGTGTCATGGAATGATGCATCTGCAGCTGGCAGATTGGTAAGGATGAGGTTAAGTATGATTTTTCCCTCTTGTTGGTTCCCTCACCTGCAGCCAACTGCTGCAAACTCAGTATAGCAGCTATGTCCTTTACGACCCAACCAGCTTGCTCAGTACTACTGCTGCCGAGCCACTCTTGGTGTTGGACATTGAAATACCCCTCCCAGAGTACATTTTGTGCCCTTGCCATCCTCAGTGCTTGCTCCAAGTGTTGTTCAACATGGAGTACTGATTCATCAGCTGAGGGAGGACGGTTTGTGGTAATCAGCAGGAGGTTTCTTTGCCCATGTTTAGCCTGAAGCCATGAGACTACGTGGGGTCCGGAGTCAATGCTGAGGACTCCGAGAGCAACTGTTTCCCAACTGTATACCACTTTGCCACCACCTCTACTGAGTCTTTCCTGCAAGTGGGACAGGACATATGGTGATGGTGATGGTGGTGTCTGGGACATTGTGTGGCATGATACTGTGAGTATGACTATGTCAGGCTGTTGCTGAACTAGCCTGTGAGACAGCTGTCCCATTTTTGGCACTTACTCCCAGAGGAGGACTTTGCAAGGTCGACAGGGCTGTTGATAGCCCACAGAACATACACAGTTCATCAAATGGGTAACTGTGTTATACTTGGACTTAATTGTTTCCATTTGAATGAATATGGAGGTATATGGAGACAAAGTAAGCCTTTACTTTAAAAGCACAGGGTGCTAACAGTGGGATTTTTCTCTGTTTATGAGTCTCAAAAATTACTGTCCCTTGATCCAATGTTCAGCTCAATATTTTGTCCAGAAAGTACCTTTATTTCAACACCACTGCTTTGTAAATCAAACAGCTGCTGGAATTTGGCAGCCAACTCATCAATGTCTATTTGAACATGTTAAATTCTGAAAATCACCTATTGAATTCCTTCTGTTAATTTCTTCAGGTATGCACAGACAGTTAGAATAGGGGGAAAGCATTGCACAGTCCCTTAAAATATGATGTGTTTTTTTCTATGCTTAGAGATTCAAAAAGAATGTCAGTGGGCAGCAACTTGTGGGTTTTCAGGTGCACAGAGAGTAGCTGAATTGAAACATTTGTATCAAAAGACTATACAGTTAGCCGGCCAAGCAGCAGTTTTGTTTTGTTACCAAGACAACAAGTTTTGAATTTAGCCTATCAATTTGAAACAGGCACTTATATACCGAAAACCAAAATAGGACCACTCCTAGCATAAGTTATTGATATGTCATCATTGGTATAAAAGAAGAGTGCAGTTGGACAAAAACGGGAGAACTAACTGCCATCTGCCAGAGTTAACAACTCTCAGCTCTCAACAGAATTGCTGGCTCTCACAGTCCTCACTAAGTCTTAGAGGAAGCACTATCTAAAGTACAAATGGCACAACTAATTGATATTCCTGACAGAAGAATTGATGGAGGAGGCGTTCCTAGCAGAACATTTGTTGGAGAAGGCACAGAGTATTTCAGAAGGCACATATCTGGCTGTAATTTCAAGAGACTAAATTCTGTTCTATTTTATATAAGTGTGACTTGTATTTATTGGAACAGCATAACATTAGAATCTTGTTTAATTCTGAAATAATTAGTAGTTAGAAAGGGTTTATTCGGATTGTTAATAGTTTATTTAATTTTTTCACTGTAAGAGTTAGATAAATAAATTGTTACTTGTTGATTATAAAGTGAGTGTCAGGGGTTTATTTTATTTAACCACTAGATGTTGGTGAAAGGCAGGTTACACTACTTTTCACATTCCTTTTAAAAATTATAGGGTGAGGTGCTCCTCTTTGGATGTTTTGGCTTTTGTTCTTGGGGTGGGGAGTGGTTAACCTCCCTTTTATAACAGATTAGGGACTTTTGTCTGGGATTTGGATGGATCTGAACAGATTTTGACAGATCTGAACAGATTTAAACAGTTTTAGGGTACGAGATATCCAAGCAGATTTATACAGACTTGGGGATTAGTGCTTAGATCTTTAAATAAAACTTAAGTGAGGAGTGGAAAGTCTGCTTAATTTCAGCTGCTTGTTGTTGGTTAAATCAAACATGGGGAAACAGCTCTTAGCGTTGCTAAAGAAGATTTGGGTGTCAAAGATGCTTCCAAATTTGCCAAGAAATTTTAGAAAAACAGAAAAAGGATGCACTTTCGGAATTTGCAGACAACCTACAATTGGGTATAACCAGGGATAAGAAGTAATCTGAAATTTTAGTGGAGTTGGACAAGCATTTAGGTATTATGGTTGGTTGGCTCGCTGAGCTGGTTCGTTGTTCTGCAGACGTTTCATTACCCTGCTGGGTAACATCAACAGTGCAGCCTCCGATGAAGTGCCATTATGTTTTCCCACCTGTTATTTAAACTCTGGTGTCCATTGAGCTGGATTACCTCACTTCCGGTTTTCCTTTGCAATGGAGTGTATATGGGGTCCAACTCTATGTTTATTGATGGCTTTCTCAGTGGAGTACCAGGCCTCTACGAATTCCCGTGCTTGTCTCTGCTTTGCCTGTCCCAGGATCCTGGTGTAGTCCCTATCTAATTGATGGTTTTCCTTATCCATGTGGATGGAGATGAGTGAGTATTAGTCATGCCTTTTTGTTGCCAATTGACGTTCGTGTACCCTTGTGGTTAATTTCCTTCCCGTTTGTCCGATCTAGTGTTTGTCACAGTCTTTGGAGGGAATTTTGTATACAACATGGTCCTGCCCATAGTGGGTAGTGGGTCTTTGGTTCGGTGAGCAGTTGGTGCAGGGTTGATGTGGGTTTGTGCGCTACTATGATGCCCAGTGGTCGTAGGAGTCTTGTGGTCAGTTCAGATGTGTTCTTGATATATGGTAGCGTGACGAGTGTGTCAAGGCGTGCAGTATTTTCCTGATGTTGTGCGTGTGATAGGCATCTTCTGACCAGTTTTATCAGGTATCCATTGTGAGGGAAAACCGGAAGTGAGGTAATCCAGCTCGACGGACACCTGAGTTTAAGTACCAGGTGGGAAAGCACAACGGCGCCTCATTGCAGGCTGCACTGAAGATGATACCCAGCAGGGTAATGAAACATCTGCAGAACAACGAACCAGCTCGGCGAGCCAACCAACCACAATGTCCACAACCCAAGCTACAAATCTACTCTAAAACCTTAAAGCATTTAGGTATGCCAGAGAAACCATCAATTGCAGTGGAGTTAGAAAAAATTAAATTGGAAATAAGACAACTGGAGTTAGAAGAGAAAGAAGGGGAAAGGAGGTTCTTAACAGAACAAAAAGGAAAAGGCAGAGTTTGAACTTTGGAAGTTGACAAATAGACAGGAAAGTCAAGTTGAAAGGATGGGGATGAAGGTAGAAGGTAGACATAGTGAGGGGGATAGCAAACCCATCATACCAAAGGCCTGGTAGGGATATATACAAATATGTCAAAACATTACCAAAATTTAATTGAAAAATAGGTAGAAGCCTTTTTCTTTTCCATTGAGAAATTTGCTAAATAGATGAACTGGCCAGGGTCTATGCAGGTAATGTTAATTCAGAACAAGTTGGTAGGCAGAGTTAGTGAGATGTTTGCAGTGCTGTCAGAGGAGGTGAATATTAAAGAATAAAACAGGCTACTTTGTGTGCTTAAGAATTGCGACCAGAAGCATATAGACAATGGTTTAGAAATAAAAGGAAGGAACCAGGTCAGACTTATATTGAGTTTGAAAGAATTGAAACAGAGCAACTTTGACAGATGGATGAGACCATGAAAGATAGAAAAGGCATATGAGGCTTTCAGAGATATTATTCTGCTGAGAGAGTTTAAAAACTCACTTTAGAAGCGATAAGAACTCATGTTGAGGAACAGGGAGTTAAAACAACGAGAAAAACTGCAGACATAACGGATGAATATGCATTAGTACATAAATCGAAATCTAGCTTCCAACAGCAATTTCATTCCATGAGGGATAGAAATTGGGTAAGAGGGAGATCCTTCAATGAGAAACAAAAAGTAGATCACACTGGGAACGGCTTACCACATAGGAGAAAAGAAACCCAAGAGGGTGGAAAAGAGGTGGAAGACCTCAGGTGTTTTCACTGCAATAAGGTGGGACACATAAAGTTACAGTGCTGGAAGTTTAAGAAAGGCACTAGGGAAAAAAAGGTTGTGGTAAAAGAGGCTAAACCAATGGGATTATTTGAGGTAGTGAAGGAAATCTGAAGAGAACTCGGAGCTGCAGGAGAGTGCACAACCTAGTCAAGGGCTGGATAGTAAGAGAGTGCCTGATACTCAGGTAGAACAGGTGGAGTAGATAAAGAAGTTAAAATATTGAGAGATACAGGAGTTGGTCAGTCTCTAATAATAAGAGATGAAAATATTTGCACTCCTGAAATATTGCCCAAGAAAGTGAAAATCTGTGCAATAAGTGGAGAGAGTATTAATGTTCCCCACTGTAAAATAAAGCTAGGAAATCCAATCAAGACTGGGGAAGTGATAGTGGGAGTGATAAAAAAATTGGCTATTCCAGGAATACAATTTGTTCTTGGAAACAATACAGCTGGATCACAGGTGGGAGCGATTGTAGTGGAAAAGCCAAAAGAAAAACAGGGAACTGAGGAGTTAAAAGGAAAATACCCTGGATTTTTTTCCAGACTGTGTGGTGACAAGATCCCACAGCCATAAGTTAAAACAAGAAGAGAAAACAAAAGACACAGGTGAAGGAGTTGAGGTCCAGTTAGCTAACCATCTATTTGATGAGAAGCTAAAGGAAAAACCTAAGCAGATAGAGGATCAGGCAGAGATGTTTAGTTCTGAAAGATTAATGCAATTACAACAAAAGATGAGATGATAAAGCATTTATATCATAAAGCTTAATCTGAAAAGGAGTCCGAATGCTATTACATTAGGGATAAAATCTTAAGATGGAAATGGAGACCTTGGCAGGTTAGTGCAGATGAGAAATGGATGGAAGTGCACCAGATAGTGTTGTCGGTAGAATACAGACAGGAAGTAGTGCGGGTTGCACATGAAAGACCTGTAGGAGGTCATATAGGAGTGAGGAAGTCTGAGGCTAAGATATGGAAGACTTTGTATTAGCCTGAATTACATAAAGATGTAGTTGAATTTTGCCGTACCTGTCATGTGTGTCAGATGGTAGGAAAGCCCCAGGCAGTAATAAAACCAACACCTTCGATACCAATTCCCATATTTGAAGAATCATTCATGTGAGTTATGATTGATTGTGTAGGTCCCCTCCCTTAAACCAAAAGTGGGAACCAGTATTTTCTACCCATAATGGATGTGTCTATTGGGTTTCTAGAGGAAATTCCATTACAGAATGTCAAGGCAATAATTGTTATGGAGAAGTTGCTTGCTTTCTTTACCCCTTATGGACTACCCAATGAGATCCAGTCAGACCAAGAGTCCATTTTACTTCCAAATTACTTCAGGAGGTCATGGATAATCTAGGCATCAAACACTTTAAATCATGTGTACCATCCTAAATCCCAGGGGGCATTGGAAAGGTAGCATCAGACTATAAAGACAATGTTGAGGACTTATTGCCAGGATTACCCAAATGATTGGGATAAAGGTATCCCATTTATATTATTTGCTATTAGAGATGTTCCAAATGAATTGACCCAGTTTATTCCATTTGAGTTGATATTCGGACACAAAGTAAGAGAGCCTTTAAAATGAATTAGGGAAAAGTTGATAGGTCTGAAGTCACAGATTTCACAGTTCGATTAAGTATCTGAGGTGAGAGAGTGATTAGGTAGAGTAGGTGAATTAGTTAGACAACATTTGAAAGTGACACAGCATCTAACGAAGCAAGAAGCAGAAAAGAAATCTAAAATTCGTACATTCGTATTGATGCTATTACCAGTGGTAGGACATCCCTTCAAAGCAACGTTTAGTGGTCTCTATCAGATTGAGAAGAAGTTAGGTGAATTATCTGGTAAAGATGCCAGATAGCAGTTATGAAAAAAATTTATTAGGTATGTAATGTGAACATGCTGAAACCTTACAATGACAGGGATAGGGAACCAGGGAAAGAAGTATTAGTTACTGTCACTCAGAGTGAGGAATCAAATCCTGATGATTTGGATTTTGATGTGCTCAGAATAAATTGAGTAATGAGGAAGTCCTTGAGGAATGGGATAGGGCGGTGAGTTATCTGCCCTGGAGCAGAGAACAGAATTGTAAAACTTTTTACGGTGCTATGAAGACATATGTAGAAATAGAATGGGGAGGACTAACACCATAGTACATTAGGTTGAAGTAGTCAATGTTGTTCCAATAAAACAAGATCCCTACAGACTTAATCCTCTCAAACCACTGCAAGTGCAGAAGGATATAGAAGCAATTCTCCAAGGAGACATCATAGAGCTGAGTTAAAGCGAGTGGAGTTTGCCAATCATGTTGGTTCCCAAACTGATGGTACGCAACAATTCTGCGTAGATTAGCGGAAGGTCAAAGCCATGACCAAATCTGGCTCATACCCAATTCCAAGACTGGAGGACTGTGTGGTAAAAGTAGCACAAGCACTTACATTACAAAGTGGGACTTACTTCAAGGTTGCTGGCAAGTACCTTTGTCTGAGAGAGCCAAAGAAGTTTCTGATTTTATAACCCCAAATGAACTATATCAATTTAAAGTAAAGCCCTTTGGAATGAAAATTGCACTAGCCACTTTTCAGAGGCTTATGAACAGAATTGTAACAGGATTGACTAATTGTGCCATCTACATAGATGACTTAGTGATCTTCAGCCATTCGTGGAAAGATCGCATGGAGCATTTGGCAGAGCTCTTTAAGAGACTATGGAAGGTAAAGTTGGTCATCAACTTGGCAAAAACAGAATTTGTGAAGGTAGAAGTGATGTTCTTAGGGCACAACCGGACACAGATGGATGACACTGAAGGACATAAAGATGAAGACCATCGAAGAATTCCCAAGACCATCCTGGAAGAAGGAAGTGCTATGATTTTTAGGGTTGAGCGGATTCTGCAGGAGATTTGTGCCAAACTTTAGTAGTGTGGTGACACTGCTGACAGATTAGTTAAAAAAGAACATGAAACTTCAGTGGACAGAACAATGCCAGGATGCATTTCAGAATTTAAAAACAGTGTTACCTACGGCATCGGTATTAGCCACGCCAAAGTGATGTAGATGTAGGAGCTGTGTTGTTACAGTAGAATGATGGGGAATTGAAAGGCTAATTGGCTATTTTTCAAAAGAACTCGATATTCACCAGAAAAAATATTCAACCATTGAAACAGAGTTAGTGACTTTGGTAATAGCCTTGCAACATTTTAATACTTGCATTACAAACAATGCATAAGAGACGGTTGTGTTTAGCAATCACAATCCTTTGATATTTCTGAGAAGATTTAAGGACAAGAACGTCAGATTATTTCATTGGAGTCTTATGTTACAAGCATTTAATTTACAGATTGTACATGTTGCGAGTCGTGAAAATATTGCTGATGTTTTATTGATAATTTAAAAGAAAAATATTTAGATAAGATTGAAACAGTTGCGTTCAATGTTATATGGAAATAGAATGAGTATAAAATGTGTAACCAAAGATTAATGAGTTATGGATCCAGTAATATGATGGAGTTAAGGTTTTAAAGAAAAAAATGTAATCTTTTCAGAATGATGGTTCTTTTTTTTCTTGAAGGGAGAGGTGTTGTGAAGTTGGATAGAGTACTTGTGGATTGCGAGGCAGTACATTAGGATTTGGTTTTTCTAAAATACTAGAGGGGGCGGAAGCGTTGTGTGGTCCCTTTAAAAGATGATGTGCTTTTCCTATGCTTAGGGATTCAAAAAGGATGTCTGTGGGCGACAGTTTGTGGGATTGCAGATGCACAGAGAGCACCTGAATTGAAACAGTTGTATCAAAAGACTGTACAAGTAGCAGCCCAAGCAGCAGTTTTGTTACCGAGACAAGAAGTTTTGAATTTAGCCAATCAATTTGAACCAGGCACATAGATACCAAAAGCTATGCCAAAAATGGAATGGCACCAAAATTACCAAGATACGTGGTACCTAAGTCTTAGAGAAAGCACCATCTAAATATCAAAGGTATCAATGGCACAACTAGTTAATATCCCTGGCAGAAGAATCAATGGAGGAGCTGTTCCTGACACAACA
Organism: Ginglymostoma cirratum; assembly: GCA_024137785.1. NCBI lineage: Eukaryota > Metazoa > Chordata > Chondrichthyes > Orectolobiformes > Ginglymostomatidae > Ginglymostoma > Ginglymostoma cirratum. Next base: position 44,803,887 of record JAHRHZ010000283.1, read on the forward strand.
TTTGACGGAGACGGCACAGAGTATTCCAAAAGACACGTAATGTGGCTGTAATGTTGAGAGACTAAATTCTATTTTGTTTTATATAAGTGGGACTTGTATTTATTGGAACAATATACCATTAGAATCTTGTTTTATTCTGGAATAGTTAGTAGTTGGAAGGGGTTTATTCGGTTTGTGAATAGTTTAGTTAATTTGTTCACTGTTAGAGTTAGATAAATAAACTGTCATTTGTTGATTGTAAAGTGAGTGCCAGGGGTTTATTTTATTTAACCACGAGAGGTTGCTGAAAGGCAGGTTACACCACTTTTCACACCTCTGTTACAGATTACAGGGTGAGGCGCTTCTCTTTGTGGAGTTCAGTTTTAGTTCTCAGGGTGGTGGTGGGGCAACCTCTGCTTTATAATAGTAGTTGCTGAAAGACAATTTTGGATAAAGATTATATGGATTTCACTGTTATGCAAGCACCGAGTGACATGTTGCTATGGGAGATAATAGAGGGAATCACCGTGGCCCTGATTCAATTTTTTGAATTCCTCTCTGGCTACAGGAGACATGCCAGAAGACCAAAGGATAGCTAATGCCATTCCATTTTACAAGAACAGTGGTAGAGGAGACCAGGGAACTATAGAACATCTCCTACATCAGTGGTATGGGAACATTTGGAGAAAAGTCTGAAAGAGAAAATTGATCCCCATTTAGAGCGGCAAGATTTGATCAAGGATATTCAGTATGCTTTTGCCAGAGGGAGATCATTCCTAACAAATCTGGTTGAATTTTTCGAGGAAGTAGCCAAGCATATATATGAGGGTAATGCAATTGATGTAGGTTGTCTGGATTTCAGTAAGGTCTTCACATGGGAGACTGATAAAGAAGGTAAAAGTACATAATGGCAAGTTCAATCCAAAATTGGTTTAGTGGGAGGAGACAGAGGGTTGTGGTAGAAGGGTGTGTGAATAGGGGCTGGTGTCAAGTGGCATACCACAGGGATATGTGCTGGGTCCCTTACTGCTTGTGATTTATATAAATACTGGAAATGAGCATGTGGAGTGAGGGCTGGTAAGTGAGTTTGAGGATGACATGAAGATTTGTCAAGTCGTTGACAGTGAGGAACAAAGTCTTAGAATAGAAAGTTGTAGGTAGATTGGTCAAATGGGCAGCTTAGTGGTAGATGGGACTTAACAATGATAAGTTTGAGGTGGTGAACTTTGGAAGAAGTAACAAGACAAGGAAACTGTCAATGATTGGCAAGACACTTGGAAAGTCAGAGGAGCAGAGGAATCTTGGGGTTCTTATTCACAAATCCTGAAGGCAGCAGGGCAGGTTAATGGGGTAGCTAAGAAGCCATACGCTCAGTCATGACATAGATTACATAGGACAGAGGTTATGAGGCTGTACAGGACTTTGGTTAGTCCATAGCGAGAGCACTATGCACACTGCTGGCCACCACACAATAGGAAGGATGTGATTACACTGGAGGGGTGCCAATGAGATTTACCAGGATGTAGCATCTTAGCTTTGAAGAGAGGCTGAATAGGCTTGGGTTGTTTTCTTTGGAGCAGAGAAAGTTGATGGGGGACCTGATAGAGGTATATAAGATTATGAGGGGCATGGACAAGGTGAATGGAAAGCAGTTTTTCCCCTTCATTGAAGGGTCAATAACAAGGAGGCATAATTTTACAATAGTTTAGAGAAGACTTGAGGAAAAAGTTTCCACCGAGAGGGTGCTGGGGTTCTGGAATCCACTGCCTGGAAGAGATTTGAACCTTTAAAAAGTACTCAAGCGAGCATTAGTTTTGTATCATTAAAGGCTATGGACCAAGTGCTGGAAAGTGGGACTGGTGAAGATTTTGTATAACTTTTGGTGGTACAGCCTGGATGAGCTGAAGGGACACGTCTGTTCTGTATGACTCTAGGACATGCTTTGTATTGTTGTTATTATTTCCATTTAGTTCTTAAAGATTTCGAATAAATCATAAGGGGCCACAGTCATTGCTTCTTTCTACTTCATCTTCTGTGAAAGATTTCTTGTGTTTTGCCAGAAGTTGGCAAATGTGAAATGATGCTTCAGTGCGAGCCTTATGGTATTGTTCCAAATGCTCTTCATGTTTACAGTTGTGAACAGAAATTTATTTTCCCATTCCTCATGAAAATCTTACATTTTTGGGTTTATCTTTCATTTGTCAGGAAAGCATCTTTTACCTCCGATAGATATATTTTTCAGCTCAGGTAAATGTATTTTTCAGCTAAGATAAAAATCAAGTTGGCACTAGCTACTAGCCTACAACTGAGGACAGAGCTTTGGATAGAGATATGAAGTAAACATGATAAACAATCAAGTGTGCGGGGTTTTTTTTAAAGCTAAGTTTTAAAATTGGTTGAACTCAAACGTACATTTTGTACTCAAAACTGATTGTGGGTCTGGAAGCCACTTTTCCACAAACTCATTTCATCTTCAATGTCATGATGCCATTCTGTGGCTAGCCATGCTGCAGTTAAGTATCTGGATCCACATCCTTAGAACAGCTGGAATGTTGCTGGCTGCTTTCAGGTCTGGAGAGACAGGAAGTCACTACCGTGGACACGGTTTTTTTTCCATGGCCCCGGATTGGGTTCCATCACTCAGATATCGAATGTGGTGCACTGCAGCATCTCCATAATCTTTCTTCGACCTGCGCAGATGTCCAAACTTGGTGCACACAGCAGCGATTTCTGGAAGTGGATGTCATCCAGTGACATGTGTGCACAGCTTAGAGGGAATACACGCATGCACGAAGTACAGAAACTGAAATCTGCAGTCAGATCCTGCACTCAGCCAGTTGATGGTGGTCTACAGATTGTGAACATGGATACAAGGCTCAGTGTAGCTGGGAGAAGAACAGGAGCAGGAAGTAAGAGCAAGGAGTAAGAGCAAGGAAAAGGGAAGATAGGAGAAAACAGTTCTCAGGAGGCCTTATCTCACTGATTTACAAGCCCAGAACTTTTTTTATTCAGCTTGCTGAGGAGGATTTTGCAGTGCTAAAGTTAGTTGCTTTGCAGTGTATACTAGCAGCTATCAATAGAACACTTGATAATGTCACAGGTTGTGATATCTGACCATGTGACATTGTGTAGAAGGACCTACTCCTAGATGGTTTCTCCTAGTTACCTGTATACATTGTATGTATTTCAATGAAAGGTCAGGCCACAGATTCCTGCGACGCGGCCATCTCTGTGCATATATACAACATGATAGACCTCGGAGGCTGTCTTGTTGTATCACGTACAAAGGCACACAAATCCTTGCCTGCAGCTGTCAGGAAAGGAAAGTTTGGTCTTGGGTCATTTCAGTCTGCAGCAGGTGTAATCTACAACATCATTCCAGGCAGCAATGCAGACCTGTGATTCTGAGAAAGAGCAACATTTCCCCTTCCACGGTGTCGGTTCCTCTGACAGGGGCAACAGCTAAGCACAACCACAGAGCTTTGGAAGTTCGAATCCATCAAATTTAAAAGAGGCACAAAACTAATAATGTAGCTGTGTAGCAATGCCACTGGGCAAACAGCATGGTTGGCCACAAGATTACACAGGTGCAAGCTGAAAGTTCTTCCCACTACATTCACTCAGAGTTCATTGAAGATGAAGACTAGTTCCTTAGCTTTTCAACCAGCTTGTGGCCATGTTCAGCCTGCTTCAACACTTAACCTGCATCTTTGTTACTTTCTTTGTACAAAGAATTGTACTTACTTCATATATTACTTCTTTCATGTTTGATGTGAGCAGCAATATTACTAAATTGAAATTGTATGACAAGATTATCAACTAATTACTGCTCACAGAATTCCAGCATCTCTGTTTATCCACTCAATCAAATGTTGAAACAAATAATTATGGATTAGATCTATGTGTACTGCTCTTTAAAAAGCTCTGATCATCAATCACCTGCCTGATTTCAAGAACAATTTCTGTCTGGGCTGATGCAATGTTTATTGAGCAGAGTTGAGTCAGTTTTGACACAATTGGTACTGCTCTTTTCTGAGTCTCAGTCCAAAGCTGATTGATTCAAAC
>JAHRHZ010000283.1:44808330-44873513 GCA_024137785.1 Ginglymostoma cirratum
CCTGCTGTGTTCATCCAGCCCCATGCTTGTTATTTAAGAGGAACCTGGACTTGCACTTGAACTGCTCTAACCTGCAAGGTAAAGGACCAGTAAGTCAAAATAGAATGGGTGACTATTTTATTCAGCTGGTGCGTTTGTGATGGCTAAATGGCTTCTTGTGCTGAAACATTGTTATGGTTCTGTGGATTTTAAAAAACAACATCTGTTTGCTGTCTAACTTACTTACACCCAGTGACCCTGATATTAACTTGGAAATGTTGTAAGGCCCAATATCTTGTGGGAAACCCAGACAAAAGTTCCATTGTCTGTCCGTGGCATTTTAACATGGCTGCTCCTTTGTCACTTGGCTTCCTCTTTTGGTATCTACTGTGTAGGAAAATGATATATTGCAATTCCAGTATTTCAAGGTCCAATTCAGTGCTGGCATTTGAAGGCACTTGAAATTGAAAACAAGTGAAGGCAAAGCATGACAATGGTTCAAGATAGTCAAAGGCTGCACCTCATTTAAGTGATACCTCCCTTGACGTGCTGTTGTGGCTCTGAGAAGCCAGGAGAAGGATTCCACTCCCCTATAGTTGAAGACAGTAACCGACAGCTACCATGAAGCTGGAGATGGTTGAGGAGGTCAGCAGCAGAAGCTTTGGATTAGGTGTAGGAAGTGTTTTCATGATCTAATCAGATCAGGCAGGGTGAGTACAGTGGCACATTCAGCTATATTCTGCTTGGTGCACCACCTCATCCACTCATTAAACCAGATGATTATGAAGCAACTGTGAGTATTACGTGTTTATCATATTATTTCCATGAGTTTTAATCAGCCACCTCAACATGAAACATAATGGAATATTATAAAAATTAATATTTTGTTTTCACATCCTAGAGAGCAGTGCAAAAAAACTAAATGGAGCCCGAAAGAATGGGTCTCATTATCGACTGGCGCAACTCCAGCATGTAAATTATGACTGTTATTTCTTCATATTACAGGTCCCTCCCCACTGCTTACCTCCACCCACTGTTCACTTCAGCTCAAAAGACAGGGCAATTCGAAAGACTGATTTCTTCAGAGCCACTGTCATATTTGGTACATGTCAGTAAGTTTTTCACCAAAGCCAAATCAGTTCTTTGAAGTCTTTTCTTTCTGTCTGTGTCTGCCTCATGTTTTGGAATAGTACTGACATATCGGTTCCTCCAGTGGTTTGATTGAGAATTGACAAGAATGCCTCAATGGGCAGAACTTTCCTTTCCCTGCTGTGGCATGGATAATAGCAAGGAAGTTGTCAAGGATGAAAAAAATCAAAATCTCATCAATGAGAAAAAGGTTTGCAACTGCTTTTTTGCTCAAACCTTAAATAGCAACTGTAGAATCTCACTATTGAGTGGTGACTACCTTATTTACATCCATTTGCATCTCATTAATAGTCCAATGCACCTGATTTATATTCCACTTTCAGTTCTCCTTCCCTTCCTCAAGAAACTAGATGGTACATTTTCTGAAAATAAGTCAGAGCTTAGACCTAGTGACTGTAGCTCACCAATTACTTGGAACAATTATCAACCAACTCTATATTTAGGACAATGCCCCTCCATGTTTCATGCCCACAATCCTCCTCAATCTTATGATTTCTAACTTGCTGTCACTCACTCCCTCACTTTTGCATCTACTTGGCGGCCACCAACCTTTATCTGATTTACATTACTTTCTTAGAACATTTTCACTGACTTCAGCCTTGACTTACAGGCTGCCAACCTCTGCAGCTTGTGTTACCCTTCCAGCATCAAAGGAGATGCAGGCAGTTTTGCACAGTGTAGAGAGCTGAACAATGGGATGGACATGCTGCTGTCAGGCAAGTCACAGAAACAAAGAAGTTTTATAGCGCAGAAGGAATTTGTTTGGTCTGTTGTGTCTGCACCGACTCTTCAAATGAGCATCATGAATTAATGTGATTCTCCAGCCTTGTATCCCATACTCTTGCACTCTTCTTGTTTCTATTTAAGTAGTCATTCAATCCCCTCTTCAATGCGTCAATTGAACTGGCCCCCACCACATTCCCAGGCCATGCATTCCTGAGCCAAACCATTTATATGAAAAAGTTCCTTTTTTCTCACCTCACACTTGTTTCTTTTCCACTGGGACCACAGGGACAGCAACACAAAAAAAACATAAAGGATGGCGGGATGTTTTTGTATCTCAGGTTGCAACCTTGAATTCACTCAATGGCATATTAAATGTAAGACATGCCATATTAGATCAAAAGCAATCATCATCAAAATGGATGACACTGCATGCAAAGTGGACAGAATAAATTCCTGTCACAGTGTGGAGCTGGAGGAACACAGCAGGTCAAGCAGCATCAGGGGAGTAGAAAAGTCGACATTTTGGTTTGGGAACCCTTCTTCAGAACTGGGGAGGGGGAAGGGAGCTCACAAATAAATAGAGAGAGGAGGGGTGAGGCTGGGGTAAGGTAAGTGGGGTGGTGATAGGTGGGTGCAGGTAGGGGCTAGTGGGGATTGGTCGGTGGGAAAGGTAGGTGAATAGGTGGGAAAGATGAACGGGTTGTGTCAAGTCAAGGAGGTGAGAGGGAGGAGGGGTGGGACTGGGGAAGGGGAGGTGGGATGGTGATCGGTAGATGCAGGTAGTGGGTAGCAGGGATTGGCCAGTGGGATGGGTGGGGCAGATAGTTGGGGAAGAAGATGGACAAGTCGTGTCAAGTCAAGGAGGTGGGGATGAGAAAGAGGTTTGGACATGGGATGAGGCCGGGGCTGGCGAAGTTTTAAAACTGGTGAATTCTATGTTCAGGCCATTGGACTGTAGGCTCCCGAGATGGAATATGAGGTGTTGTTCCTCCAGTTTGCGCGTGGCATTATTGTGGCACTGGAGGAAGCCCAGGATGGACATGTCATCAAGGGATGACACAAAACATTGACTTTCCTCCTCCTCTGATGCTGCCCGACCTGCTGTATTCCTCCAGCTCCACACTGTGACTCTGACTTCAGCACCTGCAGTTCTTGCCATCTCCGAATAAATTCCTGTGTTTTCTCTTCAGGGGTATTATAAAACTCTTGGAATTTGAGGCCCTGTCATAGCAATTGCTGTAATTATACCACTACTAATTCAGTAAGAGCACTCATTTGGCTTCAATCTGCACTTCATCAGCAGGACATTCAATATCCAAAATAAAAATGCATGTGCTAAATCTTAAGGTCATAGAGCAATAGAGGTCTACAGGGTCGAAAAAGGGCCCTTTGCTCCTCCAAGTCTGCACTGTTCAAAATTAACCACCAAACTATTCTATTCACATTTTCAGCGCTCGGCTCATAGCCTTGTAGGTGTTTGGAATACAATCAGGATCATCACATTGTATGAATTAATTAATTCATTGTCATGTCAGTGAAGCAACGGTAATAGTTCAACGTATAGGCTGAAGTTTCCCAAACACATTCCATAGGTAGCACTGGAAGACAATGCATCACAGCAGATTCTCACTCTGAGCAGTACGTATGCAAGAACATGATCTGTGATGCATAAGGGTGGATTCACTTTGGGAATGATGTGTAGATCGTCATTTACTGGCAGAATTCTACTGCCAATAAACTATAAACTCTGGTGCTGCATAGTTCAAGTAGATAAGGTCACAAATTCCAGAGTTCCTTGAGGAGGCATTACAATGACCTCTTTGGGAAGGATACATGCCGCATACCAGAGTTCTGAGGAAGGGTCACCAGACCCAAAACATTAACTCTGATTTTTTTCTTCACAGATACTGCCAGGCCTGCTGAGCTTTTCCAGCAACTTCTGTTTTTGTTGCTGATTTACAGCATCCACAGTTCTTTTGGGTTTTATACCACATACCATGATGCTTCATTGTGATAGAAGTGAAGCCTAAGGAGTTCCTTTGTGAAACCTCTGTTATATTTCTAACATTCCCCATAGATTATCTGTTCACAGATCTCACATGGGCATCACTGTGGCTGTTGCTAATGATCCCTTTGTAAGAGATGAGCTTGGTAATTAGAACTTCTTTCATCGTTGAAATATCTGAATAAGCTGCTCATTTCTCACATGGGTGGAATTTAACCAGGTCTAACAGTGCAAATGACCAAGAGCAAATATTTCAATTGTGTAAGTCGTGCAAACCTGCTCCGAAGGGAAGGTAAAACTGTGGGTGTCCAGCATTAATAACTTCCTGCAGGAGCTTGCTGGGTGCCATTAGTGTTTACATAAGTGAGAGGAAATTAGTTATGTAAGAGAGATTAAAACTTTTGCAGAATAGGATTAGTATGAATAAAAGAGCAGCACAGCACAATATGGCATCATGGTGGCTCAGTGGCAAGCATTGCCTCACAGTACCAGGGACCTAGGTTTGATTCCACTCCCGAGCAATAGTCTGTGGAGTTTGAATGTTCTCCCCGTGCCTGCGTGGGTTTCTGCTGGGTGCTCTAGTTTCCTCCCACAGTCCAGCTTAGGTGAATTGGCCATGCTAAATTGCCTGTAATGTCGGTGGATGTGTAAATTAGATGGATTAGTCATGGGAAATGCAGGGTTATGGGGAAAGGGTAGGGGCATGGGTCTGGGTGGAATGCTCTTCACAAGGGCTGTGTGGACTTGTTGGGCCAATTGGCCTGTTTCCACACTGTGGGGATTCTATGAATACAATGAAGCCCTGAAGGGTTTGCGTGCATTGTGGACTCTCTGTCACTACATGAGAGATCCTGCTCTTTTCTGGCCAAATTGAGTATTTTCTCCATGAAAGGAGTGAAGAATCTTGATGACCATCACATCGCTCCTGGCCTTAGACTTCTCAGCATGATTGTGGATCAATTTTACTGGAATGAGATGGAGGGATGTATTGAATACAATGGTAACGAATGGAATGAATGGTAATGGTGATGAGGTGTCCCGAGTGAATGAGAGCATCTGGTAGAAATAGTAGTTTGGGAGGCTGAGGTGGGTGAGAGTCATTGAATAGGTACCATGAATGTAATAGTTGTAGCTAATGAATATTGGTGAGGGACTCATGCAATGGCAGAATTAGAGGGAGTGATAGCCCTTTGACCCATAGATTCATAGAGTTGGAAGAGCATGGAAACAGACCTTTGGTCCAACTTGTCCATGCCAACCTGATTTCACAGATTAATCTAGTCCCATTTGCAAGCATTTGGCCCATGTCCCTCTAAACCCTTCCCATTCATATACCCGTCCAGATGCCTTTTAAATGTTGTAATTGTACCAGCTTCCACCACTTCGTCTGGCAGCTCATTCCATATACACACCATGCTCTGTGTGAAAAAAATTGCCCCTTCAGTCTCTTTTATATCCATCCCCTCTCACCTTAAACTTATACCCTCTACTTTTGGGCTCCCCTACCCTAGGGAAAAGACCTTAGCTATTCACCCTATCCATGCCCTTCGTGATTTTATAAACCTCTATAAGGTCACACCTCATCCTCTGATGCTCCAGGGAAAATAGCCCCAGCATATTGAGCCTTTCCCTATAGCTCAAACCAACAACATCCTTGTAAATTTTTCTGCACCCTTTCAAGTTTAACAACTTCTTTCCTATAGCAGAGAGACCAGAATTGAACACAGTGTTCCATAAGTGGCCTAACCAATGTCCTGTGCAGCTGCAATATGACCTCCCAACTCCTATATATGTGAGATAGCAGAGATAAGATGTTGGTACCTACCCTTGCAGAGTGCAGGTCATTAACTTCCCTGCATTTCTGTGTATTCCTTTTACCCTGGGACATAGGTTTGGCCCGAGCCACTCCCTATGTCCCGGCTGGCTGTACCTGGTGGCGTGGTTTTCTGTGGCTGTCAGTCAGATAGACGATGGCTTTTCTCTTCACTAACGTGTCCACAAAGTGGAGAACCGACTTGCTTTTCTGTGATAAAAGCACAGCACCATAGTGTGAAGGCCAGTTCCTGCGTTACAGTGTCTGTAATGGCATGCACAGCACGAGCAGCTTGAATGTCACAGTTGCTTGCAATGATGAGCCTGTCCTGCCACACAATTCCAAGAGAAAGTCACCAAGGAGCACGGTTGTCTGATTAATAAGCTGAAGACTGAAAGATTGCATATGAAAGATCACTCTAAGTTGGACTGGGAACCATGAATCTCACCCACCCCACGACTTGAACGAAAAATAGGATAATTCTGCCCGAGGTCCTGGCCATTTGATTAGTGTTCAATACCGCTGAAGCTACCCTTTCACGCATATACTATAGCTCATGGACAGAGTTTCTTTTGCTAAAAAAACAAATCATTCATTTTTGAACATTTTATCTTCCAAAATGTATTAGAAATTTCCACACACAAAACAGACTTCAAATAAGACTCAGGATTCAAAAGGCTGCTCTTTCTTAACTTATTTGTAAAGGCTTTACCTTCTTACATTAGTCACAAACAAATTGGCATCAAACTGCAGAGAGCCCTGCTCACAGCAGGGCATCACAGAAATTAATCTGTGTGGTTTGAAAGATAAGAATAATGTTACTTCTCGTATTCGAAAATGACATATCTAAATTGCAGTAATGTGCAGAATGGACCTTCACAAAGACCACTGTTGTTGCAGTCTTTCATGAAGTATGGCCTATGTCAGTTAATTTCCTCTACTGGGAACAGGCACTAACTGTGAATCTCTGCTTAGCAAAATCCACACATTACCAAATGGATTTGCCCTCAGAAGTCTCTATCTACAAGAGTACAATGATATTCTGCATTTCTGAGAGAGCTACAGGAAGAATCAGTAATGAGACTGAACTGCTGTAATTAATCAGAATCATTTTTTGAAAACAAAAGTGTGCAGAACTTGTATGGGCATGGAGATTTATAAAATAAATAACATAACATTGTTGCTGCATATAGTGGTTGCTGAAATATTTATAAGTTGAGCAGAACTGCCAAATGAGGTAAATTTAGGGGTTAGTTCTTGAAACACTCCTGTCTTTTGTTTCAGCCTTCCTTTGATTCTTCCATCCTATTAAAATTACAGGTTGTGCAGGGCTTAGATACTCCCCAAGTATATAGAATAGAATCATTTTACTTTAAAATTTCTCTGGTTTGTATTTGTGTACAGTGCAAATTATGTTTAACGAGTGTTGTTTCGGTCCGTCGACTGTAATATCTCAGTGCATTCGATTGAAAAAATAATGGAGGCAATTTCAGCCTGATCTATGAGCAAAATCTTGTCATGGCACATGGGTCTTGCTGGCAACTGGAGAGCCAATGATACGCCCTTGCTGCTTCCTTCTGGGAATCACAAACCAATCAAGTAATGGTGAGGGCATCAATGATCTTCCCCTGGAATCAAGACCCCAGGTTTCACCTACCAAGTGCCAAGCAGAAGCCAGCAGCTCTTGCATTCAGTGGCGCCACTAGGGAATAGTAGCTGCTGCCGGAAGGACAGTCTCCAGTTCTGAGGCCTCAGAGTGACCCAGCACACAGATGACTAATATGGGTTTGGGTGTGGTGTGTTTGTTCGTACGGGAGTTGGAAGAGAGGGGTGCACAGGTTCAGTAGTAAGGGCAGAATGTCAGTCAGTGGGCCCTCTACTCCCTGAAATCCAGTCACTTGAATGGCAACTGATAGACCCTTGCCCAGAGGTGACGTAACCAATTTAGTTTCAGTTGCCATAGCAACAGTCTCATCTGAAGCTGGATTAACCCAGCAGCAGTAGGACGTGGCCCTTAAGTGATCTTTCATTGGCTACTGTGATAAGATGTGCCTTTAAGCAGGAGTTGTCCTGTCCTGTTTCTCTTGAAGAGGTGTGTCATAAACCTGATCAATGGAAAGCAGACTAAACAACTTTTGGCTTTTTAAAATTAGACAAAAGAGGCATGATTGAGTGAAGTCAGGCTCACACAAACCCAGGGATTTAGTTTTGCTTTCAGTCATTGAAGTTGGGGTTTTTGGAATTGAAACTGCTGGATATAGCTCTCTCTCTCTCTCTCTGCTGCGGTAAAACGCTTGCATTCTGTCTCTGCTGCTAGAGACACTCTTTCAGGTTTTCCTTTCTCCTGTACTGGAGGAGATAGCACATGAGCCAATCTGTTTTGCTAAATTTGCCTTTGCTCAGGGTGTGGTTATGGAATGTTGCTACATTGGAACAGTTGATGAGTTGCAGTTAAATAACATATTTTGTTAATCGTTTTGATGGAGTTAAAGTTATGTCAATTCTTTTTTCTCTTTGTATTTTAACAGTGGTGTAAGAATAAAGTGTGTCTTGCTTAAAACCTAGTAGTGTGACTGTCAAATCACATCTGGAATGCAGTGCCTTAAAGTTGCCCTTAAATAAGGTAAAAGTTAAAGTCTGTCACCTTGCTATATTTCTGAGGGTGATTGGTCTGGTCCATAACACCACTCAACCTCAGTTGGCAGTGTGATGGGAAGGTTGGCCGTTGGCCTTCCTGCCTAGAAGCTGGAAGCAGGAAGTTGGCAGAGTTCAGGTATGGCACTGCCAGCTGAATTAAGTACCCTACCTGCCTCTGAGGTCATCACAAGAAAGAACAAAAGATTCACCCATTGGGCAGGCAACTCACAGAATTTAGTGGAATATAAGTTATTACACCCAATTCATGTTACTCTCCTGGGCAGGTTGTCAAACTAACAGTGCCCCCAATTCTGCCTGATTTCTGACAAGTGAGTTTCTTTAAAATGCTCTCTTTGTACATCCAAACCCCTTAGCTCAAGACAAATAGCTTTTATTTTTTGTGTTACATACAACTTGGATATTCATACATGTGAAACTGTAGTGGTATGCGATGTACTGTAATGTGGCTACCTTATGGTACAGCAGCAGTACATTGTGTATTTGGTCTGAAATTAAATATAAGTGTTCAAATAATACCGCTACATGCTTCTGTTATAAATACAAGGCATCACATCGTCCACATTGAGGAAGTTGTTCAGTTATAAATACCAGGCCACTGTCGCCCTTCTCAATAACTCTAATGTAATGTCTGCTCATCTGTTGGCACCTGCTGTATAAAAATAATTCTTTAAAAGTGTAAGTTACTGTGACCATGACAATCATTCAATCATTGCACCATACAGCCTCAAGGTCAAACTTCATCACATAATGGACCAGCAGTAGCATGACGGGCCAAATGGCTACTTTCTATGCTGCAGGGTTCTACAAATCTATAAAATGCAGTCAGACTGGATAAGGACGGCAGATTTCCTTAAATAAACGGCATCAGTAAACCATTTGGGTTTTTCCAATTGTAGCTAGTTTCATAGCCACCATCACTGTTAGTAGCTTTTTTATTCCAGATGGTTTTAATTCATTGCGTTTTAAGTTCCCCACCTAACATTATAGAAATTCAAATGCATGGTTTGCACCATTAATCCAGGCCTTTGGATTACTAGTACAGTATTATAACCACTGTTCTACCATGTTTTTGAACCTACATCTGTTATTATTCCTTTTATTAATTATAGGGCACAGTGACAAAGGCCTTCAAATAGTCATGTCCCAGAATTTCAATCAATCCCTTTTCCTTTCAACTTGACAAAGTTACTAATTGGTCAGGACCCAGAAAAATCTTCTTTTCTTAAAATGAGGACAAAGATAGGGGAAAATACTCAGCACATCAGGCAGCATCTGTGGCAAGGGAAGAAGTTAATATTTCACAATTATAACCTTTCGTCAAATCTTTACGGTGAATTGAATCAATCATATCTGACCAGTTTCCTTCACTGTGCCTTAATGTGGCAATGATAGTTATTCACTCATCTCACCATACACCACCAAAACTCATCTTTGTCTTTATAATTAGCCCAGAAATTTAATAATCAACTTATTATAACATAAATATATTGATAAAACTCCTTGACTTGCTTCTAAAAAATATCATTTCCCCGACCACCAAGCAAAATAAAAGGTTTTGATGCTATGATTCTATTACATTTTGTTTAGAGCAAAGAACAAAGGACAAAGGACAAAGAAAATTACAGCACAGGAACAGGCCCTTCGGCCTTCCAAGCCTGTGCTGATCCAGATCCTCTACCTAAACCTGTTGTCTATTTTCCAAGGATCTGTATCCCTCTGCTCCCTGCTCATTCATGTATCTGTCTAGATTCATCTTAAATGACGCTATAGTGCCCACCTCTACCATCTCCGCTGGCAACGCGTTCCAGGCACCCACCACCCTCTGCGTAAAGAACTTTCCACGCATATCTCCCTTAAACTTTTCCCCTCTCACCTTGTTTCGCTACTCATCACTCTTTGATAAGGAATACTGATCAGTTAATTACACAAAATATTAACGGATGGCTAATTAATTATACAGAATATCATTTTGTGCTAATAATTTGGAACAGTTATAAAGCACACATTTACTTTGTTTAACACTTGTTAGTATCTTAAATAAAAGCTGGACATATTACTCCTCCCCCATTTCTAACTGACTTCCAGAGATTAGATATTCACAGCTCCCCATACTGCAAAGACAAGTAAAAGTTTCAGAGATACATCGTAATGGAAATAGATCTATTTGCATCACCAGACTACCAGAAAAGAGAGATAGAGGTCTACTAATCAACTTAAAGAGATATGTATATTTCCTTGAAAGATTCTGAATCTCCATTCCATCACAAGAGATAGATTGATGTTTATCAAGCCCAAAGAACTTATAGGACACCGACAAAGAACAGGTTCAAGAACAACTCTATTAATGGTACCTTCTTGATAGGAAAACTTGACAAAGGGACCATATACTTGCGATAGATCATATCACTGCACACAATACCATACAACAGAAAACTAAATTGCTGGACAATGGCAAGCTGATAGAGGATGTTAAAATGTTTAAGGAATCTTAACATAAACTTCTCTATTGATTATTGATCATTGTCAGATTATTAATGAGTTAATTAATTGCAGTAAGATTTATTGTACAGCTATATTCTAATGACTGTGCTAGCATTTATTAAAGATACTGAGATTTATGCTATTATTTCATTTTCAGAGTGCTACAATGCATGGGTGAGGTACAGAAATCCTTCTCAGATGAAGGGAATGCATTAGGCTGAAAAATGGGAATGCTTAAAACTTTTGAAGGTAGTAAAAGTGCTTAGCATATAAATCCCATGAGATAATAGTTATTAATATCCTGTTGTCTAAAAGTCAGGTTCATGGTCAACTTTTGATATAAACTATAAAATTAAGTTTGCTCAGCTGCTAACAATAAATCTCCTCTACTGGCAGTTCTATTTAGCTGAGCTATTGTCTTCTGCTCTGTGTATCAGGATAGGGATTACAGTCAGTAATTTGTTTTCTAAAGCTTGCAACACTAATGGTGCATGTCTGATAGCGTTCAAAGTTACTGATTAGGCACAGTTCAAAGAAGCCTAGACTTTAACAAAAGCAATGTCATTATATATATATGTTGGGAATATCTGAATTGAAACAAATCAATGAAAATATAGAAACCCGTTTAATAAAATATTTACAGTATTTATTTTTACGTAAATTCAGATAAATGAATACCTTCATTACAATTTGCTGTTTCTATTCTTCCATCCCACATAGGCAACTTGTTTGGAATTTTTAAATTGAACTACGCCTTTTGTAGTTCTATTCTTCTTTATATTCTCACACTCCATTGCCTCTTCGTACATGAACTCTCTGCAACCACACTAGCCTTTGTGAGTAGCTGGGTCATATGTTTCTGAAGGGTTATCTTGTTAAGTGAAGCTCCAAGAAGCTGACGATACCCAATAAAACAATTTATAATGTTAGGAAATTTTTAAAAATATCCTTTTAACTTCACAGTCTCAGCACACGTTTAAGGAATGTGCACCTCACATGATTGAAGGATGGAGACAGTGATCTTTTGTTGTTCCATTCTGGGCAGTGTCAGCGTGTTATATTTGTTTTAAAAAAAATCCCAAACAGTAGGGGTATCCTTCACGAACATCTCAGATCAAAATATATTATTATAGATGATATTATTTCTGTCAAGAGCATCAGTCTTCAGATTGCCGCTGTTAATGACCAGTTATGAGACAAAAATAAGGTATTAGAAATAAGAAAGTGTCATACATACAAGGATCACAAGTGCCAATATTTATTACTTATATCAGGGAAGGTGTATCTCCAAAAGGAGGCACTTCAGTGCTTTTAAACCACCAGCTTCTCAAATGATTTTAGGGTTTCCAACAGGAGAGTGGGAGGTTGGCATTAAATAAACAGCTAAATCAAGTCTGCACTTCGCCATATGACAGAACCTATGTGGTGGAAGAAAACAACCTCCTGGTCCAAATAAAAGAGGCTTCTATGTTGAACAAGAAGTAGTTTATTGTTTGTTAGCAATTAATTATAGGTTACAGATGTATGATAGATACTGTTGCAGAAACTTTGAGGTGGATGTGGACATTAGGTCTCATTTCTCCAAGATCCTAAGCTGTTCTTCCCACAAGTCCTTATGCAATTGTTACAGTGCATGGTGTTATAGCATCCTCAGTATTAGTCCTTTTCGATTCATATTCAGCTGTTGAGTGGAAATCAGCAATACTTTAATATAATGCAGATTAGATGTGCCTTCCAAGCTCACATCTCTTTTCCACATTAAACAAAAAACAAAGAATTGCGGGTGCTGAAAAACCAAAACAAATTCAGAAATTGTTGGAGCTTCCGTAGAGAGAAAGCAGAATCAAAATTTCGGGTCCAGTGATCCTTCTTCTGAAGGACAGCTTTTCAAAGATTTCATATATCTCCCCAGACTCATGGTGGAATCCAAACAAAAAACAGAATCCATTAAGATTAGCTACGTTAGCAAAGGAAATTTAATTCATACTGTCGATGAGATGGGAACCTGTGACTATCAATTAATAAGCAGCATACTTCGCTGGAGCCAATTGATGAATCTCTAACTGGCATAACTCCAAATGCAACATAGCTTGGTGAGTGAATTCTGATGTTAGATATGGAGGTGGCTCAGGAGAGGCATGTCCAAACAGAATATTTCATTTCCTTATTTTGCCAGAAACAAGGCTCAGTAATTGTGACAGAGATCATGCCAAGCTAGAAGCAATGCTTAAATGGTAGAAAGCGAACATGTTGGATTCACCAATAAATGATCGCAGAGGGTGAAGGTGAGAGTCTCCAACAACTTGGTGTAAAAAAATGTACATGCTTCAGCACAAATCAACAATGAGTTTGAGAATTAAAATCTGCTGACACAAATTGAAAATGTGGTGCATTCAACTCCATGGATGCCTCATCTGAGAAGAGATGACCAATGTCCAATAATTCAAGGTACTGGAAAGAATAACTTGCATGAACATTTCAGCAGGAAACAGGTGAATTACTAAGCAAATTTAAAGGGACACATGGATCTCAGACTATCAGGATCAGAATCAAAGTCAACAGTCTTCAATGCAGCAAAACCACCAAGCTTCCAAGTTCAGGAGAATAGTGAAACCTGGGATCACCCTGGACTTGTACAGTCAGTGACCTGATAGACATTTAAATTATATACATAAATATATAATAGTAGTATTGAGGAAAAATACTGTGGGAGGAGAAGGTGGATAAAGATCCAAAACAGTTAATACTGAGGAGTGCCATGAATTACATCCACTACAATAATGTCATATAAACCTGTGGCAAGAACAGCCTATGATTTCAAAAAATGATGCTTAACATTTGATACCCCTCAAAGCTTTAACAATATCTGTCATATCAGTATAACCAGTGACTATCAACAATAAACTCTCTTATCCATCACAGGATGTGAGTTACACATTGCCAATCCTTAATTACCCAAAGGGTATTTAAGAGTTACTCAAATTGTTGTGGGTATGGAGTCAAATGTAGGTCAGACCAGGTAAAGATGACAGTTTACTTCCCTAAAAGTCATTAATGAATCAGATGGGCTTTCCTGAAAGTCAATTATGGTTTTATGGTCATCTATAGAATCTTAATTCCAGGTTCTTATTGAGTTCAAATTCCACCATCTATTATGATAGGATTTGAACACAGGTCCCCGGAACATGACCTGAGTGTCTGGATTAATAATCTGGCAATAACACCACAATAACACACCTCCTCTATAAATATATCATGAAAGAGGAATTGAGGCCTGGGGCAGATCTTGTTGAATGGCCTACTCCTGCTTCTACTTTTAATGTTCTTGTGTTATCTACAAGAGACTTTTCAAGTTAGACCAGAAAGTGATTTTTCTTTACCACATTAGACTTCATCATGAACAGCAACTAATGCAGTGTAGTAAACTGGCATGCTATACAACAAAAATTGCCTCAAACTGTACAAATTGAAACTGCAGGCCGACAAGTGTAATAAGAGATTCTTACATGTATACTTCCAAAATGAAAAAGCAGTTGGGTTGCAAACTGAATCTCAAGATGGAACTCGAAGCTGCAGTAATAGCAAGAATTCTACCACTGAGCTGGGTTGATACTCAACCACATTTGTATACAAGAATACAAAAATAGAGAATATCGGTGGTGAGTATCAAGCATTGAGGGAGAGCTTGCGCATTACTTTGTAAAGCAGGACCAAGATACAGTCACAGAGAATTAAATTATCCTTCTTTTTCAAAAAGATTGTGGACCACAAGTAAAAGTAATTCTGATAAGATGATCATTGCTTCCCATGTACAATACCATTTTCATTCACTCCAATGCAGTTTATCACCTAGAAACTGAAGTACATGAAATCAAATCTCAATTGTTCAATTTCTTCCAGTCCATCATTTCAGTTTAGGGTCATTGCAGTTTTTCCAGTGCCTCAGTGCTTTACTAATGACTATATATTAGCTCTTCAACCTCTCCACTCACCTGAACATTAGATAAACAGTACTGTGATTTGGCCAGTCCTTGTTAATGTTTAGATAATTGAAGCACTAAAGATTTAGGACTGTGCTTCCTGTAGTTTATTTATTGCATTACATAGCACTGTTCATTTGTTAAAAATTGACAAAATTGCATTTATCAGGCATATGTGCATTTTGAAAAATGTGACTCACTAATCAACTACACAGCATACATGGCAGTTTGAAATCAATGTGCTTGTTTAAAAACTCACTGTCAGAAAATCATAATGTTATATGAACAACCAACAGAAAAATAAATTATAAACTGCATGATGAAACAAATTTCTCTTCAGACTGTAAGAAAATGAACATCACTTAATTTTTACAATTATATATTCACTTGTTTTATAACACCTTTTCATTTTGTTGCAAATCACCACTTCAAACAGTGTCTTTGTTAGTATTAACGTATGTTCTTTCAAGGTGCTAAATTTATTTTCTATCTGATTTTTAATTCTGAAATACTGAACATTTAACATGAGATTGTGTACACAAAGTTCAAGTGTAAAGTGTCAGCCTATAAAACTACTCGACTGGACTACATTAAACCCAAGCAATCTACTAACATTTTAACCATAAGTCTGAGCAGAAGATTTGTCTGATGTGTGAGTGATTGAGTCATCATATAAATGAGATTTTCCAATACACCCATCTCCAGTTGCCAAGAACACCATAACTCCACTTAGTTCTAGCATCTCCTACTCTGTAGCTGTGAGCAGAGGATCTCTCCACCGGGAGTGCATTGATTGAGAATGGCTGTGACATACAGGCATGGCATTGCATAAGAAGCAAGAGAACTCATTGTGAATCGGCTGCTTGCTAATGGAGTAGAAACTTTCCCTTTGAGAATACTCCTGGGTGTTCCCAGCATGCCCAGGTCCCCAGTGGGCACTGGTGATGGTGCCCTGCAGACATGAAAGCCATACACAGCTGGTAAAAAGTGTGATTTCCACTTCTCAGGTGGAAATCCCAACACTGGAACTACTGGTCAAGTGGAAGGAGAGAAGGATAGTTTTAAAGGCCAGGCATGGAGAAATAAAGGAGGGTACTAACCTCTGGAGGATGGTTCCAATGTACAAAAGCTAACCTCCAGAGGTAGTACACCCCACGTTCCACACTGTGAAAAGCTTAATTACATCTGGATGTCCACTGCCACCAGCCTGCCCATGTTAATCATATAATGGAGTGTGCAAGATGTTATTAGGCTCTTAGATCGATGTTGATACTAGATTGAGCTTTCAACTCTTTTGTTTTTTACAGTTTTTTACAGACTGGCTGAGCAGACAACAAAGTCAATTCTATCTTTAAGCTTAAACTTGAAAGTAACTGTGATGAAAGGTGTGTGATTTATAATCTATTTGTGTGGAGGCATTTAATGATTCATTTTTCAGTATTTCCGAGGGCTATGATGTTTTGAAAAAAGTATGAAACAGAAATCTGCTAGGATCACAATGAGAATTTGTTTGCACGTTTTGTGAGTGAATAGTGTAAACAGTGAAGAGCATTAGTTTGCTCTCAGAAGAAATGAATATTTTTCTTTGTTTAAAGGAAAAGACTGTAGCTTGGAAATCTTTTATATTCAGTCTTCAGAAGTCCTAGCTGAAGATAGATTCCCAGAGGAAGGAATTAATTCAGCAAAGTTAAGAAACAGATTACGTCTGTATAGTGGTTTTTGTTGAACGCTCCAGACCAGGAGTATTCAGTTAGAACCCTGAAATGGTTAATTGAAGCGTAGAAAGCCTAAGCCCAGCTGAGTGAGGAAGAGGCTAAAAAAAAACTCTCAAACTCACACTATCTCTGGCAACCACACGGAAACCGATATCCATTTCAAGCCTACCGATTCCCACAGCTACCTAGAATACACCTCCTTTCACCCACCTTTCTGCAAAAATGCGATCCCCTATTCCCAATTCCTTCGCCTCTACCGCATCTGCTCCCGAGATGAGGCATTCCACTCCTGGACATCCCAGACGTCCTCATTTTTCAAGGACCGCAACATCCCCCCCCGCCAGTGGTCGAGAATGCCCTCAACTGTGTGTCTCACATTTCCCGCAACTCATCCCTCACACCCCCTCCCCGCAATTACAACCAAAGCAGAATCCCCGTCATCGTCACATACCACCCCACCAACCTCCAGATCCAACGCATCATCCTCCAGCACTTCCGCCATCTGCCATCTGACCCCACTACCAAAGACATTTTTCCCTCCCCACCTATATCTGCCTTCCGGAGGGACCACACTCTCAGTGACTCCCTTGTCTGCTCCACACTCCCCACCAGCCCCACCACACCCGGCACTTTTCCCTGCAACCACAGGAAGCGCTACACCAGCCCCTATACCTCTCCCCTCACCCCCATCCCAGGCCCCAAGAAGACCTTCCGCGTCAAACAGATGTTCACCTGCACATCTGCTAATGTGATATATTGTATCCTCTGTTCCTGTTGTGACCTTCTCGACATCAGGGAAACCAAGCAGAGGCTTGGAGACCACTTTGTGGAACACCTACGCTCGGTTCGCGACAAACAACTGCACCTCCCAGTCGCGAACCATTTCAACTCTCCCTCCCAGTCCTTGGACGACATGTCCATCCTGGGCCTCCTGCAGTGCCACAATGATGCTACCCAAAGGTTGCAGGAACAGCACTTCATATTTAGCTTGGGAAACCTGCAGCCCAATGGTATCAATGTGGACTTCACAAGCTTCAAAATCTCGTCTCCCCCGATCACATCCCAAGACCAGCCCAGCGTGTCCCCGCCTCCCTAACCTGTCTTTCCTCCCACCTATCCCCTCCTCCCACCTCAAACCCCATCCCCATCTCCTACCTACCAGCCTCATCCCATCCCCTTGACCTGTCCTTCTTCCCTGGACTGACCTATCCCCTCCCTAACTCCCCACCTACACTCACCTTTACTGGCTCCACACCCACCTCCTTGTCCTGTCCGTCTCCTCTCCACCTATCTTCTCCTCTATCCATCTTCTATCTGCCTCGCCCTCTCTCTCTATTTATTTCAGAATCCCCTTCCCCTCCCCCATTTCTGAAGAAGGGTCTAGGCCCGAAAAATCAGGTTTCCTGCTCCTCTGATGCTGCTTGGCCTGCTGTGTTCATCCAGCTCTACACCTTGTTATCTCAAACTGACAAGGCTTGGAATTGAAAGAGTTAAGTCAAATCTGTTATGTATGTAGTTGGTGTGTGTTGCCTGAGATGCTGCTGTTGTCGCCTCCCTGGGTATAGCCTGGCTGGTTGACAGATCAATCCCATTGGTCCCATCTGGACCTGCTTGGTATTCTGAGGGATATTCCCCCATTGTGAGGTGTATCGACCAATTGGTCTGAAAGTCTTCTCCAAACCAGTTCATTCTAATCTGCACCGTATGTAACAACGATCCTGTTTGAGCCACCACTGCTGGTATTCATTTTTTAACCAGACATATGATTCCAGGCCAACATGGTCCCTTGTCTTTGGAATACCCTTGACCAACACCTTCTTGCCCTTCTGACCATCTGTTTTTCTTGATTTCACTGTACCACCTCTCTGGTCTCTTTCTGCTACAGTAAGTCAAACATGGTTCTCAGCTGGTGGTTGAACATTAAGGATGCTGGTGAACACTGGGTTTTCACATGTGGCATATTTTGAGGAACTTGTTGAGTTGTCACCCTAGTGAACAACTGTGGAACTGAGAGCACCTACAATAAATTATTCCTTGTTCAAGTTTACCCTTTGTCTACCTCGTGTTGTATTTATGGCACAAGTCAACCACAAACATGATAAAATCTGCAGATGTGAAAATGAAGGGAATTCTGTCTGATCTTGATAACATGACAGTGTTGAGATCGATGAGACAGTATTTTTGTTGTGTTCTTTGGAATCTTTCAATTTGTGTTATGATTAAATAATTTGATATGTTCTAATTTATCTGCATTTCTTTTACATAATAAATTTCTATTTTATTGTTAAAACCAATTCTGCAATTTTGCATGCTTGCATTTCAGAGAAAGGTCACAGTGTTAAATTCAAACAAAACAAAATTTGATCTATCCAGACAGATCTCAGTCTGGAATCTTACTTGTTCAGTAATAACGTCAGCTGGGACCATAACTTAACAATATTATTTATGAATTCATGCTAAATGCTGTTATATTTTGTACTCAAAGATATACCAGACTTTGGCTTGTAGTTAGATTAGTTATTATCTAATATATCTTTGAGTGTGTTCATGTGTTCTAGGTGTATCCTTCAGGGAATAGAGTGTTCTCGTAGTCTGGTCTAATGTTCTTCCAGAGTACTCTACTTTCACCCACATTTTGGTATTTGTACTCAATGCTGTGTGGCTCCATGGCATTGTTGCAAGATTGCTCCACTACTCTCATGCTCTTAAACAACATAGAAGGATGCAGAGACAAAAGTGTTAAGACCATTAGTAACTTTGACAATTACTGGTACAGTACAGTTGTTGACTTGTTCGCCAAGCTGGCTTGTTCTCGTTCAGACGTTTCATCACCATGCTAGACAACATCAGTGGAGCCTCTGATGAAGCGATATTATTCTACTCCACTTGGAATTTATACTGTCTACTATGTTATGGTGATTAGTGGCATTTCCGGTTTTGATCTGTATGGGTTTGTATATGGGATTGAATTCTATATGTTTGTGATT
Source organism: Ginglymostoma cirratum (assembly GCA_024137785.1). Lineage (NCBI taxonomy): Eukaryota > Metazoa > Chordata > Chondrichthyes > Orectolobiformes > Ginglymostomatidae > Ginglymostoma > Ginglymostoma cirratum. Next base: position 44,827,824 of record JAHRHZ010000283.1, read on the forward strand.
GCATTATGGGTGGAGAACCATGCATCTAGGAATTCCCGTGCATGTCTATGTTTGGCTTGGGCTACTATGGTTATCTTGTCCCAGTTAAACTGATGGCCTTCATTATCTGAATGTACCGATATTAAGGAGAGTTTGTCGTGCCATTTTGCTGCTAGCTGATGTTCGTGTATTCTGATGGCTAGTTTCCTACCTGTCCGTCCATTGTAATGTTTGTGGCAGCCGTTGCATGGTATTTTGTAAACCACGTTGGTTCTGCATGTTGTGGGAATGGGGTCTTTATTCCTTGTAAGTGTTTGTCATAGAGTGGCTGTGGGCTTGTGGGCCACCATCCTCCTTGTGGTCTTAGGAGTTTGTTGTCAGTTCCGATATGTTCTTGAGGTAGGGCAGTGTGGCCAGTGTGTTAGGGCGTGCTGTGTCCTCCTGATATTTGTTTAGTAGGCATCTGTGGAGGAAGTTGCGGGGATATCCGTTTATAGCGAGGGATTTGTATAGGTGCTCTTTCTCTTTCCTGCATTGTTCCAGAGTGTTGCAGTGTGTCCGGACCTGTTTAAATAGTGTCCTAATGCAGCTTTGCTTGTGGACATTGGGGTGGTGGCTGTTGGAGTTGAGGATTTGGTCAGTGTGGGTTACTCTTCTGTACACTGAGGTTTGGAACTCTCCGTTGGCCATACGCTCAACTTTAACATGCACAAACAGAAGTTAATTGTTGTTTTCTTCTTCTGTTGTGAATTTAATCTCTGCGAATACATTGTTGTTCAGGTGGTGGGTCTCTCCTAATTTGTTGCGTTTAATAATGACAAATGTATCGTCTACCTACCGGATCCACGATTAGGTTGAATGTGGGGGAGGGTGGTGGGTACTAGTCTTTGCATGACTGCTTCTGCGATGACTCCTGAGATGGGTGACCCCATTGGTGTACGGTTGATCTGTTTGTATACTTGACCATGAAAGACGAAGTGTGTGGTGAGGCAGAGGTCTAGTAGTTTAAATATGTTGTCATTGCCGATGGAGCTGCTGGTCTGCGTTGCTGCTTCCTCTAGTCATGTGGCCAATGCTTCTTCAGCTAGTGGGATGTTGATTGATGTGAATAAAGCTGTGACGTCAAAGGATACCATAATCTCGTCGTCACTGATTTTTATGTTCTTTAGGGTATTGGGGAAATCTTGGGTTGAGTGGATAGAATGGGGTAATCCGTTGACTAGGTGTTTCAATCTCTGTTGTAGGTCCTTAGCCAGTTTGTGTGAAGGTGTGCCTGGTGGGGAAACGATGGGTCTGAGGGGGATGTCCGGTTTGTGTGCTTTAGGAAGTCCATAGAAGTGGGGGTTGTTCATGCCTTCTGGTTTCATTCTCATGTAGTCTGTCTTGGTTATCTGTCCTGCATTCTTTAGTCTCTTCAGTGTCGAGGTGATCCTCTTACCTAGCTGCAGTGTTAGGTCTACCGCCACCTGTTGGTAAGTGGCTGTATCTGCAAGCAATGCCCGTGCTTTCTTAACATACTCTGGTTTGTTCATAATTGTTCATAATGCAGCCCTCAGGCCCACAGCCACTCTATGACAAACACTTACAAGGATTAAAGACCCCATTCCCACAACATGCAGAACCAACGTGGTTTACAAGATACCATGCAACGACTGCCACAAACATTACATCGGACAGACAGGTAGGAAACTAGCCATCAGAATACACGAACATCAGCTAGCCGCAAAATGGCACGACAAACTCTCCTTAATATCTGTACATTCAGACAATGAAGTCCATCAATTTAATTGGGACAAGGCAACCATTGTAGCCCAAGCCAAACATAGACATGCACGGGAATTCCTAGAGGCATGGTTCTCCACCTGTAATGCAATCAACAAACATGTAGAATTGAACCCTATATACAAACCCATACAGATCAAAACTGGAAATGACAGTACTCACCATAATGGACTGGACAGTATACATTCCAAGTGGGGTAGAATAACATCGCTTCATCGGAGGCTCCACTGATGATGTCACCTAGTGTGGTGATAAAACGTCTGAACGAGAATAAGCCAGCTCAGCGAGCATGTCAACAGCCTCACCCACAACCCGAGCTACAGATCTTTGCCAAAACTTTAACCTGGTACAGTACGTCCATCAGGTCTAGCAGACATCAGACCTCCAGGTGATCAAGTTCCTGAGCTGCTGTCCCATTGATATTCAAACATGTCATGGAAACTGCATCTCTGCCTAAAACTGCAAGAAATAACCCTAAAAATTAGGGCTAGTGCCTCTGCTGAGCTGTGCGTCTCTGCTGCTTGACCTTTCTGCTGCTTAGAGTGTTGTCATTGGTGTTTGCACTGGTTATCGTGGCCCTCTCTGTGGTCCACTATAATGCAATAGAATAAGGACCAACATAAACTGATAGAAAAAACCTGGACAATTACAGCTCTAACAACACTCAGAAGCTTGACAACATCTAGGATAAAGCAGCCCACTTGATTGGCACCACATCCACAAACATTCACTTCCTCCATCACCAGCAATGCTCAGTCTCAAAACTGTGTATTATCTATAAGATGCATTACAGAAATTCACCAAGATTCCTTAAACAGCTTTTACTGAACCCATGGCCACTACCGTTTAGAAAGACAAGGACACCAGCTGCAAGTTTCCCTTTTCTCTCGCCATCCTAAGTTGGAAATATATTGCTGTTCCTTCAGTGTACCTGGATCAAAATCCTTGAAACTCCATCCCTAATGGCATTTGGCTGCACCTACACTAAATGGACTGCACTGGTTCAAGAAAGCAACTAACCATTCACTTCTTCAGAACAACTAGTAGTGAGTAATAAATGCTGGCCAAGCCGGTGAAGCCCACATCCCACAAATGACTAAAAATATCCCTCAAGTGTTGGAAGTCACCTCTCAGCTAAAATGATGTGAAGAAACTCTGACTGCCAAGTAAAAGGTTCTACGCGCATCATATTCATAAGCGCATTCCTTTGAGATCCATTCAGACTGTTCAGTCGCAGTCCAGTCCTTTCTATACTTTGACTGAACAGTTTCAGACAGCCTGCAAAACACTGGGTGATGACATTAATCTCAAAATTGACAATCCAGTTCTCCTGGGGTTTATTTAGTGAATACACAAGGTTTCCTGACCAACTGTCAATGTTGCTGATTTTAACCGTCACTAACTCCCAAACTCATGAGCTCCTGCAGATTAAAATTTAACTCATTAATCTAAGGCCAGCCCTGTACTTGAAAAGTCCATGGAGAACACATCCCTGCTCATATTAGCAACTCCCTGTCATTTGCACCTAGGGCAGCACAGTGGCTCAGTAGTCAGCATTGCTGCCTTACAGCACCAGGGACCCAAGTTCAATACCGACCTCAGGCAACTGTCTGTGTGGAGTTTGCATGTTCTCCCTGTACCTACGCGGGGTTTTTACTGGGCACTCCAGTTTCCCATCGCGGTCCAAAGATTTGTATGGGTTGACCATGCTAAATTGGCAGTAGTGTCCAGGAATGTGCAGGCCAGTTGGGTTAGTCATGGGGAGAGCAGGGTAAAGGGGAGAGGGTAGGGGTGTTGGTCTGGATGGGATGCTCTTTGGAGGGTTGGTGTGGTCTCAATGGGCTGAATGGCCTGTTTCCACACTGTAGGGATTCTATGAAATTTAGCATGAAGTGGCTTGAGTTGGGAATTCCTCACCTCACTCAGAAAGAAATCCCATTCAGAGGGCTGCTGGCCAATCTGAGTGTTCATCACCTCTGAGATCCCAGCAGGCCCAGAGGTTGCAGTGGAGGAGACTGAGGGTACAAGCAATCCCTAGAATTTATGTCCTGGAGTTGAGGGGTAGCCTTATATCAAAAGGAGGCTATTGATCGAGGTGTTCCCCTATCCTTTCCACCTGACGCTTGAAAAGGGTCAGTTTCTGAATCTCTCTCCTGCTGGTGAACTCTATCCGCCAGCCTTAAAATTGAGACCAAACAGTTATTGGACTGTTCTGAGGAAGAGTCACCAGACCCGAATCGTTTACTCTGTTTTCTCCTTCACAGATGCTGCCAGACCTGCTGACGTTTTCCAGCAACTTTGTTTTTGTTCCTGATTTCCAGCATCCGCAGTTCTTTGGTTTTTAGTTACTGAACTGTTATTATCAGTTGTTGTGATATAAAGAAACGGTTGTACAAAGTAATGCTAAGCTTGCATATTCTTGCTTTTCCTTTGTTGTGACAAATGTCACATGACAGCTAATAATGAAAATGGCCCCCATTCCCTCATGCTAATTTCAAACAGAAAATTACATTCGGAACTTTTAAGTTACAGCTGGAGTACCGTGTTCAATTCTGGTGCCATACTTGAAGAAAGATGTCACAACGCATGGAGAGAGTACAGAAAAGATTTATTGGAATAACACCAGCAATAGGATTTCAGATTTGTGGAAAAGCTGACGTTTTTCTCCACGTAGAAGAAAAGGTCAAGAGGAGATTTAGAACAGGCATTCAGAATTATGGAAGAGTGGATACTAATGAGAAGCTGTTTCTACTGGCAGGGGGTGGGTAAGCAGAGAACATAGATTTAAGGTCATTGGTAAAAGAACCAGAGGGGAGATAAGCATTGATTTTACGTAGTGAGTTGTTATGATCTGGAATACACTGCCTGAAAGGGTAGTGGCAGCAGGCTCAACAGTGAATTTCAGAAAGGAATTTACTTAAGGGAATATTTTGTAGGGTTGCAGCAAGGAAATAGAAATGGATAGCTCTTTCAAAGAGTCAGCATGGGCAGGCTGGACCGAATGGCTTCATTCAGTGCTATATGATTGTATTATCAGTGTTTGGTGGGAGAAAATGGTCTCTGTGACATTGTTCTAACGCAGTCATTATTGAACAAAATATTGATGGACTTGTTAATTGTGAATTCTTTTCTTCTGTCATTCTTGGCAAAGATTAAGCTGATTGGCGAAGGTGAACAATAGAATATTGCATCTCTATTTCATGGGATTGAATCATTTGCAGCAAGTGTTATAGTGCAATTCATCTTGTTCCCATATTGCAAAAGGAATAGTCTCCTGCCCCTAATGTGAACTTGTCAAAGCATCCATTCACACCAGAGCACAAAGGATCCAAATCACTGATAAAATGGTTACTGCTGTTGTTGATCTAATCCTGCTATAAACAGACATTTTGCTGGCAAATGAAACTTGCCTTAATTGCATTTTCACTCTTTCACAATAAAGTCCTATTTTGATAAATTAAAACTATTTTGTTATTTTGAGCTCATCAGGACTTTTACTTCCTAGGAATTCCTTCATGTTTTCAGCTTTGACATAATATAAAAATAAGTCAGTGGTTATTCTATTGAACGCCGTACAAATGTGCTGTTTCTATCCATGTGTCAATGAAGGCTAACTACTACTACATCGCTGCTAGGTTAACTTCTGTTGCAATTAACTTTTTTTCAAATAAGATTTCAAAACAAAAGCTGCATCATGTGTCTGTGTTTGCGTGATAGCAGCATGTCGTCTTGTCAATAGCAGTCTAAATCACGGCTGTATGCAATGTCATCCTGCTAATGTCTGCTCAGCATAGCCTCATTAGATAGAGTCATAGAGATATACAACACAGAAACAGACCCTTTGGTCCAACTCGTCCATACTGACCAGATATCCTATATAAACCTAGTCCCATTTGTTAGAATTTGGCCCATATCCTTCTAAACCCTTCCTGCTCATATATCCATCCAGATGTCTTTTAAATGTTGTAATCATGCCACCCTCCACCATTTCCTCTCGCAGCTCATTCCATACACACACCATTCTCTGCATGAAAAATTTGCCTCTTAGGTCCCTTTTATATCTTTCCCCTCTCACCTTAAACCTATGCTCTCTAGTTTTGGACTGTCCCACACCGGGGAAAAGACTGCCTATTTACCCCATCATTGCCCGTATAAGGCGTATAAGGTCACCCCTCAGCCTTTCACACTCCAGGGAAAATAGCCCCAGCCTATTCAGCCTCTCCTTATAGCTCAAACCCTCCAACCTTGGCTACTATCTCGAAAATCTTTTCTGAACCCTTTCAAGTTTCAAAACATCCTTCCTATAGCAGGGAGACCAGAATTGCATGCAATATTCCAAAAGTGGCCAAACCAATATCCTGTACAACTGCAACTTGGCCTCCCAACTCCTATACTCAAAGCACTGACCAATAAAGGCAAGCAGGGAGACCAAAAACTGAACTAAGTGTAAGCAAATATGAAGTTATTCATCTTAGACCTGAAAACAATTTAACAGAGTACTTTCTAAATAGTGAAGAGCCAGGAAATACTAAAGACACTTGACAGTCCATATGCATCATTCATAGACATTTGGATACAGAACTGGCTTGAAGGACATTGTCCAAACCAATATCCTGTACAGCCACAATATGACCTCCCAACTCCTATATTCAATGCACTGCCCAATAAACATGAGCACACGCACACCAAATGCCTTCCTCACTGTCCTATCAACCTGCGACTCCACTTTCAAGAAACTATGAACCTGCATTCCAAGGTCTCTTTGTTCAGCAGCACTCCCCAAGATCTTACCACTAAGTGTATAAGTCCTGCCCTGATTTGCCTTTCCAAAATGTAGCAACTTACATTTATCTAAATTAAACTCCATCTGCCACTCCTCGGCCCATCGGCTCATCTGATCAAGATCCATTTGTGCTCTGAAGTAACTTTCTTCGCCGTCTATTGCACCTCCAATTTTAGTTTCATCTGCAAACTTACTAACCGTACCTGCTATGTTCACATCCAAACCCTTTATATATCAAACACCACCTTCCACCAGAAGGAAAATATAAACAACCTCTAGCCTAGATCACTGCGTTTGCATCTCTTCAGTTCTGTGATTTGTCACAATCTCTTTAAACGTGATTAACTTCAAAAATGAATTTATGAGCCTCTAGTTGATGGCTGAAAAAAACCTCAAAATTTTATGTTTGAGGATTTTTTACCATACAACAAAACGAAAAGCTCTATCAACTGTATAGTTTTTGTAGGCATCTAATGCCTGAAAGTACTGAGCACGAGTATTCCATTTTCCTTTTAATAAACTAAAAACCCATATCATAGGAATACTTTACACAGTCCCTTGAGTAAGTATTCGATTTCCTGGACCCACTCCAAAGCAGTTCTTAGCTCCTGAGAGATTGCGTCCACTCCTTTCCTTTGCCAGCTTGCCAACTTTTAACCCTAGAACAACCTCCAGTGGTGACAATCTTTCCTGAATATTCTCCCACTACAGCAAGCATGATGCAACTTCCGGCTTTGACAACGTTCAGAAAGATTTTAAACTTTTGAAGCTAACCACAATTTCCCACCCCTATTCCTGCATAGTGAACCATAGAGTCTTTAAACCTTTGGCTGTTCCATCTCTCCCAGGTCCTGGTGGACTGCTTGTGTCTGGGAGTTCATGAATATTTGAGAAGTTTGCTTTTCAAAGCTTATTCCTGTGGCAACATGAATCACTTGCACCTTTGTATGCAGGTGGAAACGCTGATTAGCTATCATTAGGACTCTGGTTCTGCTTTATCCTTGATGTTTGCAACCCAAATTTCTCATCACCTTCCTGACATCTTGGAGACTAAGCTGTAAATATAGATGCTGCTGACATTGTCTCCAAGTTTAATTCCATTCCCCTCGCACCCCATCTTATCATCAACAAACAAACCTGGCCTGGCTTTAAATTTGAACAGTTACATCACCCAGCTTATTGTTAAGCAAACTTCAGAACAGGTTACATGACAACCTTCATTTTATCACAAATTGAAGACACAGCCCCAAAGTATGACAAGTATAGACTTCACGTTTGTAACACATTGAGCTACAGATCTCTGAGACGTATGTATCATCAGATCCATGTGGGTAAATTATACCTGCTGGACAAACCATTGACTGATTCAATTGACAATGTACATCCACACAGCAACAAGACATTGCACATCCAAGAGGAAGAAGATCAATGTCTTATCCTTACAGCAGCGCACCCAAAATGAAGACATCTAAATGCAGCTTACAACCAATCTGGACTGTGTTCAGACATCCATGTCAATTTCAGAAGAGAACAGTTGAATTGAGTAAAGTCACTCCTGCAAAATCAACTTTGATGGATGGCCAATTTGTCCAAATAGCTGAAAACCCTCTCCACCACCAAGTTCCTAACTCTTAAATGGCCAATATTCCACAGGAGGACAAAGAAAGTGTTTCAAATGCACTGTCAAGCTCTTCCCGAAGGACAGCAGCATTGACATTAATGACAGGAAGGTATGTGCCACTGATCCATCAGAATGGCAATAATTTGTCCATCAAGCTGCATCACATTTTCAGGCACAAAGTCACAATGATGAGGTAGAGTGACAGTGGAGGAGGAAAGAATAGGAAGCAAATCCTGCTCTCCAGATCTCACTACGTATGGAAACCTTGTCCCATGTCCCCAGTTATTGAACTACTGCAGTCCATGTGGTATAAGCATATCCACAGTATTTTTAGGGAGGGAGCTCTTTGATTTCAAAGTGGTAGTGAAGGAACGTTGATATAGTTCCAAGTCAAGATAATACATAAGACCATGCAGGTGGTCATTTTTTTCTATGTCATGTGGTGGAGAATGTTCTCAAAGGAACCTTGATGAATTGCTTCAGTATGCTTGTTGACAGTACTCAGTGATGGGCCTGTGCAATGGTGGTGGAGGGGGTGAACGTTTGAGATAGTGAACAAGTTTCTAGTTAAGTGACCTGCCTTGTCCTGGATAGTGTTGATCTATTTGTCCTGGATAATGCTGAATTACCTGAGAGTAGTTGGAGCTGAACACATCCAAGAAAGTGGGACATATTCCATTATACTCCTGGATTGTGTTTTTGGAGATTTTGGGCAGTCTTTGAAGAGTTAGAAGTGAGTTTGTTTTTTTGCCACAGAATGACCAATCTCTAAGCTGTTCAATAATCACATTATTTGTATGACTCGCTCAGTTATGTTTCAGGTCACTGGTAAACCGACCCATAGATGGGAGATTCAATGATGTGAAGTAATGTTGAATGTCAAGGGGAGATGTTTAGATTGTCTCCCATTGGAAATGCTCATTGTCGGGAACTTGTGTGATGCAAATATTTTTGCAACTTACCAGTCCAAGCCTGTTCGTTCCCCTGGTGTTGCAATTTGCACATTTCAGCTGCTTCATTACCTTTGGAGGCACAAATGAAATTGAATACTTGACTGCCGTTTTCTAGTTCAGTTCCATTTCTCCCAGCAATATTGTAATACCGTATAACAGAACTGAAGATTTATGCTCCTGAACAAGCCTGACCTCGAGCCAAACTGTTCGTGTCTAGTTAAAACACTGGCATCAACCTAACAGTGTTGGAAGTTGACCAGGTATGGCCTGATCAGTCAAATCTCAATCATCAAGCAAACAATAGATAGGGTCATTGACTGTGCTGTAAAGTGACACTTTTTTTAATTAGAATTAGAATTCCTACAGTGTGGAAACAGGCCCTTCGGCCCAACAAGTCCACACCGAACCTTGGAGTATCCCAACCACACCTGTCCCCTTGTAACCCACCTAATCTACACATCCCTGAACACTATGGGCAATTTAGCATGGCCAATCCACCTAACCTGCACATTTTTGGATTGTGGGAGGAAACTGGAGCACCCAGAGGAAACCCACACAGACACAGGGAGAATGTGCAAACTCCACACAGACAGTCACCCGAGGCTGGAATCGAACCTAGGTCTCTGGTGCTGTGAGGCAGCAGTGCTAGCCACTGAGCCACTGAGCCACTATGCCACTCTTACAGAGGAATAAACTGCTCACTGACAGTCTTGGTTCTTCTGGGGTCATTCAGCACTTGATATCATCACAGCCTTGGTCCAACTCACAGAATCATAGAATCCCTAGAGGAAGCAGGCCATTTGGCCCATCAAGTCCACACTGACCTCCTGAAGATCATCACACCTTTACCCACCCCACTATCTTATCCCTGTAACGCTGTATTTCCCATAACTAATCCACCTAACCTGCACACCCTGGACACTATGGGCAATTTAGCATGGCCAATCCACTTAACCTGGACATCTATGGACTGTGGGAGGAAACTGGAGCACCCGAAGGAGACTCATACAGACACAGGGAGGATGTGCAAACTCCATGCAGGCAGTCCCCGAGAGTGGAATCAAACCTAGGTCTCTGGTGCTGTGAGGCAGCAGTGCTAGCCACTTAGCTACCAGGCTGCAAAAGACAAAAGAACTGAACACTAGAGTTCAGAACCATCATCTCAAGGGTAATTAGGGATAGGGCAATAAAAGCAGGTCTAACCCATTATGCCCATACGCAGTCAACATATTTAAAAAAAACTGCTGTGTAGCCTTTTCCCCTCCACAAACTGCTGCCTTCAGCCCTGATCACTAATCCTGCTCTCCATACATTGCACTGTAACTACAAATCATTCTGATCGCTGATTTATATTCCGGTCTTATATAAGCTCATGTGTTTTCATAGTGTGTTTAATTAATGATGTACAGCATTTTATTAGACTTGAATGTTTTTCAAAACGTAAGATTGCTTGTAGAGTTCTTAGTACTAAAGAAAAAATAAAGCTGTTAAAATAATATGACACACAGCAGATGGAGCACTTTGCATGCTAGCTGGAGGAATTCAGGAAGTTGTAGGTTTTTCCCATTGAATGCGGATCTGTTAAAACAGCATCCAGCAGCAATGTGAAGGTGAAGAGAGCATAATTAAATAAAAAGCAAATTTAAGACGTCAAGAAACCAATATTAGAGTTAGTTGCAAGAGGTAAGTGATTTGAAATAGTCTGTATAAAAGGGATTAATAGCAGAATGGAGGCTTCACTGTGTATGTAGACTAGATTAAGACTTATTTAATTGTCACATGTACTAAGTATAGGATACATAAGTACAGCAAAAAGTGCAGAAAGTCACTATTCATTGGCGTCTACTTGGTTACAAAAAGCAGAATTAAAAGATTTAACAGAGCCAAAAGGTGAGCAAGAATAAAAAGTCCAGATCTCAGAATCCCAAATGCTATCTCCACAATAGTGCAGGCGCCACTCTGATCGCTAGGACACCCAGGAGGCTGCCACCACCATGCAAAAGAACTGCTCTCACCGTCGCTGCCTCACTGGTCCACTCTCACTGCTGTCACCGCCTCACCGGCCCCACACTCACCGCTCGCTGCCTCACCAGCGCATTCTCGCCGCCTCACCGGCCCACTCTCACAGTTGCTGCCTCACCGGCCCAATCTCACCGTCACTGCCTCACCGGCCCCGCTCTCACCGTCGCTGACTCACCAGCCCACTAGCACCATCGCTGCCTCACCAGCCCGGTCTCACCGTTGCTGCCTCACCGGCCCGCTGTCACTGCCAGCGCTGCGTCACCGGCCCACTCTCACCGCCATTGCCACATTACCTGCCTGCTGTCGCTGCTGACTGCTGTTTCTCAAATCTGGTCTCACTGCCAAACGGGCCCACTCTTGATCAGCCACTATCGCTCCGGCTCACACTCAATCCGCCATTGCTGCAGGACATGGCCTGCGAATTCAGTTCCCGCCACTCAGTTCACCGTCGCGACCTGACCCCTTTGGTCGGCACTTAAAAGGATGGGGGTTGGGGGGATAGAATTACTTTAGAGAGGAGAGAGAAGGGACTATTACAAATCCAGTGACAGCACTGCTATTTTCGCTGTCAGCATACCTCTTGGGGCACACAGTACAAGCAGGGCAAGATGTTTCAGTTTGGGGGACAAGGTGTAGTTTGGGGGACTGTGTGGAGTTTAAAGGAAAGGGGTGCAGATTGTGGGGTGGAATGCAGGTTTTGGCACAGAGTGGAGGTTGGGTAACAGAGTAGAGGTTGGCTGATGAGTATAGGATGGGGAGGGGTGTAGGTTGGGGAATGGGGTAAAGGTTGAGAATGGATGGAGGTTGCGGAATGGGCAGAGATTTGGGAATAAGATAAAGGTTGGAAATATGGTGGAGGTTGGGGAAAGGGGTGAAGATTGAAGAACAGCACACAGGTTGGGGAATGCCATGGAGGTTGGGATAGTAATCATCTTCTAATTTCATTCAGTAGACCACCTTGTGCTATTTTTAATACCATTCATATATATTCAGCTAATAGTGATTCCTTTACAACAAAAGACAGTGAAGCTTTATTCATCCAGGAAAACTTCACAAAAACTTACATCTGTGTTATAATTATGAAGTAAAGCCACTAGCTGGCATTTGTAATGTTGCTTCATTGGTAGCAAATATCCTTCAAGTCTATTTGAATTTTCTGATACTCTAATGACTGAGAACCTGCTCCAAGAAATGCTTCTGTAATATAGCTCACAGTGGTGTAGGAGACAGACTGCTTCAGAACCTGGTCATAAAGTTCCGGAGTTGTCTGAAGTTGACCGAAATTGCGGTCGTAGGGCTGGCTATTGATTCAAGAGTTCCAAACTTGGCTACGAGCAGAGTCTTATAGGAGTCTGATGTCAGGAAAATTGCTCTGATGGAGTGGCAGGCCGTCCACAAGGCTCAGTCTTGCATTGCAGTGCACATTGGCAAAAACCATGAGAAGACTGCAGCAGGGACACTTTGCACACAAAGACTAGCATCCAGCTCAAGGATTGGACCAGGTTGCATCTCAGGGATGCTTGTTTGCTCTTCTACTGACTGTGACCACCACTGTGGCCACCACAGGGAGCATCATCAGCAAGCTGTAAAGCTAGGGGTCAGGGAATGGGCAGAAATTCACTGCGGCGGGTCTCTACATTGGATGGATGGGTCAAAATGGGCTGTTGGAATAGTGTATGGTAATAAGGGACATGTTAGCTCTGGGGGGTGGGTGGGGGTGGGGAGAGGGTGGGGGGCGGTTGGGGATTGAGGTGAGTACCTGGAGACCTGGAGGAGTCAGTTGCTGATGATGTCCATCATGAACTATTTCCCCTGCCATCACTTTCCCTTTTCTAGATATGAAGTGTCTGAAACAATGTTCATGATGAGTCTGTTTGAGGCCAAAAGCACAGGATCCACATTTGCAAGATACCACAAAGTTGTCAAAACAAAAACATGAAGCAGCCATTTGCAAAGCAGAGCTACACTTCAGTTATAATCAGTACATTGCCAATTTCACATGCATTCCAACTGAGGTTGCTTGGGGCTCAGAAACTGGTCACAGGGAATTTGTCACATGCCATCGATGTTTTCCAATTGAACTGGGGCACCTCATAAATGTAAAAGTTGACAACAATGATGATACAAAAGGCCAGAAATGACTGGAGGAAAACCACTATTTGTTTCACCTCCTGTTTGAGCTAACAAATTTGAGTCCTCATCTGTCATATAAGTCTAATAGTTGTCTGTGTGGAATGCGTTGTAAGATTTAGTGTTTCACTAAAATGTTCACTCAGCCAGTGCCAAGTGAACTGCACATACTGAGGCACAATATGCATATCCAATATAGACATGTTCCCTCTTACGCAGCTCCAGCATGTCTCACTGTATGGCCCTCATCCGCAGGGTACACCACCGATTACCGTTCTGAGATCTAAGCAACTCTTTTACATCTTCTGTGCCCAATTCAGGTCCTTTCTCCTGAAAGTGATGATGGTAGCTTTGGCTGTCTACCTAAGAGCAGGGCCGACATCAAGCTAAGGAGCTGCTGCAGGGTCCACAGAAGAGGACAAGGAGCACCCAGCTCAGGGAGCGGTCACTGCTTCCCAGGATGTGCAGGGTGCAGCCTGGTGCCATTTCCTGGGCATAAGCGAGGCACAGTGCCAACTGGGGCACTGCCATGCCTGTGCTGGATTGTGCATCCCGTCCCGTTGGCTGTGAAGTGCAATGTGATAGCTCCTTCCAGGAGACCTGTATGGGATCTCTCAGTCATGTTCCCACAAACACACCAGGATAGTGACCAATGCTATCTGTGCAAAATCACACCGGCTCATTTCATTTTCCAAGTTCAGTGCTGCAGACCAGGCACTTGAATTGAAGTACATAGCTAACTTCTCTGAGGGTACAGATGCCATCGTCTGCACCCATTTGGCGTTGAAAGGGCTGAAACACAATGCTGTACAATTCATCAATAGGAAGGGTTCTGTTCCATTAATGTGTAGGTAATCTGTACTCACTGTTACCACTTCCTGGAAATGTGTGCCTGCTATCCTGACAACTGCCATAACTCCTATATCCTGGATCACTCTCATATATCTGGTGTGTTTGAGGGTGCCTTACTGAGCTGGTTACTGAGGGATCATGGCACCATTGCCCATTCTGCAAACTTATGCAGAGTACAGAAATGATGCAGCCTGTGAAGGAGAAAAACATTGGGTTACTGAAGATACACTTCTCCTGCTTGGGTCTGAGGGTCTCCAGTACAGTCAGGATGGAGTGTGCTGCATCATACTGGTGTGCTGTGCTCTGCACATTTGGAACAGGCAACAAGATGATATCCTGGATGCAGAGGTGTCCGTGGACATAGGGATGGACGATGCTGATATTGTCCATGACAAAGCTTAGCTTTGTTGGGTGCTACACATCAGACATAACGTCATTGACACCCACTCTAATAGAAGAGAGCTGGGCGCCGCAGATAATCATTGACCGCAACATTGTTTGATCAAGATGCTGAAATCTGGTTGGCATTGTGGGGGCACAGTTCTGCCTTCATTGGCTTCATTTCTGTTCCCTTTTCCTTTCTATAAATAAGAACGCATTTTTATTTGGAATTGTCTGATTGCTTGACTGTATGGGATAATTCCCTATTGGACAATGACAAGATACAGGTCTTCAGTGGACTTTGGGGACAGGATAGTGCTGACTTAGAGGGTGTTCAGGCAGGATAGCTATGTACAGGTAAAGTGTGCAGTCTGGTGGTTAAACAGAGACTAGAGTGAGAGACTGGGATTGTGTATATGAATTGTATCAGCTATGTGGTTATGTGCTGTGGGCAGTGTCACTTTGTCACTGTTGCGCTGTGACATTGCTGCTGACAGTCCACACCAGGTGACCAATGCTTGTCCAGGTGTATGGTGGTCTTTTAAAGAAGATGTGCATACAAACGACACAGTGTTTTGCTGGATATCTACTGAGTAGTGAGTTGTTGTGGGAATGGTCTGTGTTAAGATGGGGTGCAAATCACACACGAGGGACACCATAGGAGCTTAGCTATTGGCGTGGTGAGTTTGGTAAGATAGGGTGTGAAAATTTGCGAGGCATCTTGGCGAAAAACCCTGAAAAATTTCTAAGAAATTAGACGTAACCAAAAAAAGGTCAGAATCAGCCCTCTCTGGCAGGATGAACCAGAGATTTTTTTAGGATAGACTCTTAATTTCTTGCTAAATAACTACAATTTAAAAGATTACCACAGCTATGGTGCTTCCACAGTCAAATAGCTGCAGACACCTTCTGCTCTGAATAAAATAAACATTTTAGGTGAATAATTTCTTATAAAATATTCTGAATTTTCCAATAGAATTAGAGACTAATGAAGATACTGTTTCATTTGTGCCACCCCTCCTTACCTCATAAAGTGATAATTGTGATGTTGAAGTTTAGCTGGGAAGCTAGCTAGCTGGTAATTAGAATGCTACAGAACAGAACCTAGCAGCACATCATTTCACTCCGTTGTCGATGTTACATTCGAAAACTGCAGTGTTGTTTGTTTGTTTAGGTAGCAGGCCTGTGGAACCATAGCTGAGAGTGAGTTGGGTGCTTCAGGCAAATGAGAAAAACATGTTGAAACAGGAATTTCAACACAAAGTCTACATTCAAAATCTACAGGGAGTATTGTGCTCGATGTCAGTAAGACAGAATAGACAACGCATGCTTGAACTTTTAAGATCCTGAAAACTGTGATACTGAGGGTGGTTTGGAGTACCTAGAACTTATGGGTAAAGAATGCACAAGAACTCCAAACCATTTACTAATTATGTGCTACAATAATCTTCTCGTAACTTAGAAAGGTTATTGTCTGTGGCTAATTATTGAGAAATCTAGCAATGCCAGCTTGATATGCTTGCCAAGGATTGGCAAATTATCTCTTCAAAACTCTTGACACTTTATATACTGCTATTTGCAAGCTAATATGCTTCAAGGTAATGATATACTTTTCCATTCTGTTTTATGCAATCTAATGGTGAGTTATTTGAGATTTTTTAAAAATAACTTTCAAATTTACTCCATGCTTCAAAATTAGAAATTGGCCAATTACTCAAAACTAAGCAATATTTTTGGCAGTAGTGTGGTGGATCCAATAGGTGATATATAATTATTCTCTTTCCCTGCTACATTGAGCATCTCCAGGGTTTAGTGAGTGTCTAATGTGAAATAGCTGGCTTCTAAAACTACAGCTTAGGGTTGTCCACAGGGACTGTGGGTAAAGCAAGTAATTCGCATTCTGCTCCTGTTCTGCTTTCATCACTCTACTCATATCACACCACTAGCTATGCTCCCAGGACTTTTCATTAATCTTAATTCCGCCCCAATATACTTCAAGCTATGCCTCAGAGCCATTTCTTTTTTCTTTTTTGAAGGACACTCAATCTCTCCAGATAAAGCTATATTCATCAAACCAGCAACATGGCCTCAACTGCCTGGGAATATTGTTCCTACCTGATCATCTTTTGAAAAAGACTTTCCCTTCAATCTCTCTCTGGCTCCCATAGCCTTATGTTTCTTGGTTGTGTTAATGAAGGCCATAAGAGCTTCATTAATTACGGTGTTGCCAGTGGTATTATATAAATCTCTAGTCACGAAAGTACAGGCATATTGTTGTGAGGAACACAGACTTCTGATTCTGTATGCTGTGTCACATGCTCATTCATCATGCTCAAGTGCTTGCTATTGAATTCCTTGTTGGCAGTGTCACTCATTTTTCAGGCCTTTTGCTAATTTATTAAAGCTTTTAAAATGCTGCTGGGAGGAGATGTTCCTTGAACTCCAATCCTGTCACTAAATGGTGTGCGTGTATTTGGTGCACTGGGTTCATCAGTTGCTGTTTTTCCTGTTTTTCATTGAGTTGCTGAACAATAAAGTCTTTGGAACGGTGCTGTTTATTATATTCTCCAGCGTTTAGAATTGTCAATATTCATCAAAATTACCTTACTTTTCTCATTTGTTTCTCTTCTCCAAGCAGCTTCCAGTCTTCTCAAGAAGTTCAATATGTGTGTTAAATACTTCAGGGTTCCAATCTGTCATCATGACAAGAGATAAAAGATCAATATGAAAATCATTTCAGTTGTATTAACTTAACTAATAGTTATAAAACTACTAAATTCTGCAAAAAAACATTTTTATAACTATAAACGTTTGCCTGAACAAGAATTACACTAAAGATCAGTCTGTTATCTCGTCAGACATAAAAGATCTTATGTAATAATTCAAAGAAAAGCAGGCAAATTGTCTTTATTGTCCTGCCCAAAATGTATCACTCAATCAAGCTCATTAGCAGATAGATTTGGAATATTGTGAGCAGTTTTGGGACCTGTATCTCTAGAAGGATGTACTGCCCTTGGATGGGGGTTTATAACAATGATGAAGGGCTTGTCATATGAGGAGAGGTTGAGGACTCTGGGTGTGTACTCAATCAAATTCAGAAGGATGAGCGTGGATCTAATTGAAACTTAGAGCATACTGAGGGGCTTGTATAGAGTGGACATGAAGAAGATATTTCCACTAATAGGAGAGACTAGGACCCAAGTGCACAGCCTCAGAGTGAAGGGACGATTCTTTAGAACTGAGATTAGGAGGAATTTCTTCAGCCAGAGGATGGAAAAGGCTGTGGAGGCCAAGTAATTGGGTGTATTTAAGGAAATAGATAGGTTCTTGATTGGTAAGGGGATCCAAGGTTATGGAGAGAAGACAGGAGAATGGGTTGAGAAATATATCAGCCATGATCAAATAGCAGAGCAGACTTAGAGTCATAGAGACGTAGAGATGTACAACATGGAAACAGACCTGTTGGTCTAGCTCACCCATGCCGATCAGATATCCTAAATAAATCTAGTCTCGTTTGCCGGCATTTGGCCCATATCCCTCTAAACCTCTCCCATTCATATATTCCTATCCAGATGTTTTTAAATGTTGTAATTGTATCAGCCAACCTCCTCCTCCAGCAGCTCGTTCCATATTTGCACCACTTTCTGCATGAAAAAGTTGCCTCTCAGCTCACTTTTAAATCTTTCCCCTCCCATATTAAACTTATGCCTTCTAGTTTTGGACTGCCCTACCCTGGAGAAAAGACCTTGACTATTCATCCTATCCATGCCCCTCATGATTTTATAAACTTCTATAAGGTCACCCCTTAGACTTCAACACTCCAGGGAAGATAGCCCTAGCCTATTCAGTGTTCCCCTATAAATCAAGCCCTCCAAGCCTGGCAACAGTAGACTGAAGGATCTGTTTCCATGCTATACAACTCTATAACTCTAATTATTTTCTGAAACCTTTCAAGTTTCACAACATCTTTCCTTTGGCAGGTAGACATGATGGGCTGAGTGGTCTAAATCTGCTCGTATACCTTATGATCTTGATAGTCTGGTCATAATCACATGGCTTTGGTATATGTCAATTGCCATTTTCCGATATGACAACACTTCAAAAGTAAACCATTTAAAGGCATCTTGATTTTGTGAAAGATGTCATTCAAAGGTAAGATATTTCCTATCTTTCTCACTGTGTGATGAACCAGTGTTATTCACTTTCAGTATTTCACTTTCCTGATCAAGCAGTTGTACTTTTCCATCAGGTGAAAATAGTTCCAGAAAATATTTCCTTAGTATTGGATCTTTCCAGTGTCGTACAGTTTCACCTACCAAATTTTCCAGATATGTTCGAATTCAACAGCCAACCTTGTGTTCTTTTGGGAAATTAGGATAATGTAGATTTTAATGACAACATTTAAAAAGGTACACTTTTACCCTTAAACAATAGAATTGAATTTAACAGCCTTATTTTTAAAAAATGGAATATGGGCAGACATCCTGGCACCCTTCAGTGTTTGTTCAAACCTTGTCAGACTCTGTTATCTCTAGAGCTGGCTAGAAGAGTCATTAAAATGCAAAGGCCTCTCTAGGGATGGCCATTGAATCTTCTCAAACGTGTAAAAACCCTTTGACTTCTGAGAGAACAGGAGACAAGACAGACTTCAAAGGACATCAACATAATTGGCTTTCTTGCCCTTTTCAGAGCACTGGCTTACTGGAGCTGTATAGCAGCCATTTTAAGTTATTTTTGAATTTAAGACAGAATTGAAAACCACTGGATGTAGAGAACCCAGGAAGCCTCAAGATGATCGTTCCAGGTCACAGCTCTCAGCTGAACTAGCTGTGAACAGTGTGTAAGAGCTAGGTTTCTCTCTGCCACCAGGAGGCACTGACCGAACAAGGTGTTCATAAATCCTAATAACTAAAGAACTGTGGATGCTGGAAATTGGAAATAAAACTAGAAATTACTGGGAAAACTCAGCAGGTCTGGCAGCATCTTTGAAGAGAAAGCAGAATTAATGTTTTGCGTCCAGTGATCTTCCTTCAGAAGGACCTTAAAAACGGTCACCGGACCCAAAATATTAATTTAACATTGGCATTAAAAAAAATGTTGCCCCACTTTTTCCCATCTATAATGCTTTTCAACGTTATTGTATTGAATCCACTCTCCTTGAAATACATTAGGATAGATATTTGTGAGTTTTGCAAAGCCAACATTAATTGGATGCAGGGAATCTCCACATCCAGAAATCTAGGCCCAAAGCTCAATCCATACGGGTCCTCAGGTCTCATTTTAATAAGTGTGGTGAGCTGGTGACGCTGATCTTACATCCCCAGGCTTTGCCAGTCAAATGGAAGTCAATTTTAGGCTGCTGCTAAGACAGCAGTTGTTCCAAACTATTCTCTGGTGTGTTACTGAGTAAGTAGAGCAGAACTGAAGTGTCATCACTTCTGCAACTCCTGGGCCTATATGGACGTTTCTCTTTAAAAAGGAAAAAAATTACCTCTCCCTGGAAGCTGTTTGTTGGGCCAAATCTACTTCTGAAAAAAGGACAATGCGGCAGGCTTACCACTGATTAGTCCACTCCGCATCTTTTGGTGGAGACAAAGTCAACGACGAGGCAGCTCAAATTGAACATGAGCCAAGAACACTTTTCCTGAGGAATTCTTACAAGCATATCCTGCTCAGCAGGTGTCCAACAACCGTAACAAGCACTTGTATGTCTGACTGATTTTCTGTTTATACTTCAAGACTTGCATGCCAGGAAACTAATTTTACTCAGATGAGACAGTCACATTTCTCAACTGGTGGACAAAGTGTGAGAAGTTTGTAACTGGATGTGGAAGGTAAACTGAGATTGTGCGCAAATCTTGTAATACAAAACTTGGAGTCAGCTATCAGCAATTGTCAATTTATCAGGTAAAGTAAATAAACGAGTGTGATACTAGAAGCCCTCTCCTGTTTACTCTCTCATTACAGCGCTGGAATAGTCCTTTTAATACTTCATCTGCTTCTTTTCCCTGTCAATGTTTATAACATGGCACTTTTTACTATGTCATAAATATCAAAAGAAATTAGTTTCTTCTGCAACAGTTTTAAATGATGGGAAAGTTTTCTAAATTTCATCTCTAAGGTTAATCAAATATTATCGCTAATGCCTGTTTTTCTGCATTGAAGGTTAAAACTACTGAAGAAATCCTCAGTATTAATTTGTTCATGTATTTGTGGCATATTCAAATGAATGATGATAAAATTTAGGTGGAAAAATAACTTGTGAAGAAAATGCAAAACAGGCTGCAAAACAAACATCTTTACCTCAACGCCGCAACCCAAGGTATTGGGCTTTTTTTCAGTGATGCAGTCACTAGTATTGATGCGTGATGTTTTTGGACTCACACAGAATCTGCATTTGTTCGCATTAATATCCTTAACAATCATCATGCCCCATTAAATTTAAAGGCATGACAAGGAAATAATTTATTTCTGAGACAGCACAGTATTTAGGTTGGCACCAAACAACAGGCATAAAGGAAGAACAAAAATGTTTCCTCAAAATTATCGACATACACTTCCGCATATAAAAAGCCATCACCCTCACCCTAAACACACCTTTCTTAGTTGGTGATGTCTTAACTAAAATGATTTCATCACATTTGGATAAAGCTGAAAGATTTTAAACTGGCAGCTAATACCTTTTTTAACTACATCTCAAACTAACAATTGATCTAGAATCAATTGCTGCTTGTAGAAGAGAGTTTCAAACTTCTATATCATTTTTGTGCAGAAATGTTTCCTAATGTCACTTCTGAAAGATCTGATTCTAATTATACAATTATGTTCCCTAATATTTGAATCCCCTAAATTAGTTGAACATTTATTTCATTACATTTCCTTTACTACACTACAGTTTAAATTCCTAAAGTATTTCATTGACAGTTTAAGCACTTTAACAAGTCCTGAGGTAATTAATTGCACAAAAATGCATGTCATTCATTGGTATTTTTGATTTTAGTTCAGCAAAATAGTTGTATGTTTGTCTGTAACATAATTACTACCTCTTAAGTGATTCACAGTATGTGAGATACGTCAAATGTTTGGAGATGTGATAACAGATAAATGCAAATCTTCCTTACAAACTGTTCAGTATTAAAGTATCTAGTTGACACAGTGATCATTACGATAGCAACCGCTACACTTATTCCATGGAGCAGGACCAGCTCCTGAACTTATACTGGTTTAAACTAGAGAGCATGCATCCATTTACGAGGAATTCATTCAGTGACTTCAACTTTTCTTGGCTCTAGTTAGCTGAGTATTCTTTTCTGACAGCTTTCTCTCTCACTTGAAGCCTCTTCATTCCCAGGACAAAGGTGCATCTCTTTAGGATGGAATGAGGAGACATTATTTTGCTTTCGATAACATTAAAAAAAATCCTTGAAATGATCTATCCCAGAGAGATGTGGATGTTCAGTAAATAAGTATAATCAAGACTGAGATTGATAAATTATTTGAACACTAAGGGTGCAGTGATCATACTGGGAAGTACATTGCTTCTTATCAAATAGCAAAGCACAATAGGCTCTGGGAGCCTTCTGGTATACTTGCTCCTGTTCTTTATGATTTTATGTTTTCTATTCTTGAGTTTACAGCTGATCTTTGACTGCTTTTGTTGGCACAATCTGGATAGTGGGTTAAAATATAAAGGAATGTAAACATTTACAGTGGAATCTTGTGCCCTCTCCTGAGGGGTGGGGAGGGCCAATTAATCAGGTAGGAGAATGTGGACACCACCATCAGACTGGGAAGCCCATGGCCCACCCCCACCAATGGTATTACTCCAGCAGTGAGTAACGGCTCACCATGTGCACAGCATGACAGGTGACTCTGTGCAGACCCACTTGTGAGCTCTTGAGGAGTGAGTGCCTTCATTCATAGGCCCTCAGTGTTTGATTAAGGAAGCCAACACTGGGAGAAGGAGGCATTTTTTTTAAAAAATTCAGTCGTGGGACCCAGCCATCTTTGGCTGGCCAGCATTTATTTTCCATTTCGAGTTGCCCTTGAGAAGGTGGTGCTGAGCAGCTTTCTTGAACCGCTGCAGTCCTCCTGCTGTGGGTTGACCCACAATGCTCTGAGAGAGGGAATTCCAGAAACTTGTCCCAATAGCAGTGAAGGAACAGTGATATATTTCCAAGTCAGGATGGTGAGTGGTTTAAGGGAGAACTTGCAGATGGTGGTGTTCCCATATATTCGGGAGTCAGGAGGTGAGTTACTTATCACAGTATTCCTAGCCTTTGACCTGCTGTTGCAGCCATTGTGTTTATGTGACAAATCCAGTGGGATTTCTTGTCAATGGTCATTTAGCCGAGTGTGGCATCAAGGAGTGCCTGCAAAACTGTAATCAATGGGTATCGGGTGAAACTCTCCAGTGGTTGGAGTCATGCCTGACACATTAGAGAATGGTTATGGTTGTTGGAGGTCAGTCATGTCAGCTCGAGGACATCTCTGTAGGAGTTCCTCAGGATAGTGTCACAGGCTCAACCGTCTTCAGCTGCTTCATCAATGATATTCCCTCCATCATAAGGTCAGAAGTGAGATGTTCACGAATGATTGCAAATGTTCAGCACCATTCATGATCCCTTAGATACTGAAGCTATCCATGCTCTTATGCAACAAGATCTGGATATCCAGTCTTGAGGTGACAAGTGGTAAGTGACACTTGCACTGTACAAATGCCAGACAATGACCATCTCCAAAAAGAGTCAATCTAACCACCATCCCTTGACTTTCAATAGCGTTATCATCACAGAATTGCCCACTATCAACAAGGTTGGAGTTACCGTTAACCAGATACTCAAATGAATTTGCATATAAATACAATGGCTACATGAACAGGTTATAGGCTAGAAATATTAGAGCATGTAACTCACCTCCTTACTCGCCAAAGTCTGTCCACCATCTTCAAGTCACAAGTCAAGAGTGTGATGGAAAACTCCACTTGCCTGGATGGGTGCAACTCCAACAATACACAAGAAACTTGATGTTATCGAGGACAAATCAGCCCACTTGATTGACACCACATCCACAAACTTCCACTTCCTCCACCATGATGCTCAGTAGCAGCAGTGTGTTCTATCTACCAGATGCACTGCAGAAATGCACAATAGATCCTTAGTCAGAACCTTCCAAAACCACAACCACCTCCACCCTAGAAAGACAAGGGCAGCAGATACATGGAAACACCACCACCTGCAAGTTCCCCTCCAAGCCACTCACCATCCTTGTTTGGAAATATGTCACTATTCCTTCATGGGTCAAAATCCTGGATTTCCCTTTTGAACGGCATTTTGGGTCAACCTCTAGCATGTGGACTGCAGCAGTTCAAGACAGCAGCTCATCACCACATTCTTAATAGCAACTAGGAATGGGTCATAAATGCTAGCCAGCCAGCGAAGCCCAAGTCCCGCTAGTGAATACAAATAAATAGATATTGCATCGTACCTGTGGTCAGAGAGTAATGTGGGGTCAGTGATGTGGCATTTAATCAGAATATTAAAGAATATTAAACAATTAAAGAATGGCATCTGCACAAAGAGAATCAATACCATTAATTGTACACGATAGTGACTTGACCGGTAATGAATTCATTTCAACGAGCTATGTGTTTCTTCCAGTGCTGCCTTTTCTCTTCAGGAACTGCTGTCTTCACAGAAATTTGTTCTTGATATCAGTCTGGCTAGAACTCCATTAGAATGTTCATTTGTCCTTAGCACATCATCCCTTTTATCACTTAATCTCTCCACCCTTCCACATTGACTGGCCTTTGGTTCTTCCTTCCCATCTCCCTTTCTATTCTGTCTCTTAACTTGTTTAAGACTTCTTGCATCTTGAACCTTTTTTTCTAAGTTAGCGGAAAGATCAGAACATGGAACTTTGGACTGAATATGATCATGACCGGTTGGGCAGGAGGTGGTAGGTGTGAATGTTTAAAGGAGCAAAATTTGCCAACATTTTAGCAAGTTAGCAGTAGTCTGCCAACTTCTGTATTCAACTTGTGTTTGTTTGTTTTTTAGCACATGGGAAATCCCCATGGGCCAAGTGCGTCTGTCACCGACATATGTTTAGTAACAATTGGCCACGTCGCTAATCTTGGATTTGGTATTAACTGCTAGTGCACAGAATTTCCCAGGCTGGCTGAAATGTGCCAGGTTGGACAGAGGATGGTGGCGCTGCTAGGCTTGTGAAATGAACAGATTGAAAATCCTTCCAGTACTGAAATATCAGAGCTGCTTTGTTGTTTTGATGACGTGCTCTTGCTTTGGAGGTGATCTCTATAATGTGATTAAAAAATGAGCAGTTTTCTCATCCATAATGTCACAAAGATGTCAGGTTAAGATGGAGGTGGGACCTGAATGTGTAGGGACTCAGAGATTCTCGATTCTCTTGATCTCTTCAATCCTGCATGCAAGAAACTCTTACCCGCGCTTGGATGTCAAAATAATACTCACACTTCACCAGTTGAATCTTCCACCTTCCAGCCATATTGACTTCAGTGAATGCCATACCTTGTTAGACACCTCTCTCAAAAGGCCACAATTGACGAGCAGATCCAGTAATAAGTCAATTGAACCAGCTCAGCCTCCTACAAACTACAGCAGTACATGTTTGACAACAAGCCAGCAAAAAATAAGTCCTAATGTACAGAGTTCATCACCACACTCCTATATATGAGACCTGGCCTGTGTATCTGTGACGCATTACAGCAGAAGAGAAATTCCAAAAGCAGTGCTTCCTTCAGGTTCAATGGGAGGCTCATTGGACAAATTTCAATGTTCTTGAAGCCAGCAGTTGGATAAAACTCCTGAAAAATATACTGGAAACTTTCCAAATGGCTGCGAAAATCAACCTTCCCCACTAGGTCCTGTTTTTTCAATTCTTACATAGTCAACATTCTGAAAAGGTCAACTAAAATTTTACAAAAACACTCTGTAGATCACCGTGAAGTGCAGCAACATTGACACTAATGATTGGGAGAAGTTTGCTATCAATTGCTTCAAAAGACAGAAGTTTTTCCATGAAGCTGCATATTGCCTTGCATTATGATATTGTAACGATGGTGCTGAGTAGCAGCAGAGTAGGAAAGAAAAGGAAGTAAATCCTGCACTCCAGGGACCACTAACCTGTGGCACATCCTGCCCCATCTACTTAACGATTGAGAATCAGCCTGTTCAGTCACACAAAGATGCATGGTAGGAGCTTGCAAACTGAGCAGACATCATCGTCAAAGGGGTGACAGCTATTGCCAATAATTCCTTTGTGTACTATAACTGTATCTTCAGCTGAGTTAGAGGCAGCCTTTTCCTTCCCTTGCTCTGGTATTTAAGATGCTTACCGTAGACATCAGCTGGCTTTTGCAGCTGGTAACTGACCAGCAAATGACATCTCCACCTCTGCCTGTGTAGAGGCAGATTCAGCGATAGTTAACAAGTAGAATCCTGACTGTCAACAATCAGAGTCTTCCCATTCATGTCCCACATCTCCATCTTCCTTTTTGTGGGCAGACCTGCACATCTCTGCCAGCCAAATGTTGAAGAGCACCTTACTGCACTGCAATGAGGTATTGAATTTCCAAGGCAAGATTATTTAAATTGGCAGACTGAGTATGCAGACCATTGGTGATCCCAGCATAGACTCAATGGCACCTGACTCTATTCTATCAATAGAAATGTGTATCAACACAAAGGCCTGACACTCATGGTGCAGATGGAGTCCTCTAGCTTGCCTCTATTGATGCATTTCCTGGAAATATCGACAGAACCTCCACAATTACTGCTGCTGCTTCCCGAATAATCCCCTTGGTTGATAACCCCTGATGCTCAGTGTTCATTGAATAGACCTTTGAGGGTCCTCACCTTTCAACATGGACTCTCCACTGCCGTCCTTCTCTTCAGCACCTGCACCTGCTCACTTGTGAGGTGTACATTACTGTGTGAAAAACCGATTACTTGCCTTGAAGGTCCCACTGAGTGGTGTTTGTCTGAGCTGGTAGATGATATTCATGAACCCTGTAAAGGTGCTTGCTCAGAGTGCAGGAGCTTTGAAGTTGTGTTTATCCTTCTTCAGCACCAATTCCTGAATGACACTTGAAGGACCTGTGGGAGATGAAAGACATGAATTAAACCTGACAAGGAGTAAAGGTTCAAAGTCATCATGGTGCAGATTATCATATTTCAGTCAGAGCTGACATCAATTCAACATGATTGATTGCTGCGTGCCATTTGGCTCTGTGATGCCTAATTCTGTAAGTGGGTAGCTGAAAGGCTCACAGCTCTCCCATTTCCAACGGCCAGTCATGCTGATTTTTAGCGCCTCCTCCTGGCCAGCAGTCAGGGTGTCAATTATTGGAGGGCAGAGGACAGTTTTCTTCTTTTCCCTGGAAGGCCAGAAATCAGAGAGTTGTGAGTGTGAGAATAGAGAGACAAGATTTGTGGATGGTGATTGTGAGGGATGAGTGTGAGATGGCAAGTGATGTGGGTGTGTGAGGAGATGCCTCAAGTGAGAGGATTGAGTGGAGCTGTGTCGGTCTGAGGTTTGTTGTGTAGGAGAAAGCTGGTGAAGTCAGTGTGAGGATCTTTGTACTTAAATACAGGAAGCCATTCACCTTTCTAGCCCCGATGAGATCTTTGAACCTCCTGCAGCATCATGTCTATAAGTGAGGGGCCATGTACTTGCAGCCACACTGCAGCTTCAAAGCTTGGCTTTGTACATATTTCACTTCACATGTTCTCACTAAATGGACTCATTAGCAAATTTGTTGGATAAGAAACCAGGACTTGATCTGTTGGGAGATTCCAAAGTTTGATGCTAACACTGAAGTAAAACCTTCTCCACTCAATATGAGTTCCCAAACGCTGTCTGTCACTGCATGGTGTAGGTTGGCACAGTGGCTCAGCAGTTAGTACTGCTGCCTGACAGCACTAGGGACCTGGGTTCCATCCCAGGCTGCAGGCAACTGTCTGTGTGGAGTTTGCATGTTCTCCCCAAGTCTGTGTGAGTTTGCTCCAGTTTTCTCTGACAGTGCAAAGATTGGTCATGCTAAATTGCCCACAGTGTCTAGGGCTGTGCTGGTTAGGTGGATTAGCCATGGGAAAAGCAGCTTTACAAGGATAGCGTAGTGGGGAATAGGGTCTTCAGAGGGTGAGTGTTGATTTGATGGACTGAGTGACCTGCTTCTACACTGTAGGGTTTCTGTGATTCTAAATGTTAAAATTCTGGCCCCTATCTCTGCTTTTCCACAATTTAAGTTCACTTGATAGTCTGTTTCATGAGAAACGATTGCTGACAATTTGTTATACATCTCAAATTCAGGTTACTGTCTCACTATACTCACAGTCCCACTTAACTCTGACTCACTTGCTTCTAAGTTCTGTCTTGTGAGCTGCTCACTGTTGCTACCATGTCCTTTGGTGCTATGTTTCCACTTTGGCTGCTGGGAAGTTCTTTTTTGTGATTTCACCTTTGAAAGTTATCTACTAATAAGCACTCATTTAGGATGTATGTGTCTTGATAGCCCACACAAAAACAGGCCATGTATCCCTCCTGGCCTATGTTAGTCCCTATGCTCTATGCAAGTCTCGTCGCACTGTCTTTGTTGTGAATGAGGTTGAAGGTATAGTAAACAACAAAGTCACTAAACGCTAAAATCTTTAGCCAACAGAAGGCTTACAGCTCACTGGTAGCTGAGACATCAGGCCCAAATTCCAACAAGCCTCAGGCATTATGTATAGAATTAATTTTCCTACCTGTTTACCCTCAACGTAGATCTCTAAGACTCAACTGTTCTGTTTTCATCTTCTGGAAAAGCCAACAACATGAAACTCTGCAGCAGAAAACATTTTAAACAACTGAATTGGAAGATGTCAGAATGAAGGTAAGCATATCCAGGGTGCGTATGCAATGGAACCACTGGACTGACTCTTACTTTTTGTTTAGCTAAGTCTAAGTAGTGTTGAGTTTTTTGGAGGATTTTTCACCAGAAGGCTCCACAACTTTTCTTACTATAATTTATCAAACTCTCCTCATTAATCACCTACCCTGTTGTCATGGAGACCCTCACATCCAACTTCCAATCCATCTTACCATGTGCCATTCCTGGAACAGTTCACCACTCAGCAGATATCTCAGAATTTACCAGTATCCCTTGCACCAACTTTAAAAGCTCATTATGCACCTGGACAAGCACAGTCAATCCAAAGCTGCTCTGCACAATTCCTGACATGGCAGACAGGGAGAATTCAGCATTCACTCTATGGGCACGGTCCTGGAGTCCTGCAGACAGGGTGGTGCCAATGTGGAACTACTTCCTCTCACAGGACTACCAGATACCAAACCTTAGCAGACTAGCCTAAGGCTACCATGTGGGTTAAAGCAGTCTCAGCTATCTGGAGAAATGCCCAGCAGTGTAGGAGGACTATCAATGTTCTTCTCCAATCTGCCAGGGTAAGTACCACCATCTTTTCTCTGATACCTCACACTCACTCT
Organism: Ginglymostoma cirratum; assembly: GCA_024137785.1. Classification (NCBI taxonomy): domain Eukaryota; kingdom Metazoa; phylum Chordata; class Chondrichthyes; order Orectolobiformes; family Ginglymostomatidae; genus Ginglymostoma; species Ginglymostoma cirratum. Next base: position 44,856,853 of record JAHRHZ010000283.1, read on the forward strand.
ATCTTTGTTACTGTACCCACTTTCCACCAAGGTGCTTACACTACCCCTATAACTATCGCCTGCAAAATCTTCCTCACTCACTCTCAACAACCCCAACTCACAACTCCGAATCCACTTGTTCAGGACACCTCCCCAACTGTACTAAACCTAACAGCTGTGCCAATTTCATCTCCTGCAAGACCTGTCTCTTTCTCATTCTAGGAGGAAAATAACCCACAAGAGAGCAGAAAGGGTCGGAATGGGAGGTGGGCTGCCCGACATTGAGTTTCTTACCCCTCATGACGGGGAGTTCAGAACCAGGGCACAGTCTAAGAATGTGGGGTAAACTATTTAGGACTGACTTGAGGAGAAATTGCTTCACCCAGATACTGGTGAGCCTGTGGAATTAATTACCACGGAAAGCAGTCAATGTCAAAACATTGTCCAGGGATGTGCAGGCTGGGTGGCTTAGCTATGGGAAATACGGAGTTGCAGGGATAGGGTAGGGAGGTGAGTCTGGTTGGGCTGCTGTTCCAAGGGTCAGTATGGATTTGATGGGCCTAATGGCCTGCTTCCACACTAAGGATTCTACGACTCTACGATTCTATGATTATGTGATTTCAAGGAGTTGGACATCGTATTTGGGGCAAAAGGGATCAAAGAATAGATCAAAAAGTGGGGAACAGGCTATTGAATTGGATGACCAGCCATTATCATAATGAATGTTAGAGGAGGCTTGAAGAGCTGAATAGCCTGCTTCTGTTCCTATTTTCTATGTTTATGTGAGAGGCTGCTGACTCTGGCCAGCCATACAGGTGCTGGACTAGTATTAGAAGCTGCCCTTGACTTATTGTGCCTGGAACCCCTGAGCAAAGGTTATCCCCCTTGACTTGCTTGGGGTCGGCTGATAACAATGACAAGCTTCCTGACTTTGTGTCTGCTCTAAACAGCATGATAATACAGCATAATATGAGTCTGGTATCTCTGGCTAAGGGGTAAAAGCACAAAAAGAAAAAACAAAGCAATGCAAGACATAGATGCTGTGAGCATTCAGGTAGGCACAGAGTGACTGAGCACTGTGACAGCAAGCAAAGAGCCCGGCGATACAGCCTGGTCCAGTCCATGAGCTGGATGCATGTCCCTGAGCACACAATGTCCATGCTGCAGCTTGACAATGAGAATTGCTAATGCAGCCTGTAACACAACACTGAAGTGCAGAAACGATCTGTAAGTGAATTGAAGATGTGTCATGAGGTTTCTCAGAGGTTGGCACATGTCAGATGCCAATTTCCACGAACATCCAGTGCATGTGGCTGGTGCCGATAGAGCTTGGCCTAAGATGTTAATGCTCAGTTTTCATGGAGTTTGTTTGGAGCAAGTGGCACACTGAATCCATTAGGTTTCCTTATTGATGTCTAGGTTGTTTGGTGAGATTGGTAAAATGCAAGGCTGTACATTAATGGAGTGAGTTGTGGCGTTAACAGAGCAACTGAAAAGTGTTAATCCACATCTTTTGGCATTCTACTTCGCCAGAATTCGCCACACTGCTTGTGAAAAGCATAAAAGATGGATTGAGATGATCACAACTTTGAGAAAATCTCACTCCACTTGTCACCTGATTCTGCTCCACATCTCATCATAGTCCACATCACTTCAGATAAGATACAGCCACATTGTCCTTTTTTTAATTCTTGGTAACATTAACCTGCTTTCAGCAGAACTTATGTTATAAAGACAGGACAGCACATATTGCATAAACTAAAGGTCTATGTGGTTGAAATTACATATAGAAGTAATTCTGGATTATTTGAGATTTACTACTTTTAACATACCTTTTACTCAATTGCATGTTGTTGCTAAAATTAACAAAGACAGGAATCTTAGTACTTCAACTCCAAAGTTAAAATGCAGCTAAGGCATATGATATAGCATCCTTTTATTTTTGAACGACACAATTCCAGACTGGATTTTGCTCTTTCTATTTCTGGCTGTTGGCTATTTTGTGTGCCTGCTGACAGTCATCATTTCTCAATGTTTAGATATATGGACAGCAGATACTGCATTTTGCAGATGCCTTTATCGTGAGCATTATTGGCAGTGTTAGACCTCAGAATTATACAAACAGTAAGCTGCATTTGTTTCGTTCATTTTAAATAAGGGGCACAAAATTGTAACAACATGAATCCCAGAGGCAAGGAAATGGTGCTGTTGCACTTCTGTCCATTTCTGACATGTTCCCCGTGGCTCTTGCAGGGCTTCAGTATCCCTTGCTGAGAACTGTTGCAATACAATTCAGCAGCACCGTCCTGTGAATCAGTGCAGCTTGCCTTTAGAAGGAGTAGACTGTGCTTAGGATCTGAAGCCAAGCCTGAAGATATGCTAACCATATTTTATAAGAGCCCCTGTTGTGTTTGCAGCTAGCCAGCAACTCTGTTCAGCTTAGGCTGGTCACTGAAATCATTCTGCCGGCCTGCTGGCCTCATGTTATGAACAAGTTTGCAATTCATTAAACTGTGCCCCACAACAGGCACAGACCAAGGATTTAATTTGTGGAGAAATTCAAAAGCAAGGCAGCCAAGCAGTGTTCGGAAATGATCAATTCTCCAGGTCTGATACACTTTCTAACTGCCTGTGGGGTCAAGGAGTTATAGAATGATACGGGAGAGCATTTGGCCCATTTTGCTAAGCCTAGTTCTTTCAAAGTCTTATCCTATTACTCCCATTGCACAGCCCTTTTCCTATAGTCCTGCAAGTGGTTTGATTTAAATCTTTACCCAAGTCCCTTTAGGAAGTTAAGATTGTACCTACTTCCACCACTCTTCCAGGCAGTACATTCCAAATCTTAAGATGTTAAGGCGAGCCAGCCATCATCCCTAGGGATTGCCCCCAACATTTTTCTTGCTATTCATTATTGGGCCATGGGCATCATTAGCAGAGCCAGCATTTACTGCCCTTCCCTAGTTGCCCCTGAGAATGTAATGGGTGAGTTGCCTTCTTCAACCACTTCAGACCATGTACTGGGGATACCCACAATGTCTTCAGGGAGAGAGTTCTGGGATTTTGACGCAGAGACACTGAAGGCGTGGCAGTATATCTCCAAGTCAAGATAGTGAGTGGCTTGGAGGGAAACTTGCCGGTGGCGGTCTTCTCATGTATCTGATGCTCTTATCCCTGTAGATGCTAATGGAGATGGGTTTTGGAAAGCTCTGTCTAATATACCTTGATGAATTTCTATAGTGCATCTCGTAGATAGTACAAACTGCTGTTACTGAGCATTGGTGTTGGGGGGAGAGAATGTTGTGGATGTGGCACTAATTAAGTGGGCTGCTTTTCCCTGAATGATATCAATCTTCTTGAATCTTCATGAAGCTACCCTCATCCAGACAAGTGGGGAGAATTCTAACGCATGTCTGACTTTTCAACAGTAAGTAGTGAACAAGCTTCAGGGTTTCAGGAGGTGAGTTACTTGCTGCAGTATACCTAGTCTCTGCAACCACATGCTCTTGTAGCCATAGTCTTTATATGGCTTGTACAGTTCGGTTTCTGGTAAAAAGTAAGCTTCATTATGTTTCTAGTTCGGGCTTCAGTGATGATATCGCTGTTGAATGTCAATGGCCAAAGGTTAGAATCTCTCTTGCTGAAGATGGCCATTGCTTGGCATTTGTATCCACACGAACGTTACTTGCTACCTGTCAGCTCAAATCTGGATATTGTCCAGATCTTGCAGCATCATTTAGACATAGTCTGTTTCAGTTTGTGAGGATTTGCAGCTGGTGCTGAACATTGTGCAATCATCGCCAAGCATCCCTATTTCTAGTAAGAATCATAGAATCCCTACATTGTGGAAAGAGGCCACTCAGCCCATCAAGTCTGCATCAAGTCTCCAAAAAAGCATTCCACCCAGACCCAATCTCCTATCTTATCCCCGTAACCCCACATTTACCATGGCTAATCTACCTAGCCTGCACATCACTGGTTAGCGTTGCTGCCTCACAGTACCAGCGACCTAGGTTCAGTTCAAGGCTCGGGCAACTGTCTCTGTAGAGTTTGCATGTTCTCCCTGTGCTTGCATGGGTTTCTTCTGATACTCCAGTTTCTTCCCACATTTGAAGGATGTGCAGGTCATGCAGTTTGGCCATGCTAAATTATCCCGTAGTGTCCAGGGATGTGTAGGCTAGATAGGTTAACCATGGTAAATGTTGGGTTATGGAGACAGGGTGGGTCTGGGTGGAATAACTTCAGAGGGTCAGCATGGACTCAATGGACCGAATGGCTTCTTTCTACACTATAGGGAGTATATGACTTTTATGACTCTGGAGATTTTGTTCAAAGCCCCAGCAATTTCATCAACTGCCTCCCTCAGCATTTTGGGAAAGATCCCATCATGTTCTGGGACCTGGTCTACCTTAATGCTTGTCAAAACACCCAACTCCTCCTCCTTTTTTAGATTGACATGCCCTAGAATATCAACATAGCCTTTCTTGAGACTCACCATCCAACTGTCCTTCTGTCTTGTGAATAAAAAGGACCTCACTCACTTCCTTGAAGGCACTATTGATTCCTAGGCTTGAAGGCACTATTGATTACTCCTTCTATCACTTAGCTGCTCAAGGCAGCTAGTGAATGTATATTATTTCAATAAATCTGGAATATAAAGGTAGTTTTAGTAATAACGACAATTCCATGAAGATTGATTGATTGATTGTTTTCACATGTACCAAGATTCAGTGAAAAGTGTTTTTTTGTGTGCTACACAGGCAGGTTGTGCCATACAAAATGCACCAGGCTAGCAGAACAGACTGCAGAATACAGTGTTACAGCTGCAGAGAAGGTGCAGAGAAACAGATCTGAATTAACATTTGAGAGGTCAGTTCAAAAGTCTGCTAACAGTGGGGAAGAAGCTGTTCTCCACTATAAATTCTCTATTTTGCCCTTCAGTAGATCCATCCTTTCCCTAGCTAGCCTTTTGTTCCTTACATCTCTATAAAACTTCTTGGGATCCCTAAACCCTACTTGTCAAGACATTTCCTGGCCCCTTTTAGCCCTCCTATTTCCTTGTTTCCTTGGAATCTGATGCACACTCATCTTTAGCAGAGAAGATTTTACACTTTAAACTCCGTTACTCTCTCCAAAGATGCTACCAGTTCTGCTGAATAGCTTTGCATTCTCTGTATGTGTTACAGATACTAATCGATCAGTCTGTATGGTTTCAAGCTTCTTCCACATGTTTGAGGCTACATTCTTCCAATGAGTTGTGATTATTCCCTCCTAAATCCCAACTTGAACTCTGAAGCTGGTGAAAAGATATAGAGGGATCTAGAAGTGAACTTACCACCCAGTGTCTAACCTCCATCTGATTTTATCTTGTAGCCAACATGTAGATATATCTTGTCCAATTAAGATTTTGGTCAGTAGTAACTTCCAAAATGCTTTTAGGGTGAAGGATTCAGCATTGCTGGTGTTATTGAAGATCATGTGGAAGTATGTTTGCCAACTCCTTTTGGGAAAGAATTTAAGTGGCAGCACTATTCTCAGAGATTTATTGACCCAAACCCAGATGGTCTCCAACTCCTGCTGTAGGCTAACTTTCATTGTTCAATTATTCGAGGATTTGAGAATACAGCTGGCCACAAATCACCAATGAGCATCTGAACTTCTGATATTTTGGAGAAAGGAGGGCAAATTAATAAACTAGCTAAATATGGCTGGGCTGAAGATGTTTCTCCGAGGACTTTCCGTAGCATCATTCTGAGGTTGAATAAGACAACTGTAAGTATGTTCCTATGTGTCCTGTGTGAACCTAATGGATGGAAGTTTATTTTCCTTGAGTTCTATTAATCTCAGTTTTCCTAGTTCTTATCTGTCAATGACCAATTGCATTCATTTCGATGCTTGCATTTAGCCCTTGTGTTGTGTTTGGATCAAACCTCTGATGTGTTCTGGAGCTGAATGGTTCTGGCAGACCGAAAGTCTACTTGAAGGCTTGAAGGCACTATTGATTACTCCTTCTATCACTTAGCTGCTCAAGGCTGCTAGTGAATGTATATTATTTCAATAAATCTGGAATATAAAGGTAGTTTTAGTAATAACGACAATTCCATGAAGATTGATCGATTGATTGTTTTCACATGTACCAAGATTCAGTGAAAAGTGTTTTTTTGCTTGCTACACAGGCAGTTTGTGCCATACAAAATGCACCAGGCTAGCAGAACAGACTGCAGAATACAGTGTTACAGCTGCAGAGAAGGTGCAGAGAAACAGATCTGAATTAACATTTGAGAGGTCAGTTCAAAAGTCTGCTAACAGTGGGGAAGAAGCTGTTCTTGGATCTATTCATACATGCATCAAACTTTAATATCTTCTGTCCGATCGTTGCAAAAATGCATCTGGTTCATCAATCTGTAGTTCGGTCAGGCCTACGTGTAAGTCCAGACCCACATTGTTGTAGTTAACTTTTTGCCTTCTACAACATCCTGATAAGCCCTCATTTCAAAGGTAAGTAAAGATGGGAAACAAATGCTGGCCTTGCTGGTAATGCCAACATACCATGAAAAAAAAATTAAGAATTGGAATTTTTATTGAATGTTAATTAGCTGTTGGAAAGATTTTATAAAGGACATTTTAAAGGACTATTTACGTGATTTCATCACACTTGATATATACATTAATTTATTTTACTTAATGCACAGCTGTCTTCTTTATTCAGTGACCTTGACTTGATATGAAATGGCACTTTATAATGCTCAAATAAACTACTCTCCCCACTTTTTAACTAACTGTATAAATAAGATCGATGTCAACAATATTTAACTTAATACTGAATTAAAGGAATTTACCTTCACTTAAGAATTAACAAGTCAATTTCTCAGAGGAATGGTATGCAAATTGCCATTTAGTTAAATGAATTACTAATTTCTCCCCTTCATGCATGAGAAGTTCATCCAGTGATATTGTTACCAGTTCTCTCTCTTCTGGTATTGTCCCTCTCTCCTGTACATCTGCTGTCATCACATTTATCCTCAAAATGAAACATAACTTTACCCCTCTATCCTTGCAAACAGTCATCCCCTCTCTAATCTTCATTCACCTCTGAAGTCAGTGATTTTTGATTTTTTTTAATTTGCTTTGATTTATTGTTGTCACATGTACTGAGATAAAATAAAAAATATTGTTTTGTGTGCTAAACCAGACAAATCATACCTTACGTAAGTATATCAGGGTAATAGAACAAAATGCTGAATATAACGTTACAGCTACAGACAAAGTGCAGAGAAAAGTCAACTCTTATATAAGAGGTCCATTCATAAGTCTGATAACAGTGGGAAAGAAACTGCTCTCGAATCTGTTGGTTTGTGTTTTCAAACTGTTGTATCTTCTGCCTGATGGAAGAAAGTGGAAGAGAGTATGACTGAGGGGGAAGGGGTCTTTAATTATTTTGGCTAAAGCAAGAAATGTAGATGGAGTCAATGAAAGGAAGGCTGGTCTATCTGATGAATTGGACTGCGTTCACAACACTCTGTAATTTCTCATGATCTTGGGCGGGGCTGTTGCCATACCAAGCTGTGATGCATCCAGATAGGATGCTTTCTGTGCCGCACCTATAAAAATTGGTAAGAGACATTGTGGACATGCTGATTTTCCTTAGCTTTCTGAGGAAGTACAGACGTTCATGTGCTTTCTTGTCTGTAATGTGACGTGGATGCACCAGGATAGATCATTGGTAATATTTGCTCCTAGGAACTTGAATCTCTTGACCACCTCCACCTCAGCACATTGATACATACAGGGGTGTGTCGTCCATTCCACTTCCTGAACTCGAAGACCAGCTCCTTCATTTTCCTGACATCGAGGGAGAGATGGTTGTCTTTACACCATGCCACTAAGCTTCTTGTATAATCAATCCTCTCTTTATCGTTCTGCATGAGCAGTAACTATAGCTCTGTGGCAGTATTCAACTTTGCGCTGCATTAGGGATGGAGCTTTTTACAACGTTTTTAATAGGTCACTCAGGTCAGCTCAGGGGTCAAGGAAAAGATTACAGACAGGAGCTAAAGATCAGCCAGTTGTGAGATCGAGTGGAATCTATCCTCCATGTTCGCTGTACTGCAGGGAAGGCAAATGAACACACTGGGTGCATCTTATAGGGATCTGAGCAGTACGGGCTATGGTGAGATGTGTGGCAGAATCAAATGAAAAATCCATTGAGGCTCATTGAGACACTGTGGCGTGGTGTTATGCAGTTCTCTCTAGGCAGCCCATTGACAGGGGTTAATCCTCAGTAAACACTTTGTTGAGATCACAATCTGCCTCATTAACATTCATCCCCCCATCTTACCAAACAAGTTTGATGTTAGAAAAACTCAACAAGGAGATCAGAGCAGGCACCTGGACTAATCTGGCTTTTTCTGTGCGACATCCATGTTGGCTACGATTACCAAGTATCAGGTGCAACCCTCTTCCTTTTGCGGCACTTGCCAACTCATTACAACCATTCCGACACTTTGCCTATGCAATGACAGTGTGCTTTGGAAGCACAGACTAACAGTGCAGACAGCACTTACAGATGGAAAGGCTACCGCAGGGGTTGGCACATTGGGCCAGGGTCTCAGTTCATGGATTGGACCAGGCTACATCTCAGGGCAGCTCATTTGCTCTCTTAGCGCTTGTTCACTTTGTGCTTGCCTGCTTGCTGGGCCAATTAACATTAGTCACACAACCAGGCAGCTTGCCTTACTGCAAAGCCTTCCTCAGTGTAGAAGGCAGACATCTTGGAGAGCGACAGTGTGGTACATCAATCTCACACCCGCACTGTGTTCCAGAAACTTTCACAGCACACACACTGCGTGGTAGCCACGTCTCAAAGGCTAAGGGGAGGATTCCTCACCGAGATCCACAGAAACACCCATCAGTCAGGCATGACAGGTCATGGTTTTATCGATCAGGTGATCCATGCTTCTGCAGTATATAGAATAGGTCACAGTCAGTCCTTTCTCTCTGTAATGTCATATCCAGGAGATTGGGCTATTATGATCAGTGAGATGTATTGGCACCAATCAGGCATCTGGGCATGGTTTGCCCAGGACTGTCCAGCCCTGTCAGTCAATGGGGTGGGTCATTGTCAGTCCATTGGGTCCATCCACAAAAACTAGTGGGATCAGAGGAGACACAAGTTCAGTTGTTGCTATGGGACTGACCCTCAGCAGGTTATTCTTTGTGACTGGGAGGTGCAGGCTTTGCAAAAGAGTACAGTGCAGTTGTGAAGTAGTTTGTACCAGGATACAGTAAAACAAAGCTGGGTAGGGTGTAATACAGGAGCGGGGGGTAATCCATGGTCAAGAGCACTATGGTTTCAAGAAAGGTCAGTAAATTAATGACTAGGTATGGTCACCTCAACTATGGTCATGAAGTGCTGCTGAATGGTGTGAAAACACATTCAGCCACTGCACAGAAAGACTCATAAAGACATGGAAGTTAACAGGAAAGGAACATTTGTATATATCTTGAGATTTATGTACAAGCTTTTTATAACTGTGCCACCAATGTGTCGTCAGTGGGTTTTCTTCTATCTCTGTCTATGCCTTAGCGATCCCTCGGTTCTGCTGCTAGACTGGAGGGAATCTGCTCGGCTGTTGAGCCTATTGGGCCCTGGAAGTTCAGTCACATAACCCTGGGGCACTTGTGTCTAGATGGGGCAGACATGCTGAGGGGCTTCTTCCCTGAGGCAAGTTGACCTCCATCAACTTGAACTTCAAAGGTTCAGTGCGGGGGAGGGGGTTGTTGGGCAGTGTGGAGGTGGAGGGCTTGTCTTCCTCTGCAGCGTCCTGTGTGGAAAGTGCAGAGGGATCTCAGGAACCCGTGTTTTCCAAAGTAAAATTGTCTCCCTCCCTTACATGTTGGGTTGCCATCTTTTCCAGTTATTGGCCCAAATGTACCTCAGAATGCTGCTTCCAAAACTATTCTCCTGTCAAAGCCATGCAGTGTAATGGTTGAGATGATTAAGTTGTGGTGTACACTCAGTAGTGGGAATAGATTAGTACTGTTGTAACCAGGATTCCGAGATGGGATAAAGCTAAGAATGAGTAAACAATGTAATGTGTTTCTTAAATAGCAATACATTTACTAATGTGCACGTGCATTTACAATGAAGTGTCAGCTGTGCCATCATGTGCCCTGAGAAGCATTTCTGTGTGGACGTCTCTTACTAGGTACACTGAGAAGGGTAACATCTGATTGACAGCATTTGATCGAGGGTTGAAAAGTGGCACTGCCACCAGAAATTCTGCATGGTCCCTGCAGTGATAAGTACTTCTGCCTCTGATGAGAAAAATGATAGAATAACAGGGATGTCATTAGGTTCTGGTGTAAAGATAATGAAGAAAGGTTCGGAGAACAGTGTGAGAAATCTTGTGGGTATTCATGGAAAGACCCCCTCAATAAAACTCCCCAAAGTTGACACTTACCTGATTTCTGGTAAAATCCAGCACAACATTTCTACTTATGAGGGAGAGCAAAACAAGAAGCTGTCAATATAAGATAGCCATCAAGAAATCTGGTACAGAATTCAAAAAATGTTTCTTTACTCAAAGATAGTGGGAAGATGTGAGGAGTGATTGCAGTGAATAATATAGATGTTTTTAAAGGAAGGAGGAAGATGGGCATTCTGGTAGTTCAACAATAAAGACTATCGAGATTGTATGGACTGATTGGGCCAAACAACCTGTTTCACAGCCTATATATTCTACCTAATGATCAAAAATGAAAAAAAAAATACAACTGGGATGTTTGAGTGTAATGATCGAAAACATTTTGTCATGAAAAAGGCTGATGTAAGTCTAGATCTCCTTTCCACAAAATGTTATTGAGACTATTCTTAAGAATTTTCTCATATTCTAATGGTGGAACTGTAGAGTTGGGGGTGTATAAGAAACTTGTGATTTGAAGCAGTTTTCTATTCGTTACCCCACATAACATATACCACAGAGATGTGGGTTCTTATTGAATCAGACATCTGGACGTTTATTAACAACTAACTATATACATTAATATGACATTTCAGACTTGTATATCGTATAGGTTATAAGTTTGATTATATTACAAATACATAATACACATGGTTAACTTGCTGACTAGCTGAGTGTTAGGCTGATTGGCTATCCAACTAACTGCACATATCAGTTACTGAACAAAGTTTAACTGGCTTAACGGTTTAGTGCCTTCTTCAGATCTGTGCAATAATAGAACAGCCAGAAATGGAGAAACACAGAATTTATGGATGAGGTTTTAGAGATAGGCATATGCTCAGGAGGGATTTGAGAGCAAGGAGGTGAATTTCAAAATTGAGAAAGTCCTGGACTAGAAGCTCATGTAGATCAATCATCACAGAGATAATGAGTGAATCAGAGTTGGTGAGTTTTGGATGAGTTCATATTGCAAAAGTGTGCAGTCGAATAGTCAAGTCTAAAGGTAACAAATATGGATGAGGATTTCAACAGCAGATTATATCAATTCATAATTAAACCAAAATGAACCAAGAATATTAAGTGAGGGAATCTGATATCTAGACAATATCAAAACCTAGCAAATAGACGACAATAAAGAATTGAAATCCAACACCAACAGAAAACTATGCTGGAGCGGAGCAGAGAGGAAAAGAAAGTCGTTGATTCACAACGCACACACATCCGTTCTGAGGAAGGGTCACTGGACCCGAAACGTTAACTCTGTTTTTTCCTTCTTAGATGCTGCCAGACCTGCTGAGCTTTTCCAGCAATTATGTTTTTGTTCCTGATTTACAGCATCCGCCGTTCTTTCGGTTTTTAACATTATTGAGTCGTTTGCCATTTCACAGAGAAACTGGCTCCTGATTTATGAATTTCTCTCTTGCACTAAAATCTAGATGGATGGTATTTTTAGTTTTGGTGAAGCTGAAAAGCCAATCCTACATTGCAGGACATTATAAATATTGCGAGGAGAGGAAGAAAAGGTAAGCTCTTGGATGAGGATGTATTGAAAAAGTGGCACTAAACACAAGCTTCTCGAAGGCATTCAGGTTACTTTCCTCTATTAGTTGAAGTGTAGCATATAACAGCAAGGAGATTGTGCTAGCAGCGTGAAAGACTCAAACTAGAACACAGTTAAAGTACTGCAAACAATGTGGTCTCTATGTAATAGAATACACGTTATTGCATTATTACAGGTATGGAAGAGATTAGCGAGGATATCGCCAAGAACGAGAATATTAAAAATGAGGAAAGAGTATATAGGCTAGGTATTGCTTTCTTTGGAATAGAGGAGCTGCTGAGGAGTATTTCAATTGAAATGTAAAGGACTATGTAGGGCTAGATGAAGGCTAGATAAAGAGGAAATAAGGGACCATTTTTCACATAACCGAGGAGGTAAACAACGGACATCAGAGACTTAAAGTCATTTGTAGAATGTGATTGAGGGGCTGAAACCACAAAGCTAGAGATGAATAATTAGTAGGTCAGGTAGGCTGGAGCAGTACCAGCCAGTGTGAACACAATGTGTCAACGTTTTATGTGTGAGCGGAATCGTGCATTCACGCTGCTGTCAAGCTTGGAAGCAGGAAGGTCATTTAACTGGGCAAAGTGGTTTCATACCCAAAATCCACCACTTTCCTGCCTCCACTAGAGGACCTTAACTGGCCAGTCATGATCACTTAAGACCCAGTTCCGCTCCTGCTAGAATTAACCTAGCAGCAGACCAGCCAGTTGCCGTCGAGGCAGGTCAAATTATGTGGAGCACTTGTCACCTAGGAAGAGTCGTGTCCCTCAATCAAAGGAAATCAATGTGTGATCAAGGACTGAACATTGCTGAGACTCAGCAACCATGACTTTCACAGTGGTATATGCTCTGTTATTGGTTGGCAGCACTCAAAATTCACTCCAGTTTATATTCCAGTGTTAAATGTATAAGTCATCCCCTTGTTTGTTTTACCAAAATGTAACACCTTGCATTTATCAAGATTAAGCTCCATCTGCCACTCTTCAGCCCATTGGCCCAATTGATTAAGATCCCTTTGTAATCTTAAGTAAGCCACTTCACTATTATGTGTGAATTTTGGTGTCATTCACAAATTTACTGACCACACAATCTAAATTCTTGCCCAAATCATTTATATAAATGACACACAACAGTGGACTCAGCACCAATCCCTGTTGAACACTGTTGATCACAGGCCTCTAGTCCGAAAAACAGATGTGTGAATAGGCAGTGAACAAAGGGATACGAGGCAAAAGGTTTTCACTTCAGAAAGGCATCATTTGTCAGTACAGGCTTGGTGGGCTGAAGGGCCTGTTCCTGTGTTGTACTGTTCTTTGTTCTGTAATTACTGTCCTCATGGTAAAGTTGGCCTTAAGCCACTGTGGTCCAAAAATGAATTTTGTATTCAGTTTGAGGGGTTAAGAGGAGTGGATCCAAGTCCAGTCAATTTCCAGAAGACATTTAATAAGGTAGCACATTGAAGATTACTGTAGAAAGTAAAGGCTCAGGGTGAAGTGGGTAGCTTAAGAACATAGATAGAAGATTGTTTAGCTAACAAGAAACAGAGAGCAAGTGGAAATATGTCTTTTTTTTTGGCAAGATGCAATGACTGGTGTGCCACAGTGATTAATGCTGGGGCATCAGCTTTTCACAACTTATGTTAATTACTTGGACAAAGGGCCAAAATGTACAGTTGCTAAATTTGTTGATGGCAAAATATTAGAAACGAAAGTAAATGATGAAAAGGAATTTCATAAGGAAAAGTTATAAAATTATATACATAGAATAAGAGAATGGGCAAAGATCTGCAAATGGAATATAATGTGGGAAAATATAAAATGGTCGTTTGCAGTTATCATCAAAAAGAATATTATCTAGATGCTGCAAGATGGTGGAGTTCTGATCTGGATTTCCTAGTACATGAATCAGAGAAGGTTAGTACGCAGGTATGACGGAAAGTGAATAAAATGTTCACATTTGACACGAAGGTTGGTGGAGTTGTGGATAGTGTGGAGGGCTGTTGTAGGTTGCAACGGGACATTGACAGGATGCAGAGCTGGGCAAAGAAGTGGCAGATAGAATTCAACCTGGAAAAGTGTGAAGTGATTCATTTTGGAAGGTCGAATTTGAATACAGAATACAGGGTTAATGGTAGGATTCTTGGCAGTTTGGAGGAACAGAAGGATCTTGGGTTCCACGTCCATAGATCCCTCAAAGTTGCCACCCAAGTTGGTAGGATTGTTAAGAAGGCATATGGTGTGTTGGCTTTCATTGGCGGGGGAATTGAGTTAAAGAGCCAGGAGGTTATGCTGCAGCTCTATTAAACCCTGGTTAGACCGCGCTTGGAATATCGTGTTCAGTTCTGGTCGCCTCATTATAGGAAAGATGTGGAAACTTTAAAGAGGGTACAGAGGAGATTTACCAGGATGATGCCTGGACTGGAGGGCAGGTCTTATGAGGAAAGGTTGAGGGAGCTAAAGCTTTTTTCATTGGAGCGAAGAAGAATGAGAGGTGACTCAACAGAGGTGTACAAGATGATGAGAGGCATAGATAGAGAGGATAGTCAGAGACTTTTTCCCAGGACGGAAATGACTAATACGAGGGGCCATAATTTTAAGGTGATTATAGGAACTTATAGGGGCGATGACAGAGGTAGGTTCTTCACACAGAGAGTGGTGGGTGTGTGGAATGCACTGCCAGCAGTGGTAGAGGAGTCAGATACATTAGGGACATTTAAGCGATTCTTGGATAGGTACATGGGGGATAGTAAAAAGTAGGGTATGCAGGGTAGATTGATCTTAGTAGGATAATAGTCGGCTCAGCATCGTGGGCTGAAGGGCCTGTATTGTGCTGTACTGTTCTATGTTCTATGTTCTACATTATTATTGCGAGGTGAATTGAATACAAACGTAGGGAAGTTATGTTTCAGCTAAACAAGGCACTTGTGAGATCACATTAGAGTAATGTGTGTGGTATTTTTCTCATATTTAAGGAAGGATGTAAATACATTGGAGACAGTTCACAGTATGATTGATACCTGGAATGGGTGGATTGCAAATGAATACATTTTGGGCAAGATAGTTTTGCTGTCACTGGAGTTTAGAACAGTAAGAGGCAAATTGATTGAAACATATAAGATTCTGAGGGGTCTTAACAAAGTGTATATGGAAAAATGATTTCTCTTAAAGGGAATCTGGAACTAGAGGTAACTACTTCAATATGAGGAGTTTCCCATTTATGATAGAAATGAAGTTGTCTAGCCTTTGAATTTTTCCAGGCAGAGATGGATATATTCAGCGTAGCAGACGGAAGCAGTGACATAGGAGTGATTTAACTGACTAGTAACCCAGAGCCCCAGGCTAATATTCTGAGGAGGTATGTTCCAAGCCCATCATGGCAGATTTTGATGTTTTTAATATAATAAAACAAAAAGAATTCTAATGATGACCATGTAATGACTGTCAATTTTTGTAGAAACCCATCCGGTTCACTAATACCCTTCAGAGAAGGGAACCTTAACTCCAGATATTAACACAATATAGTTGACTCAACTACCCCCCACCCCCCATCCCGTGTAATTAGAACTGGGCAGTAATGATGCTCAGACCCAATGAACAAATAAAAAACGTGTAAAGGTTACCAGTGGTAGACAGAAACACGGATTTGTGATTATGTTCAGATCATCCAAGAATGGCAGAGCAGCCTCAAGAGGCTGAATGGCCTCTTCATCCAGGTTTATTTGTCATACCTTGGGAGATGGGCTGGTAATTCCCTCCTTTATTCTGATTATCTTAATGTTCACAACTCCAGTGTCACAAGAGGTAGATCAGTTTATTTGATAGTGATGGTTATTTCCAAGTAAAATGCTCCAAATGAAGTGATGGATCTATTGGAAGAGTATCAAACCCGATGTCTCTCATGTTGCACTGTTTGTTCTTTGTGTTTTGCATTGACTATAAAAGCATGCTGACAAGATTTGTTCTCACATCTTTCTGTACCAAAGTAATGCAAAACATTTCCTTGGGTTAGATCAAGACGATATTTAAATATAATTTTTCTTAAGGGAATACAACTCGATTTATGTACTATAAAGTTTCCATGGTACTTTTTTTTTAAGCAATTGGGCCCTCAGTGCATTTCTTGTTAAATCAAGATTCTGTCTTGTTCAGACAAGACACTGTGTAGTGTAAATGAGGCAGACAGGAAAGCTCAATATTCTGCAACCTTTTTGATGTCGCGGTTCCTTTCACCTCCTTTAAGCAGCTGAAACGAACTTTATGTCACTTGTCAATCACGAAACAAATTATGTGTCTAGAGATTGTTTATTACCTGAGGGAACTGAAATCACTTTTGCCAGAGATGGCAATATCCATGCATGGCTAGGGTACAAAATGCTTGTATAAAGCTTTTGAAACTCCAGGCAACTGAAACTGCCCCATTTCAGGAGTCAGTCAACTAAAAAGGGACAAGCAACTGTTTCGTCTCAGAGAATCGGATGGTTGCAGTGGCATGCTTTTCAGGAAAGGCATTTTTGCTCTAAAAGTATAAATTTATGTAAAGCTAAGTTAAAACAGTTATCAGGGTGTAGAGCTGGATGAACACAGCAGGCCAACTGCATCATAGGAGCAGGAAGGCTGACGTTTCGGGTCTAGACCCTTTTCTGATGAAGGGTCTAGCCC
>JAHRHZ010000283.1:44881826-44907754 GCA_024137785.1 Ginglymostoma cirratum
GGGGGGAGGCGGATAGAGGATGGATAGAGGAGAGGATAGGTGGAGAGGAGGCAGACAAGTCGAAGAGGCGGGGATGCAGCCAGTAAAGGTGAGTGTAGGTAGGGGGGTAGGGAGGAGATAGGTCAGTCCAGGGAGGACGGACAGGTCAAGGGGGCGGGATGATGTTAGTAGATAGGAGATGGGGGTTTGGCTTGGGGTGAGAGGAAAAACAGGTTAGGGAGGTGGAGATGAGCTGGGCTGGTTTGGGGATGCGGTTGGGGGAGGGGAGATTTTGAAGCTTGTGAAATCCACATTGATGCCATTGGGCTGCAGGGTTCCCAGGCTGAATATGATTTGCTGTTTCTGCAGACTTCGGGTGGCATCACTGTGGCATTGCAGGAGGCCAAGGATGGACATGTCATCTGAGGAATGGGAGGGGGAGTTGAAATGGTTCGCGACTGGGAGGTACAGTTGTTTGTTGCGAACTGAGCGCAGGTGTTCTGCAAAGCGGTCCCCAAGCCTCCGCTTGGTTTCCCCGATGTAGAGGAAGCCACAACGGGTACAGCGGATGCAGTATACCACATTGGCAGATGTGCAGGTGAACCTCTGCCTGATGTGGAAAGTCTTCTTGGGGCCTGGGATTGGGGTGAGGGAGGAGGTGTGGGGGCAGGTGTAGCACTTCCTGCGGTTACAAGGAAAAGTGCCGGGTGTGGTGGGGCTGGAGGGGAGTGTGGAGCGGACAAGGGAGTCGCGGAGGGAGTGGTCCCTCCGGAAGGCAGATAAGGGTGGGGAGGGAAAGATGTCTTTGGTGGTGGGGTCTGACTGCAGATGGCGGAAGTGTCGGAGGATGATGCGTTGGATCCGGAGGTTGGTGGGGTGGTATGTGAGGACGAGGGGGATTCTTTTTTGGTTATTGTTGCGGGGACGGGGCGTGAGGGATGTGATCCGGGAAATGCGGGAGACACGGTCGAGGGCGTTCTCGACCACTGTGGGGGGGGAAGTTGCGGTCCTTGAAGAATGAGGACATTTGAGATGTGCGGGATTGGAATGTCTCATCCTGGGAGCAGATGCGGCGGAACTCTATTGCTTTTCTTCAAACAGTACCAGCAGACCTCCTCATCCAGCTGAACAGGTCCTCAGTTTGATGCCTTACCAGAAAGGCAGTACCTCCAAGAGTGGAGCACTGTCTCATTAGTACAGTGAAGCAACTGCATAGGTTATGCACTCAACTTCTGAAGTCAGACTTCAACTTCCAACCATTTAAACCAGAAATAAGAGTCAGCACAAAGTTGGCACTTTAAATAAAAGCCCGTAATCAGCTCTAACATTTATCTTTTAAATTGTCAGTTGTTCAACTTGGGCCATTAGTGTTTGACATTTTTTCCTTTGTCATTCAAGGTAGTTTGGCCATCACTTTTTGAAAAATGACTGAGTATAGTAAATGGATTCCACAGGTTAAAATCAGAAGCAACTGCAGAACTGTTCTCGCTGCCAAATGTATAGAATATGTTTTGCAGAGAAGTACGTTAGCAGACCTAAGAGCTTTATAACTGGTTCAGTCTATGGGTCAGTATTAGGCCTCTTACCCCAGAGTTAGAAAGCCAATTGTTCAATTCTTACTACACGGGTGCGAGTATCTAACCTACGCTAACACTTCAGTGTGATTGAAACATTTCACAAGTCTCAGTCTGCTCCTTCAGGTCAATGTAAGAAGTCCTTTGATACAGTCCAAAGAAGAGCAGCAAATTTCCCCCAGGTCTCTAGTCAACATTCACTCCTCAAGAAGCATTATTAAAATAGATTTCCTTTTATTTATTTCATTGCCATTCATGTGTCCTTGCTGCATGCAAGCTGGTGGGCTATTGTATTTTTTTACCGTACAGTAGCGGCAGTTTGTAAGGTGTGGTATTGGTTGTGGAGGAGATCCCGAGGTCTTGAAAATAGGTATAAAAATTTAAGTTCTTTTGTGGAAGAACCTGGTTAAGAAATTGGAACCCTGCACAGCAGAACAGCAAAGAAGCTATAGATTTCAAGTTACGGGCAAAAAAATAAATAATGAACCTTATCAGAATAAGAAAAGGAAAAGGATTTGCATTTAAATCACACATTACTACCGCTCTCCAAATCATCATAAGGCACTTCACATTCAATTTATCGCTCGAATGTGCAGTGTCTGTTGTTAGGTAGACAAATGAAGCAGTACTTTATACAAAGTCTCAACGATCAGAAGTATAATGAATGACCACTTAATACAAATACAAAATACCGTGGATGCCAGAAGTCCGAGATAAAAGTGTTGCCAGTACTCAGCAGATTCACAGCACCTTCGGAAAGAGAAATAGTTAATAGAATTTTTTTTGATGTTGTTTAAGAGAGGAATGTTAGGTGACAAACAGTCCTTGCATGTTTTGTGCAGCACAGTGGGAACTTCAATATTCATTTTAACAGACAGGTGAGACATCAGTTTAACATTTCATCCAAATACCCGCTGAAGCCCCCTCAGACAATGTAGGTTCCCCCAGGACTTGTGCTTAAAACCATGAACAGGGATTTTAAGTTGTAACATTTTCTTGCCAATGTTGAGAAGATTATATTGTGTTGTGCCTGTTCTATCTATTTGTTCAGATAAGTCTCAGGTTGGAAATTTATCATATTTATTCAATGAACGCAATTAATATTGTGATACGTGGAACACTCAATGTCCACCTTTGACAGAAAGTTGGTGTTATGTTTTCAATTTTGTTGTAGGTGTTATCTAGAACAGCCATAACAGCTTGTTTAAAGCCTTTCACATCACTGGCAATGATCATGAGTTATTACTATTTTATTTATAGTTCATAAAATGTGCAAATATTCCCTTGTTAAAATGCATTGTGTAGATAATAAATACACATAATGATCCACATTCAAAGTACAGAGGGGGTATTTTATTTAAGTGCTTGAATGATTGTTTCTAAGGTATTTTTCAATCAATCCATCCACCCAAAAGTCTAGGCTGCAGGTGCATGTAATTCAGTCAGGTAGTCGAAGCATCAAACACAGGTGGACTGTGCCAACATAAAATTTCAGAACAGTATGCAATGGAAGACTGATGACCTAGTGCAGCTAACTTTTTCTTTTTGTAGTAAATCACATATGTAATGTGCCACCAGGACAGCAGCATTGTTCTCTGAGTAATTATTACCTGACATACTTCCTCCATTGCCAATATTAAAGCTACTTATTTGCCTCCTCCGAACATAGCGCTTTAGCCAGAACTGAATGAGGCCCAGACCTCCCATATCAATATTGAGATAGTTCTATGCTCCTCCCATAGGCGTAGCTGCTGTTTAGAATAGCTGACTGGTATATGGGGTCTCTCACATGCGTCTAACTTTTAATTCCAAGCATCTTGGAAAATTATGGCTGAAATTATCTGTAAAGTCAGTGATTCATACTAATCAAATACTAATACGAGCTACCCTTACAGCACTCCAATTTTACCCCACAACAAAATACTTAAGAGCAGTTAACATTAACGTTAAGATCAGATAACATTAAAATGCCATATAGTCAAGAGAAATGGTAATGTTAAGTAAGATTTTACAGATGAAGCAGGGTTGCAATTACAAATGCTTATCTTAACAACATTGGTGCAAAACAGTGACGCCTGAATCAGTGCAAATGGTCAGAGAACTTTAAATGGAAATGAGTTGCATCAAAATCACTTTTTTTTTTGTATTTTTTTACTCGTTCAAAATTCAGTTTGTCAGAACAGGCTGTTCCCCCTAAACTGGCCACACTACTAAGCAGAAATTGCAAATTGCCTTCAATAATATTGGTTCCAGAAAAGTTTTCACATTCTATTCATTTTGCCACTACACAGGTGCTGTAGGTAGATTTTAATCGTCTTTTCATATGAAAATCTATCTGAGTTATTAATAAATTGACTAGTTTGCAGCAATAAAACTAATAAATGGTTCCATTTGTCTTTATTTAAAAAATACCTTTCACTGATTTCAAATCAAGTTACTACTGGAGAACTGGGCGTAATCCTCGAAAAGAAATTGAAAATACTTCCTTTGAGGAATTTTCAGCTGCACTATAAAATTGTATCAGATTACCATTCTTAAATAATCAATTAGTAATTTTTATATTGATTAACTGCAGTGGTTCGTGGAATATTTTACATTTGTGTTTATGGCAATGTTAGCAGAAACTTAAATTGATAATTTCTGTGTAACTTCAAATGTAATTTCCCAAAGCATAACCTCTACTTAATAAATATTTACCAAAAATTTCGAACTTTCACTCAGGAAATGTTTGTATATGTTTATTAACAGTTAATAAATGCTGGTTATGATATTCTTAATCTTATTTTCAAAGCAATTTACTGTGTGAATTGAACATCAACAGCATAAAGAAAACTTTCTGGCCGCTTCTTGCCCTTAGTGTGATCAATTTGTGTATAGACTGTTTAGTGCTGAAGGTCGTCGTAAAATGTTTCATAGAAATATTACTAAAAACTGTATATTAAGACAAAGAAGTAAATATTAAAATGAGAGATTTAAAGGAGGAATGATACCTGGAGTTGGAGAGGGTTTGAGAGGGAATAGTTCTTAGCAGTGGTGCTTCCAGCTTCTCCATGGATGGTAGATAAGAGTAACCGATGATGGAACTCCCAAAATGGGAGATTGCCTGACCTTGGCCTGACATAAGAGAAGAACGTCAAGTAAGAGCAAGTGTAGTTGCTGCAAGTGAAGTAGGTCCACCTCTCTCTCAATGAGGGAGGCAAGTAAACAATGTGTTCTTCATGTTGAAAAATTACTAATTTTCCGACCAGTTTGCCACATAAAATCCAGGTTGTGTTTTGCATAAGTAAATCATTGAAAGGGATGGTAAAATTATCTACCAAAGAAAGGTCTGACCTCCTCAAATTGCAGATAGTCTCAACAGATGGACACAAAGCACCTGGTATTGCCTAATATTCCTCTACAGGTCTTCTATATTTTCCAACACCATCGTTAACGGTCTTTACAGGGATACTGTGAAATTCATTGGTGTCAGTAATCGTCCGGAGGACAACAAAAATAAAACAAGCAGCCCCATAGGTCTTCTGAAATGAAGTGCCATGGAAACTAAATGCCAAAATAATCAAAAACAGATTGGAACATTGGAGATTTGCTGTATGTAACTGTGTCCTTTTGTGATGTAAGCTGTGGAATTTATGCACATTTTCTTAATAATACTTGCAGTGAGTTTAGTTGTGGTTTTAAGTTATTATTTGGTGAGTCTATCTGTTTATTTGAAATTAATTATTAACTTGTAAGTACTTCTGTAACCATGGCAAAGTTTAGAGTCATTGAGTCTTTGGGATGTTTAGCACATTGGTCCAACTCATCCATGCTGACCACCTATTACAAATTATTCGAGTCCCATTTGCCAGCATTTGGCCCATATCCCTCTAAACCCTATCAGAGATAAAAGGTACTGCAGATGCTGGAGAATCCGAGATAACAAGCGTGGGGCTGGATGAACACAGCAGGTCAAGCAGCATCATAGGAGCAGGAAAACTTGACGTTCGGGCCTAGAACCTTCATCAGAAATAGGGGAGGGGAAGAGGGTTCTGACATAAATAGGGAGAGAGGGGGAGGCGGATAGAGGATGGATAGAGGAGAGGATAGGTGGAGAGGAGGCAGATAAGTCGAAGACCCTGGACTGACCTATCTCCTCCCTACCCCCCTACCTATACTCACCTTTACTGGCTCCATCCCCGCCTCTTTGACTTGTCTGCCTCCTCTCCACCTATCCTCTCCTCTATACATCCCCTACCCGCCTCCCCCTCTCTCCCTATTTATTTCAGAATCCTCTTCCCCTCCCCCATTCCTGATGAAGGGTCTAGGCCCGAAACGTCAAGTTTTCCTGCTCCTATGATGCTGCTTGGCCTGCCGTGTTCATCCAGCCCCACACTTGTTATCCCTCTAAACCCTTCCTATTCATATACCCATCCAGATGCCTTTTAAATGCTGTAATCATGCCAGCCTCCACCATTTCCTCTGGTAGCTCATTCCATACACACACCACCCTCTGCACGAAAAAGTTGCCTCTTAGGTCACTTTTATATCTTTTCCCTCTCACCTTAAACCTATGCCCTCTAATTTTGGACTGCCCACCCTGGGGAAAAGACTTTGTCTATTTACCTTATCCATGCCCCTCATGATTTTATAAACCTCGATAAGGTCATGCCTCATCCTCTGACACTCCAGGGAAAATGGCCTGAGCCTATTCAGCCTCTTTTTATAGCTCCAACCCTCCAACCCTGGGAACATCCTTGAAAATCTTTCAAATTTCACAACATCTTCCCTACAGCAAAGAACCAGAACTGAACACAATATTCCAAAAATGGTCTAGCCAACATTTTGTTCAGCCACGACATGACCTCCCAACTCCTGTACTCAATGCACTGCCCAATAAAGGCAAGTGTACCAGAAGCCTTCTTCACCATCCTTTGTACCTGGACTCTACTTTCAAGGAACTATGAACCTGCACTCCAATGTCTTTGTTCAGCAATACTCGCTAGGAGCTTACCATTAAGTGTATAAGTCCTGCCCTGATTTGTCTTTACAAATGCAGTACCTCACATTTATCTAAATTAAACTCCATCTGCCACTCCTCAGCCCATTTGCCCATCTGATGAAAGCCCCATTTTACTCTGAGGTAACCTTCTTCACTGTCCAGTACACCTCCAATTTTGGTGTCATCTGCAAATTTAGTAAACATACCTCGTTTGTTCATATCCAAATTATTTATATAAATGATGAGAGACAGTGGACCCAGCACCGATCCTTGTGGCAAATCACTGGTCACAGGCCTCCAGTCAGAAAAGCAACCCTCCTCCAATATCACCCTCTGTCTTCTACCTTCAAGGCAGTTCTGTATCCAAATGTTTAGTTCTCCCTGTATTCCATGTGATATGACCTTGCTAACATGGAACCTTGTTATATGCCTTGCTGAAGTAGACAACGTCCACCACTCTGCCTTCATCAATCTTCTTCATCACTTCTTCAAAAAACTTTATCAAGTTAGTGAGACACAATTCACCACACTCAAAGCCATGCTGACTATCCCGATTCAGTCCTTGCCTTTCCAAATACATGTAAATCCTGTCCTTCAAAATCTCTTGCGACAATTTACCCACCACTCACGTAAGGCTGACCACTCTATAGTTCCCTGGCTTTTTCTTATGACCTTTCTTGCATAATGGCAACATGTTAGCCAACCCCAGGTCTTCCAGCACCTCCCCTGTAGCTATCAATGATACAAATATCTCAGCGGGGGCCCAAGCATTCAGTTAACGAGCTTCCCACAAACCGCTCAGGTACTTCTGATCAGGTCCCAGGGATTTATCCATCTTTGTGCAATTTGGGATATTCAGTGCCATCTTGTCTGTAATATGTTTTCTTAAAACACTTTTTGAAGCCTGGCTGGAAAGTGAATAGATTCGTGCACTACTGGACTTTTGATTATTTTCAACAGTTTGTCACCACGTGTGATATTTAATGGAGCCTCAAATATTTCTGTAAAGAATTTTGGAATCTGCATCTTTTAAGCTTAAAGGAAACAGTCATAACTGAGAGAATTTTAGGTTCACTTTTAACTTTGTGCAGAGTTTTAGTCCTAGGAGGACTTTGGAATAGGATGGCTGTAGTGCATATAGACAAGGGAATGCTAGATTTAGTGAATTAGATTACCTTCGAGTGAAAAGTTAGTGTATCTCCCAGACCGGAAGCATAGAGATAAAAACCAGAAGTCAATCTTTAAGTTTAAGTGTATGTTAGCTCCAGAATAAAGCTATCTGTAGTTCCGATTTCAATGACAAAGCCAGACACAATTTAAAACTGCCGAGGTGTTAGATACAGAGATTCTGGTGTGAGTGTTATACAAGCAGTGTTTTTTCAGAAACTGCACCAGGAGTATGTTTTGGGTTCTTAGCAGAAGCTGTTTCATTTCTTTCTAATTTACGAAAATATGTTTGTTTTGGGATTAATGGAATTATGCTTTTATTTTGCATTTAAAACTTTTGAGTTTGTACTATAATTAGACAGTTTGGATTATTTTGTTTCATCTTCAGTCCTTTATAATTATTTAAAGTATGATCTATCAAGCTAGGTTACTATATGGGATTAGACTTAATGATTATTAACATCAGCTGGGATCATAACAGTTTAAATTACCACCAGCACAGCTGATTTAGAGCAATACTTAATGATTTTTCTCACAAGCCTGTACTGGAAATAGCAATCTAAATCAGGAATTGACCTGCTGGATGCCTTAAACTGAAGGGAATAAACATGTGAAGTGTACATCTCTTGTAGCAGAGATGTTTTCCCCTCTCCCCGTATTCCCAGGCAAATTGAAAGAAAAGTGAAAACAAGTGCTTAGATTTCTAATGGGATGACTTTCTCAAGCCTCAATGGCCAATCTAGGCTCTAAGGCCATCCCTCAGAGTTGAGGATAAATTGCTCCCACTCTAATTTGATGAGCTCTGAGGTGGCTGATAAAGCCCATGTAAAATCTGCCACTCTGCCACTTACAGGGTCGGTGGTGCTTAGAGATTTTGGTAGATGAGTTGTTTGGAAGTTTGTGTGCACTTTCCTCAAATTTGCCTCTGCATGCTCCCAATGAAGTCCTTCCTGAATGAACTTATTCTATTTTGGACTGTCACAAGCCAATGACTCCCCTGAGGTGGGAATGTTTAATGTCTTCAATGAAGCTTTGACGATAGCCCAAAAACAGTTCTGCTCTCCGCTTGGGAGTCTTCTACCCTGATAGATTTCCCAGTTGAACAAGTGTTTCAGGTGTCAAGCCTATGAACTACGTGGTCTGCCCAGCAGAGCTACTTTTGGACAGCCTTTTTTGCACTGGATGTGGAGGATCTTGTGAAGGGACCACTGGTGGTACTTTGTCAGAAGTCACACGACACCAGGTGATAGTCCAACAGATACATTTGAAATCACAAGCTTTCGAAGCTCTGCTCCTTCATCAGGAGCAGCGCTCCAAAAGCTAATGATTTCAAACAAACCTGTTGGACTATATCCTGGTGTCATATGACCTCCGACTTAGTCCGCCCCAGTTCGACACTGGCACCTCCACATCAGTGGTACTTTGCCAGTGTTTTGAGGTATCTGTTATAGGTTGCCCAAGTGTCTAAAGCATAAGGAAGCATGGGGATCACCATGGCCAATTGTACCATGACCTTAGTGTCAGATAATTTAAGCCATACTGTTTGAAAATAACCTGCAGGTGACCCAGTGGTGGTAGCTAAAGACAGGGTTAATCTCCTGAGACCATTCTGAAGGCTGTATGAGGGACAGAGTTAAATTGGTGCAACAGGTGTTGTGACAGACTCTGTGACTGTCTGTGTGTATGTGTGTGTGAATGGATATATGACTGTGTACAAATAAAACTAGTGTTAAGAAGTCATCTCATTATAGAAACTGCCTAAAGGAATTAAAGACAGATGTTAGTAAATATTTCAGATTGTGCTGTAGAAAGATTGCTGTCTATTTATAGAATTATTAGAAGTGTCCTCTACATTTAATATTAATTTTAAATATCTACAAATATATTATGGAATGATTTAAACATGTTAACATGAATGGTGGTCACAATACTATTTTTGTGGATAACAATGATATTTAAGGAGAGTCAAAAACATTACTTGTGAAAATATTTTCATTGAGCAAAGTTGTGTTTATAGTTTCCAATTTCCTTTTTCAATTTTCCAGTTTCAATCCTTTTTTCTAACTTCCCATCCACTGATTGCAACCTATCACTTCAAATCTCAAACCTCCAAGCACAACCCAATTCCAGACCTCAAATAATTTGTTCTGGATGATTGAAACACCCTCTAATAATAATAATTACATCTTGTATGGAAAATATTCCATTCTGAGCACAGATTGTGCAAGTAAAACCCACCTTGTTTCACAGGATGACCTTTGGCCAGGGCTGTGCGTCAATCACTGTGTCCAATTTGATACTATGCAGGAGGATAGAGAGAGGAGGTGTACAATGCAAACGTGCAGCCAACTATTTTTCCTTTACCGACAGCTGTCTATTTTATCAGCTGTGTCCTGTTTTCTAATAGAGCTGCACCACTGTCATCGCTTGATCAGATAACAGATGAAATTGCATTGACTCAAATAAATGCTTAAAATAATAAATCACTGTTTTCTTTTCTTTATTTGGGTTGTTTTTAATAGAAGCGATCTGGAATTATCATGGATGTTTTAATGGATTTCCCATTTGATTCCTTGTGGATATTACATGGAATGTGATTCCAGCACTTTGGGAATACTAAAATTGATGTAATGTATTCTTATACGGAGGGATGCATGTGAATAAACAATGAATTTCTGCCAATCACAATGGTGCCAGCTAAGGGTCGTGGGCTAGTACTTTCTGAACTAGATTCATTATTAGTGATTAAAAAAAAGGTTATTCCTTAAGACATTGGAATTTTATTTTGAATGGTTAGTCTGCATTGAATCACAGAAGTGTTACAGCACAGAAAAGGCCCTTTTGCTCCATCATATCTGCACCGGCTCTTCAAATTAGTATCATTCCTGAGTGCCAATCCTCTTGGGGTGGGGTGAGATCTTTTTTCCTCATATCCTTGTACATTGTTTCTAACCAAACAGCAATCCAATGCCCTTCTGAACATCTCAGTTGGAAAATATGATTGGTGAAGAGGTTGCAACAGAGGGAATATCTTTTTCAGTTAAGCTATTTCTATAGGGTATCAGCTCCCCATGTAGTCAAAGGTTTATCCTGGGTATCAATGACTCAAGACTCAAATTTTCCCAAACAATTTTGTTTTATTCATTTTATGGAATATGGGCAACACTGTCTGGCCAGCAATTATTGGCCATCCCGAGTTGCCCTTGAGAAAGTGGCGGTAAACGGCTTTGTTGAACCACTGCAGTCCACCTGCTGTGGGTTGACCCACAATGCCCTGAGGGAGGAAATGAAGATTAACTCGGGCTGTTGCTCGACCGGTCTGAGAGACAGTTCTCCCAATTTTGGCACTAGCCCCCAGATGTTGGTAAATAATTCGGCCTTTATTGATTATCTATTACATTATGTACATAGGCCAGTAATACTTTAGATATGAGGTTCAACATTCATCCCGTTCCCTAATTGTCTATATGGATAGACAGGTCTGTCTATCAGGTCAGTCTGCTTTCTGCTGATCTCTTCTTTTATAGCTGACCAAGCCGGTTCCTTCCTTCACTTTGAACTGCAGTCACAGCAGCAACAGCTCCAAATTCAATGAGCACCCTGCTGAAGTTGGTCTCTGCTTCCTGCTCTGCTTCATATACACTATCTTAGCTGTTCACTTCTCTCAAAGCAACAATCTGTGTTTTGTTCACTTTCACCACCCAGCAATAACTTCTAAAGCAGAAGGATGTTGACAATAGATTTGGCCATTTTCCTTCTAACTGTGTCAAACAGGAATTTGCGCCTGTTCCAGTGGATATTCTGTTTTATGTCTTACATTTCTTTTCTTTTTACTGATATAAAACATTCTCACCCCCGTCTGTTTCCACTTTCAACAAATAAACTTCCTCAGGATCAATTATAAACTGAAAAATTTCTGCTCTTTCAATAATGTCCTAAGCAAAATGTTATTATCTAAATCTTAAACAAAAACAACCCAAACAGCACATAATGCCTGAAAATAGCAATTGTTAACAAATTTTTCCCTGTATTCAAACCTTTAAATGCAGCAGTTGTCCTGCAAGGTGAGCCAATTAGGCAAATTAAGACCCTTGTTTGAGATAATTAAATGAAGCAGGTTGTGAATATCTAGTCAGTCTCTTGTTTCCTGACACAAAGTTTAGAGAAGAGCATCTTTTTCATTTTGGTTGATTATGAACCGGGGATATTTGACATCTTCAGTATGGGAGAGGACACTGCTGTTGGCCTGTCTTACTTATCAGAGCATTTGAAGGATTTTGTGAAAGCACCACTGTACTTAGCCAGTGCTTTATGGTATTTGCTGCAATTTGTCCAAGACTCCAAAGCATATATGAACGGGTTCAATTCCCATTAATCCATGATCTTCTTAAGTTTCAGATGTTGGACTTTTAACATTGTTTTCTGCAGTTGGTTGATAGCTGAGCTGACATATTATTGTGAGATATATTTCATCATCTACATCTGTGTTTGTCAAGAGGAAACTGCCATGACATTTTCCGAGTTCTTAGCGTTGATGTCAAACAATGGGGGAAGTTGTACTGTGGAGGCTGATTGGAAGAGATCCTTGTTTTTCTAGGTGATTAGTGAAAGGCACATTTCCTCATATGCTTCAGAGAAGGAGTTTACAGTGAGCTGGAGCTCAGTTTCTGCACAATGAAGATCTAAGATTGAGCCTGGAGAGAATGCAAAGATTGAATAGCCCCAATCTGCTCTTTAAATGATCTCGATACTTATGAGTGTTTTGCTGGAGTTTAGTAGCAGAATTACAGTTAGGAAGGTGGACAGGAGGTTTGTTACGATGATACAGCCTTTTTTGGCACTTATCTTCACTGAGATAGGGTCAGGAGTGTCATCTTGTGGGAGGTGGAGTTTGGTGAAAAGTTTCTGAGGGCAATAAATTTATGGGGAATACAGCACAAGCCTTCACACAGTTCTCAGAGTCTGAGGCTTCAGTGAGATCAAGAAAGGTCATAAACTACAGTTGCTGCTGCTCCATGTTTTTATCTTCCATAAGAGTGGAGTAAAGATCATGTCTGCGGCAATTCATGATGAGTGGAGACAACACTGCAACTCTGGATGAAGCTCAGCCACTGAGAAGAAATGATGGTTTTTTAAAATTTTATGTGTATATTTGATTTTCTTTTGAAAAATGTATTTGGAGGGAATCTTCATGTTGAAGCACCTTCTTAGCTACTTCTCCTTGACTAAACTTAACTGTTCCTCTGAAGCTGAAAGGCCTGAGTATACCTCCCAGCTTTAAGGGCCCACCAGCCATTATAATTGGGCAGGGAACCTTTCTCCATGCCAATTAACAGGGTGGTCCCAGTCAAATTCCGAATGTGTAGCTGTTGTCCCCATGACCCAGAAACGGTTGCCACTCCTAATCGCTATGGTCCGCATCAAAATTCAGCTCAGAAAATCCAGACATCAGATTAAAATGACTGAAAGCAGAATACAGCAAAAAGTGATTTTGGAATTTATAAGAGGTGAAAGGGAAACAAAACAGAATAAAATAGCTGCCATAAACAGAAAATAAAACTTCTTGGGGTAAAGGTATTCAGACAATCAGAAAAGCTCAGTAGAATAAAACAACCATTCAAAGTACAATTCCTTAACTGTACAGCCAGTACCTACATTTAAGAAAGAATTGTGGTTCTGAGACTGTATGGTTGTCATAGAAATATAGCAAGTCATTCTATAGTTAGTTCTGCTCATACACCATTTAAATTATTGCTTGCAACCCAACATCAAGTTGAAGTATATGAGGCCCATCAAAGGTGGTGCTTTCCTTAGGCTTTTCTGGAGGCAGTGAAACCAGTAATGGCATTATAAATGTTGCTGTCAATAAAAACCAGTTTCAGTGTTTGTTTTTGGATTAAATTGCTGAAATTGTCCATGCATGCCAATGTAATGATTTAGCACTAATTGTCTTTTTCAGCAATTATGAGGATTAAATCTCTTGGGAGCTCTCTACTGCAATAGAAGGGAATTGAGTAAGTTATGAATGGCCACTGATAAAACAAGTGGCAATAGTGTGCCCTCCTCATGCAATGCATAAGCAGTGGGCCAAGATGGAAAAGAGTAGGAAGTGAGTGTTTTGAGCGTGGGTAGAGGAAGGGGTGCTGAGAGGAGCAGTAGATTCAGTTATTGAGATCAAATGAGAAGAACATGCCATTATTGGAAGAGGTATCATAGAATCATATAGCGCTGAAACAGGCCCTTTTGGCCCAACTCTTCCTTGCCAACCAGGTTTCCTAAACTGGCCCATTTTCTTGCACTTGGTTCATATCCCTCTAAACCTTTCCTATCCGTGTACTTGTCCAAATAACTTTCAAATGTTGTAATTGTACCCGCCTCCACCACTTCCTCTGGCAGCTCGTTCCTAATACACACCACCCTCTGTGAGAAAAATTTGTCCCTCAGATCCCTTTTAAATATTTCTTCTCTCACCTTAAAGCTATGCCTTCTAGTTTTGTACATCTCTATCCTGGGGAAAAGACCTTGGCTATTCACTTTATCTATGCCCCTCATGATTTTATAAACATTCGTAAGATCACACTTCAGTCTCCCATGCTCCATGCCTCTCCTTATAACTCAAACCTTTCAATTTTGGTAACATCCTTGTAAATATTTTTTGCTCCCTTTCCAGTTTAATAGTAGCCTTCCTATAACAGGGCTACCAGGACTGTACACAGTCCTGGTACAAAGTGGCATTATGAATGTGGTGTACAGCTATGACATGATATCTCAACTCCTGTACACAATGCTTTGACCAAGGAAAGCAAGCATGCCAAATGCCTTCTTCAAGGCCAGCATACCTGCGACACCACTCTCAAGGAACAATGTACCTGCACCCTCAGGTGTCTCTGTTCAACAACACTCCCCGGGACCCTACCATTAACTGTATAAGTCCTGCCTTGGTTTGTCTTACCAAAACGTAATGCCTCGCATTTATCTGAATTAAACTCCATCTGCCATTCCTCAGCCCAGTTGATCAAGATCCCGTTGTACTCTTAGATAAGTTTCCTCATTATTCCAATGTACCAACAATTTTGGGTGTCATCCACAAACTAACTAACCATGTCTCCTATATTTTCAATGTGGAGGTGCTGGTGTCAGACTGGGGTGGACAAGGTCAAAAGTCACATGACACTTGGTTATCGTCCAACAGGTTTATTCAAAATCACAACCTGTCTGAGTGCTGTCTCAGTGCACTAAAAGCTTGTGATTTCAAATAAATCTGCTGGACTAGATCCTATATATTCATCCAAATTGTTTATATAAATAGTGAACAACAGTGGGCCCTGCATCGATCCTTGTGTCACATTGCTGGTCACAGGCCTCCAGTCTGAACAACAACCCTCTGCCACCAACTCTGTCTCCTACAATTAAGCTAACTTTTGAATCATAGTTTGCTATTACACACTACCTATTGTTAACCAATAACAGTCTCCAATAACAGCTGTTCGCCCTCCGAGCCAGATCATTATCCACTCCTTTGTCTGTCCAACTGTTCTTCTCTCTCTTTGGGCACTATCCCCACCTATCAATTACTCCTGACTCCCTCCACCCACCCTATCTTCTACATATGAACCTAATTACCATCGGTTTTGAGGGAGGGTCACTGGGCTTGAAATATTAACGCTGATTTCTCTTCACAGATGATGGCAGACCTGCTGAGTTCTTCTAACAACTTCTGGTTTTGTTTCTGACTTACAGCATCTACAGTTCAGAGATAAAAGGTACTGCAGATGCTGGAGAATCCGAGATAACAAGCATGGGGCTGGATGAACACAGCAGGTCAAGCAGCATCATAGGAGCAGGAAAACTTGACGTTTCGGGCCTAAACCCTTCTTTTGGTTTCAATTGGCTAGCTCTCCCTGGATCCCATGTGATTGCTAACCATGTGGAACCTTGCTAAAATCCATGCAGACAACATCAACTACTCTGCCTTCATCTGTCTTCTTGGTAATCTCTTTCAAAAAGTCAATCAAATTTCTGCGACATGATTTCTGTCACACAAAGCCATGCTGACTATGCCTAATCATCTCTTGCATTTCCAAATGAATGTAAACAAGTAGATCCCATTTCTCAGAATCCCCCCCAGCGACTTACCCACCACAGATGCTAGGCTCACTGGTTCTGTATCCCTGACTTTTCCTTCCAGCCTTTTTAAACAATGGCACAACATTAGCCACCCTCCAGTCTTCCAGCACCTCACCTGTGGTTGTCAATGAAGACAGAGTAGGAGATAAGTATGTATTCGAAATTAACCATAGCTAATAATCTGGATATGATTGTTCTGAACTATGGCAGAGGGGAGAGAGGGACAGTGTGCTCAAAAGGTTAAAGGGGAGTCGGGTACTTGACGTCCCTGATCATTTTATGCGAAAGCCACTTTCCTCCTAGCCCTCACCTTTATAGTCAGCACCTCCAGTGAGTCATCTAAAAACGTGGGAGCGACCTGCAGCACCTATGTGAGAAGGCAAAATTTTCCCTGAAACCAAAGCAGTTGTAAAATTAAGTGAAAAAACCATCCCAGTAAGAGGTACATACACCATTTAAATAGCAGCCCCAGGCTACAGCTGATGTTGAGAATTTACATTTTTAAGGTAATTGGCAAACGAACACGATGTGAGGAAAAACATTTTTATAACATAGCAAGTAGATAGGATCTAGACTGCAGCATATGAGAATGTGGGGGAGGCAGACTCAATCAGGGCTTTTAGAAGGGAATTGGGTGAGGATCCAATGAGTAAAAGATTTTCAGGGCTGCGGGGAAAGGATAGGGAGTGAGTCTAGCTGATAGGGAGTGACTCTTGCAAAGGGCGAGCATTGACATGATGGGACAAATGGCACCCTTCTGTGCTGCAACCATTCTATTTTCCTGCATAATGGGCTGACCCACTCACCAAGCTTATTATAATGAGATCAGCAGTTAACCTCAGCTAGGCCTTGCCAGCTTCCAGAGTTCCAGCTGTTGTTTTTAAGTGTGCCCTCAAACCAATCTTGCCGAAATTAAAATCAACACACGTGAATCTGTCTATTTGTTGTTGGATCTTCAGATCTCGGGAGATTCTAAGAAGAGCAGAGAACTTCATGCTGGAGTCCTAACCAATATTTATCCCTGAACCAACAAACCAAAAAAACTAATTATCTGCTCATCGTCATGTCGCAGCATCTAGGATCTTGCTGTGGACAGATTGGTTGTGAGACTACCTGCACAGCCAAGGTACTTAATTGACAACGTAGTTCTTTGAGATGCCTTGAGATCATGAACAGTTTGCTGTAAGTACAATTTCACTTTCTCTTATATAAAATTAAATGGCAATTTGGATCTTCGAAACAGTGCAAACATATAATGACAGTTTTCAAAAGTCGTACTTAAATTTGAATTAAAACTACTGAATGGCCAAAATGCTGATGCAAAATTAATCAAATTTAATGTAATTAAACATCTTCTACTTTCAATCCTTGGAAAAGTGCTATTGGCTGAAAAATTATATCATGTCCATGGTGATGCTAAAGTGAAGGTTAAAAACCATTTCAATGTCAGCTCTGGAGGTTTGTGTTGACTTTACCAGAGGCTGTTGTCACCTGAGGGAAATATGGAGAAAATGATGATAGGGCTCAAACATTTCACTAAATGTTATAAAATTGTGTTCCAGACTGCGGAGTTTGTCATAATCTTGTGTTTCTTACATTTTAGAAAACAGTTTAACCAAGAATAAAAAAATGAATTCTAAAGGACTATATAAAAGGTATAGTAGAAAATTTGTAAATTTTTTTAATATCATATTTGATCAGAGAGTCGTAAACATCAAACTAGCGTATTTAATTTGGCAGAATTATATGTTGGGGAGTAAGTTTTGATATATTGCTTCAGTACCATCTGTAGCATTAACAACCATCCACGTAAATTTGCTGATGTTAGCAAATTAAATGCATAACGAGCCAGGAAGATAATGTGACCGGATTTTATGAAACATTTTGACCTTGGAACCCTAGTCAGAGGGAGGGAGTGTGTTGGTCTGGATGCTGGTGAGACTAGATGCTGTGAGAGTGGATAGATGGGTTGGTAAGTGTGAGACCAAGTTCAGAGTGGTTTCAACACAAGAGTGTGTGGTGGTGGGAGGTGGTGGGGCGAGGGGAGAGTGGGGGAAGGTGGATATTTATGAGCAAGTCAACTAAAACTTACAACTTGTCTTGTGGAGTGACAAACTCTCATTTATTTACAGTCCCATATAATCCACACTCAAGCTGGAGGCTCAAAGGATCACTTTCCCATAACCTGTCAGATAAGTACAGGGGAGAAGAACAGCAAAATAAGGGACAATCCCTTAACTATGGGCTAGTTGATCACCCTGCACAAGGAAGACTGCAAGAGATTGCAGTAACATGTTTATAGAGTGAGAGAGTCAGAAGATGAACTTTATTTCAGAAAAACATAAAGTGTAACAGTTTGCAAGGAAGGACAGTGAATGGAAGCGATACTCACATAGTATTTGGGACATAATAAAAGTGAATAAGATTTAGTTTAATTTATATAAGGGTGCTGACTGTAAATACAGGAGAATAACTTTGTACATGATATTGACCTGATCACAGCTGATTATTGCGTGCTGTTCTGGAAATGCCAATTGTTCTATGAAGGAAATTAAAAGCTATGGAAAAAAATGGCCACACTTTGCTAGAAAATAATATTGAAAATAACAAGTTATTAGAATGTACTTAAAAATTTTTTGTTCATTTCCTACACTAGGAAGAAAAGTTTGAACAATTGCAGCCTGTCACTGCTACAGAAGTGCAGGGGCTGCTGAACAATCATTGGAAGAGTGGGGCAGTAAGTTTGAAGAGTTAGTGGAACTGCAGATGCTGGAGAATCTGAGATAATCTGTGCAGAGCTGGATGAACACAGCAGGCCAAGCAGCATCAGAGGAGCAGGAAGACTGACGTTTCGGCCTAGACCGTTCTCCAGAAATGGGGGAGGGGAAGGAGGTTCTGAAATAAATAGAGAGAGAGGGGGAGGCAGATAGAAGATGGATAGAGGAGAGGATATGTGGAGAGGAGACAGACAGGTCCAAGAGGCGGGGATAGAGCCAGTAAAGGTGAGTGTAGGTGGGGAGTTAGGGAGGAGATAAGTCAGTCCAGGGAGGACGGACAGGTCAAGGGGGCGGGATGAGGTTGGTAGGTAGGGGATGGGGGTGGGGCTAGAAGTGGGAGGAGGGGATAGGTGGGAGGAAAGACAGGTTAGGGAGGCAGGGATGAGCTGGGCTGGTTTTGGGATGCAGTAGGGGGAGTGGAGATTTTGAAGCTTGTGAAGTCCACATGGCTTGGGAACCACTTTGCAGAACACCTACGCTCGGTTCGCACTAAACAACTGCACCTCCCAGTCGCGAACCATTTCAACTCGCCCTCCCATTCCTCAGACAACATGTCCATCCTGGGCCTCCTGTAGCACCACAAGGATGCCACCCAAAGGTTGCAGGAACAGCAGCTCATATTCCACTTGGGAACCCTGCAGCCCAATGGTATCAATGTGGACTTCACAAGCTTCAAAATCTCCCCTCCCCCTACTGCATCCCAAAACCAGCCCAGCTTGTCCCCCCGTCCCTAACCTGTCCTTCCTCCCACCTATCCCCTCCTCCCACCTCTAGCCCCACCCCCATTTCCTACGTACCAACCTCATCCCGCCCCCTTGACCTGTCCGTCCTCCCTGGACTGACCTATCTCCTCCCTAACTCCCCACCAACACTCACCTTTACTGGCTCTATCCCCACCTCTTGGACCTGTCTCGTCTCCACCTATCTTCTCTTCTATCCATCTTCTATCCGCTTCCTCCTCTCTCCCCATTTATTTCAGAACCTCCTTCCCCTCCCCCATTTCTGAAGAAGGGTCTAGGCCCGAAACGTCAGCCTTCCTGCCCCTATGATGCTGCTTGGCCTGCTGTGTTGATCCAGTTCTACACCTTGTTATCTCAGTAAGTCTGAAGAATTGTTTTCATAAACAACACTGACAGAACAGTCAGTTACCACAATTGGCTATTGAGGTAGAGACTGTGACATTATTCAAAAGAGAATTTGATTGATATTTGAAAAGGGAAGAATATTAAAGGATTTGTGGAAAGACCAAAGATTGTACTAAACAGCTGAAGAGCTAAAACTGTCACAGGCATGGCCTATTATTTTACATAAGTCAGAATGAGGTTTAAGCCAGGTTTTTTTTAATAGATAAGGGAATTAACTCCCCTTTTTAAGATTGACTTTAAACTTTTATATGATGGATGTCTAATAATGGGAAACAGGTTTTGTATTACATGAAAAGAGAAATTGCTGGGGAACTGATTGTTCTGGCAGTGGAGAAAGAGACAGAGTTAACATTTCAAGACCAATGATTTAATTTTTATTTCAAATCTCCAGCATTTTGCTTTTATTTAAGTTTTTAGACAGGTTTCTTCTGTAACAGGCATTGGCAACATTATTTTATTTTCAGGACCATGGGACTGTGAATTGGGACAGCTAAGCAAATTATGCACTTGTTTCAACTTTTGAGTTGTGAAGTTGTCGGGCAAGTTCTATATACTTGATTATCTGAATGTATCCATATTTAATAGTATCTTTCTTAAAGTAGCAAGACCATTTGATTTCCCAGCCTGTCATTTTCATTATTTTGAAGACCACAACATTCTCTTGCAAAATGCCAAAGATAGTAAACAGATAGATTAAAAAATAAATGGCTTTTCAATACCATGGGATATATTTCTTGCAGACAAATAGAAATATGTAACATAGGTGGGTTCACCTCTTTAATTATGTACATATCAAAGACAGTGACAGTTTAATTACTTATTCACAACTGCTCAGTTTCAACTGGAAAACCATTTTAAAAGTCATATATGTTACACACTTGGGAGTCAGAATACAGAGTTTGATATCAGTCATTGGAAATATTCAGTTGATATTGCCAAGCACTAGATGTGCATGGGTGAGGATAACAGTGGCTGCAGTCAGTTGATCCATGTTTTAAAGATGGCTGAACAGGATTGATAACTGTGGATTAATATTGGTCAGTCCTTCACTTTGTGGTCAGTTTTTGTGGGTTTACAGCTGAGTAATGTTGATGCCAAAATAATTCATGCAACACACCTAGTGATTTTGAAGGAGTAAACATTTACTATTGTGAAATTCTTCTTTGGAGCTGTGCGTATAACAATAGACAGGAAATTTCTGTTGCTAGAACTTCCTGCACTGGGAATAGTCAAATGTAGAGAATTTTTGACACATAGATTTTTCTTCTTCTCTGCTTCCAATACAATATAGTTTATATGTTATGAACCAAAACTGCAAATGAACAATATTTGAAATCTACCGGACAGTGTTATAGATTCGTAGAGTGCATCAGCACGGAAACTGACCCTTCAGTTCAACTCATCCACACCAACCAGACATCCCAATGTTCGTTTGACATATCTCTATCTTAATTTATCACAGGGTGAACTTTCCTGCATTTGTGTTAAAACAACGTAGACTTGATATTCACACTAGAATAAGGGTTTTGGATTCTGATGATATTTACCTTCTGATACTCAAATAGTAGTGCAAACCACCAGCATGCATTATTAGCAGCTCATCAGATCTGAGATAGTTTCCACAGTTAGGAGAGAAGCCCGAAATTCAGAAGTAGTAAACTATAGGCTAATTTAATTCAACTTCGTGCATATCTGGAGAAATATGAGTTTTTAACTTCAGAATTGCCATCACAAATTTATAAAACACAGATCATAATCTAACCAATTTTCTTAATGATGTGACAGAGAAGCCTGATGAAGGGCATATGTTGGATGTTGTTAATATGAATTTTATGAAAGTGTTCAACAAAGTGCCACTTAAAAGGTCTGTTAACAAAATTGGAGTTCAAGCAATGGGAGTGTTAGTGTCCAATCAGACAAAAAAACAAAGTAGCTGAGAATAGAAAACACTGAGTTGTGGTAAATGGTCACTTTTCAGCCTGGAGGATGATAGACAGTGATGTTCCCCAAGAGTCAAGGTTGTTAGTATCACTGTGGTTTTGCCATACATAAATCAACTGGATCTTGGAATACTGACTACAATTCCAAGATTTGTCAGTGCTATTAAACTTGGAGGAGTGACAAACAGTCAAGATAAGACATGACACATAAGCTCTATTGGGCGGGCCAGGCAAGTGGCAGATGAAATTTAATGTGAATAACTGTGATGGAAGTACATTTTGATAGAAGGAGGGAGACAATGTGGACTTAAAATAGCACAATTCTAAAGAATGAGCAGGGACACAGTGACCTGAGGTTTATGTGCACAGATCGTTGCATGAGGTAAGATATATGGAGAGAATGGTTAGCAGAGAATCTTGGGCTTCATAGATGATTGAACACAAAAGCAGGGATGTTATGCTGATCTTTTACAAATCTACCTGTGGAGCGTTACAGCCAATTCTGGTCATTATATTTTAAGAAGGATGTGACAATCCTTGAATGGGTACAGAAAGGAAACCATTTCATCAAAATGGTTTCAGGAATAGGATATTTTCGTTGCAAAGTTAGATTGGTGGGGCTGGGATTGTTTCACTTTGGAGCAAAGGAGTTTTTGGGACGTTTCATAGAAGTACAATAGATTCCACATTTGAATAAGTTAAAAAGAAATCTGTTCTCCATACCTGATTTTGCAGAGTCTAGGGCACATAGATTTAATATTTTGGGTAAGAGATACAGGAATAATGTGAGGTAGAATTGTTTATGCGGTGTATTGTAAAGACCTGGAACCTAGATGCTTATGAGAGTGGTGGAAGTGGAAACAATCATTGATTTCAATGTTAAATTGGATGAGCACTTATAAGAAAGAAACCCACTAAGATCCAGGGATCTGGTGCACAGGTGAGACTGAGGAGCTGAATGTCTCCTTCCAATCCATAAATAATTCAATGATTCTTTGTACTAAATTTTACAATTCAACACACAGACTCTTTGTCCTGTAGCCATAAAAGTGGAGTGGATGACTGCAGAGAACACCAGCTGGCCCATAACCTGAAGCTAGGATTTTCACTTTTCCATGACTGGAAGTTCCTGTTTTGGATCTCTGCTTAATGTCTGAAAGAATTACTGTTTGGGTCCATGGAATCTTCCTTATCTACATAAAGACTAAATACTGTGTATGCTGGAAATCTGAAACAAACACAAAGAATGAAGGAGTACTCAGCTGTTCTGGCAACTTTTGTTGAGAAACAAATAGAGTTAATATTCGAGATAGCAAGAACTGCAGATGCTGGAGTCAGAGATAACACAGTGTGGAGCTGGTGGAACGCAGCAGGCCATGCAGCATCGGAGGAGCAGGAAAGTTGAAGTTCGGGTCGGGACCCTTCTTCTGATGTCAACTTTCCTGCTCCTCTGATGCTGCCTGGCCTGCTGAGTTAACATTCGAGTCCAGTATGGCTTCTTTAGAATTGACTCAGTTCTGAAGTCATTCCAGGTTCAAAATGTTAACTCTGTTTCTGTCTCTGCAGAGGCTTCTTTATTTACAACGCAATCTATGCACGCATTCTGTCAAGAATGTGTTACAGATTCTGTTTCTTTCCATTCTCGCTACCTAAGCACTGACACCGACATCATCATTGCAACAATCCAGAGGCTGGCAGCTCTCCAACACTACCATCATGCATCATTTTGGTGTGTTTAAGGATATTGCTCAATTCCAGGCTGGCAACCCCAGTGCATGGGAGAGAGGAAGGGTCTGAGTGTGCCAGACCTTGGGAAGAGGGCAACTTGGCTGGTGTAAAGTCTAGGGGGCACCTCTGAAGAGCCTAGGCAGCTTTTAAGGAAGGGCCTTGCAACCTGTTAGCAACCAGCGGGGGAAAACCTGCCATGCTGATTGCTTTGTGTGGGCATCTCCCGCCATTGGTTAAGTCCCAGCAGTGGTAGAATGAGAACTTGCTCACTGACAGACAGCCAGTATTGTACTGGGCTCGGGTGCAGGCAGAAGCTGTTTGAGCATGAATTTAGTAAGCCCACAGCCTTCAAATGCCTGGGTGGGCAAATGTTAGATCCAGCCCTATGACCTTATGATAATATTCTGAAAGGGCTTGTCAGGACAGACACTAAGTGGCTGC
The DNA here is from genome assembly GCA_024137785.1 of Ginglymostoma cirratum. Classification (NCBI taxonomy): domain Eukaryota; kingdom Metazoa; phylum Chordata; class Chondrichthyes; order Orectolobiformes; family Ginglymostomatidae; genus Ginglymostoma; species Ginglymostoma cirratum. Next base: position 44,905,686 of record JAHRHZ010000283.1, read on the forward strand.
TTTCTCTGGCTAGGACCTCTAGGACATCAGCTGCAGTTATATTAAATGGCACAGCTGGATCAATGGGCTGCGATTTCTTCCTGCTCTTATTTCTTATATCAAGGGCTCAGAAGTTCCAGTTTTCTGATCGTCAGAGACCAAACATAAGGTAGAAGGCATGTATTTGGATTCCATGGAAGTACAGACACGCTGACTCCATGGGAATTGTCAGGAAATGTGAACCTCCCTGAGCAATTTTCCTGCTTCCTGGGTCCCTCGGCAGAGGTCTCCAGGGCTGGGGTCAAGTTGGAGACTTTGGAAATTTCCTCGGTGATTTCCAGAAAATTACCCAGGACATCTTAAACAGATAAAACCTAGTCTTAAATAATGAGTACCTAATGAACTGACTGAATCACTCCCGCTGACGTCCTTTGGTCCTCCATCAACCCACCTAAATATCCCTCAATCCAACCCAACTACACTCTAAAACTCCATTAACCCTGACTACCTTGCAACCTGACCCAACCAAGCATCCCCAACCAACATGGCTGCTGCTTAATTCACCTACTACCTCACCCATCTAATCAGTTATTCACTCACCCGCCTCACTTTTGTACCACATTATCCATCTACCACCTGGAGTACTTAACATACCCCAAGAGGCTTCCTAATTACCTGCTCCCCTAACTAGTCACTACTCTCCTCACAGCCTACCTCACCCACCCACCTATAACCACCTCTCTTTATTTATTCACTCGTGAGATGTGGGTGACACTTGCTGGCCAGAAAGTATTGCCTGTCCCTAGTTGCCTTGAGAAAATGGTGGTGAGCTGCCTTCTTGAACCATTGCAATCTATGAGCCATAGCTTGACCCGCAATGCCCTTAGAGAGGGAATTTCAGCATTGTGACCCAGCAACAGTGAGGGAACAGAATATTCCAAGTCAGGATGGTGAGCAGCATAGCAGGGAACTTGCGGGTGGTTGTTTTCCCATGTATCTGCTGCCCTTGTTTGTCTAGATGGAAGCGATCATGGGTTTGGAATGTGTTGTCTGAAGATCTTTGGTGAATTTCTACAGTGCATTTTGTAGACAGTGGACACTGCTGCTACTGACTGTTGGTGGTGGAGGGAGTGAATGCTTGTGGAAGTAGTGCCAATCAAGCAGGCTGCTTTGTCCTGGATGGTGTCAAGCTTCTTGAGTGTTGTTGGAGCTGCACTCGTCCAAGCAAGTGGGCAGTATTCCATCACACTCCTGACTTGAGCCTTGTAGATGGTGGACAGGCTCTGGGGAGTCTGGAGGTGTGTTAGCCTATCCACTTACTCACTTACCTCACACACTCTATCCACTTATGTCATCCATCTATCCATTCAGCCACTCATCCATTCATTCATTCGTTAACATTCATCCATTCGTTGAATGACGACGGTCCATACTTCGAACCTTTAAACTGACAACTTGCAGTTACTACTGTGAAAAGTATAGTATCCAGTCTTCCCTTTCCACCGATGCTACAGCGCTAATGTGGAGCTCCTCATGGGATAGCGCTTCCCATTTCTGGAGAAATTAGGCTCAGAAGACGCAGTGAGAAATGCGGACCAGCATCACAGAGCACAGCAAGGGCACAGCAGCAATCCCGTGATGATTGTCACTTTGAAGAAGATCCAGGCTGTCATGTTCACTTTTATAGTCAAGTTTCTAGAAGACGTGAGCCTAATTTTGACTTTGATAATAGTGTAAAATGGGCAGTGGTGCTTTAGAACTCCCTCTAAAATGTCTATCAGCCCCAAAGCATCCTTTAAACCCATTCCAGATGGAATGGCTGAGTCCCGCCTTCATTCCCAGACAAACAGAAAATGGTGCTAAACTTCAAGTATACATATTGTAATATGCAAATAAGGTACTGACTTATTCTTGCCAACACCACTTGAGGCTGGTTTAAAAAAGTACTTGCCTGAGAATCATAGATAAAAGGTACTGCAGATGCTGGAGAATCCGAGATAACAAGGCGTGGGGCTGGATGAACACAGCAGGCCAAGCAGCATCATAGGAGCAGGAAAACTTGACGTTTCGGGCCTAGACCCTTCATCAGA
>JAHRHZ010000283.1:44917754-44937587 GCA_024137785.1 Ginglymostoma cirratum
TCAAGCTTTCCTGCTCCTATGATGCTGCTTGGTCTGCTGTGTTCATCCAGCTCCACACCTTGTTTTCTCGGATTCTCCAGCATCTGCAGTTCCTATTATCTCTGATACAAAAGGAGTTAGTGCCCTCTTTCCTAATTTACCTGCTGGAGTGAAGTTGATAAATTTGTTGAAACTGTGATCTGTAGTATCTGGTAGTGTGAGAGTTGGCACTCTGGATTAGTGCCAAACCCCTGTCAGTGGGTTCCATTCCTGTCGGGCTAAGGCCCCCACACCAAAGACACAACCTCTCTTGCCTGCTATCTGCACAAATATCCTTTGAGATGGAACCTTCACCTCCTGTCTTTAGTAGAAAAGTTGCTTTATGCTTATTATGTTCAATAATCTGGATTTCAAAGATTTCAAAACATGCTGTGAAGTTGGTAGAGAGTGAAATGAAAGTGCCAGATTTCTCTCATACTTGTCTAATTTAATCTGATGCTGAAGCTTAGGATGTACCATCTTTCTAGAGGCTATACAAAGTTTTAAGGTGTATGAGCTGCGTGTATTGATTTTGCTTTCATTTTGGAGCAATGAGAATTGAATTAAGCAGTCACAATAACCTTCGTGTAATTCACTCTAAAGGGACATTGGTGGCATAACCAACTTGGAGCAAATTGTATGCTTGTATATGCAGGTGATTGTGTTATTTTAAACGACTGTTAATGTATGGATAGGTTGAATTTTATTTTTCACCAGCAAGCTGGTAAGTTAAAGGTGGACCTATAACTCAGCAGTGTGCCCGTTACTGGCCCTACCAACCCCATCACAAGCAGTGGTGCAGGCTCCTTGTGGGTCCTATGGTCTAATTAAGGCCCTTAAGTGCTGAATTAGTGTGCAAGAGGCTGGCACTCAACATGCAGCCTGCAGATTTAATCCTGAGGACTGTTGGACTGTTAAATTCATAGAACTATACAGCATAGAAACAGGTCCTTCGGCCCACCATGTCTATGCCAACCAACAAGCGCCAAACTATGCTAATCCCATTTACCCACACTTGGTAAATGCCCTGCATTTTAAGTGCTCATCTTGATGCTTCTTAAATGCTGTGAGAGTACCTGTTTCCACCACCCTCTTAGGCAGCACATTCCAAATTTTTACGACCCACTGGGTGAAAAACGTCTCAGATTTCTGATGAAGGGTCTAGGCCCGAAACGTCAAGTTTTCCTGCTCCTATGATGCTGCTTGACCTGCTGTGTTCATCCAGCCCCATGCTTGTTATCTCAGATTTCTTGTAAACCACTTACACCTTCCCTTAAACATATACCCTCCAGTCTTAGATATATCTGCCATGAGAAGAGATTCTCATTATCTATACCTCCCATGATATACCTCCCATAATTTTACATAACTCAATCAGATCCCCTTCAGCCTCCTCCTGCTCCAAGGAAAACAAACCCAGTCTATCGAATCCCTCCTCATAACTGAGACTTTTCATCCCAGGCAATATCCTGGTGAACCTCCTCTGCACCCTTCTAATGTGGTGACCAGAACTGCACACAGTATCCCATTTATGTCCTAATCAATGTTTTATAAAGTTGCAACGAGACTTCCTTGCTCCTATATTCTACGTCCCAGCCAATGAAGGCAAGCATCCTGTGTGCCTTCTTCACCACCCTGCCAATCTGTGCTGACACCTTCAGGGATCTGCGGACTAGTACATCAAGGCCCCGCTGTTCCCCAGTGCTGCCTAAGGATCCACAATCCATTATGTATGTCCTTCCCCTGTTAGCCATTCCAAAATGCATCACTTCCCACATATTGGGATTAAATTCCATCTGTCATTTCTCTGCCCAATTTACCAGCTGACTAATATCAGACTGTAGACTGAGACTATCCTCCTCACGAGAAACAACCCCATCAATTTTCATATCATCTACAAACTTGCTAATTATACCTTCTACGTTCACGTCCACGTCATAAATGTAAATAACAAATAGCAAGGGTCGCAGCACCAAACCCTGTGGTACACCACTGGTCACCAACTTCCAACTACACAACACCATCACTCATTACTTCCTATTTGTAATCCAATTCTGGGTCCAGTTTGCCAGCTTACCTTGGATCCCACGGGCTCTTACCTTTTGGACCATGTCAGTGGGCTTACTGAAGTCCAAGTAAACCACATCAACTGCACTACCTTAGCAATATATTTAGTCACCTTTTCAAAAAACTCAATTAAATTAGTCAAACAGGATCTCCCTCTTAAAACTCCTTGCTGACTATCCCTGATTAATCCCTGCCTTTCCAAGTATTGATTAATCCTATCCTTCAGAATCTTTTCCAATAATTTCACTACCACTGGTATCAGACTGACTGGTCTATAATTACCTGGTCTATCCTTGCTGCCCTTCTTGAACAAGGGAACCATGTTAGCTTTCCTCCAGTCATCTGGCACTTCACTTGTGGCCAGCAAGATATTAAATGCCTCCAACCAGTCCCCGGCAAGGTCCCCCCTTTGCCTCCCAAAGCAGCCTGGGATACATCTCACCAGGCCTGGGGATTTATGCACCTGTATGCCTGTTAAGACATCTAATACTTCCTTCTTATTAATGTTAACATGATCCAGAACGTCACCATCCCAACTGAAATCCCTGGCTACAATGTTTTTTTCCCTCTGAATGCAAATAAGAAGTATTCATTTCAGACCTCACCCACCCCAACAAGTCCATCCCCAAGTTGCTGTTTTGATCTCTTAAAGGTCTCACTCTCTTCATGGTAAACCTTTTACTCTTAATATACTTTAAATGCCTTGGGATTTTCCCTACATATTTTGTGGCCCATCTATGCCCCCCTAATTTCCTTTTTAAGCAACCTCTTACACTCTCTATACTTTTAAAGGGGCTGCCCTGTTTCCAATTCTCTGTATCTAACAAATGTTTCCTTCTTTTTCTTTACTAACTCTCGATATCTCTTGATATTCAGAGTTCCTTGGACTTACTGCCCTTGCCATTTATTCTTACAGGAACATACTGGCCCTGAATTCTCACTATACTACTTTTTAAAAACTCCCACTTTCCAAATATAGACTTAACTGTAAGTAGCTGCTCCTGGTTTATGTTTGCCAGATCCTTTCTAATGGTATTGAAATCAACCTTCCCCCAAATTAGACACTGAACTTCCGTACTATCCTTATCCCTTTCCATAATGACTTTGAAACTTACCACATTATGGCCACTATTCCCTAAAATGCTCACCCACTGACACTTCAACCACTCAACCTGTTTCATTTCCTAGGATTGCCCATCTCTAGGAGGATGATCTGCATACTGGCACAAAACTCTGTCCTAGATGCACTTTAAAAATTTCACCCCGTCTGATCCTTTCAACCCGTGGCCAAGATGGTGGCCGAGTAAACCTGTTCTTTTTCTTTCTTTTGTTTCTTTTTTCCTCTTTTGTTTCTTCTTCTCTCCCCTCAGCACCAAAGGAGAGTATTGGCAGGCACTGGCAACAAGTCACCGGAGCAGCGAGTCCTGGAATGCGAGCCCAGGGAACAAGCCGGAACTGTGTGAGCTGCATGTCCTGGAGAAGCGGAGGCAACAAGCCAGTACAGCATGTGGGCTGTGAGTCCCGGAGCACCATATGGAGAATCCCATGTCCTGGAGCAGAGTTAGGTGGCGCGAATTTTGGTACAGTGTGATGTACCTTGTTGCTGCTGAGTGTCAGTGAGGAGCGGACTGGAGGCTGGTGTGATGCAGGACAGTTGTTGGACTTGGGCCTGGCACCTGGCAAACAGCTGCTGCTCAATGGTACGCTTACTGGACTGTAACATAAATCCTTAACTTTCAGTCCTCTTGTATAACAACATTATATTTTTTGACTCTGTACCTAGGTACTCGTACCTAAGACGGCACCATTAAAAGGCAGCCATTATAAACACTTTTCACTGTATTCCTGTATTTCTGTGGTACAAGTGACAATAAAGGATATTGTGTTGTATTCTACCAAGGTGGCCGCAGTTAATATAAGGAAATTTGAAGTCCCCTACAACTCTAACTCTGTTACTCTCTCACCTTTCCATGATTTGCCTATGTATCTGTTCCTCAATTTCCCTCTGACTGTTGGGAGGCCTGTAGTATAATCCCAGCAAAGTAATCACCCCTTTTTTATTTCTAAACTCTACCCAAATGGCCTCATTTGAAGACACTTCTGCAATCTCTTCCCTCATTGCTGCAGTGATCGTTTTCTTTATCAATAAAGCAAATCTCCCATCTCTCTTACTTCCGCCACCATCCCTGCACCCCATTCCCACATGAAACCCGATACCCTGGAATGTTAAACTGCCAGTCCTGTCCTTCCTTCAACATATCTCAGCAATTGCAGCAATATCATATTCCCACATGTTGTTCAATGCTGTAAGTTCATCTGCTTTACCAGTCAAGCTCCTTGCATTAAAAAGGATGCAGTTTACCCTTGCAGATCTCCCAAATACCCCATCATGCCCACGTATTCTCCACCTACTTCACTGTCTTGACATTCCCTCTACATCTGATTGGACCTTGCTCCTGACTTTACATCTGGTCTGTACCTCATCCCCTGCTAAATCAATTTAAAACCTCCCCAATAGCACAGGCAAAGGGTGCTGGACCTGTTCCAGTTCAGGTGCAATCTGTCCAGCTTGGACAAGTCTCACAACTGCCTGTAGCAACGGGAGCAAAAACTATCACTGAAGCTTGCAGGTAGGTCAGGTCAGTGATTGCAGAAACTGTCCCAATGATCCAAAAGTGTCATGGCCTCCCTCCTTTAGCCACACATTCATTTGACCAATCTTCCTATTCCTATACTCACTAGCACATGGTACTGGAAGTAAAGTGGGAATTACGATGTTGGCAGTCTTCGTCATTCATCTACCATTTTTAAGGTGAGAGGAGAGAGATTGAAAAATGACACGTGGGGAAACTTTTTACACAGAGGGTGGCTCTGGTGTGGAATGAACTTCCTGAGGAAGTGGTGAATGTGGATACAATCATGTTTAAAAGACATTTGGATAAGTACATGAATAGGAAACAATTGAAGGGATATGAGCCAGGAGCAGGCAGGTGGAATTAGTTTAGCTTGGGATCATGCTCAGCACAGACTGGTTGGACCGAAAGGTCTCTTTCCTTGCTGTATGACTCTGTGACTCTACAACCTAACTCTCTAAATACTGCTGCAGGATCTCATGTCATTGGTACCAACATGTACCACAACGACTGGCTGTTCATCCTCTCCCTTCAGAACACCCTGCAACCAATCTGCGACGTCCCTGACCTGGCACCAGGGAGGCAACACGCCATTCGAGAGTCTTGTTTGCTCCAAAGAACTGCCTGTCAGTTCCCCTTACCATCGAGTCCCCTATCATGGAAGCTTTCCCAGGTTTTTCCTCCCCCTGCTGTACCGCAGAGCTAACCGTGGTGCCAAAAACTCCTCCAACAATATCTAACATGTTTTCGAGAAGATTTGTACCTCGGATTATGGATGAGGTTGTAGGCATGCTTGCAGAGCCAGTGGGTTTGGTTGCAAATGTTTTGTCACCCAACTAGGTAACATCGTCAATGCACCTCCGGTAAAGAGACGGTGTTCTGTCCTGCTTGTTATTTATATGCCTCGGTTTGCTGCGGTGATCAGTATTACTTCCAGTTTTATTTCTCAGTGGTTTGTACATTGGGTCTAATTCAATGCATTTGTGATGGAGTTCCAGTTGGAATACCGGGCCCCAAGGAATTCCCTGGCATGTCTCTGTTTGGCTTGTACAATTATGGATGTGTCGCCTCTCGTTGTCTGTGTGTAGTGAGACACGTGAGAATTGCTTGTGTCTCTTGGTGGCTAGTTGATGTTTGTGTATCCGTATGATCAGTATTCTTCTGGTTTGGCCTATGTCGTGTTTCTCACAGGCCTTGCATGGTATTTTGTATATTACACCGGTTTTGCTGGTTTTGGGTATGGGATCCTTTATGTTCGTCATTAGCTGTCATAGGGTTGTTGTCGGTTTGTAGGTGACTCTGATACCTAGGGGTCTGAGTAGTCTTGTGGTCATCTCTGAAATGTCTTTGATGTATAGTATGGTGATAAGTGATTCTGGTCATATTGTGTCTTCCCATTGTGGTCTGTCTTGGAGGTAATGGTGGATTGTGCTTTTCGGGTATCCATTCCTTTTGAAGACTCTGTATTACTGTTTCTGTTTGACTTTGCGCAGTTCCAGGTTGCTGCAATATGTTGTGGCTCGTTGAAATAGTGTCCTGATGCAGCTCTGTTTGTGGGAGTTGGGGTGGTTGCTAGTGTATTTGAGTATCTGTATGTGTGGTCTTTCTATATACACTGGTCTGGGGTTCCCTGTTGTTTTCGCATTCTACCATTATGTCCAGCAAGGGTAGTTGGTTGCTGTTCCCTTCTTTTTTTGTGAATTTTATCCCAGTGAGGATGTTATTTATGTGTCAGTGGGTTTCTTCCAGTTTAGTGCGTTTAATAACCACAAAGGTCTCACCTACATATCGGACCCAAAGTTTGGGTTGTGTGGTAGGGAGCACTGTCCATGCTAACCCTTGCATTACTGCTACTGCAATCGGTCCTGATATTGGGGATCCCATTGTTGTTCTGTTGTTTTGTTTGTATATGCTGCCGTTGCAGGTGAAGTGGGTTGTGAGGCACAGATCCAGTAGGTTCATGGTGGTGTCCTTATTGATGTTGTTGGTGTCCTGGGTTGCTGCCTTCATCCAGCAGTGTGGCAATTGTCTCTTTGGCTAGGTCGATGTTTATGGATATAAATACTGCTGTTGTGTCGAAGCATATTATCATTTCATCCTTTTCTATCCTGGTGTCCTTGATGATGTTGCAGAATTCTTGGGATGAGTGGATGGAGTGGGTTGTGTTGTCTGCTCAGTACTTCAATTTCTGCTGTAGTGCTTTGGCAAGTCTATATGTTGGTATACCTGGTAGTGAGACCATGGGTTTGAGGGGAACCCTCTGTTTGATGTGTCTTGCGGACTCTGTAGAATCAGAATGTGTTGGATCCCTCTGGTTTCATTTTTTGGTAGCCTGGCTTGCTGATGTCTCCTGAGTTGTGTAAATTTTTCAGGGTCATTGTAATCCTAGCCACTCCACCCACTCATCCCAAGAATTCCTCAACATTATCAAGGACACCAGGACACATTGGAGCAACCCTGAACTACGCAAAGCCAACAGAAACACTTATACAGAGTCTTCAAAAGGAATGGATACCCGAAAAGCACAATCCGCCGTTACCTCTGAGACAGACGACAACAGGAAGACACAACACGACCAGAATCACTTATCACCCTATCATACATGAAGGACATTTCAGAGATGACCACAAGACTACTCAGTCCCCTTGGTATTAGAGTTACTTACAAACTGACAACCACCTTACAACAGCTCTGACGAACGTAAAGGATCCCATACCCAAAACCGGCAAAATCATTGTAATATACAAAATATCATGCAAGGACTGTGAGAAACACTACATAGACCAAACTGGAAGAAAATTGACAATACAGATACACAAACACCAAGTAGCCACCAAGAGACACGGCCAATTCTCACTTGTCTCACTACACATGGACAACAAGGGGCAACATATCAATAATTGCACCAGCCAAACAGACTCACACCTGGTATTCCAACCGGAACTTATCAACAAACACACTGAATTAGACCCAATGTACAAACCACTGAGAAACAAAACCGATTGTAATACCAACCACCCCAACAAACCAAGGCACATAAACACCAAATGAGTCAGAACACCAATGCTTCACTGGAGGCACTGATGATGTTACCTGGCAGGGTGACAAAACGTTTGCAACCAAACCCCCCGGCTCAGTGAGCATGTCTACAACCTTAGTATCTAACATTGTATATCTGTTTGAGAGGGGAATGGCCACAGGGGACTCCTTCATTATCTGCCCACACTTATTTGTATTCCTGGTGGTCACACAATGCTTTTTTGCCTTTACTTTCAGTGTGATCAGCTCACTAAGTATGATATCCATGATGTTTTCAGTATGACGTATGCTTCATACTGAGTCCACCCATAGCTCCAGCTGCTGCCTTTGGCAAATCAGGAGCTGCAGCTAACACACTTCCTGCAAACGTAGTCACAATGGACATTAGAAATGTCCCTGATTTCCCACATATTGCATGCTACAATCAACAGTGATCACATTGTCACCAGCTTTTGATTTTATTCCAGACTTATTATTTGATTGAGATTTCACTATCAGCCATGATGGGATTTGAACCCACACCGTCAAAACACTAGCCGAGGGTTTTGGATTTCTAACCTCATGACATTGCCATTATGCCACTACCTTCACTGATTATTAGAGAAGGTTGGGGGGGTGAGGGGGGCGTTGCTTATTTAAAGGCTTCCAGTGTCATTGGAAGGCCCCTTTCCACAGTGTCAGATCCTCATGTCTGCTCTTCCCCGACCTTGGAGGGGCCTGTCAGTCTGGCCCCAGAGAAATTGCAGGTGTATGCAAATATTCAGGTCAATCACCCAAATGTCACCGACCTGACCTACCTGCAGCTTCAGGGATGGTTTTTGCTCTTGTTGCTACAGAGTTGTGGAGATGTCAGCCTCCGATTGCTTGATACATCCATGAGATCGGACTCCATCCTGGAGATGAACAAATGTCACACCTCATTCTAAGAAAAGCATTTGTCACTCGAAAAATTGAAGCGTGTGAGCAAGCTAAATAGAGGTGGACTTACTCAGACATCTACACTGGGTTATGCTGAGCCCACCCTTAACATATACTGCAGCCCACCATCACATTGGTACTTTGTTTTAGTGTGTAAGTTGACGTGGTCGATGTTGCCTAGCATCTGTTGGCAGTACAAGGGTCACAAGGGTTTCAACATAAAATTATTATAGTTTTCTTAGTTCTGCATAGTCATTTGTTTTCCAGAGCATTTAAATTAAAATAAAGTCTGTTGAGGAAATGCAGTAAGTTGATGAGATTCAAATCTTGTGGTGTAGTGGTAGCATACCTATCTCTGGGTCAGGAGTGCCTTTGCCAGCACTTGTCCAGCACTTGTTGACCATAGAAGGTATGTTTATAACATGGCCAAACGTATGGATTGTCGGCCTGTAAACCCCTTCTAATCTGATTGATGGTAGCTGGTAAAAGCTGGAGAGCTTCCTGGTCAGCCATTCTGTGAATAGAAGTGGAACCACTGCAGTACTTTGACAAACATAATCATGAGCCAATCAAGTGGAAGCCCATAGTTTTTAATGCCCCCTTGGTGTATGGTACCTGAAGAGAGAGAGGGAGAGAGAGATTGGATTAAAATCTCAAAAGCTGCATCATAATCTCGTAATGTGTCTTCACTTCACAGGCAGCAATCAATTTAACCAGGTCATGTCCGGGTGGTTAGCCCTCAAGCCCTACCAGAAAATAGTGAGTGAGTGTACAGCCCATAGGGTAGAAAGCCCAAACATTGTGGGACGACATTGACTTACTGAGTGAAAACTCATGAGAGCAACGTTGGGTCTGACAAAATCTACCCAATAACATACATCAGTTCTGGATACAAATTCCAGCTTTGTCTTTGCAAATTGTGTTATTTGGGGGGCCTGGGATGTTTATGCCAGCAGTATGAAACAGTTGCAAATTGAGTTGCTTATTTTACACATTTTGTTTCCTATTGATTTCAGCATACAACAGCCTATCAATTTGCTATGAATCCACTGGCATAGAACCTCACCCTCACGCCAGCACCCGTCTGCAAAGATGCTTTTCCTTTTGATTAATTGTACACACAGAGCTCTGCTGCTGACCTCGTCAGTGATGTCTAGTTGCACTAGGTGTGCTAAAAAAATAGCATAAATCTTGCTTCTGCATGAAAGAAGGAACAACAACATTCTTTAGATGACAGCAAGACCACCTACTAATGTCAGCAGTACGGCAGTTCTACTAATGCACTGGGAATCATGCCAGATCAGATAAGGGACCTCCCCACTCTTCCCAGACATTAAACTATTCTACCTTCTCAGAAACCTTTTGTTGGGAATTTGCCCAGTGGCAGGGTGCAGATAACGTGTCAAAAATATACAATTCTGTCATGTGAACAAGATGCAGAACAATAACAAACAGCTCTGTTTCAACAGTTGTATCAATCTGGACACAGTTACGATGTAAACTTATTAACGGTAACCTGACAGCTAGTTTTCTACAGACAGAAACACGCTAATAGCTGCTTACGTGTAATTTCCTCAACCAATTAAATGAACGCTGACTCTGTCAATTGACTAGAGCTTTCTTTCCAAATATGAAAACCCACATTAGCTGATTTTTCTTTCTGCTTCCAGTAAGTATATCTCATTTTATAACTGACCTTGCTTTCAACCTGATAGATACACATCATCTCAGGGCAATTTGTCAGTGTCCTATTACTGTTTTGTCTAGCTGATTCTTTCAACTAATCCTGAAACTACTGTTGGGGAAAAGCATGCATTCAGCTTGCACTTAGTCTTTTGTTTCCCTTCATGCAGGCAGAAAACAAGCTGATTGAAACTGCTGGAATATGTTCCGCATTTATAAAAGAATATATAGTGATGAGTACTTAGACATTGACAACCAATCTCCTTCCTTTGTAGCTCCATTTAGTGGAATAGGTCAAGCTTGAATTAATGCCCCCACATCCCTTCCCCCTCCACTTTCCCACTGTAGCATTTTCATGAGTAATAATTTGTCCATGTATGGGTCTATTTTTAAAGGTGCTGAAACAATAGAGGGAGGAAAGGCAGGCCAGCAGTATACCGGATGTTTTGTAGCAATTCAGTGGTTGTATTGTTCAGGCTACTGTCAGTAGTCAAATGGACACTAAGAAATGAAGTGTCCCAATTAAAATGTGTGGTTATTCACTGCATTATTGGAACCAAACCTGGGAGGAAAGCAAATGAATAAGAAGGCTGTTTTCTCCCAAAGCTGACTGATTTTTACCTCAATATATTAATTTGTAAGTGTCCTTTCTCTTACCAGTTCCATCTGGGTGTGGGATGGGGTTCAGGCAGTGGATCGTGCTGATCTCAGTTGCAAGCTGATTTTGATCTTCTGACCTAATTGACATTTGCTAGATGAGCTGCAGAATCATTCCAGGTACACCTTGCCAGATTCAGCAAAACAAAATGGGCAGGAGCATCAGGGAACTATGTCCTGGAGGGGCAGGGAAAATACAAGTCATGGCGGCTGGGCTCTCAGAGCTGAACCAGTGAGGATTATTTTTGGGCTCCAGAGGAGCAGGAGTTACCTTTTGTGAGGCCTTGCTTCTCCTTTAACACCTGTGGAGCCATAGGAACCCTTCATTATACTAGCACCAAATTATGTCTACCTAGGATAGCCATCATGATCATATTGATTTCATAGCATCATCACTTCTGTAATTAATCAACCTATCATCTTATTCATGTGGGAGGATTGGGCACCAGCTCAGTAGATGGCTACTTTTAAAATAGTGCTTTTACTTCATTGATATTAATATGGCCTCAAGGCTCATACTGAACACACCTTAAGATGTTTCCTGGCCTGTTATTGCTGGCTGAGGCTTTGTTATCACTGTTTATGATAGTAGTCCAGTCATATCAAGGATTGGCACTTGGATCAACTGTAGAAGTCTGGTCATTGACAATCAATACCTTTCATTGACCATTGTCTTCCAACCATGTACAGGACCAGGATTCACACAAGGATTCTACACAGCACCATCTCCCAGATTAGAGAGATAGATGACTGGCGGTAGTCTAACCTGAGGCTACCATGCCTCAGGCAATGAGAGATGTTGAGAAGCAGGGTCCCTTATGGTAACCTCAGTTGGCATGGGAAATGAATCCATGCTGTTGGCATCACTGCATTGTAAACATGCTGTCCAGCCACTGAGCTCATCAACCCCTGATGATATGGACTATTTTATTTACTGATTAATATTTTATACAATGATTAATATTAACACTTTATACAACATCCACCAACCCACTGTCAAGTCTCTAGCTCTCATCAATACCATATTTGCATTTCCTACATCCTCTGATGTGAATCATCAGATAATATCAACTCACTATTCATTCCATCTTCCCGGTGTCCTGTTTAACTTGTCCATTCTATTTGAAGGTCTCCTTGTAGAAATTAGGCTGCTCCCATTTCTTCTCACTATCTCATCTTTACTCTCCTCGAAGAAAGATACAGTCATTTTTTTAAGACACTTCTGGTCATGAACGCACACTAACTTGCTGTCCAGAAGTTTTGGTAGGTTGTGTCCTACACGGCTTCGGTATCAGTTTCCAATAACAGAAAAGATACACTATGCACTGATAAACATTTTCTCATTTTAAATTAAAACTAACCAACCCAGTATGGAGTGGACAATTGGAGAGTAAAGTACTGCAGAAGTTGGAAATCAGAAATGAGAACAGACATTGCTAGAAATACTCAGCAGGCTAGACAGCATCTGTGGAGAGAGAAATGGAGTCAATGTTTCTGGTCCATGGTCTACATTGGTGCTGACCCAGAGTGGCTGCCCTCTGTTTCTCTCTGCCCCGGTACTGACTGATGTGCTGAACATTTCCAAACCTTCACATTTCAGTTGGAGAAAACATCACCCTTTTGCTAACCCTCCAAAAGAATATCAGATTTATTGAGAGCCTTTCATTTCCCTTCACAAGTAACTCTGCAGCAGCTACTTGAGATCTGACTTGTCATAGTATAATAACTGCATTGCTCTTCATCGGATTTTACTGCATGCAAGTTGGCAACTGTTACATCCAAAAGGATTTCATAAGCTATTATAATGCCTTTGGATGTCCAGTCGGAGTGAAATACGTTATATAAATGCAAATTTTCCTCAGCTATGTTTTACAGGAGGGCTACACTTCAACGGATCCAATTGGAGGAGCAGGACTGCATTAAGTAGGACATCAGCATCTCACTGTTTTACATCCCATGCGCTTGTGTAAATGCACATTTAACACTGGCTGTGTCCTAACAAATAAGCAAACAGCACAAAGTTGAGCCTAACTAGAAGCAACAGTTGCAGGAGATTTAGACAACATGATTCACCTCTTAGATAACAAGCATGGGGCTGGATGAACACAGCAGGTCAAGCAGCATCATAGGAGCAGGAAAACTCGACGTTTCGGGCCTAAACCCTTCATCAGAAATGGGGGAGGGGAAGAGGGTTCTGAAATTTATCTATGATTCACCTCTTGTCAGATCTGAGCAAGGTTTATGGACCAAGAGAGGCAAGGATGGGCAAATAAAAATATCAAAATGAGTCAGAGAAAAAGAATTTGTAAAAGAAAGTGTAAGAATGTAATATAAATACAGGTGATACAAAAGGTACAAAAACAGAATAGCACAAAGGAGACAATTTCTTTCTACCTTGAAAAATGTGACTCTTGTGAGAGTTAAATTGATAGAGACAGACCATGTTATTGACTGACACTGTTTCAGTTCAGCACTTAGTCTAAGCAGGCCATATTTCAAAACTGTCAAAAACATAATCTCTGTAACCTTATCATTAATCAGTTCCTTATAATCATTTTAGATAAAATAAACATTGTAAAGCAGATTTTGTTTTACAGCTGTCAGGGTCACTGAAAACTGCATTACTGTTCAGAGAAGATTCAATCCAAATAGATTTAATACTACTTTTGCCTTTAGATTTTCTTTCTGTGGATAAGGTAGTGATGAAATTTCCCCTGGTCGCTCACTTTTGGCATTAGTGTGAAAGTGTTGACCTATGATCCTGGCCACCTCTCCAGAACAGGAGCTTCAAGTATCTCGGATAAGCATAGGCATCATTTGTCATAAAACTAGAAGATATGTTTTTCAGGGAATCTGCCACAATTTAAGGCCAGTCATGTCAAGGCTGAATTTTTAAAAACAAGGTTAAGAGGTTGTACATTTAGTCACAACTGCATCATAGACAGTGGCCTCTGAATAAGAATTTGTATAAATTTGAATCTAATCCCTTCAGATTATTGAGGCAGGTGAGGTGATGGTGTAGTGGATATATCACTGGACCAGTAATCCTGCACCCAGGTTAATGTTCTAGGGATAGGGTTTAAATCCCACCATTGCTGTCTTGCTGTGGAGAAGCAGTGCTGTTTCAAAGTGCTTCTGTCATGATGTTTTCAAATTACTTTTCTAAAAATGGTTGTTTTCAACAAGTTTTATCACTTTCAAACAAAATGGTTACAAATGTTAATTTTGATTACTCACTGTTCCATATAGAATAGTCAATTACACTGGAATTATGATACCCCTCATGTCTCCTGTTCAATATTACAGAAGCTTTCCAGACTTCACACCTGTGGAAGTTTGAGGGACAGTCTTGGAATCGTTGAACAATTAAATTATCCCATGGATTGTTTCTTAAATTAACATAATCTGATTATCTGCTTTTGGATGCTGTTGCATCTACAGCAAAAATCATATATCTTCTAGGCGTCATTTTACAAGTCTCATCTGTACATTTTAAGGCTTGAATTAGCCCTCTTTACAAAATTTACCGAACATAGAACATAGAACAGTACAGCACTGTACAGGCCCTTCGGCCCACGATGTTGTGCCGAACTTTTATTCTAAACCTAAGGTCTATCTAACATCCACCCCTACCTTATACTACATCCATATGCCTATCTAATAGCCGCTTAAATGCTCCTAATGAGGCCGACTCCACTACCCGCTCCGGCAATGCATTCCATGCCCCTACTACTCTCTGAGTAAAGAACCTACCTCTGATGTCTCCCCTATATCTACCTCCACTCACATTAAAACGATGCTCCCTCGTAATAGCTACCTCCACCCTAGGAATCTATCTATACCTCTGATCATTTTGTACACCTCTATCAAGTCACTTCTCACCCTTCCTCATTCTAAAGAGAAAAGCCCGAGCTCTCTCAACCTTTCCTTGTAAGACCGTCTCTCCATTCCAGGCAACATCCTGGTAAATCTCCTCTGCACCTTTTCCAACGCTTCCACATCTTTCTTGTAATGAAGCGACCAGAACTGGACATAATACTCCAGATGTGGCCGAAGCAGGGTTTTGTATAGCTGGAGCATAACTTCACGGTTCTTGAACTCAATACCTCTATTATTGAAAGCTAACACACCCTACGCCTTCTTAACAACTCTATCCACCTGGGTAGCAGTTCTCAGGGAACTGTGGACGTGAACCCCAAGATCCCTCTTCTCCGCCATAGTGCCAAGAATCTTTCTGATCACCCTGTATTCTACTTTCAAGTTGGTCCTTCCAAAATGAATCACCTCACAATTTTCAGGGTTAAACTCCATCTGCCACTTCTCAGCCCAGCTCTGCATCCTATCAATGTCACTTTGTAACCTAGAACAGCCCTCCGCACTATCCACAACTCGACCCACTTTTGTGTCATCTGCAAACTTACTAATCCACCCTTCCACTCCTACATCCAAACCATTTACAAAAATCACAACTAGAAGAGGACCCAGAACAGATCCTTGCGGTACACCACTCGTAACTGAGCACCATGTTGAATATTTTCCGTCCACAACCACCCTTTGTCTTCTAAGGGTCAGCCAATTCTGAATCCAATCTGCCACATTTCCCCTATCCCATGCCTCCTTACTTTCTGCAGGAGCCTACATGGGGAACCTTATCAAACGCCTTACTTAAATTCATGTGTACCACATCCACTGCTCTACCTTCATCCACGTGTTTGGTCATCTCTTCAAATAATTCAATAAGGTTTGTGAGGCGTGAGCTACCCCTCACAAATCCTTGCTGACTATCACGAATCAAACTGTGCCTATCCAAGTGATCATAAATCCTATCTTTCAGAGCCCTTTCCAATAATTTGCCCACCACTGAAGTAAGGCCTGTAATTTCTGGGGTTATCCCCATTCCCTTTTTTCAACAAGGGAATGACGTTTGCCACTCTCCAGTTTTCCGGCACTATATCCGTGGACAGTGAGGGCGAAAAGATCATCGCCAAAGGCCCTGCGATCTCTTCCCTCGCTTCCCATAGAATCATTGGATAAATCCTATCAGGCCCAGGGGATTTATCTATCTTTAAGTTCCTCAAAATTTGTAGTACATCTTCCTTACTAACATCCACCTCCTCTAGCTTACCAGCCTGTTTCAGACTGTCCTCCCTTACAACTAGGTCCCTTTCAGTTGTGGATACCGAAGTAATGTATTCATTAAGGACCTCTCCTATCTCTTTAGGCTCCTTGCACAAATTCCTTTTACAATCCTACCCTTTCTCTGGTCATTCTCTTATTCCTCACATACGTGTGAAAAGCCTTGGAGTTTTCCTTGATCCTATCTGCCAAGGTTTTCTCATGCACCCTTATGGCTCTCTTAAGCCCTTTCTTCAGCTCCTTCCTGGCTAACTTGTATCCCTCTAGAGCCTTTTCCGATCCTTGTTTCCTAAACCTTATATAAGCATCCTTCTTCCTCTTAAACAGTCGTTTGACCTCTCTGAAGAACCAAGGCTCCCTCACTCGACTGCATCTTCCCTGCCTGGTGGGGACAAACATATTGAGCACACGCAGTATGTGTTCCTTAAACAATCTCCACATTTCTATAGTGCTCTTCCCTGACAGCCATTTTATGTTACCCAGTTCTTGCCTAACAGAATTATAATTACCCTTCCCCCAATTATAAACCTTACCTTGCTGTATGTACCTGTCCTTTTCCATGACTATTGTAAAAGTAACAGAGTTATGATCGCTACTGCCAAAATGCTCTCCGAACAAAAGGTTTAATACTTGGCCCGGTTCATTGCCGAGCGCTAAATCCAAAGTGGCCTCTCCTCGTGTTGGTCTATCTACATACTGTGTCAGGAATCCCTTCTGAACTCACTGGACAAAATCCGTTCCATCTAAACTATTACAACTAAAAAGTTTCCAATCAATGTTTGGAAAGTTGAAGTCACCCATGACTACGACCCTGTGACTTATGCACCTTTCCAGTATCTGCCTCCCAATCCGCTCCTCCACTTCTCTATAACTATTAGGGGCTCTTTAAAAGAAAATGACTGCTCCTTTCTTGTTCCGGACCTCAACCCAAACTGACTCTGTAGACAGATCACTCTTGAACTGCCTTTCAGTAGCTGTTATACTAGCCCTGATTAGCAATGCCACTCCGCAGCCTCTTTTTCCACCCTCCCTATTTCATTTAAGCATCTAAATCCCAGGACTTCCAACAACCATTCCTGTCCCTGAGTTACCCAAGTTTCTGTAATGGCCACGACATCGTAGTTCCAAGTACCCACCCATGCACTAAGTTCATCTGCCTTATTTCTGATACTTCTAGCATTGAAATATACACACTTCAAACCATCCCTGTGTCCGCAATGTTGCTCCATCGACCACATTTCTTTATTAACAACGTCACTCACTGTTGTGTCTGTTGGAAGGCTGAATACCTCATCCTCTGAATTACAAATCCAGTTCCCCACCCCCTGCCAATCCAGTTTAAACTATCCAAGATAGCTCGAGCTAACCCCCCTCCCAGGACTCCCTGTTGATTTGTTGAATTAAATGAGAAATGGTCAAAAACATAGAGGGACACGTTTTTTAACTGCTATAATAATGCTTCTCAGTGTTGAGTGTCCGTACAGGTAAAGGAAATGGGCAGGTTAACTTTTTTTTCTGGATTATCATCCAATTAAGACAGTTCCGTTCTGAGGAAGAGTCACCCGACCCGAAAGGTTAACTGTTTTTACCTTCACAGATGCTGCCAGACATGCTGAGCTTTTCTTGCAACTTTGTTTTTGTTCCTGATTTACAGCATCTGCAGTTCTTTTGGTTTTTATTAAGACAGTCTGAAAACTGCATTAAACTTGCAAACCGTGTGCAAATGAAGAGTCACTCTCCAAAGATGAATTCACTTTCTTCTCCCAGGATATTTGTGCCCTTCCGGTTCAGGCGCAACCCGTCCTTACTGTACAGGTCCCACCTTCCCCAGAATGTGCTCCAATTATCCACATATTGGAAGCCCTCTCTCCTACACCAGCTCTGTAGCCACGTGTTTAGCTGCACTCTTTCCCTGTTTCTTACCTTGTTATCAAGTGGCACTGGTAGTAATCCAGAGATAACTATCATGTTTGTCCTGGACTTCAGCTTCCAACCTAACTCCCTGTACTCGTTTTTCATATTCTCAGTCCTTTTTCTACTCACGTCATTAGTACCGATGTGTACCATGACTGCTGGTTGCTCACCCTCCCCCTTAAGGATCTTGAAGATACGATCTGAGATGCCACGGACCCTGGCACCCAGGAGACAACGTACCATCCATTCATCTCATTCACATCCACAGAACCGCCTGTCTGCGCCTCTTATGATAATATTACTTCACATTTTTGTTCATTTTATTCACTTGATATTTTGCCTTCTAATTGAAAAGTCTCCCAACTCAGCCCTGAGCAGCACTGGTGTCAAGAACTTACAGGTAATCTTTATGTTCTGTATTAATGTGGTGAATTCCTGCATTTGCATTTCACCAAATATTATCCCCATCTGCGGGAAAAGAAGTGTGACAGGATTAGAGAACTGGGCTTGAATTTTCACTGTCAGGTCAGGAGTGAACCTGACCAGGGAAAATGTGCATTTCCAGGGCAGATTTTATTTCAGGAGTGACGGAGACAGGTGAGAATAGATGTAATGCTTGGTAAGTTTCAATAAAAACAAAAGCTTGTAGGTGCAGAGACAGGCTGGATAAAAGACAGACCTTGGTGCACTGGCAATTTGTCAAAGCAATGAACAAAAACAACCCTCTAGCCCTTGCCAATCACATTCCCTCACCAGCATCTGCGCATACTTAACCATCCTTTTCATGACAACCCAAGCCCCAGTCCACCCTGTGGCTCCCATATCCTAGGTGCCAACCCATGTCTCTCTGCCCAAACTAATGGATCATAAAAAATTCTGTGACTACCAATGTCCCTCTGCCCAAACCCAACGGCCCCAAATCTCCTCCAAATCTAACCTGAGCTCCTTTGTTGATCTCCATTATTTTACAGCCCAATCCCAATTTACTACCAACCCCTGCGAACTCATGCAAACCACACTCAGAACCTTTGTCTTTATATAATGGGCAGACGTCAGGACCCATTCTGAGATTAACTAAACTTTTTAAACATGAATTGATCAATTTAAAGCACTCTTACCAATAAATTCCTACTCCATCTCTTTAATTTCCTTTAATCTCTAACACAAGCTAACAATAGAATTCATCGTCTCATCTTTCAAAGGGCAACGGACCTTTCACAAAGGGCACCTGATCTTCCCAAAACAATAACTATGCTCTCCCAAAGGTTACACCTGACCTTCTCAAAGGTTGGAATAGGATGAAGTCCAAAAAAGTACATTACCTCTCCCAAAAGGCACCTTACCTCTCCAAAGCACTCAGGCAGCTTTAGACCTTTGCCTATCAGGTTCTTAGTGCACAAGTTGTGCCTTGGACTCCTACTAATGAAAATCATATCAACCTGAGTTAGTTGCACTTTAACATATGCAGTTGCCTCTGTGAAGCATGGATGTTCAAATTAGAACACCCTTCCATTAGCCTACCCTGCAAAAATGGGGGTTTTCTCATGAAAGACATCTAAATTTCTGCCATCACTGTCATTTTTATTATAATCGCAAGGCTCTCTATCTCTGTGAATATTCAGTCACTTGGTGTAGGCAGTTCCAGTTTTATCAATGTGGATTTCACAAGCTTCAAAATCTCCCCTCCCCCAACCGCATCCCAAAACCAGCCTAGCTCATCTCCAGAGATAAAAGGTACTGCAGATGCTGGAGAATCCGAGATAACAAG
>JAHRHZ010000283.1:44947587-44963234 GCA_024137785.1 Ginglymostoma cirratum
GAAGAAGGGTCTAGGCCCAAAACGTCAGCCTTCCTGCTCCTCTGATGCTGCTTGGCCTGCTGTGTTCCTCCAGCTCTACACCTTGTTAGCTTGTAACAGTGTTCATTTTAAATTTCTGGGGTAATTTAGAATGGTTGATATCAGATCAGCCTATTGTTATAGGCCCCAGCTGATCTTATTTCCTCCGATTTTTCATGTATAGTGGGTGCAGTGTCTAACTGACAACTAAGCTGATCGCATCCTAAACCCACCTTCATCAAATGCTCAAATTACCCCTTAGTTATGAAGAACCAGTAAAAGCTGTCCATTTCACAATCATTTTGTTATTTTCCAAATTCCTCTTTGTCAATAAAATATAAGCTACGTGGAATGAATATAAGAAAATTCTATATATTATTGTCATAAATGTCAAGGCTTTAATTCCAGTGATCAGAAAATAAAACTGAAATCAATAGCCTTCATCAACAACCCCCATCAGAATTTGTTCAGCGTAAGGTCACGATGTGTCCCAGCTGTATGGACTGACCATTATTGTTACCAAGTATCATCACCATGGAGATTGTTCTCATTTGAATAGTTGAGAGACCCTTGTGGTGCTAATACGCCTCCTGTTTAGCATTCCTTCAAAACATGTACTAAATAATCTGTATTCACTATGTAGTGGTAAGATAAAAGAATATGCAAATCACAGTTAGGACATCAGAAGAAATTACCTGTGTGTTAATAGATGAGACATAAAATGTATATTTTATAACCACCGGGCATCACATTCGGGATAAAGTAAAATGTATGATTATATAATGTCACAGGATTGATTAAAATTCTATTATTTCTTTTGAATGGTTCAAAGAACTGGCAGTATTAATTATTAAATAGTGTAAAATAAGTTCTCAGGTATATTCATAAAGCCAGAATTGACAAAAAACAAAAGCAGAATGTGAGTCAATTTATTTTTTTACATTTCAAAGTATAGTCACACTTTCTTCTGTAAGTATAGGCTGACCAGAATTTAAAAGTTTATCTATTCTCTCATGCTCCATTTCAGTTATTGAGTTACATAAGCTGTCTTCAGTAGTAACATAGTTCTTTCATGCAGGAAGACCAAGTAAACAATACTAACTCTTTTAATTTTCATGGCACACTGCTTACAATCTATTTTTCACCTACATGAAGTCAAATCACTGGGGAAAGGTTTGTGTGCATCTTGTACAGAAGTTATGATAGTTGAATTGCCTGTTTGTATGTAATTCAGTGCTGCTTGACATTTATAAAGTGGTCACTGTCTCAAATATCTCGCCATAAAAATGTATTATTATAAGACGTATAGCCAATGTTTTTGTGTGCTCTTGCTATTATGAGAGTCAGCTGCCAATACTGAAAATCAACTAATTATACCTGTGTTACCTTCATCTGCCACTCGTATCAAACACCAGCATTAACTTGGCTCAGCTTGTTTTGGCTTGCTTCAGTAGGTAATCCTTCCCTTGAGTCAGAAAGTTATGTGTTCAAGACCCACATTACATAGACTTCATTGTATAATCTAGGATGACATTCCAAAACAGCTGCTTTGTTTAATATGGCACACCAAGACGACACCTGCCTATTCCAGTGGTTCAGCTTGAAGGTCAAGGAATGGCAAGGGAGCTCTCCCTATGACCTGGTCAGATTCCTCCTTCAACCAACACCAATAAAAAGAAATTCAGTTCATTGTTTCGAATGGAATTTTGCTGTGTGTAAGTCTTTTACAGTTGCCAAAGGATTTATTCCAAAACCCTAGTAGACATTACTAGAAAACCACAGTCCAATTAGTTATCACTCAAGACACACATTCAAACATAAGGTAGAATTGGGCTTTAGTTGTTACAATACACCAATACAATCCTAGAATACATGAAACCCACCAAGGTGATTCTAGATACTGCTTATTCTTTCATGTCACACAAGTCACAGAGATCTAATTGTTAACTTGCATTTTACTGTTTTCCACTTACCATTTTAAATTAACAAATGAAGTAAAATACGAATGAAGGAAACAAAACAAAAATGAATTCTATAGTAACCAAAGGAGGCGATTTGGTCATTAATGCAGGCTTTCTGAAATAATTGTCTATTTAGCCCCATTTCCCTGCCCTACATCAATAAACTTTAAATTTATTTTCTTCTTCAAGAATGCATCCATTATCTTTTTAGAAACTATTGCAATTTGTGCATCTTGGAAAATATCCCAAGAGATTATTTTCAAGATGGATAGCATAAAAGGCTCAATAAAATTTCTGTATGACTGTCTGGCCCAAATGACGTTTATGTTTCTTTTTTGACTAAGTGCCAATCCCACCAAGTTTCACATACGGTGTTTCTCTGTGGGGCCTGATAAGTTTTCTCATATTATTGTTCCAAACTGGCCTTGTTAACTACCTATCCTACTCCATGCCGCCTCTCGTGTTGGTTGTCAGCCTCATTGCCCCACTCGCTGTAATCGGAAGAACCTATCACTGCCTGGATCTCCCAGAACAGACCATCCTCCCTGATGCTGGTGTCATCTTTAAAAGGCTGTTGTGAACCTGGATAAACACAGTCAGACCAGAGAGTCTGTGAATGTGATATTTACTCCAGACGTGGTGGATAAGGGCAATGTGGTGGCTCATTTTGCAGTCAGGGACAGTGACATGGAGGTCCTGGTAGATACACTGGGGCAGAAGGGGGTTGTCCTCTTCTCCCAGGACTGGAAGAGGAGGTCAGAACACCAGATACTGCCAGCCTTGTCCAAAGTTTCCCCCAAGGTCAGTGGAGTGCCAGCCGTCTGGATGAATGGCCAGCAGTACAGGAAGTAGGTCAATGACTTCCTCAACTCTCCCAGGGTTAGTGCCACCGCCTTCTCTCTGTTACAGCTCTGATCTCCCATCACTGCACATGCTGTTTCACTCTCAATGCTGCATGTAACCACTTCCCTCATTTACTCTTACCACCAAAACCACCCACCAACCCAAAACTCCTAACCCTGCGCCAACTCTGTTCTGTCTACCCACTCACTCAGGGCAAATCATCACGGTTCCCCATGTGCACCGGTACTAACAACTGTGCCACCCACTTTCATCTCCCTCAATCCCTTCATTTCTCCCAGTGCAGGATGAGGCAGAATGAGCCTCATCCTTTATAAGAGGAGGACCCTGACCCTGACTGTTCTAAGCATATGACCTACCATACCCAAGCCCCTGGACAGGAATTGGAGGTTCCCCTTGACTTACACTGCCAAAGTTCCCTGACTGAAGGGATCTCCCTTGATCTGACTGGAGCCTCTGACAATCTTGACTGGCTTCCTGGCTTTGTATCTGTGCTTAACAACAAGGCAAGGTAGAAATATAGTCAACCTGGTAGCTCCAGCTGAGATGGCAAAGGGAAAAAAGGCAAGGTATGGATGCTGAGAGCATCCAGGTAGTCTCAAGGTGAGTGATCCCTGAGAGACCAAGTAACCAACCCCTGAGGTGCAACCTGGTCAAGAACAGCATGACCGTGCACAGCGTGGTTTAAATGGATTAGGGGAGTTCAATACTGATGCAAAGCAGTTCCAAATGTCCAAGAATGAGGTCCAAAAGAGCAAGTGCCGAGCTGGAGTACCATCCCTACAATGTGGAAAGAGGCCATATGGCCCATTGAGTCTATACTGATCCTCTGAAGAGCATTCTACCCAGAGATAGCCCCCGACCCTATTCCCGTAACACCGCATCTTCCATGGCTAGTCCACCTAGCCTGCGCATCCCTGAACAATATGGCCATTTCATATAGCCAATCCACCTCACTTGCACATGTTTGGACTTCCATATCAAGAATTCTTGGTGTCTAGTTTCCTTGTAGTGTTTAGTAGGATAGGAAACTGCAATTCAGTGAGATGACATCTGCAGTTAATAACAACATGTAATATCCCTTTAAGAGGCACTTCACTGCTTCCCAGTGAGAATCAATTCTTAACCCCCAGAACTCCATTGGCAAATGCAACTCATTGACATCGAGAAGTCCTCATTGGAATTATCATGTGATTTTCCCACATTTCCCACCATGCCCCAGGGCAGTCATGCCCCTGTAAGATTCGGCACAATGTATGTACCTAGAGAAGCTGCAAAACAACTCCAGTACTTGCATCTTCCCATGCACATGATTGTTCTTATTATTAAAAGGTTCATACAAAGTCTCGGCTGAGGGACACGTTGAAAATGTGTCAAAATAGAATGCGATTTTCAACTGGTTTTCATTTTCTTAAATGTTTTCATGTTGTTTCTAAATCAGAATTGAGATATGAATGCTAAGATAGTGAGGAAGTCATATCTCCAAAAAATCAAATGTAAGTTGAAAAGCTCAAAAATGGTACCCAACTTCACAAAATCCAAGGTTTTTGAAGGTATAGACAATATGATTCTATGTAGATTGGGTGGGTTATAGGGGATGGGTTTGGGTGGGGCACTCTAAGGATCAGTGTGGACTTGGTGGGCCGAAAGGCCTGTTTCCACACTGTCGGGATTCTATGATGATTCTATGAATAGGGAAGAGTTCTTTTGGGGCTGAAAGACAGGCTGTTGACAATTGTACCTGGAGGGTGGTGACTTTGGGGAGGGGATATGGAAGAAGCAGTGATTCTTAGTCCTTCCATTAAAGCCAATGACACAATTAATGATACAATTTACAATTTACACTGCCTATTTCACCCTTTTGTACATGCCAGAAGCTCCAATCACTGATAAACCTTACCTAGGGAAATTTGAATTTTTTTGATAGTCCTACTGAAGCAGTGCCCTCTCCTCTGCTTACCTCACAGGATCTATCTGCCAGCAGGTTTGGCCTTGATAGTGTCATAAAATCATAGAGTCATCCAGCATGGAAATAGACCTTTCGGTCCAACTCGTCCGGGTATCCTAAACTGTATTTGGCCCATATCCCTCTAAAGCTTTCCTATTCATGTACCTGTCCAAATGTCTTTTAAATGTTGTAATTGCACCTGCTTCTACCATCTCCTCTGGCTGCTCATTCATACCCACACCACCCTCTATGTGAAAAATTTACCCCTCAAATCCCTTTTAAATCTTTCCCCTCTCATCTTAAACCTATGCCCTCTAGATTTGGGCTCACCTACCCTTGGAAAAAGAGCATGGCTGTTCACCCTATCTGTGCCCTTCATGATTTTGTAGACCTCTCTAAGGACACCCTTCAGCCTCCGATGCCACAGGGGAAGAAATCCCAAACTATCCAATCTCTCCTAATAACTCAAACCCGCCATTCCTGGCAACATCCTTGTAAACTTTTTCTGTACACTTTCTAGTTTGCTGTAATGTCAGAAATACCAAGTTGCAGTGAGAAGTTTACTGCTCACCTACAGTATGTGTTATATATTGCTATATTACTTATAAGGGGTTGGAACTAAGCAGGTAAGAACTAATTATTTATAGCGACGACACACATGAAGACACCAGAAAGTCATGTGATGTGCTTGGGACTAGCCTAAACCTGTTGTTTTGAGTGTGACAAAATGTGAACAAAAAGTTTCTCATCTTTCCAAGCTTAAGATGTAATATACAGCTTCACAATTATATAATTTCTGGGAACCAAAAGACAGCTATGAGGCAGTATGAGACTGAGGCCCTGAGCTCAGGATGTCTTGGCTCTCACAAATGAATGGCCAGGTGGCTGTTAACTTGAAAATCTCCCACAAAGAATCCAGAGCCCTTCCTAGTGCCATCATCAAATTCAATTCAATCTGAACAAGTACTTATGGATTTCTTTGCATACAATCAGTAGTGCCTTCATTGTGGTTGCATCAGTACTGAGACCAGACCCGAAATTTAATGTTAACAGACTTTACGACACACACTTAAAATTCTCTGCCTACTGGTATAGGACAGTCAAGTGGCTAGCTGTGACCATAAAGTGGCCATAAAGATTCAAAGCACATTTATATTCCAGGAGCAGTTTGAATCTGACCTTACAATTTCAGGAGTACACCTAGTTAGACAAAATCAAAATAATACGCATGCTGGAAGTATGAAATAAAACTATAAAATGCTGGGTGCGCTCAGCATGTCAGGCACCATCCTATTAATATTTCTGAGTTGTTACTACAGCAGCTGGTATGACTGTAACAAGATGGCAGTTGTGCAGGTTTTTTTCAAACATATAATTTACAACAATGTAGGCAGCAACTGCTAGGGAAAGGATTTAAGTGCTTATATGGCCTGTCTCGGCACAGAGGTACAGCACGTGAGGTCAGATGTGTGGCTATCTCTGACCCTGGCAGCAAGACAACATCCTGATTACATTGCTGTTGAAGATGGCATTTCTGTCAGAGGAATGCCACCTTTTAATGATACAAGTGGCCCCTGCTCGCAAGCAGCGACACCTCATTTACCTTGTCAACAGCAAAGCACCAGTGCACAGGCAGTAATAATCACTGCAGTTACTGTTCAGAAGGCAGCCTCAGGTATCAAGAAGCTACTTCTTCAAACAATGACAATAGTGACAGGTTTTCAGCATGCTATGATTAAAATGAAAGGTGGGGAATTTGATAATTCCCAGAGAAAGTGGCCTGCCAGGAATTATGGGAATCTGCTTAAGCGATAACCCTGCCGGAAGGCATATTTACTTTGATTACATTTATTGCACCATTGAGAACTCATAATAACAAGAATCTAACATGTGAGATTGCCTTTTATGGTGTGGGTGAAGAAAACCAATGTCATTAGAAAATAGATCCAAGATGGAGTGCAATAATGATTATGCAAAGCAGTTCTCAAAGGGCTAATGTCATGCGGAATGATGAGCACTTTTTGATAAATAATATAGAAAATTGTTTTTAGAAATGCTGTGATGCTGGGATAGAGCTCATTCGCAACCTATGATCTTTGCCCCCATGAAGATTACCTATTCAAAATGATTTGCATTAATTTGATACCATGGACAGAAAGCTATTCAGTATATCACAGAAGCTTGTGCTGCATTTTATAAATGATGGAATAACAGGCTGCTCAATCCGGAAGGCTGTTCTATTGCAAATCTGTCTTCTAATATGAAATATATGCGCTATGTGAATTAATTACCAAACTTCAATTAAAAGTATACAAGTAAGGATCTGAAATCCATTATTTTATTACTGGTTGAATTCTATTCTTCAGATTATGGTTAATGGCCATTCAGCAATATCTCTGTGGAACCAGCTCACACTTCAACCAACTGGATAATTATGGACTGTAAAATGCATTCACATTTTACTACAGCACCTATAGTGTGTCACACTATTTACCGTTTCCTACTTTATCATTTTAATAGACCTTTAAATTTATACGACCAACCCTTCTTCATGAATTTGCCACCTTTCCTTTCTTCTTCCTTCTATCGTTAGTGTAAGCTTCTTACTAGGATGCTCCCAGGAAGGCTTAGTGGGAGCTGCTGCATAAATGGGTGCTGAACTCAGTTTGTCATCCTGCTGGTGATCAGACCAGCATGGTTACATTGATGATGCCTGCAAGCCTGCTCATCCCTATTATGAGGAAGAGATTAATGGAAGAAAATGTGAGAGACAGAAAGGGAAGGAATTTCTAAAAGCGGTAAAACCGAGATTGAAAAGTCTACGTTCAGATTCAGTCATTGTAATGAATAATTCAGCAAGTCCATTTACATTAATTTTTTAAACTTCAATTTCAAGTGATTTATAATAAGGAAGATTGCACTGGAGGGTGTGATTACAGCTTTGTTGCACATATCTAGTTAATATCTTGGGTGTGCTAGGCAAAGAGCACTGGATGACAGAACTGTTTATAATTGTCACATATCTGTTAGATATATACAGAACCGATTGTAGTGCGTGCTGCCAACAATCTACTCAGATGTAACACAAAGCACTTAACAATGAGTGGTTTTCAAGTGGACAAAGGATAGAGCTTCTCATGCCTGGGGCTGAGTGAGTAGCCTTGAACTTTTGGAGGCACATATTTCTGCAGGTTATTTTGATTTAGCATGAGTATCAGCAATGTTTTCCAACTTTGACACATCTAATTTTTAGCTAAAAGTTCAGCTAAATCCTTGTTTCCGTAGTTCTGACTCTACGTTGCAAAAGAAAAAAACTCTTCAAGGATAGAAACCTTTGATGTAGAACTACATTGGGTTTACTTCTGAAAGAGCTGTCTTTCAGTGTTCTGAAATATTGAATTTGATTCCTTGAAATTTGACTTGGGACCAAAGGTTTTTGTAAAGAATATTCTTTAAATTGTATGAATATAAAAACACAGCTATCCAGACAATTCTATTTAACCAGATAAATCTCCCAGAAGACACATTGGGCAGAATTTTCACAGGCCCTGCATGACGTGGACTGTAGCAAGAGATTTGGGAAAATCAAGTTTAATGAGTCCTTCTCAGTGTTAGATATAAGAAATTCCAACTAAGTTTTGAATGTTGAGACATTGAAGTTGCAAATGTTGAGCTTATTATCACCCTCATTATTACTAAATCTCACCTCATTAATATGGACTCCCCTATTCTATCTCCTGCTGGATGGAAACCAGAAACTGGGAATTCTTGACATGAAAGTCAGAGCAGTTACCTGGTGACTCTCACTCACCATTTACTCAAATGAACATTCCCCACTCATATGCTGCCTATGTCCATGGATGTTGGTATCCAACGTGTGCCAGCCCTTCTGTCTCATCATGTCACATTTCCAATTTAACACAGAACAGGAACAGGCCCTTCACCCCATGATGTTGTGCCGAACTTGACGCCAAATGAAACTAATCTCTTCTGCCTGCTATTGGTCCATATCCCTCCATTCATTGCATATTCATTGCATGCTTGTCTAAAAATCCATTAGTTGTCCCAATCATATTTGCCTCCACCACCACCCCCGGCAGTGCATTCCAGACTCCGACCACTCTCTGTGTAAAAAACCTGCCACTCACATCTCCTTTGAACTTTCCCCCTCTAACTATAAGTGCATACCCCCTAGTATTAGACATTTCAACTCTGGGAAAAAGAATCTGACCATCAACCCTATTTATGCATCGCATAATTTTCTAGACTTCTATCAAGTCTCCCCTCAACCTGCGCTGCTCCAGAGACATCAACCTGAGTTTTTTTTAGTCTCTCCTTATAGCTCAGCTGGTCAGGGCAATCCAGGTAAGGAGGTGTGTACTTCTTATGCCTGGAGAGTGGGCTGCAATCAGCCCTGTGGGTCCAAGTGTTACCAGATTGGGTAGTTGCAGGAACAATCCAGGAACTGTACAGATATCAGTCAGGGGTCTGGCCATTCATCCTTCAGGGCAATCCTGCTAAGCCCTCTTAAGCATATGGGCCATAGACAGTCCTAGAGGTCCATCTATTAAAAGTCAAAGGGGGCAATCATGGGCTATTTTACAGGATGGAAACCGGAGAATATACTTATGGGGATTTGAGTCAGAATGCTGGGTTCAGAGGGGATGACAATGATGAGATGTGGTGGGGCAACTCAATACATAAGTGGGTGAGATCACAAAGAATGGCAGGGATAGAGGTCATGAGGGAGGGGTGTTCCATGGGTGACATATCACTGTTGACAGTAAGCGACACCCTGGCTTCCATAAGGGATATTGCATTACCAGTTCTGGCATGTTTACCTGGGGACATGCCTGGAGCTGGAGTGGTAAAGCAGGAAAATAAAGACTCAGTTGCATGGAGACTTTGAGTCATAGTCATAGAGTCCTACAGCAAGGACAGTACTACAGCAAGGTCTACAGCCTTCGGCCCAAACTTGGGGAAGAGCAAAACCTGTGGGGATGACAGGGAGGAATACCAAGAAGGGATATTACATCTGGACATTCAGGGATTTGGGGAGATGAAGCCTGAGACTCACTTATTTGAGGAAAGCTGCTGTTAAGTTCCATCATACCATAAATAAGAAAATGCACAATGGAGATGAAAGTGAGCATGTGGAGTGGGGAAAGGATATGTGTGCTGTTCTGTGAGAGAAGCAATGTGAAGTTCTTTAAAGGACAACACCATAACATAGCCACCCAAACACAGAAACTGAAACTGAAACTGAAACATACATGTCAATACTGAATGCTTTGTGAACTTTACCTACGGTGGGAAGTCTAAACCCTTGCCCCAAACTCTCCTTGGTGTAGGATAACAACTGAATCCCACTAATGCCGAAAAGATTGAGGATAGTGGCCAAAGTAGCAGCAACCTGTGATTCACCCATTGCCCAGGAGTTGCCCACTTCACACCTTGGGCCATGGAACATCATGCAGCACTAAGGCTGGGTGGACTCTGTACCATAAAATGTTGCAGTTATGGTCAGATAGAGAATCATGCACACACAGAAGAATGTGAGAAAAGAGCATGTATTTACAAACACGATAACATATTTACAGTAATATATCACCCATGGAACCCATATTCCCTCCAAAGGTCTTCTTCTTTCTTTCCCTCCCACTGTGTCTTGGTGCAGTCCCAGAATCCACAGTTGTGCAAGGTGTTAAACAGGCAAGAGGATGAACTTGTCACTGTACGACACCAGGCTATGTCCATGTCATACCTACAACATGCCCCAGCAGCTTACACAACAAACAGACTGCATGTGCTTCACCCAAATGATTATGTCTGTACGTTAAAGGGGATCAGTCCTTTATGATGTGATGGGAAACTATGGTCAGTCAGGGGTTGCTACCTCACTCAGTCATGTGCTTATCCATGGTCAGTCAGGCCAGTGACCTGCAGATCAAGAGCAACTGATCTGTGGGATGGTAGGTGCTTCAGTCAGGGCGCCGTAGAGAAGTCAGTCAGGGTCCTGGGCCATGCTCAGTTTTGTGGATTGGGGTATAACAGGCAGAGGTAGATCAGGTTCGGAAGAAAGTGGGAAGCTTCAGTCCGGGGAATGAGTTCATTGGACTCAGACCCCGAGGGAATGATGATGGAAAAAAGGGACATTTCCAGATTGAAGGTGGGATAGCATAGGAGGGGATGGTAAGCCATGGGAGGAGGGGTTATGTACAATTTACAG
The DNA here is from genome assembly GCA_024137785.1 of Ginglymostoma cirratum. Taxonomy (NCBI): domain Eukaryota; kingdom Metazoa; phylum Chordata; class Chondrichthyes; order Orectolobiformes; family Ginglymostomatidae; genus Ginglymostoma; species Ginglymostoma cirratum. Next base: position 44,958,605 of record JAHRHZ010000283.1, read on the forward strand.
TTACCCTAAATTCAATATGAGGAAAATGAATGGCCAACAAAGACAAGGCAATTCACAAAGCCACAAGCTCAGACATTAAATGGAAAACAGTAAAAGCGATATAAACGGGCTGAACAGAAACAGGCGGGATGAAAGGTGATCAGGGATATAATGGCAATAATTGTGCATGTGTGAGATTCAAGGATGGCTTTTTTTGAGAGCATGTGCTTTCAATATGGAGAGAGACTACAGTTAACTTACTTGTTATAGCATTTGACTCTGCTGCATACATGTGCATGAGGTAACATAGCTTAGACCTCCTTATCTAGTCATGACATTGACTTCCTTGCAAAGGCAAAGCCTCCATACCTGACTATGAGAGGCCATAACATGTAACTATATTGTTATTGACATGAGGGATCAGAAATACCTTTACTGATACTTTTTCTATTTTGGATATTCCCCACGGACTATCTGGCCACTCATCTGCAATGGAACAGTGCGTGGAGGATTCTTTGTGGCACCGTTACAAATCAGACAACAATGGCAAAGAAGACATCAACAGAGATGTCATCATCAAGCCTAGCAACCACAGGAACCTCCAGCAGCTGCCAAACAGCCTCTAGAGGGTGAATCAACAGCTGAAGATCCTGCAACAAGGTGTAAGAGAATGGCCTGACCCCAATGTACTGGTCTCAATCATTATCTACAATTATCAGAGAGCCAGGGTAGGTGAAGACAGTGGATTAACCTGGCCATTATCACCGAGCAGCCTCTGTTGGACCATGACATGTGTTCAGAAGGATTGGCTGGCAGTCCCATCCTGATGCCCATCAAAGTCACTGCTAGTCCAGAGTCTTTATCCAACAGTTTGTTGCAAGGAGTAACTGGAAATCTGTGCAGCATCTCCAATGCTCAATCTGCAAAGGCATGCCAGGAATCACAGATGTTAATTTCTCTAGATTACACCAGTTCACAACCTTCCTCCAGGATGGAGAGAGTTAGCAGGCCAGGCAGTGGAATCCTACAACATCACTGGTTTTGCTCAGATACAGGGCAATATAGCCTGAGAGAGTCCTACGACCAACCGGCAGGATTCATCAACTAAAGAGGCTAGCATTCTATGAATGTCTACCTCCTCTGTGACCATCAATGCCAGGTTTTGAAGATGTACTCCAGATATTCTATGAGCAGCCATGATATCTCCGTACTGGAGAACTCAGAGGTTCTTGTGTCCTTCCAAGGCCCTCATCCCATACAGAGATGGTTGTTGGGATACAGAGACACTGCACTGACCCAGATCACTACCTCTGTTCAGGCTAGTATGGCCTCCTTTGGCCGTGTAGAGAAAAATGCACTGCCTTCCTTTGCATCAATCCACCCATGGGTTCCTCCACATCTCTGTCGGTGAAACAGGGTGCCAACCTCCCTTTCTGGAATAGTTTCTGAGTTCCAATGTTGCTCGATGACAGTGTGACAGTCAGTTCCTAGGTGCAGTTCCTGAAGTGCTGTGGAGATGGCGTTTCAGTATGGTGCCAGTGGCGTGATCCAGCAACGACGAGCACGTTCACTGCTCCTACTGTAACATTGCATAAGGTGGCTGCGGGAGAGGCTGGCTACATTATTAATGATCTGAAGAGCAGCCGATTGTGTGAGAAAAGTCAAACATGACCATGTCAGCTGCTCATCATGAATCTCCCTGAAAACAACACTTTGTAAAAAGTGGGAAAATTCAGTCCCATAACCTTTCTTGATTATTGGATTATGATATTTGCAGAATGCCTGATTTTAATAACATTATATCCAGCACTGCCAAGATGTAGCACTGGGAACCTCTAATACTGACCTCAGTAGAATTTTGGAGACCTAAATTGTGTTGTCTGTGCCATGAGATGTACATCTGGACTTCACCTTGAGAGAAGATTGCCTAAATGGGGTGGGAGCTGGGTACCCTTTGTCAAATTAATATTGTTTTAGCCTTTCTCCCCTGAAGCCAAGGGCATGATTCCTGACTCCACACTGCCAGGTTTTCACTGAAAACAATACGCACTGGAGATCACATAACTATTAGCTGCCCTCCTGCTGACTATACAGCTCGCCTCATCAAACACCCAGGGTTAATGAGCAGCCAACATAGGAAGTCTCTAAACTGCCCCATCCCCAACAACAATTACCATGTCTGGGGCGGTTAGAGCTTTCTGTAAAAAAACATCAAATAGATCATGAATCTTGAGTAGAACATGAGGGAGTTAGTGAAATAATGGTGGAAGTTTTATTACCCAGCTGTCTCTGAAAATCTCACAATAACTGTATGCACCGATATCTAGGCACCCTAGATGACATTGGGAAGTCTGTCTCCACAGGACCATCCCAATATTTGTAAGGGAGGCTTCCAGAAGACAGATCTGACATGATTTGAACTCAATAGCTTAATTATTAGGGCTCATGTCTTGATAACTACTCAAGAACGTCTAGTTAGTGATCTTCTGACAATCTCAGCTCCTAATCAATAAGAATGCTACATTTAGAAGGAGGATCTTGAGTTAGGCAACACACTGCAACTCGAAGAATAGAACTGGAAGAACTTGGACTTGGAGATTTAGTTAGATATTCAAGTAATCTGTCATATTCACTTGCCAAATTCACTCATATAAATCTGTGACATGCATGAACTAACACAGAGCCATAAGCCAGCACTGACTTTGAAAGAGTAGGTAGAAAGCTGGAAAATTGAATGGTTATCTATTAAATACTGTGAAATGGTATGACAGACGTGTTTAAATAATTCTTTATCACAACTGACTTTATTTCTTCTTTCACATATTGCTACATTGACAACTCAACTATTCTAACAGGCTCTCCCAAATAACCTTGCAAACAAAATTGCATGTTTAAATGTTGAAATGCTGCACTGATTAGTGACTTATTCTACCAAAGACTTTTTTGATTTTGTGGTGGATCAAATGCATTTCAGACTATTTATGATGAAGACTAGTAAAGTATCGTATCTCAACAAAACAGGCCATGCTCTGGCACAAAATCTGGATTTTTCAATATAATAAAGGTCAATGTATATTTGTGAATAACTATTTCTCTTCTCCACTTAATTTTGTATCATTCCAGTAATTGTTTAAGAACAGTTATGTTGAAGCACACAGCTTAGGTCAATGTTTGCTGGTATATGCGGCAAATCATATCATTTACACTCAGTGAATGTGTCAATAACCTGTTTTCATAAACAGCTGAGGTGAGACGAAAAGATGTAAATGAATTAACAGAGATGCAGTTTGAGGAACTAGCTTCAGTTAAATTCAAAAAACAAGTACAACAATATTAAAAGTCACAGGATCTAGAATCTGGACCAATAGCAACAAATATTAGAAACATTTTAGAGGTCCTGCTGCATCTGTGGAGAGACAAATAGACAAACAACAACAGCTTCCATTTGAATTGCACCTTTAACTCAGCACAGCATCTGAATTTACCTCATGGAAATTCCAAGTCAAATCTGACACCAACTCACTTATGGAGATTTTAGCACATATGGACCATAACTGATTCAGAGATATATTTAAAAGAGTCTCTTAGAGAAGGAGAGAAAGGTGAGGGGGGTAAAGATAAGTTCCAAAGCTTACTGTCTCAGCAGCTGAAGTTAGAATTGCCAATGGTGTAGTAATTAAAATCAAGGACATAAAAATAAACATTTAATACTATACATAAAACAACCAAGACAGCACAGCACGCATGATGATTTAGCAAATCATTTTAGTTAACTGTTTGAAAGAAATTAACTCGTAAACAGACAAATAGTATAGAAATTACACAGGGAGAAGCCGGGGGAAATGTGAAAAATAGGGAAGTTAACAAATTTGGCTACAGATATCCACAACGTACTGTGCTTTCCCCCTCTATCATTACACTTGTTTTCCTGCATTCCCTCCACACCAATGAAGAGTTACGCATCTGAAACTCTTGAACCTGGCCCTTTACTTCACAGATGCTAATTGCCAGACAATGTAGGTTTTAATTTTATTTTGCATTTCTTGAAAATTATTAGTCAAACATATCTTTAAATCATCATTGGGAAGAAAGACAGGTTTGTTAAGGTTAGTTAGGATAAATGTCTTACACTCAGAAACAGAGTAAGTTATAATAGGGAACAAAGATGTGACAGACCAACTAAATACAGATTTGAGTTCTGTCTTTGCAAAGAAGGACACAAATAACATCACAGAAATGTTGGGAATGCAGGGTCTCATGAGAGGGAGGAGCTGAAGGAAATCAGTACTGTAGGGAAATGGTGATAACAAGCGTGGGGCTGGATGAACACAGCAGGTCAAGCAGCATCATAGGAGCAGGAAAACTTGACGTTTCGGGCCGAGACACTTCATCAGAAATGGGGGAGGGGAAGAGGGTTCTGAAATAAATAGGGAGAGGGGGGAGGCGGATAGAGGATGGATAGAGGAGAGGATAGGTGGAGAGGAGGCAGACAAGTCGAAGAGGCGGGGATGCAGCCAGTAAAGGTGAGTGTAGGTAGGGGGGTAGGGAGGAGATAGGTCAGTCCAGGGAGGACGGACAGGTCAAGGGGGCGGGATGATGTTAGCAGATAGGAGATGGGGGTGTGGCTTGAGGTGGGAGGAGGGGATAGGTG
>JAHRHZ010000283.1:44964690-44983762 GCA_024137785.1 Ginglymostoma cirratum
TACCTTTTATCTCTTGTAGGGAAATGGTGTTGGGGAAATGGATGGAATTGAAGTTTGAAAAATCTCCAGGGTCCAATTATCTACATCTCAAAGTACTTAAGGAAGTGGCCCTAGAAATAATGGATGCAGTCGTCTTTCAAGAATCTAGACTCTGGAACAATTCCTATGGACTAGAGGGTAGCTAATGTAACCCCACTATTTAAGGTAGGAAGTAGAGAGAAAACAGGCAATTATAGACTGGTTAGCCTGACATCAGTACTGGGGAAAATACTAAAGTCCATTATAAAAGATTAAAAGCAGAACATTTAGAAAAGAGTGACATGATCCGACAGAGTCGAGATGGATTTATAAAAGGAAATCATGCATGAAAAATCTACTGGAATTTTTCAAAGATGTAAGTACTGGAGTTGATGAGAGGAAGCCAGTGGACGTGGCTTACTTGGACTTTCAGAACGCTTTTACCAAACAATACCAACTTTTTGTTTCTGGAACAAAAGGTTTTCACCTTCTGGTTCCAGGTAAGAAATTAGCATGTACAATTAAGGGATTATCATATACAATTAAGAGATTAGCATGTCCAATTAAAGTGCATGGGATTGGGGTGGTGTACTGACATGGATAGAGAACTGTTTGACAGACAGGAAACAAAGAGTACAAATAAATGTGACTTTTTTCCAAGTGGCACTCAGTGACTAGTGGTGGACTGCAACAATGTGGTACTTATAATATATATTAACAGTTAAGAACAAAGAACAAAGTGTAATATCTCTATATTCGCAGATGACACAAAGCTGAGGAGGAGAGTGAACTGTGAGGAAGATGCTGTGACGTTTCAGTTTCTTTGGACAGATTGAGGGAATGAGCAAATGCATAGCCGATGAAGTATGATGTAGATAAATGTGAGGTTATCCACAAGAGGTAGCAAAATCAGGAAGGCAGCGTATTATCTGAATGGTGATAGATTGTGACAGGGGAGGTGCAATGAGACCTGGGCATTCTATACACCCACCACTGAAAGTAAGCATGTAGCTGCAGCAAGTGGTGAAGAAGGTATGTTGGCCTTCATGTAGAGAGGATTTGAGTACAAGCGCAGTCATACCTTGCTGCAATTGTATAGGGCTTTGTTGAGACCACACCTGAGGTATTGTGCGCAGTTTGGTCTCCTTGTCTGAGGAAGGATTTCTAGCTATGGAGGAGTGCAACAAAGTTTTATCAGCTGATCCGTGGAGTGTCAGCGGGCTGATGTATGAAGAGACTCTGATGAAGACTATATGATTGGAGTTTAGAAGAATGGTAGGTGGAAGGGATTTCATAGAAACCGTTGAAATTCTAACAAGACTGGACTTGGTAATTGCAGGAAGGATGTTCCTGATGACCAGGGAGTCCAGAACAAAGGGTCACAGTTTAAGAAGCCCATTAATGACTGAGACGAGGAAGAATTTGTTTATCCAGAGAATAGCGAGCCTGTGGAATTGCTGCTGCAGAAAGTGCTTGAGGTCAAAACATTGAATATTTTCAAGGTGGAATTAGGTATAGCTCTTAGAGCTAAAGTGATCAAAGTGGGTATGGGGAGAAAGTGGCAACACGGTACAAAATTAGATGATCAGCAGTGATCATATTGAATGGTGGAGCAGGCTCAAAGGACCAAATTGCCTACACATGTTCCTCTTTTCAATGTTTCTATCAGGCTTTCTATAATCCCTCTCAACCTTTCCTAGTGTTAAACTTTCCACTGACAACTGGGGAAAAATACATACTCATATACCATGGAAAAAAAGACAGAAGGACTGGAGTTTTCACATTGTCTCCATGTCTGCGTGGGTTTCGATCAGGTGCTCTGGTTTCCTCCCACAGTCCAAACTTGTGCGGGCTAGGTGGATTGGCCATTGTGTTCAGGGGTGTGTAGATTAGGTATGTTAGCCATCGGAAATGCAAGGTTTCAGGGTAAGGGTAGGTGGATGGGTCTGGAAGGGATGCTTTTTGGAGTGTCAGTGTGGACTTGTTGGGTCGAAGGTCCTATTGCCATACTGTAGGGATTCTATGATGACGATGATGATGTGCATTTTTATGATGCCTTTCACAACCATAGGATCTCTGGGAATACTTTACAGCCAAAATGTACCTTTGAAATATAGCAGACACAGCAGTTACTTTGTGCACAACAAACTCTCACAGACAACAAGGTGTGGAGCTGGATGAACACAGCAGGCCAAGCAGCATCACAGGAGCAGGAAAGCTTGACGTTTCGGGCCTAGACCCTTCATCAGAAATGGGGGAGGGGAAGAGGGTTCTGAAATAAATAGGGAGAGAGAGGGAGGCGGATAGAAGATGGATAGAGGAGAGGATAGGTGGAGAGGAGGCAGACTAGCAGGATGATACTGCTTGGCCTGCTGTGTTCATCCAGCTCCACACCTTGTTATCTTGGATTCTCCAGCATCTGCAGTTCCTATAAACTCTCACAGACATCTTTGTAAAGATCAGATAGTTTATTTTTGTGTTGTTGATTGCATAATATGTATTCATGGGACTTACTTTTCATCTTTTCCCCTGAATAGTGTCATGCAATCTTTGACATCCACCTTGGAGTGCAGGCAGGAATTCAGCTTAACATCCCTTCTAATAGGCAGCATACTTCAGCCCTGCCTCAATGTTATATTGTACACTCTTCAAACCCAGAGGCAGAAGTACTACCAAAGGAGTCACAAGTCAGCTTTGTTAACTTTTCAGGCTTTCTCATTGACTGCATGTTTTATTTATTCACTCACAGGATGAGTGTGTCACCAACTAGAGCAGTATTTATTGCCCATCCCTGATTGCTCACTAGACAAGAGTCAATCACATCGCTGTGGATGTGAAGTGGCATATCACTCAGAACAACTGAGGATGGCAATTTCATTCCCTCAAGGAGATTAGTGAACCAGTTGGGATTTTCCTGACAATCAGTAATGGATTCATGGTCATCATTAGGTCCCCTAAAGACAGAAAAGGAGGAATGTGTTCTCGGGGACAAAGAAATGGCTGAACAACTGAATGTATACTTTGGTTCTGTTTTCACAAAAGAGGACACAAATCAGATACCAGAAATGTTGGAGAATGCAAGATATAGTGAGTGGGAAGAATTGAGAGAGATCAGTATTAGTAGAGAAATGATGTTGGGAAAATTAATGGGATTGAAGGTGGATAAATCCCAGGGCCTGATAATCTACATCTCAGAGTACTTGAGGAAGTGACTGTAGAAGTAATGGATGCATTGGTGGCCATCTTCCAGGATTCTATAGACTCTGGAACAGTCCTTGCCGATTGGAGAGTAGCTAATGTCACACCAATACTCATACAGGGAAGTAGAAAGAAAACAGGGTATTATGGACCAGTAGGCCTAACATCGGTCGTGGGGAAATTTCTCAAATCCATTATGAAGAACATTATAGGGGAGAATTTAGAAAGCAGTGGCTGGATCATACAGAGTCAGCATGGATTTATAAAGGAGAAATCATGTTTGACAAATCTGTTGGAATTCTATGAAGATGTAACTAATGGAGTTGACAAGGGAGACCCAGTCTATGTGGTATATTTGGACTTTCAGTAAGTGTTTGGCAAAGTCCCGCATAAGTGATTATTGGGCAAGATTAAAGCACATGGGACCGGGGCAAGTGTATTGAGATGGATAGAAAACTGGTTGGCAGCGAGGAAACAAAGAGTAGGAATTAATGGGTCCTTTTCAAATTGGCAGGCAGTAACTAGTGGAGTGCCACAGGGATCAGCGCCGGGACCCCAGTTATTCATAATATATACTAATGATTTAGATGAGGGAACAAAATATAACATCTCAAAGTTTGCATTTGATACCACGTTGGGTGGGAGGGTGAACTGTGATGAGGACACCGAGATCCTTCAGCATGATCTGGACAGGTTGAGTGAATGGGCAAATCAATGGCAGATGCTGTATAATTTGGATAGATGTGAGGTTATTCACTTTGGAAGCAAAAACAGGAAGGCAGATTATTACCTGAACAGTTATAAATTAGGAGAGGAGAGTGTACAGTGGGACCTGGGGGTCCTTGTGCGCCAGTTGCTGAAAGTAAGCATGCAGGTGCAGCAGGCGGTAAAGAAGGCAAATGGTATGTTGGCCTTCATTGCGAGAGGTTTTGAGTACAGGAGCAGGGATGTGTTGTTGCAGTTATACAGGATGAAGCCATGTCTGGAATTTTGTGTGCAGTTTTGGTCTCCTTTTCTGAGGATGAATGCTCTCGTTCTTGAGGGAGTGCAGCAAAGGATAACCATTAACCATAACCATAATGATTGACTAGGTTAGGATTGTTTTCGCTGGAGGTCAGATGAATGAGGGGTGATGTCATAGAGACTTACAAAATTCTCACAGGACTACATAGAGTAGATGGAGGAAGATGTTCCTGATGGTGTGTGTATCCAGGACCAGTGGTCACAGTCCAAGGATTCGGGTGGACCATTTAGGATGGAGGAGATATTTCTTCACCCAAAGAGTGATGAGCCTGTGGAATTCATTACCACGGAAAGTAGTTGATGCCAAAACATTGAATGCCTTCAAGACGTGGCTAGGTATAGCACTTGGGGCAAATGGGATCAAGGGTTATTGGGAGAAAGCAGGATTAGGCTATTGAGTTGGATGATCAGCTATGATCGTGATGAATGGCGGAGCAGGATCAAAGGATCAAAAAGCCTCTTCCTGCTCCTATCTTCTACATTTCTATTAGACTCTTCATTCGAGATTTCGTTTTCAAATTCCACCCAGATGGAAAGGGGAATATCAGAGATACGGGCACTCTGATAACCGACTTGAAATGAGGCAGTACTAAAGTCAAGGACTGTTCATGTGTATATAAAGGGTGACTTAGTGCTAGATACCAGCCTCTGTGCAGTTATTTTGATGATGATGAGAGTAAAGTACAATCCTGAAGAGGCGCGCTTGCAACAATTGTCTTTGAATTGGAGTAAGTATTTCTTAAATCATGCCTTTGTTTGGGAAGCTTGACTATTCAACCATGCTGTTGAGGACTAGGCCCAATATGCGTAAAGAATGCGTTAATTTTTCTAGATAAACAACGTTGTGGCAGACGGGAAGCAGGAGAAATTCTCCTGGAAGCCTGTAGAGCCATAATTTTTGCTGTTATTAGGACCCTAACTTTCCCTGAGGCATCAGATACTAAAACCTTTCAAGAATTGACAGATATAGCTAAGGAATAATATGACCCCAAGCCTTCTCTAATTCTGAGATGCTATCGTTTTTACTTGCCAATTCACGATCTAGGTGAATCCATGTTGGGATTTTTGACTAGGTTAAGGTGACTGGCAGAAGCCTGTGATTTTGGTTTAACCCTTAATTAGATCCTTAGAGTCTGTTTAGTATGTGGGATTAATGATATAACTGCGCAAAAACACCTGCTGGCTGAAGCTCAAATGAACTTTGAACAGGCACCACAACTGGCTTTACCATTGAAGAAGATGGCAAGTGGAGCATAAGCGTTGCAGAATCTTCGAATGTAAGTGGAAACCCTCCAGTCCAACTGAGCTTGGGTAACACCATTTGAGTGCAGGCAATTGCATCGCTTCACTCAGGATATATCATGAACAGAGGGACTCCAGGTAGGTCACAGCAAAACCCCAAAACAATGACAAGCCTCGGCGAAATGGTTAAATTGTCTTCAGGATACTAGCTGGCAAGCCTTTGTAGTTACTGCTGGTTTGCAGACTCGAGACTTGGACTACAGAGTTGACAAGACCAGGTTATACCCATTGAAGATAAAGTGAGAGTGATCAACGTTGCCTTGGCTCCCACATCTGCTCAGGAGCTTAGGTCATTTCTTGGGGCTAGTAAATTATTACGAAAGTTCATACATAACCTGGTCTCCATCCTGGCACTCTTGCATCATCTGCTCAAAAAAGGTCAATCTTGGAAATAAAAACTGAAAGAACTGCGGATGCTGTAAATCAGGAACAGAAACAAAGTTGCTGGAAAAGTTCAGCAGGTCTGACAGCATCTGGGAAGGAGAAAACGGAGTTAATGTTTCGGGTCCGGTGACCCTTCCTCAGGGCTTATGCAGAGCAGAAAGACCTCCAAATAGAGAAAGATACATTGGCAGTTATTTTTGGAGTCAGGAAGTCTCACCAATACTTTATGGATGACAATTTGTGATAACCACGGACCACAAACCCCTTCTTGCTCTGTTTAAAGAGAACAAGGCAGTGCCACCCACAGCTTCAGGCTGCATTCAGCGGTGGGCTCTAACACTAAGTGCTTATAATTTAGAACACTGTCTGGCAAACCGAGTAGTGAATGTGGATGCATTGAGTGGCCTCCCATTAGCACATATAACACCAGTAGGTCCTCCATTGGAAGAATCCCTTGTGATATTAAATTCTTTGGACACATTTCCAGTCACAGCTGACAATATCAGACTTTGGACACAGAAATATCCAGTCCTTTCAAAACTGAAACAAATGGTGGTGATGGGGGAAACCAAAGGGCCATCACAACTGAAATTGAAAACTGTTTGCACTGGGAGATGCCAGGTCACAGTAGAGGGTGGCATATAATTATGGGGAGCAGGAGTGATTCTGCCGAGCAAAGGTCGCCACCAGATACTGGCTAACCTCCACCAGGGCCATCCAGGGGTTTCCAAAATGAAGATGCTGGTGAGACGTTATGACTGGTGGCCAGGTCTGGATGCAAACATTGCCGCATTGGTGAGGCAGTGCTCAGAGTGCCAACAAGGGCAAAAATTACCACCAGCAGCTCCACTACATCCAAGGGAATGGCTGAGTAAACCCCGGACTTAGTTACATATTGACTATGCAGGTCTTTCAAAGTGGTTGGATGTGCATAGGGTCCATTCGTCAAACACAGGGTGGTGATAGAAAAACTGTGCTCATCTTTTTCAATACACAGAAGTGTTAGTCACAGATAAATGACCATTGTTTACCAGCAGGAAATTTAGCTATTTCCTAAAGTCAAATGGGATTCCACATTCAACACTTCTATACCAGCCATCGTTCAATGGCCTGGCACAAGGAGCAATACAAACTTTGAAGGATAGCTTGAAGAAACAGCCAGCAACCTCGCTAGATACCAAACTGTCATGGTTCTTATTTGAGTATAGGATTACCTCACATGCAACTACAGGGATAACACTGGCAGAGTTGCTAATGTGTAGAAGGCTCGGCTCCAAGTTAAGTCTGATCTTCCCTGACCTGGGGGTAATGGTGAAATGGCCAGTGCTGGACACAAGACTTCACCAAATGAGAGAGACGGTTTGATACAGGGGATGAAGTTTAGTGTAAGAATCATGAAAATGGCCCCACATGCGTAAGATGCATAGTCGACATGAGGTCAGAACCGGTAACGTATAAAGTTTGGGTAGGTGTGACACCCCTGATCAAGGACATGAACAATATGAAAACCTCAAATTCACAAACAGTGCTGGAGCACAACATGCTTTGCCCCTCAGAACAGTTGGAAAGGAAGCCAGAACCCATGGGTTCACGCTCTCCGTCAAGTGTTGATTAGTTTTCAAAATCATGGATGGACATAACGGATGTAGCTATTTTTGCCAAAGGAAGAAGAGAGTGGAATTCTACTGAGCCATTCCTGGCGCAAGAGGTGAGCTCCCATGCATTACACGCTGCTTGGATTGAATGCCGAGTTGGAAGAACATGACCCGGTGCTAAATTTCCCCAGAAGGCTCTCAAAGTAAAATGACCGAGCGATGTCCTCAGACTCAAAGGGGGAGGGATGTGGTGATTGTAATAAGGTCAGCCAGGTGGAGCTCATACAATATGAGTTCCCTGATTGGGGTGGTTAATCGGGCCTAATCAGGGAGCCCTGGCTGACAGATGAAAAAAGGGAACGTCAGAGATACGGTCACTCTGATAGTTGACTTGGAGTGAGGCAGTACTAAAGTCAAGGACTCTCCATGAGTAAATAAAGGGTGACTTGGTGACGGGATACCAGCCTCTGTGGAGCTATTTCAATAAAAGAAGCATAAGGGAATTTAGGATGAAGGAATATGGAAGCAAAGCAGCGTATGTGATTAGGTCAACTTGAACATGTGAACAATGAATGCTGAAGGATCTTTTTCACTGTCTAAATCCCCAAAATTAATCTAACAATGATTACTTTATTTCAAAGCATTTAAGAGGCTGACTCTCCTGCCTCCCCTCTGTCCCAGTGGTAGGCAGTAGGAACACATGTCCAGGGCCAGATACAGAGCTGTTTCCTTCACAGGCAGTTGGCCAGGATGAACATGCCATAAAAAGTGCATCCTCTGGCAGGCAAACCAGTGCGAATATAGAAGAGGGCACCTCATGCATATCTACAGGTCTTTAAGACCTGTCTTCTGCCCTTGAGGTATTTTGCTTGCTGTCACATTACAGTTGCCAGAAAGAGCAAGGGCCTGAAGTTGAACTGGGGAGAGAAAATCATTTATCTATCTTGTGCCACAATGATCTCAAGTGACCTCCTGGAACATCCCACAGGCTCTTGTCTACAGGGGCCTCTGTTTCAGCCCAATGCCTGGCCTCCAGACACCCCTGGGATTTGATGCCTGAAAGGCCAATGAGTGGCACACATCCTCCTTCACCCATTAAGCCTTGAGTCTGTTGTGAACAAAATCCCAGAAATTCTTGGTCAATATAAAATGGGCAGTCACCTGGTGAAACAGATATCCTTTTTTCCTGATTTGTACTCTTAGTAATCGGACTTACGGACAAAGCACCAGCACACATTTTATAAAGTGTTAAATCAGAACAAGTCTTTTTATTTCCTGTGATGAATATATAGATCCAATGAAAATGTTGTATAATCAATCAGAAATATTCTCATTCATAGTTAATATTAAATTCTGGCAATTTTGTTAAAATAATACAATCCTGCCTGTCATTACATCTATTATAGACCCCGGCCTCCATTGTTATGTGAATCCATAACTAGCCTGAAAATGAGCTAATCACTTGCAATTGGAGAGGGTCTTCTTGTCAGGCTAATTGTCAGGCAATGCTGGAGAACAGGAATATCAAAGATATAACTACAATCTATAACACAGTAAGTTATTTTCTCCCTGTAAGCAATCATAAGAGTGTATGTAATACGGAGACATCAGCAACCTGTGCGTATATGAAACTTATGTAGAGAAGAATTTATACCACTGGTGCACCAAAACACATGGCAAAATGTAAAGGTACGCTTCAAGGAAAGAACGGAGGCAGTTGAGTGAGCCTAGTACATGAATGCAGTGCATTCAATCTGTTGCATTCAAACTGATGAAGTCTCCCCTGTTCCAGTGCCTGGGCAGGAGCAGCAGATCCACAACATCCAAGTTCAGGAGTAAATTATTCTTGGTGCAGGCCAACAGCCTGGGTAACTCAGAACAGATTCCCCCAGTGGCAGCCATACCAGTGCCACAAACAAGGAGGATGCTCTTTGTACTGACTCCTGATTGTTGGCTGAAGTTTTGGAATTGCTGCTATAAAGCAGCTGTCACAAATGGTGGAAAGGGGGAGGCAATGGCCTAGTGGTATTATCGCTGGACTGTTAATCCAGAAACCCAGATAACATTCTGGGGACCCAGGTTCAATTCCCGCCACCACAGATGGTGGAATTTGAATTCAATAAAAATATCTGGAATTTAGAATCTAATGATGACCGTGAACCGATTGTTGGAAAAAACCCACCTGGTTCACTAATGCCTCTTAGGGAAGGAAACGGCCATCCTTACCTGGACTGGCCTATGTGTGACTTCAGACCCACAGCAATGTGGTTGAGTATGAACTGCCCTCTGGGCAATTAGGGATGGACAATAAATGCTGCTTAGCCAGTGATGTCCTCATCCCGCTAATGAATGAATAAGAAAAAAATCTGAGGATTATGCAGGGAAGTAATGGTTATGTAATATGGGTGTCACCAATGTTCAAAGACTCCTGTGACCCCAAGAATGCTCTGATCTGCAGGGGTCTGAGCTCTAGCTGCATTGTCTTGTCTCTGGAAACTCCTGCAATTTGGCACCTAAAATATTAATGAGCAGGAAAATAAGGCTGGGAGATCGGGGTGGGTACACAAACCCTCACCCTACACCCAGTTGATTTATATCTTAACTCTGCCTCTAATGTAACTCCAGAAACTTGAATTCTGGTTCACTCACATTTACATGGTGACTTTGAAACATTTTTAAATCTTTACTTTGTACAGTTACAAGTAGACTGGTGAACATACATAATTTACAGTTGCGGCCAAATGGCCTAAGCAACTAGGACCAACCTCAAATTTGATAAACAATCGGACAGTTGTTATGACACAAAACTCATTAAGAGGTACTCAGCTAGAACAATAGGGAGAGACATTATGTTTGTGTATTCCCCAGTTTCAGCCAGACCCTCCTTTGCACCACGGAGTAATCATATCTTGAAAAGCAGGTGGGTATACCTGGGATGAATGGCCTAACGTCATTGGCTGCTGTGACCCCTGCTATGTGACCTCATTGGCTGAAGCCAGAGAACATTCCAGAAGGGCTCAAAAAGTGGGTATCTAAGGGGACACCTGGCAGCCATTCCCTCAGCGAAGACTCTGTGTGAGACCCACCCTTGTACCAAGAAGACCGCTGTGTGCACCCATCAACAGAACTCAGTGAATTGAATCCAGGAGTCTTGTCAAGTTCACCAGAGCAGATAGTAAATATGTTTTTCAGGCAGTCAGCCTAGTTTGGGGAAAAGTTAATTTAATTTGTGGCATAAGAATAGTTTCTTTAACTTGTGAGCGTTTTAATAAAACTAAGTTTGAACCGCAATCCTTTGTTTGTTTCATACAGTATGAGCAGCTGGGTAAACACATTTTATGAGTAATAACTTGGTCCAACTTTCTTTTTAGAATGTTTCACGGACAACACTAATCTCTGAAAACAATGATCCCCACTTTCTTGGCAATTACAGTGAGGGTGATTCCATCACAAACAGCTTCTGGTCTGCATCCACCAATATCTGAATGAATAATATGGGAAGTGAAAGTCGTACTCCACTACTTTTCCTCTTAACTGTAAGTCCTGATTTTTATCACAATGTGTTTTGTGATACTGGAGCCAGACAAGCATTCGTAATCTGATTGTAAATCAAACCCTTCTGATTTCCCCTGTTGGTAAGGAATAAAATACTAATTGGGAAAAAGAAATGCACCCACTATGACAAGTTCTGGAATCAATCAGCATCTTATCTTCACCACTGTGATTCCAGTAACCTGAACTGATAGGAGAAAATAGAGAAAATATAGATCATAAATGTTGCATCTATCAGAGGATAATCTTGCTTGTTAACCTAAATGTTAGGACATTGGTAAGAATCACCACTCTACATTTACTCTCTGTCCCTCCCAAGCAATTACTAACCCTCAAAACCTGACCAAGTTCAAAAACAAAGATAGCTCTACAGTATCGAGTACTGTCTGATGTTACACTCACTCTTTCTGCTGAAAATTATTGGCTAGATATCCTTGGGCTTTTGGGCAAAATGGACAATGTGGTATTGAGTATTTATTATACTTTGTAGCTGGTATCTAGTTCTGTTAAGGGACTAGATACCAGTTTTATTGAATTTATTGTGTGAGTCGTGTGTAAGATGGTACATGTTAGCACCTGTATTGTGTAGTTTCCCCAGATACCCTATAACTTTAACTTACATAAGATTACTTCACGTTGACAGCACAGAATCAGGACATTTGGCCCAACTGGTCTATGCTAATTATATTATTGCTTATACTTCATAACAGTCTCCTCCCACCTGATGTTGTTTAACCTTATTAGCATAGCCTTCCATTCCTTTCATATTCCTAGCCCCTTCTTTAAATGTATCAATTTTATTCACTCCGATTATTAGTAAGTTTTATATTCTAACTACTGTTTGGGTAAAAATGTTTTTCCTGAAGTCCTTATTGGATTAATTACTGACTTTAATACTTCTAAGTCTCCCTAATTTTTTGTTCCCCTACAGCAGGAATACACATTGAAACATCAAAGCCAGGAGCAGGACTTTAATCCTGCTCCACTATTCAACATGGTCATGGCTAACCTCTATTTCCATGTCATATTCCCACTTTCACCCAATATTCCTTGGAATTTTCCAAGTCCTGAGGAAAAACGAAGGCGAGACAAGAAGTGGGTAGCTCTGTACCGCACCGCCCCCAGCCCCCACCAATGTTTACTTACCATCTCAAAGAACGAGGAAAATTACAGCACAGGAACAGGCCCTTCGGTCCTCCAAGCCTGCGTCGATCCAGATCCTCAATCTAAACCGGTCGCCTATTTTCCAAGGATCTGTATCCCTCTGCTCCCTGCCCATTCATATATCTGTCTAGGTACATCTTAAATGACGCTATCGTGCCTGCCTCTACCACCTCCGCTGGCAACGCTTTCCAGGCATCCACCACTCTCTGCGTAAAGAACGTTCCACGCATATCTCCCTTAAACTTTTCCCCTCTCACCTTGAAATCGTGTCCCCTAGTAATTGAGTCCCCCAGTCTGGGAAAAAGCTTCTTGCTATCACTCTGTCTATAACTGTCATGATTTTGTAGCCCTCAATCAGGTCCCCCCTCAACCTCCGTCTTTCTAATGTAAATAATCCTAATCTACTCAACCTCTCTTCATAGCTAGCGCCATCCGTACCAGGCAACATCCTAGTGAACCTCCTCTGCACCCTCTCCAAAGCATCCACATCCTTTTGGTAATGTGGCGACCAGAACTGTACACAGTATTCCAAATGTGGTCGAACCAAAAATCCTATACAAGTCTCCTTTGCACTCTTCTCCTGCTTCCTCTACCTCAACATTGACCCTGTTGGTTACCATGAAGAATTGCTCTATTGAGATTTTTTGTGGCAGGAGTTCACTCCCTCTCGGATTCCCATCCTCCTAGCTGGACACTCTGCCTCCTCAGTGGATGATGCCCATAGCAGGTGAACCTGTCTGTCTGAAGAGTCAGTCACCCACATGCTTTCTTTAATCACCACATCCCACATCCTCTCAGTCTATTTCTCAATCCATTCAATTCCAAGAGCCAGATGGCACAATGGAGGTTGTACCACCAAACCCCTGCACATTAACTACCCCTGCTCAATGCAAATCAGTCTGAGAGCTCTAAAACTGTTTTCCTGTGAAGACAAACTGCCTAGCTTCATGATTGTCAAATATAGCAATGGCGTGAGTTGTTGTACCAGGGCCTGTCCTCCATCTACAAGGCACAAGCCAGGCGAGTAACAGAACATTCTCCATTGACCTGGGTACGTGCAGTTCCAACAACACTCCAAGTGCTCAGCACTATCAAGGGCTGTTTGCTTGGCACCCCATTCACAACCTCAAACATTCATGAAACCACCACCAGCAGATAGTGGCAGCAGTGTGCACCATCTGTGAAATGTACCTCAACAACTTGAAAAATGTGATTTGATAAGACTTTGCAACCCCCTGATCTCTAACGCTTCGAAGGACAAAGACAGCAGATGTATCCGAATCTGTCAGTTTTCCTACAAATCGTACATCATCTTGAGTTGGAACTTTATTATCATTCCTTTAGTGTCACTCATTGCCAGACCTATTAATAAAGAAAATCTCTTTTGCACCTTTTTCAAGCGGCTCTATATTCTTTAGATAATATTAAGACCAAAACTGTGCAATGTGGCCTAAATAAGGTTGGATAATTCTTACATTTATATGAGTTGGGAATTAAAAATGAAAAACGTGGAATATTGAGGCTATTTGAGCATCTTAGCAATCCAAGCATGCAGACCATCCAAAACAAATCTTCAAGGTGTTTGCAGATTAGATCTCCATGGATTTAAACAAAAATCTACTTGCCCTTTCCAACATAATTTATCATATGTTCTGCAAATAATCAGGCTACAGTCAAGCTTCTTTAAGAATTTTTCCTTGTGTATACAGTAAAAGGTAGCCCAATTCTGCCAGCCAGAGGGAGGGAGATTTACATTTTACCATGACAGATGAGCAGTAGGGAGGCAATCCTGGAGGTGGTCCATGCATCATCAATCTGCAACAGACAGCAGAAAAGTAGAGTAAATCCTCCTTCAATCCTTATAATACTTCTGATACATTAAAACAAATGGACACCCTCAGCTTGGAATCCCCACAGTGCTGCAGAAGATGCAGTGGAAATAAAACATTCTGAACTTATCTTTGACACGAGCTAAACTCTCTTCCTACAGGGAATCATGTTGGCTACCATTAAAATATCACAAGGTTTAAAGAACCAATTTAGCATTTATATTTACCAAAGTACTAGTAGGGAGTGGGGTGGCGGGGAGCCGGGGGGAGGGGGCGGGGTGGTGGGTGGTGGAGATGGAATCCTCCTGTACGTAAATTCATTCGATTCCTCTTATTTTAAATCCTGGGTAGAATTCATTCAAGCCTTTTGCATAGGAAAAAATTCCTTGTATAGGGTTATTACAATTGTACATTGGAAATTTTCAACCAATGCTGATGAAACTAGATTGTGAATTTAACTTGAAGGTATTACAAATCCATAAATCATCTGGGTTGAAAAAGATTGGAGAATATCAGAACTCCTTCATTGGCACCTAAACTATTATTTGTCCTGGAAATGTATTCACGTTAGCTGAGCTGCAATCAGTGCAGACTCATTTATTTCCTTTATGCTCAGATCCTGTAATGTAATCTGCATTTAAATCCACGCTGACAGATTGAATTCATTTGCTGCATTGTACTGTGGGAAGAACCACTTAGTTTATGGGTAGACACAAGCGTATATACATACCAGAAGCTGTGTTCACTTTTAACCATGTATGTGTCCATCTGCAAGTTAATTGAACCTTTTTCACAAAAGGTTGCTGAGAAAAGAAGTGAACGCTCTCTATGGGCAGGATGCAGCTGAAAGATGGAGCCTTTAGTCCACAGCCAATTTGTCCAGTCAAGAATTCATGAGAGTAACACAAATCCAAATTGTAATAACTTAGCCAAATTATGACAATTGTGGATCATAGAACCAATTTTGCGCAGTTTAAATTTTATTAAGAGAAATGCTGGTCCTTACAGATAAAGCGCTGAGTGATTTCTTCTGCTCCAGCTGCTTGTGAAGTAGGAATTGCATAACATACCTGTTTAAGCAGAGTGGCAGTGTAATCAATCCTCATTGCCTTTTTATCTGTGAAATAATTGTGCTCTGGACATGAAGGTCAATGGTTGACCTACTTGCCACTACCAGATTAACCCAGTTACATTCAGACATCTGCCAGCACAGAAGCAAAGAGAGTGTGGTCAGCTTGTTAGCTGGGCGGGGAGGGAAATACATCTGTTGTACCTGAATGAAGGAATGGTCATCGAGCAGGGGACAATTGCTCAGAGCCACCCCCATCCTTGCTTTAGAAATTCATACCCACTCTACAACCACCACACCGCGAAGCTCCCACCCACCAAACATCATTTACCTTTGCCCTGGATGATTAAAATTGCCAACTGAAGATTCCACTCAATGATATATGATTGCATTCATGTCAGCATCCAGCTTTGTATGTGCTAGTCTGTGAAATACAGCTGAACATGCAGGCTCACCAGGTCCTCCTTTATAAGCATTCGAAAGGAGATTGTCCAAAATTACTCTAAATGGGGATAGTTAAGTTGTTGAACATGCAGACACTGTAAGGGTGGTTTAGCATCTGAATTCTCGGAACCAGTAAGGTGATAATCTATATTTCCAAGTGCGAAAAAATGTACTTGGGAACATTACTTACCAGTGATTGTGACAAAGCTCTGCTCCCATTTCTCTTCTAGGTTCAGCGACAGTTCCTTAAGGGAGATTGGTAGACATCTTGAACAGATCTGCACCAGGACTACAGTCATGTAGGTATGTGCCACTTTGATGAATCAGGTGCATTTAGCTTGCTCCTGCAAAATTTGCCAATCCCTCCAAGGCCTTGGCACTTCATAAATGTTATGCACATTCAGGCTTCCTCTTCTGGCCCGTCTGTTTCATACTTCTACAAGGTAAAGTGTTGTACTTTACCTGTTGTAATGATTCCCACCGATGAGATATAATTAATGTAAAGGTTAATTTGAGGACAGTCCAGAGCAGGCTACATTGTCATGAAGATGTGAAACCTAACATTGTTCTCTGGTTTTAATTTTTCTGGCTTTTTGCTTAAAAGTTTGTTGCAATTCAGACCTCATGTAGTTTGAAGGTCACTGAGGCAAAACAGCCAAATTAAATGACAGGAAGATAGATCTGTGCTCTAAGTAGAGTAAAATACGATGTTGATCATTGATCATGCAGAAGTCAGGTGAAGCTTACTCTCAAATTCAGTTTCACAAGTGAACAGAAACTGCAAGATTGCTTAGGTTGAAGCTCATTGGAGGATTTACAACGGGCATTACAGTGCCTTAATGCAAAAGAAAATAATCATCTGATTTATCTGGAATATTAAGAGGTAACCAAAACAAGGGTCTGTGATATCTATAATCCACAAATGGTAAATTAAAGCTTTTCTTCTGAGAAGAGCTGAGGGTGAGGAGAAATCTCCAAATGGATGGAACTGCTGTTACCTACAGAAGTAAATATTTTTCAGACTGATTTATTTTACAAGACAATACTTGAGGAAAATAAGAAATAAATTTGAATGTATAATCTGCATGATTACAGCCTAAATTGTTTAGTTATTTTTTTTTAAGAATCTCCGTTATATGCAACAAAGCTTGTTGTTCTAAAAGGAAGTGAAATTATAAGCATGGGAGTTGGGACATCATGCTGAAGTTGTATAGAATGTCGGTGAGGCCTCTTCTGGAGTACTGTGTGCAGTTTTGGTACCCTGTTGTAGGAAGGATATTATTAAATTGGAGAGGGCTCAGAAAAGAATTACCAGGATATTCCTGGAAATGGAGGGTTTGCGCTTTAAAAATAGGTTGGATATGCTGGGACTTTTTTCAGTGGAGCATAGGAGGTTGAGGAGTTACCCTATTGAGGCTGATAAAATCATGAGGGGCATAGATAAGGTGAATGGCAAAGGTGTTTTCCCCAGGGCAGGGGAGTCCAAAATTAGGGGCATATTTCTAAAGTGAGAGGAGAAGGTTTTAAAAAGGTCATGGGGGGGAGCAGCTTCTTTACACAGAGTGGTTCATTTATGGAATGAACTATCAAAGGAAGTGGTGGAT
The DNA here is from genome assembly GCA_024137785.1 of Ginglymostoma cirratum. NCBI lineage: Eukaryota > Metazoa > Chordata > Chondrichthyes > Orectolobiformes > Ginglymostomatidae > Ginglymostoma > Ginglymostoma cirratum. The sequence continues at coordinate 44,981,873 of JAHRHZ010000283.1, forward strand.
GCAGGTACAGTTAGAACATTTAAAAGACATTTGGATAAGCATATGGATAAAAAAAGGTTTAGAGATATTCAGGCCAAATGCAGACAGGTATTTACAGGGACTAGTGTATTTTGGGAACATGGTCAGCATGGACTAGTTGGACCAAAAGTTCCATTTCCATGCTGTATGACTCTATAGTTTTATTTGTTAAAACAAAGTATCTGGAATTCTTTTTAAATCTTAATTGTCACTAACCAGATCATAAGGACATTTCTCATCCTTTGACTGGCCCTCTGAGACCTTCCATTCTCCTTATCCTAGATCAGATCTTCCCCATGTAACGGTACACCTTCGCCATGACTAACAACTCCTTCACTTTGACACTCGGGACCTTACTTTCAGCAGTACAGAACCGCCCTTAAGCCCCTCATTTTGCATTTCCTGACTGCTCCCCTTCCCCACTTCCACCACCAGAACCAAGATGTCTGTTTCTTATGTCACTCAGTTGACTCAACCCCACTTGTTCCCATTCCTGAAAAGCCTGCGGTCTCTGTTGGTGCACTTGCTACAATCCCCGCACTCCAAAATCACCCCGATGTTTCTGATCCTCCATCCAAGCTGCCAATCTCTTTCTCCTCTCCCCATGCTGCAAATGTCCACAAAAACAACCTCTCACCTGAACTCCAAATGGACAAACCCAAATGCTGTACACTTTGTCAAACTTATGCATCACTGACTTAATCTTGAAGGCGGGGCTTCAGTTTTTGAAAAGCTGCAAGGTTATGGGCTAGAGATAAAAGGTACTGCTTTTCTGGAGTTCAACAGAGTGGTTAAGGTGATGCGAGGGCATGGACAATTGTGTGGAAATGGGAAAGTTGTAAGTGGTCAAGTCAGTGGCAGAAAGTTACTAGAATGGGAAACTCATCCAGTGAGGGAAGCTCATTGATAACCTTAATTGGTTACTTGCATATAATTCAAATGCAATTTGATACAATTTAATCCTGCCTTCCTGATTCAGTGAAACTCTTACTTTTCTGGTCTGTAACAATAATCAACACAGTGAAGCCAGGTGAATTGTTGGTAGCTTCCTTGCCGCAGAGTTGATGTGAATCTGTCTCCAGCAAATATTTTACCTGTATCGTAAACGCTTATGTTATCCATTGTTAAGAAACTAAGCATGGATATTGTAGCATTGATGAATCTAACAGGTGTTTATTACGGCTATTAGATACAAATATTGGAGTACAATTGGTCAGCATGCATCAAGTGATCCCAAGGTAAGATGGGGTATGAGACCATTTTTCCCTCAGGTCACATTCTATGAACCAGTGATGATACATTGATATTGATGCATAACACAACAACAGACATTTGTACTTCCAGAAGACTGAGTCACTGTTTTGTCTTGGCGACATTTTTCTGTACAAAAATCTGCTGAGCTCATATAAGGTAACGGTGGAGGTTAGATAGACCTTAGGTTTAGGGTAAAAGTTCGGCACAACATTGTGGGCCGAAGGGCCTGTCCTGTGCTGTAAAAAAAAAGACCTGGGGTCTCAAACAGGACATTGAGAACCTAGAGTACTAGTTTTAAAATTAAAATATAAGGCAGAAGTGAATGAAAGTCTTGGTCCCTAAAGGGAGGGCACTGATGCAGCTCCCAGCAAGCAAAGGGAGAGGCAGTCACAGCATAGGTGTTACTATGGTGGTTGGTTAGCACAGTTGGCTGCACAGCTGGTTTGTGAAGCAGAGTGATGCTAACAGTGTGGGTCCGGTTCCCACACTAGCCGAGGTTACCATAAAGGATGTTGCTTCTCGATCTGTTCCCTCACTTGTGGTGTGGTGACCCTTAGGTTAAGCTTCCAGCAATTTTCTCTCTCTCTAATGAAAGAGCAGACATTAAGACTGTGAGAT
>JAHRHZ010000283.1:44984162-45039504 GCA_024137785.1 Ginglymostoma cirratum
AACCCTTCATCAGAAATTTCTGATGAAGGGTTTAGGCCCGAAACGTCAAGTTTTCCTGCTCCTATGATGCTGCTTGACCTGCTGTGTTCATCCAGCCCCATGCTTGTTATCTCGGATTCTCCAGCATCTGCAGTACCTTTTATCTCTGATACATTAAGACTGTGGTGACTTTAGAAGTCATCAGCCTATTCTTCTTTATCCTTAAGTATGGGAGGTAATACCTCACCTAACTGCATCTCAGATCTAAGCTCAACCCATTGATGGTACCAAATGACGTGAAGAAGAGATGTCCTCTCCCTGGACTTTGGAGCGTCTCTTTTGCCCTGGAGCAATAGATATTTAGTTGCCAAGGTTTAAACTTGAGCATTGTAAAATATGATTCTGGAGCTCTTAATATTCTTATAATTATTGTTTTAGCTGTATTTATCATTATAATGCAGTAATTCTTTGTGTTTTCTAAAAACAGCACCTCTTCAGTAGATCCTTTATGATGGTCTATGCTCCAGTAGTTGTTATTAGATAAGCTGAGACAAAGCAAAGACAAAAGAAGACTGAAGCAAGTGAACTGCCTCAAATAACCCTTATCCAGTAACTCACCTGGTAAAGGTGGCAAATACAACAAGGTACCAGGAATGATCATCTGGACAAATGCTGCACTGAGCTTCCTTAAAAAGTCTTCAAACAGTTTCCGATTCTGTTGTAATACTGGCTGCTCTTTAAATATGATGCCTGCTCCTACATATCCATCAGGTGATGCAGGTTTCATGAACATCGGAGTTGTCTTCTACCTTGTGAACCAGCAAGTCAATTGGTGAAGCAAATGTAACATTAACCCCTCATGATCTGGTCAGCCCACATCACCTACATTCATGAACTTTCTACCACGTACTCAGCTTCAGCCACCTGCCACAGACTAGATCACAATTAGTTCCCAGCCTGCTGACAACTGCCACAATGGTACAATTAAATCCAGCCTAATCAGCATTCGTGAGATGTAGATGTATTGAAAGTTGGAATCCACCAATAAACAGCATGAGGTCCAATTCACTGCAGATGTACTGTCTATGTTGCATCTCATTGTTGAGAAACCAAGATTCCGACTCTTTTGAACTTAATTCTCTCCTGCACGCCAGGATTCTCAATCTTATAGGTTCCATTAAATTCTTCCCTATGGTGCATCTGAATTAGTAGAGGAGAGGGACAGATTCTACAAACTCAGAAAATCCCTCTTCATTTTTATGTGTTCCCTGTCTGTGAAAAACATGCACCACAAACCTAGCAATTAGAGGTAGTAGGAAGTGCAGATGCTGGAGTCTGAGACAACACAGTGTGGAGCTGAAGGAACACAGCAGGCCAGGCAGCATCAGAGGAGCAGGAAAGTTGACATTTCAGATCGGGACCCTTCTTCAGAAACTTAGCAATTAGCTGTGGAACAGGAATTCCAGCAACCTCTCAGCCTTTAAAAGGCTGCAGCTTGCTATTACGGGAAGTGTTACTTTGTGTAGTTGAAGAAAGGTTACTACGTGACCAAGAAAAACAGGAAAAATTTTGAAGAAAATCCCTTCCCATGAGGAGATCCTACTGCAGGACGGGGGAGTTAAAAATGGTGGCTTGATTTGGAGGGAAAAGCAACATCCTGGCGAAGTCAGAATTCCAGTCTGTTTGAACAGAGGTCTCTGAGAGGATGAATGAAGTCTCCCAGGTCTATCTGAAGACAGATGAATGAGTCATTAAAACTGCCTCATTAAAGTTCACTGAAAATGCTTGAGGTCAGAGTGTGAATGAACATTTGGGGCAGACATTTTGTACAGTACCTTATTATGCTGCTATGCTACTTATTTTTCCCTGGCTTTTTGAATGCTGATGGAGGACAGATCCTTTTGGAGGGGGTACTAGATCTACACTTTTGGCCTGAAATACAGGCACACAATGTATTCTCAAATGCCGAAAAAAATCCCCACTGCCACTACCATCTAGAAAGACAAGGGAAGCAAATATATGGGAACACCACCACCTGCAAGCTACTTACCATCCTGACTTGGAAATACATTGCTGTTCTTTCAGTGTTGCTGGGTCAAAATTCTGGAATCCCTACCTAACAGTATTGTCAATGTGCCTATTTCCAATGGTCTGCAGCAGTTCAAATTGGCAGCATACCACCACCTTCTCAAGGGAAATTAGGGCTGAGCAATAAATGCTGGCCAAGCCAGCAACATCCACATCCCATATAAAATATGTCGATAAAGACAAACTACAAATACAACAACTGTGAAATAAGAACGACAGCACAGACCAGTCAGTATCAGTGAAATGACAGCTTATGGTATTTTGCTTGTGCATTCTCCTTAGAACTATTGATTATATTGGTCAAGCTAGTGAGCAAATTAATGTTTGTTCTATTCTTCTACAAAAAAAAGGCAGCTCATATCTTTCAATGAAATCATGAGCATTAAAGGCACAAAATTTATTTTCAGGGTGGATTGGCACAGTCTCTTTCTTTAAAATTGTTGATTTTCAAAGTCTAATTCAGGCCAAAATATGATGAATTTTGTCCTTGATCACAGAACTAACCCCATTGTTGTATGCTTGTTCCTAATTATAAAAATTATGTTGCAATGCTATTTGAGAATTTTCATGCAGAATGTAATCAGTATCAGTTCTGACAGAGATTTCATTGATGCCATTTCAGGCTTCTACATTTCAAAGCAAGTTCAAATAACTTGCTATAAAAGGAATACTGTGCAATCTGTGATGAGAGGAAGTTTAAAAATGAGCTCCTGTAAAATCTGATCAGATGTATTTTTAGGCGCTGTCACATATGTGTTCATAGAGAGACAGATGAATGTACTGATAGCAACTCAAAATAAATCTTCTTGGGTCTAGAAAAGTAAATTGCTAAAGTCAATACTGCCGTTTGATCTAAGTATTGAAGTTGAAGGCTTGCTTCCACCTCATATTTTGCAGATCATAGTTGATAGGTTGAGGCAGAAACCTTAGTTTCATTCCATTTCAGAGTTAATACAGTTTGTCAGCACTGCCTCAAAATATATGGATGACACACACTGGATGTTGGTCAAACAAGGAGAAAATTAATGAGAGGGTCAGGTTACATTCCCTGCATCCCTCATAAATTTACCACTGGTTACTTCAAAATGAAGTGATATATGCAAACACGCTGGAGAAAACTTCATACACTCTTCTGCAATCATACAGTTTTCACATAAATTTCCTTTGTTAGAAAATTGATAGCAATGTGAAATGCTCGGTACTTAGTGGAAAGTTACTAAAGTGAGGCAAAGCCAGCATCACAAAAAACCTATATAACAAATATGATATCAGGAAACTAGAATTTATTTTTGGTAAGTTTTACAAGCTTTGAAAGCATTATTTTTCTTTCAGTCTACAATTGCTCCAAAGGGCAGGTCCTTTTTTTCCCATTTGCAGTTAAAGAGTTCTGTCAAATGAGATTCCTAATGCCTGGCTCAGACTGACTTTTGTCACACAATCTTTCAACACCCACATCGCTATATGTGCACTTGGGCTTGTCGGCACCCGTCTCATTCGATTGCTTGGCAGGAGAGGCAGAAGTGCTTGGCACTGCCAGGACATTCCTGCATTAATGCCTGGTGCCAATGCCATATTTAAATCCAAGCTGCATCCTACTTCAGATGCAACAAGTCAGGAATTGCCCCTCACACAGTCGTGCTAGATGTTTCAGACTCAGAATAGAAAGCTTGCAGCTCACGTCCTGGACAGGGACCTGCAGGTGTTGGCGGATCCACGGTGAAGAGGACCATGGTTTTTCTAGTTGACAGCCACAGGTGGCCACAGCACTAGACCAAGCCAGACTGAGCTTAGGGTGCAGCATGGGTCAGTGCTGGGCTCCAAGTGAAGCATGATCCATAGCTGTGTAGATAAAAGCCAATGATCTTTTGCGCGCTGCAAAAGTAATTACCACAATTTCTCTCCGCTACTTTATATTCATAGAGCCAGCACTCATTTGAATTCTGCCACTGCACACCCCGCTCACCATGGCTCAATAACACTTGTGCATCATATCCACTCAAAGTCTCCCATCCACCTCATCCCCCCAAAATGCGAACCTTTCCTGGTCTCCCACTCACTGAAAATTTTAGCGGGGTTATATCTAAGGGCACCTGACTAGGGTCAAGAGCCAATGTGGTTTTTTTCCTCTGGAAAGGAACTTTTCAGAGCAGTTCAGGGTTCAGCGGTTAATTTATCTCAGTCAAAGTTTAGTTTGTGCAGCTTTAAACCATAAGTATTTGGCTAGAAATCTTCAAGTTATTAGAAACTAAAACAATGTAAGCTCTTAGTTTTGTCAGTATTCATGTGACACTCCATAGTTCACAGGATAGAAACTGGGGTGAATCAGTTATTTAAAACATAAAGATTTGTTAAAGAGAGGTAACTTCTCTGGACTAAAATCTCGATAAATTAATGATTTTGGGAAACAAGTTGAAAACTTTGGGCAGATCTTCTTAACCCCAGAACAATGTAAGCAGTGGTGAGTCAGTTTGATATGCATTTCCTGTTCTACCACGCACCAAAGAGAAACCAGAGAGTGATTATTCCCAACATGAAAGTCAGAGCAGGTAACCTGGCAACCACAGCTCACTGCTGGCCTCCATCTTGGACAGCAATCTCAGGGCACATTCCATGTGCAATTAGCACCCATGCCCTTGGTCCATGGAGATTGTCACCGGACACATGCCAGCCTCACCTCTGGCGCTATCATGGTGTATCTCTAGTCCTCTTGCAAAACAGTTCTAAACTTGACTGGTCATAATGAATGGTGAAGCAGGCTTGAAGGACCAAATGGCTTAACCCTGCTCCTATTTTCCATCTTTCTAATGTTGCATTTTGGAGGGCATTGGCACCTTTCATTGTAATGCTGCTACGAGAATACTTAGCAGAGACTGGTACCCATCTCCTGATGGAGTGTAGACAAACAGGAAGCTGGAAGAACACAGCAAGCCAGGCAGTATCTGGAGGAAAGGAGAAGTCAACGTTTCAGCTAGTACCCTTCTTCAGGACTCTCCCTGGAGAAGGGTCACTGAAATCGAAACATTTTCTCTCTTCAGATGTTGCCAGACCTGTTGTGTTCCTCCAGATCTCTTTTTTCTATGGATTTTTCATGGATTCAACCATCTTAGAGAGTTCCTCTCTTTCTCTCAGTGCTCAATCACTTCATGCCCACATGGATACTCACTGCTCCTCTGTTATACCTTGCCTTCACTATTTGCACGTTTCTCCCTCATCCAGAGCTTAAAGGTTACCCAGATTGTTTTTTAATGCAGACACAAAGCCAGGCAGCTCGTCATGACTGTGAGCAGTGATCAGTCGAGGGATGGCCATGATGCTGCATGAGGACGGGGGTGGGGTGTGGTTTTGGAGGGGTGGGGAGGTTAACGCTGTGGGTTGGGTGCTGGTTTGCGATGCAGATTAATGTTAACAGTGTAGGTTCAATTCTTGCATCAGGTGAGGTCACCATGAAGATCTCACCTTCTCAGCCTTGACTCCAGACCATACTGGGCATTGCTCAAGGCCCTCGAGGCCAGGAGACCACTCTGGAATCAGCTTGAGGCCGGAGGTCCATACTGATGCCACAGCAGGCTGCCAAGAGACCGCCGTGCGTTGGTTCACCTACATTCATTTTGCCCAGGTATACAATAGCCACAGGTGCAGAACCATGACAATCTCTTTTTACATGTTTTTCACACTAATTGAGAGAAATAGCATGAGCAATACTGTCAGAGAATTTGCATTTACATTATTACAGCATATTACTGTGTCATTTGTGTGTCGGTCTATAGCCTGGTTTGTTCTCTCTTAGTGTGTAAGTAACTTTTTTTTATTCATTCATGGGATGAGGGGATCGCTGGCTAGGCAGCACTTATTGCCCATTCCTAATTGCCCAGTGGGCAGTTAAGAATCAGCCATATTGCTGGGAGTCTGGAATCATATGTAGGCCAGGCCAGGTAAGGAAGGTCGTTTCTTTCCCTAAACGACATCAGTGAACCAGATGTTTTTTTCTGACAGTTAACAATGGATTCATGGACTTCCTTAGACTCTTTAATTCCAGACATTTATTGAATTCAAGTTCTACTCTCTGCCATGGTAGGATTTGTACCCCGGTCCCCAAAACATTACCTGGGTGTCTGGATCAACAGTCCAGTGGTAATATCACGAGGGCATTGTCTCCCCATTATATAGTCATTAAAATGGTTTTGATAAGTTTTTTAATGTTATTAACTGGTTACTTCATTGTTAGCAATCGCATGTGCAGTTCTGGTCTCCTTGCTATAGGAAGGATACTGTGAAACTTGAAAGGGTTCAGAGAAGATTTATAAGAATGTTGCCAAGGTTGGAGGTTGAGCTCTCGGGACAGCTTAAATGGGCTGGGGCATCTTTCTCTGGAGTGTCAGAGGCTGAGGGGTGAGCTTATTGAAGTTTATAAAATCATGATGATGAGCATGGATAGGTCAATTAGGCAAGGTCTTTTCCCCGGAGTGGGAGAGTCTAAAACTAGTCGGCATAGGTTTAAAGTGAGAGGGGAAAGCCTTGAAAGGACCTGAGGGACATTTTTTTCATAAAGAAGCTGGTGCGTGTATGGAATGAGCTGCCAGAGGAAATGATGAAGGCTGGTACAATTATAACATTTAAAAGGCATCTGGATGGGTATACAAATAGGAAAGGTTTAGAGGGATATGGGCAAAATGCTGGCAAATGGGACTAGATTTATTTAGGATATCTGGTTAGCATGGACGAGTTGGACCGAAGGGTCTGTTTCCGTGCTGTACATCTCTATGACTCTTTCTAGCCTTTAGTAATGATCCCAGTCAAACAGCTATTTAACATGGATTGTGCAGAACTTACACCAGCTTCAGTGGAGTCAATAACTGTAACATCAACCAAAGTCAAAGTGCCTATCCAACTGGACTCTCAAGAAGCAAAGGAAATGATTATGGTCATTTGTATCTCCTCTCAACCCGAGTTCAGATCAATTGGAGACGCTGAAAAAGAAGATAAGTGAAAGAGAATGCATTTTCCTCCTCAAATTTTGAATATTCTGACCTTCTGACATTACAATAGTAGGTTACCTTATTTGAATCCTGCTCTGAATTTATAAAGATTAAAATATTTCATTTTTCAATGTATAGCCATTTAACAAATGTCACATGATTCATACAAAGCATTTTGCCTCCCATTTTTAACCAACCTATGGGTGTTCATAATTGAAGTCAATGAGGCAAATCAGTCAGTATCCACACACTTAAATTTTTTGTGACATATGAATATAGCTGCTTCATTTTTATCAATTTCCAACTAAATCAATGTTTACAGCATTAATTGGCACATTTACTGCACCCTAATATGATACGAGTGATAAATGAGACAAATTGCTCCTGACAGATGGAGAGTGGCTTCTCACAGAGAGGCCTGTTTCTGACGGCAGAAAGTGTTCATCCAGCAAGAAATGGCAGACAATCAATGTACTGAATAGACCAACTGATGCTGTGGTTTGTTCCGTATAAGATCTACAGTACAGTACTCGGCATCAAAGAAATTGCAAAATATTGACTTGTGATTGAATGACTACGTAGGGATTTCATTCAGCATGATGCATTCTACAGATTGGGATGATGATTAATTAATTGATGTCTTCTAGATCAAAAACTAATAAGTTTTTTTCAATATAATATCATTATTTGAAGCACACTGTCGTAAATTTATTCAATAGTATTAATTTATTCTCTACTATTTATTTATTCACTTCTACTCATTTATTCTCCTCTACTTTTTTATTCACTATGATTTATTTATTCACGACTTCTTATTTGTGTTTCCCCGTAAAAAATAAGGAATAATCCAGTCATCAAAAGTTGAATTGCCTAAGGCAATATACCTCCCATTAAATCTTCTATTTTGCTAGAAAGAAAATGACGCTTTGCCTTTATATTTGAGATTTCCAGCAGGGATCTCCCTTCATAATGAAACGATTGTTTAGATTAAGTTTACAAAATAAGCAGGGCATTAGATTAAGGAGAAGTGACAAGACAAGGTAGGCTTTGCATGATGCACTTTTTAGACATCATGAAATAAGACTACATTAAATATTTCCACTCCACAGTCATGACAATTGCGCTATACTGGAATGCTCATGTTTATTAGCATGAACTGGGTTTCATCATGCACATGCTACAAGGTCTCTTAAAAATGAAAGGAGACTTTGCAATGTACAACTAACGGAGTCCTAACTCTGGGGTTAAATATCCCTATTAAAATAGTCATTTTTCCAAATACATCTGAGAAATTCCTGAAATATATGCTCCATTTTGTTTTCTTGTTATTACAATTGATTACTTGAACACTTAGGCTTTCTCAAGGGAACAATTATTTCTCTCCACCAAACTCTGTCCTAATCCAACATGAACAAAGACATTCTCCTCAGTCCCTGAAATTATGCAGAAAATTGCCAGCACCCCATCTTGTGGATTGCCATCACTTGCCTTTTCTTAATGCAGTATTGTGAGAGAAAAGCTGATGTACAGTGATAAATATTTACACTTTGTTACATTATGGTCGGTTTTCCTGTTCGTGTAATTACTTATGAGTTCTCATAGCAACAGTTGAGTGATAATACCATTGTCTTCTCTCGTATAATGTTACCATGACAATTGTATCATTCAATCAGAGCGGAAGGTCTTCATTTTATTGTTGCATATCGTTGTGATTCGAATAAAGAGACTGCTAATTCAGTCTCCTTTAGTACATGGCAACTGGAAGCTTAATGTGTGTCTTAACATTACAGTGAACTCCAATATTATAAATGATTTGAGTAATGGAAAATACTTTATCATAAATAAAGTACCTACACTGGTTGTTTTAAGTATGAATAGAATGTAGCTGCTAAACAAGCCACTTTTCTAATTATTTTAAAGTTTCAGACAATCCTTCGAAGTGAAATATCAATGCATTTTTTCTGGTATAAAGTATACTTCTGGATCATAAACATTTGAACAATTTCTGAAGATTACAGAATAATGTTGTTTAAACATAATATTGTGTTAGATAGGCGTTGTCTATACAATTTCCCGTTTATTTAGAAACTACTGACATTAAGATGGCAGCACTATGATGCAGCTGGTCTCCTCATGAGCTCTGTCTATTGCCATTCTATTTTCCAATTCTCTCCCGCTTCCCCCATCCCCCGCAACCACCCACATTTATCTGTTTCTTATCTAAGACATGTCCATTTACTTACTTTCTTAATTTGCCTTCAGAAATTATTAATTCTCCCTTCGCAAGTCTGCTTTTGGTCCAAACTATCAACTCCATTCCTTCGACACCTAAGGACGTCGGTTCACTTGCTTTAAATGTTTGTTTCTTCTACATGGTCAATTTGCACTTACGTTTGAATATTTTTCTTCTTTCTCTTTAGGTTTGTTTCTTTTTAAACTTAGTTAATCTTTAATTCTTTTCAGTGCTAAGAATATGTTCTGTTATTTATTTACTAGGAAGCAATAACTGTTTCGTGTTTTCTTAACGGATGCTGCCAGTACGTTTGTTTTTACGTTAGAATTCCAATGTCTATGGGATGTTTCTTTTTTTGTTCACGGTTTGAAGTGCTCGTGGTGTCTAGCCTGACTAAACCAAAGTCATTAAACAGCCAGTATTGATCATTACTTTATACATTGAAACACAATTGTTTACTGACAAGGTTTTTGCATTTAGATAACTTTCAGTCAGTTTTATTTTTAATTCTCTTTCAGGCTTTGTTCAAATTCCTTTACATGTTCCACAATCTGCAAAAGGCATAACTATCATGGGATTTGTTTTGATACAACTGAGGCTTTCTGATTTCAGCTTTTACTTATTACCTATGCAAATCAATTATTTTGTTCAAATTAAAGATGTCATTCAGAGAATTTTAATGAACAATACTGAAAAGCATCATTTCACTTAACTTCCATATAAAAACAGGACTTCTTTAATAATATAAATCAGAAACAGTTGAAAAGAGGCATAGCACCCCATATAGGAGACTCCAAAAGTCTCTACAGGCAAGTAAATAGTGAAAGGATAGACGTGGTGTTAAATTGCTACACAATTTGAAAAGAGTTATGACTTATAAGTTTATGTGCAGGTGTACACATATATGCAGAATATCATATCATTTAGTTCAGTACTGCAAGCAATCATGTATTATTCCACAGCACATGGTGATATCTGAGAAATATATTTCATGTTAGCTGCACATTTTGTGTCGGGGGGGGGGGGTAGCTGCAGTGACCCACACACTGGGAAAAAAAACTGTACATTTTTTCTACAATGCCACATTTTATTTGCTGACAGGTCCCAGGGGAATTCAGTTTTGCCAATCGGAAGTCTAGTGATTCAACATCCCTAGAACTTCCAAATCTATTCAATATTGGGACTAGAAGACTTAGAATCATACAATCCCCACAGCACAGATAGAGGCTATTCAGTCCATTGAGTCTGCACTGACACTTGACGGGCATCCCATGCTATCCCTGTAACTCCACATTTAATGCACTAAACCTGCACATCCTTGAACTATGGGAGGAAACCAGAGCATCCAGAGGAAACCCATGCAGACACAGGGAGAACATACAAACTCCACACGCAGTCACCCAAGGCTGGATTTGAACCAGGGTCCATGGTGCTGTGAGCCAACAGTGCTAGCCACTGAGCTACCCTTGGGGCTATTAAACAACTATTTGCCATTATATATCAGAAATAGTTGTAAATTAAATTTGTACTTAGGGTATGAAGGAGATGTTTGAGACCATATTGAATGCATTGGCCATAGTCTTCCTGAATCTATATTATCAGAGATTGAATGTAAGCTGCGAGATGTGCATCAGGACCCCATGAAAATACTGATGCAAATCCTGCAAAGATGTCCTGGAGCTGAGATGATTGTTCTCCAAAAGCCATGATCACTTTCTTTTGTGGTGGGTCAACATCCACCAGTGGAAAACATTTTGCTTGTAACCCATTGATTTCAATTGACTAAAACCCTTGATGACACATTTGGTCAAATGCTGGTTGAATATCAAGTACAGTCAGTCTCACCTCATCTTTGGAACGCTGCTCTTTTCTCCATGTTTGTAGTGTGTCCCTGCTTTAAAAGCTAAGTATGCTAATGAGCAAAACACCAGGATAACACCAGCAGCCATGATAATGCCAGGCAGCAATATACTGGATAACGGACGTGTACAGAAATTGCTCTGTAACTAACTGCAAGGTATCAGTTTGTCTCCTAAGTCAGCCTGTTTGCGACTTTCAAGTAGATTCAGCCTATACTGCCTACCAATCAGAATGAGAGCGGTAATTCTGTGTCAAGCAAGACAACGAAAGTTTTCACCGAAGCTGTAATAAGGTCTGGGACTGTATGGCTTTGATAAGAATCGAGAAAATATTAGAAAATTATTGCTTTCTAGAAAATTATAAGGTGGGTTGTCAATACCAACAAACTTCCCAGAGTAGATTTTGCTTCAGTTTTATTGACACATTTACATAAAAATACAGTGAAAAGTGTTTGTTCGTCTGTTGTATGCAAATTGGCACCATGTTCCGGCGTTATCTAGAAACACTGAATATAATGCAAGATTTTACTGCAGCAGGAGTTCATCTTTCTCTCTCCTTCCTGTTCCTTCTGCGCTGCTCCTCCATTTGCTGCTGAGTCTCTGTAACAGGCTCTGGGGTCTCAGTTACAGGTCTCCGCCACCACCAGTGTCATGACTACCTCAATCATGCAACTGCTGTGACCAAGCTGAGGCATGGGGTTGGGGATACGGGCGTTCCATATCTCCTGTTCTCCATCTGACAATCCTCCAGACACTGCCACTGATCCGCTGTCCATGGTTTTCATGGATACTCCACTCCTTCAGGGGCCCAGGCCTAGCTGTGGACCTGGAGCCTTGGCTGGGGGAGTTACCTCAGGACTTGCTCCTCACTCACTTGGAGACCCCAGGCTGGGGGAGGGAGCATGTCCCGCTGTTGCTGCCACTGCCACTGGAAGACTCCTCTTTCTTCACCTGCCACTGTCCAGGTTTTAAAGAAAAGAAAACAAGGAAAAAAGAGAAAAAAAGAGAAAGAGAAATGTAAAAAGACAGAAAGAAAGAGGATGAAAGCTGACAGGAGCAGACGAGCCCTGGACTCAGGCCCTCCACTCTACACTCAGCTTGATCTCCTACAAGAGCAATCTTGTATCACCAATTTTGCATCAAGTAATTTCCAATAGATTTAAACCATAGGAAAATTATTTAACCGTTTTCACTTATGAAATTAAAAAAAATCACAGTTGATCTTCTCTGACTTTGCTTTTTTTACTGATTTGCACCAGCTAACCGGTACTTCGTGATTTACTATCCACCTCCTCACTGTGTTGTCTTACTTGTTCTCTGTTACTTGTTGCCCTATCTTTTCTCAGTTTAGCTATTCCAATTACTATCATAGTTCCTCTAAATGTCAGAATGCATGGTGCAAGGAACAAACAGATCATGCACATGCTTTAAGATGCATGCATCTAAGATGCACCCCTTTAAGACACCTGCCTTTCATCAATTGGGGATCATGCATCAAGGTACCTATCCACAGTAAGTAAAGGTTAGTGGCAGTATTGCTGCACTACAGGTGCCTGGCTTCTCTCCCTTTGCTTTGCTGTTTTTTTTTTCAAAGTTGCCAGCTGGGAACGCTGAGATATGAAAATATACATTTAATACATCAAATGCAGCATTTACAAATAGATGTGTGCATTAAAAGCAAGAGTAAGCCACTCAGTCCTATGTGTCTCCTTCACCATTCAATAAGATCATGGTTGATCTTATTACTTCACAATCTCACTTACCCCTGATAATCGTTGCTTATCTAGAATCTATCTACCACTGCCTTTAAAACATGCTCCTACCATATTCTGAGGAAGAGATTTCCAAAGACTCATGATACTTTGTGGGGAAACATTTTTTTCTCATCTCTCTCTTAAATGTAAACTCTAGTTTTAGATTCTTCCACAAGAGATAATATTCTTTCCACATGCACCAAGTCAAAACCCTTCAGAATCTTACATGTTTCCATCAGATTGCTGATTAGTCTTCTAAACTCCAGTGGATACAAGGTTAGCCTGTCCAATCTTTCATCATAAGACAATCTGCTTATTTTGTTTTAGTTTGGTAAACTTTCAAAACTGCTTCCAAGACATTTACAACCTTTCTTAAGAAGGAGCCAATAAGGCGCACAGTACTCCAGATGTGGTCTCATCAATGCCTACTGTAAATGAAGTATGATCTCTACACTTCATAATTCAGTTCCCTCCCAATAAACAATAAAGTTCTATTAGCTTTTCTAACTATTTGCTGTATCTACGTATTAACCTTCTTTGATTCATGCACTAGGGCAACCCAGATCTCTCTGATTTCAGAGCTCTGCCACCTCTCACCCTTTAGATAATAAGTTTCCTTTTTCTTTTGCTTTGCTAGAATGCACCATTTCAAATTTTCCCACATTATGCTCCATTTATCAGAAATTTTCCCACTCAATTAAGCTACCTATAACCCTTTGTAATCTCCTTATGTCTTCTTCATAATATACTTTCCTATCTATCTTTGTCTCATTCACACATTTAGCAACTATATCTTTGGTACTTCATCCAACTTATTTGCATAAATTGCAAAATGGTAAAATGCTGAGGCCCTAACATTGATCCCTGCGGCACACCACTTGTTACATCTTTGTCAACCAGAAAATGACCCATTTATGCCTTCTGTCTGTTTCCTTTAATTGATGCTACCTGACCCACTGAGTGTTTCCAGCATTTTTCAGCCTTTTTTTATTCTAGATATCCATTCAACTGCTGTGATTTCAAATTGCTCATACTGCTAGCTGTTGAACTGCTCTAATATCTAATTGCTCATGCTGATATTCATTCCACTGTTCTGTTATCCAATTCACCATGATACTGTCAAATGGATCATATAGTATCATTTCTCTTTCTCACGCCAAGCATTATTTCAATTTTTTTGAATCTTTTAAAATGCTAAGAACCCACAACATTTGATATAACCAGTGATATAGTTGCAGCAGGGCAGGAAATAGGCTATAATTCACTCCTGTCTGCACAATGGTAAGTTTAAGGCATGTACAGAAGATTGCTTTTCAATAGCTGCTTCTTGATATGCATCCCCTTTGTGAAAAAAAGTACTGACCATTTCAGCCCGAGTGTACTCTTTGCTCTCCTATGAAAATGATGCCAAAATTAATGACCCCTAACACATTGCTGCTGCTTTCCTTTCTTTTCACTACATGTACTTTTTGCAGTCATTCATTCAGTGGGAGTTATCTATATTCTACATCTGCCTTGTCAGAAATTATAAATGAGATAGAAGTCCACTCAGAAAAGCTGAAAATACCCTTATTGGCAACACGGCGAAACAAAATGTTGTTCTACAAAATTCTAATAAATTGGAAAGACAGTAACAATTTATGTGGTCAGACAATATCTGACTACACTTGACAGCTCACTGTACTGTCAGCCTGTTTACTAATCTCATTATAGTAACTAAATCACTCCATTTTTAATTCCCATTTACTTCTGAAGCATTATATTAGGCCAGATACCTAGTCAATAGAAGTATATGGAACAATGAGCTTAAGAATGTAAATCGAATTAGCAACAGTGCAGTGTCTTTTCAGCTCATTATTTGAACACAGATGCCGTTTTTATGGAGTTTTATGCATATGAAGAAACTGAAGTGGAACAAATGAGATTTAGATTTTATTATCCTTTTATAGCATTGCTTATGGGCTTATTTTAATCACTTGGTGAATCCCAACACCTTTCTCCCCTCTACCAATCCTAAACAATACACCGTATTATTAGAATGCATTACTTTTATGCAGACAAGATGGCTGTATCTGATAATCAAAATTCCCACTATTTATTGCTTAGAAGTCAAGAAAACAGAACTATTAATAGAATCTTCTGCCGGGCATTTCCTCAATTTGAAGGTCAGTTTATAGGATTAGGCACAATGCCTTCAGAAAAGCAGCCACTGAAATTATAATATTGTTTCTCTGTTTCCCCTTGCAAAGCCAATATTACAATTATGGAAAAGAGAGCCATATTTTTACCAATTTCCTCAGTTGCTGTTACGTTTCGCTCTGCATTTTCTTTGGTGATTTTTATTTTGTTCAGCCATTCTATTGCATGTTCTGTTTCAGCAGTTTTGCTTGTACATGCTTTCAAATCTTAATATCACATGTTTATTTGTTATCTCAGCTCTGTCACATTGCCAGGCTTTTTGAAAATGACTTGGTAAAACAATATGCCAGTTTAATTGTGGTAGCTGGGTGTATAATCCTTTGCAGTTTTGGATATTCAATAGCACTAGTGAGGTATTGTTTTGTTTGCCGTATCAAATTGAGATAGTTGAAGGTTGAATGAAGGAAAAGGGGAATACCTCTTCAATGAACTGAGATTCATTTACTAACAGTATTAGTAGCTTGTTTCCAGATAGGGAGGGTTGCAATGGGCATGTTTGGTTCACACTTACATGACAAGTATAGCTCAGACTACACATCTGCTTAGGTGGTATTGTTTAAAGACAATGAAAGGAACAAGGTACTTCTGATGCTTAACAGGTCTCACTTCATGTTTCCTTTGTGTTTCCTTTAAATTTTATTCTACAGACCATTGTGATAGATGAAGCTAAAAGACAGTTTACAAGTCTTACTGCAAACCAATCAAAGATAGTTCAGAGTTATTTCGTAAATTTCAATGCAATTGAACACTGTATTTGTGCTTTGAAAATGGCAGAGATCAATACAATAGTAAAAATAGTCTCAGCAGATTTTCTCCTTAGTGCGTTCTTTTATAGGCACCTCTTCAAGAAGTGCAACTCCTTGCAATGAGTTTCAGCAGAAATCAATGTGTCAATTTTGGCTAGTTTCATGGAAGGTTTCTCTCCATGTGTCCTACTAAGTTTTCTCACACTATCGTCACAAAATTCATCCCACACCACTATGGGTCCCCCTGTGTCATATTCTCCCATTTGCAACAGACAGAAGTAATGGTCACTGCCAGAACTTCTGGGATTCCTGGTGCTGGTGCCATCTCTAAAGACTAGTTGTGTATCCAGCCGAACCCTGGCAGTCTGCTGCTGCCCATGTGATTCCTGTAAATTGCCTTGGGCATATCAAACAGGGAGATCCAGGTGGACTGGAGTGGTGTGCAGCTATTGTCAATGAAGAGTGCCAAGAGATGTTGGTGCCTGGTGTTCAGGAGACAGCACCGGAGGAGCAAGTGGTGAGCTGGAGTCCTCAGGTAGCCACACGGACTTTCCATCTAATTTCTATCTGACAGGTGCGAGAATGAGGAAATAATGAGCATGTTATTGCATGCACACAGGCCTCCTGCTGCTCCTGCTCAGAATCCCATCTCATCATTCAACACTTGTTTGGAAAACTGGGCTTGCTGTCAATGTTGGGAATCTCTTACTGCAAATCTGCCATGATTCTTCCAACATTCTCACCAATGCCCATGTGGTTCAGTGACGGGGAAGATTCCACTTCATATCTTGACCATCACAAAAACTGCCTACCTTTGTAATGTCTCTGCCGCATCCTTTACCCATCTACCACTGAAAACACTTTCCAATCTATCTCTGTCATATTCACAGACAGATATTTTAACAGTTTGTTGACTGGCCATCTATTCTCTGCCCTCATTCTGAGTATATTCAGGATCAGCACATTAAGTGACAATTCACATGTTGTACAGTTAGAGCTGCAAATGCTGAACATGACACACAATTTGCCACACAAACCCATGGAATTAAACTGAAATTTTCTAATAGGCACCTCCTGGATGGGATAAACTCCTACATGCCACCCTCATTATAAGACTCCCAGTCACAGCATTGTCCCAATTCTAATAAGTCTACCAGGCCCTGTCTAACAACTTGACCATGCTGTGTTCTATGCAGTGTTAAAAGATCCCTACTCCAGTACGCACCTCATTAAAGAATAGTGAGCGCATGTCTCTTCATAGCTTGTTCTAACGAGGGTGTAGCATCTATTGGTATGCATAACTGGCCTCTTTTTGCTCAATCACTGAAATGCAGCATCTGCATAGCTGACTAGAGGTAGAAAACAAATGTAGCTCAATTTTTGCAAAAAAAATGTTTAACCATAAAGTAGGAATGAAAAGAAGCATTCAAATAATGTCAGAAGAATTTGGTAACAATTTTGAAATAAACACAACTGGCCAGTCAAGCAGAACTATATTAAAGAGGTACATACTGTAGCTGAATCTTGACTATTCTCTGCTAGGGACAATAATTTGGCATTAGGCAGTGTTCTTCCACAATATAAATAGAAACACTGAGTTTTGGAGACTCTTATGTTTTTCTTAGGTTAGGACTTAAGTGTTCATCTCTTCATATTGTCAATTGTTATTTGAGTAGCCCTTGTTCTGAAGCAAAAGTGCATTGTCTGAAAGTTGTTAGATTTAGATTATCTAAAGATCAAAATAACATCTGAGGAATAAAGCAACAAAAAGAGATGCATATGTCTTTAAGAATAATCACTATAAAAGGTAACTGCTCTGCTAAGAATTCCCATGCAAATACTCCATACCACTGAGAAAATATTTTAACTTGATTATCAACCATGACTTTATAAATCTTCGAGCTAACCGCAAAAAAATCCTCTTCAATCATTCACTTACTCTGTGCTTAGTTTGCTTAATCCATAGCTGTGGTCAATGGCATATTAATATTACAGATTCATTTCAGACTTAAGCTTGTCTGAGCCAATTAAACTGTCATGCTGAATTCACTGCAAGAACAAAATTATCTCCATGTAGACAGAAAAGGAAGAAAATATAAAAGCAAATTGAGTACTGATGAAATTATTCACAATCATTGTAAGTACTTTCAGCTGCCAATACCCGGTGGGAGATGTAGTTTGACTTATCTTCGCTACAGCTTCAGACTGACCCTTCATATCCTGTTCACAGATCCCAAAGACATGCCTGGAAGTGCAGCCAAGAGGTGCACGTGTGAAATGGTGCTTGGGATATCGTCATTCTTGCCATGTACTTGAGACACTGCATATACTTAACCTATTCAGCAGTTTGATAGGGAAAATTTCTAATTAAGAAAAGAACATGTTGGACCACAGATTACTGGGATACTATCTGAGGAATATCATGTCAGCTAGTTAAATACTCAAGGACTTCATAACTCATGTGCATGCAATCATCAGTGCATTGTAATTAGAGCTTAAATTGTCATGTTCCCAAGCTGATCTGATGTAGACCAGATTAGACAGTCAAAATGATATCTTTATAATTGAAACGTCTGCCATAATACTTTAATCTAAAGATTCACTGCCATTATTAAAAAAAACTTGACAGATGGAAGCCATAAATTGAGGCCCACCTGCCTTCTCAGATGGACTTAAATGATATCCTTGAAGAGGAGCAGGAAAGTTTCAATACTGTTCAGTCCAATATCTTTCCCCCAGCCAACATCACAAAAACAGACTACCTGATCACAATGGAGTTGCCGATTGTGGGAGATTGCTGAATGGTCATTGACAACTGCATATTTTCTACATTACAGCACTAGCGACTCATTACATGGCACTTCAAAA
Organism: Ginglymostoma cirratum; assembly: GCA_024137785.1. NCBI lineage: Eukaryota > Metazoa > Chordata > Chondrichthyes > Orectolobiformes > Ginglymostomatidae > Ginglymostoma > Ginglymostoma cirratum. The sequence goes on from JAHRHZ010000283.1 coordinate 45,002,865, forward strand.
GTGGTAAAGTGCTTTGGGATGATGTAAGATCAACCGGAGCTATATAAATGCAGACCTTTTTTCTTCTATTTTATCAATACACCAAGAAAACAAGCAGGTGGTTATCTTATATTGGGTAGAATTTAATGTGAGCAACATGTGTCTTACACACTGGCTGGAAACCTGCTCTCGCGAAGGCCCATCACATTCAGTGTAAGTCATTAACCAGCCAATGGTGGGCTCTCCCTATGATTGAAAAGGGTCAGAAGTCACACAACAGCAGGCTATAGTCCAACAAGTTTATTCGAAATTGTAGGCTTTCAGAGCACCGACCCTTCAAATCTTGTGATTTTGAATAAACCTGTCGGACTATAACATGGTGGCATGTGACTTGTGACTTTGTCCACCACATTCCAACACCAGCATCTCCACATCATGTGATTGAAGAACACAAGGGCAGAAATATCACTCCCAAGAGCTGTCAGCCAATCGGAGACGTTTAATCAACAGTGCCACTGGGGTGGGGGGGGTGGGGGTTTGAGGGAGTGGTGGCTGCTTCCAATAATACATGTCCCAAGGCCCAGGATTGCTGAAGGACACAGGCTAGAGGTGCTAACCATCTGGGCCCCTGACTTGCATAACTCCATCTCTCTGCAACCAATCTGAATAAGTTTGTCTCCATACATGAAAATGACAGAATGTATGGCAAGCTGCTGTTCCAATGAGAGATGCTGTGTCTCACACATTTTCTGATGATTTCACTATGAGGCTACAAATTTTAAGCGTTGGAGAGAACCAGAATGTGATTGGAGGAGTACCTTGAAATGTGAGTAATGAGTGAGTTGTTGGGATTACGAACAGTTAGGCCTGGGCCTGATGGGACTGGGCCTTCAGGAGGTAGCAAGGGGTGGATGAATGAAGGAGGCAACAATAAGTGGTGGAGGAAAGGAGAAAGCTGTAAAAATGTAGAGGTATGGGTGAGGCTGCAAGGAGTTGGAAGTGCAGAAGGAAGCTATAAAGGTTGAGGAAAAGGGAGCAGATTACAAGGTACTGATGGGGAAAGGAAGGGATGACACAGAGTTTAGGGGAAAGAGGGAGATTGGTATGAGTTGGGTGAAAGGAGTTGTCATCAAATGATGTAGAACCAAGGAAGAAGCTGCAAGATAGGAGAAGCAGGAGGCTATAAACTGGGAAAAGGTTGAGTCTACAAGGTGGGAGGTAGGCGATAAGGACAGTGCAAGTCAGGAGAAGAGGGAATTTAGACATAGAAGGAGCAATTTAAACCTGTCAACAATGGAATACTCAATAAATTCAGTGCCAAGAAAACATGAAACTACTGTGGTAATTCAGTCCTTCAAATTGAATGTGGAATCTCTAACTTAAAGCTGAATAAAATCAGGAACTAGAATTTGGGGAACTGTGGATCTTAAGTCATATGTAGGTCAAAGCAGGTAAGGATGGAAGTTGCCTTCCTTAAAGGACATTAGTAAACTAGATGGTAATTCGCCTTGGGAGTCTCCAACCCAATGGTCTCAATGTGGACTTTACCAGTTTCAAAATCTCTCCACCCCCGGCCTCATCCCATGACCAACTCTCCCTCTCATTCCCGCCTCCTTGACCTGACATAACCTGACACAACCTGCCCATCTTATCTCCCACCTATCTGCTCCACCCACCTCACTAACCAATCCCCACCACTGCCTACCTGCACCCACCTATTACGATCCCACCAACATTCCCCAGCCCCACCCCTCCTCTATCTATTTATTTCAGAGCTCCCTTCCCCCTACCCCATTTCTGAAGAAGAGTCCCGACCCCAAATGTCAACTTTCCTGCTCCTCTGATGTTGCCTGGCCCGCTGTGTTCCTCCAGCTCCACACTGGGTTATCTCTGACTCCAGCATCAGCAGCACTTACTATCTCTGAGTAAACCAGCTGAGTTTTTCCAATAATTGACAATGCTTTCATGGTCATCATTAGGCTCCTAATTTCAGACATTTATTGATTTCAAATTCCACCATCTGCCACTGCAGGACTCAAACCCATGCCCCCAAAACATTATCAGCTTCCCTGGATTAGTAGTCTAACAATAATACCATTATAGCAACGCCTCCCCAGTGTTGCAGGCTGTCACAGTGATGCACTGTCCTTGTGCAGAATCAGCTAGCATCACACAGAAAGCGTTGAACCTTTGTTTTAGAAATTATTATTCAGTACAGAAATAGCAAGACATAAAATTGATCAATAAAAACACAGACGGTTGATATTCCCGACATACAATATGGAGCAACATACAAGTTGAATCTGCGGCTCAACTATTAAGCAGCTTTGATCTAGTGTTTCTGAAATGTTGATCACATAGTCTCCAGGTATCATTAAATCTGTTGTTATGGAAGGCTGTCACATCAACAGAACATTGGATCTTTTTAGTATCGCAAGATCACATTGATTTCATGTTCAGTGTGCATACATAACAAAAGCTATATCAAAACACAAGGGAAGAGCATACAACCAAACATAGTAAATTTTTGTTCAAAGTAGCACATTAATCTCGTATTCATTTATTATTGCTGAGGTGTGCATACAGTAACCAGATGTATTCATTTTAACACTTGTGATTGTGTCAGAAAGGACCTCGCAAATTAATTCTCTAACCTGTTTCCTTAAATGAATTGGTACTATTGTGAATACTCACTGGGATAGTCTTGGAAATCAAGCTCCACTATTCCTGAAGTTGTCATAAAAGCTAAAAACCCTTTTTTAAAAATATGCAACATTTCCCAAACTAACTCTCTTTGAGACTCGGGATGACGAAAAGCATGGACCAAGTTTCTGCACTTAACAAGAATTACTATTTATTACAGGCGACTAGACTCTTGTCACAGGTAAACAATTAGGAACTGTCAGAATATAACACTAGTCATTAAAACTCCAATCCCGTTAAGAACTTTCTTTAAACACAAAATTATACATACACATGTGTGTGTGTGCACGCGCACACACACACACACACACCCCACACACACGACGTGCTCCACAAGTGGAGGGAAAAACTAGGAAAGCAGTTGAATGGTTCCTGTTCACAGGATCTGCTGAGATGATTCTTGTGCTGATCAGAATGCTGCTTCTCGTTCACTCCCATTTCTGGATGTTTTCACTGGCATGTAGGGGGCACAGGGAAAAAGAAAAGGAGGAGTGCAAAAGTGGAGAAAAGGGCAGGAGACATTGCTTAAGGATGCTGTGCCATACATGATCATACCCTTCCCAAAGTAAATAACAAACCAGGTTGCATGATAACTTCACAACAGGCTGTCTGCAAAAGAAAGGTGATTAATGAAAGAGACAATGAAAGATCTGAGCTGTGCAGCATCCACATGAACATCCTGCCAAGTTCATCTGCCTGAGCACTTTTGTCTGTGAAGGTGATAACAGCACTCAATGTTTATGCTAGTTCAAGCAGCCATTGGGGAATGTGGGCAATATCATCCAGCTACATAACCATCAAGTAACTGGTACTGTCTATATGCATCCTGGAGAGACTGCCCAGTTTAGTATTACAGCAGGCAGCAACCTGATAAGGCCATTCAATTTTACCACATTGCTGGATGCCCCAAATTATAAACTGCAATAGATGGAACCCATAGACTATTGTGAGCGCAAAGTATCAACTTCCCCTAGTTTGATAACAAAAAGGAGTGCCACTCCTTACTTGCCTGGGTTTTTTGTTGCCAAATACAAATGGTTATTCATGTGAAAATCAGGTTATTGAGAATTGCCATGATGCTTTCCTGCTCAGAAATGAATCATTCAGGGTAAATAGTCAATTCAATGAATGGTTCATGGATGGCAAGAATTACTCCAATGGATAATAACTTCCCTAATAGTTGTGAAAACAGCAGCTTGCAAGGTACTCTCCCAGATCATTAGAAGAACCGTCATAGCTTTCAAGGGGTGTGCTTGCTGCTTTGATAAATCAAGCAGGACTGAAGTATGCACCCACCGAGGCTTATGTAGGTAACAAGCAGCAATTGCTATTCCACTGGGCTATGGACTTTTTTGCCCACTATTAAGTATCGTGGTTGGTTTATTCATACCTGAAAACCTTAAATGATAGTGTCGTGCATTGTGACCTCCAACACTGGAAAGCACAACTGTCCATCCTTTTGTCAAATTGGTGTCAATTAGAAATCCTGGGCTGCCCTAAGCAGGTGTTCCTCAGGGTGGTTTCCTGAGCCAACCATCTTCAACTGCTTCATCAATGACCTTCCACCCTTTGTAAAGTCAGAAATGGGGATGATCATTGATAATTGTACAATGTTCAGCACCATTCATAACACCATATAGAAGCATTCCATGTCTAAATGCAGTAAGACCTGGACAATATCCAGGTTTGGTGCTGACAAGTGGCAAGAACATTATGCCACACAAATGCCAGGCAATGACCATCTTCAAAAAGGGAGAATCTAATCATCACCCTTTGACATTTGATGGCAAAACCAACATTGAATTTCCCACTATCAACATCCTGGGGTTATCATTGAACAGAAACTGAGCTAAACAAGGATTATAAATACAATGGCTACAAGAGCAGATCAGAGGTTATAAATCCTGCAGTGAGTAACTCACTTACTGATTTCCTAAAGTTTGCACATCATCTACAAGGCACAACTCAAGAGTGTGATGGAATATTCCTCACGTGCCTGGTTGAGTGCATCTCCAAAAACACGCAATAAGCTTGACACCATCTGGGAAAAGACAGCTCACTTGATTGGTACCACATCTATAAATATTCACCAGCTCTACCAAAAACACAGTGTGTATCATCTAAAAGATACACTGCAGAAATTCTCCAAGCTCCTTAGACAGCACCTTCTAACCACTGCCACTACTATCTAAAAGGCTAAGGGCTGCAGATACATGGGAACACAATCACGTGCAAGTTTGCTCCAAGTCACTCACCATTCTGACATGGTAATATCACTACTTCATCAATGACATTGGATCAAAATCGTGAAACTCTCTCCCTAACAGCATTATGGGTCTACCTACAGCGCATAAATAGCAGCTGTTCAAGAAGGCAGCTCACCACCACCATCTCAAGAGCAACTAGGAATGGTCAATAAATGCTGGCCCAGCCGATGATGTCCATGTACCATGAATGAATAAAAGAAAAGCCCTGAGTTAAGCAGATTCCACTGAAGTTACCACGTTGCCTCGTGCTTCCTGCAACAAAAGGTAATCTCCTCTGATATGTTCTTTCTGGACCTTTCTTTTCATGTACATTGCAAAAAGATTTCTCCAGTAATGTGTTGAGGTATTGAGTGACAAGTAGCATTCAAGGATCTTTGTCCAGGTGGCACCAGATTCTGTATGGAGAACACTTAGGGAGAGGACAATGCTTCATGTAAGACACACACACACACACACACACACACACACACACACACACACACACAATGATCAGCCTATTACCACAGGTTACTAGGTTTATATGGCATTTATGTTTATTCGAGATTGCGACAAATGGCACCACTGCCAGTTTTTTCCCACATGGCATGAAAAATCTCTGCCGTTTTCTTTCACGCCATCCAACAGAACCACAGAACTGTAATGGTGCAGTAGGAGGCCAATAAGTCAATCATGGCTGCACCAGCTCTCAGAGCATTTTGACTTAGTGCCAAACTCCTGCGCTTTTCTCCATAAATCTGCACATTTCTTCTTCTGTAATAATGTTAAATAAGACTCAGTCACTTCTGTTTCATTTCATTCTAATTCGTCTAAATGTTGGTCTCATTGAAATTAGGTGCCCTCTTTGATACTTCTTTTTGATGACATGCTCCTTTCAATGGAGATTGCTGTCAGGTCTTCCACAAAATAACTTACTCCAAATGTAGCACAAAGTCACACATAAGCCATCAAGAAGTAGGGGCAGAAATAGGCAATTCCTCCTCCTGCTGCAGTAACAAAAGAATTTTTCATTAATTCATACATTCTGGACTATATGATTGTCACAAAGATAACCTTTCCCTCCTCATCTTTATTGACCTGTCTGCAGCAATTGACCCAGTTGACTACTGGGTTCTGCAATGACTTGATGCTACCATCCAGCTGGGAGGAACTGCTGTCACCTGGGTGTATTAATAAGCCAATCCCCCTCCACTGACACCCTCATCCACTTAGCCGAACTCGTCCTCACCCTCAACAACTTCTCTTTCAATTCCTCCCACTTCCTACAGACAAAGGGGGTGGCCATGGGTACCCGCATAGGCCCAAACTATGCCTGCATCTTTGTAGGTTACGTGGAAAAATCCCTCTTCCATACCTACACTGGCCCTAAACCCCACCTCTTCTTCCGTTACATTGATGACTGTATCAGCGCCACCTCGTGCTCCCACAAGGAGCTCGAACAGTTCATCCACTTCACCAACACCTTCCACCCCAACCTGAAGTTCACCTGGACCATCTCTAACACCTCTCTCTCCTTCCTGGACCTCTCTGTCTCCATCTCGGGTAACCACCTAGAAACCGATATCCATTTCAAGCCCACCGACTCCCACAGCTACCTAGAATACACCTCCTCCCAACCACCTTCCTGCAAAAATGCCATTCCCTATTCCCAATTCCTTCGCCTCCGCCGCATCTACTCCCAGGATGAGACATTCCACTCCCGTACATCTCAGATGTCCTCATTCTTCAAGGACCGCAACTTCCCCCCTGCAGTGGTCGAGAACGCCCTCAACCATGTCTCCCGCATTTCCCGCAACTCATCCCTCACACCCCGTCCCCGCAATAACAAGCAAAATAGAATCCCCCTCGTCCTCACATACCACCCCACCAACCTCCGGATCCAACGCATCATCCTCCGACTCTTCCGCCATCTGCAGTCCGACCCCACCACCAAAGACATTTTTCCCTCCCCACCCATGTCTGCTTTCCGGAGGGACCACTCTCTCCGTGACTCCCTTGTCCGCTCCACACGCCCCACAACACCCGGCACTTTTCCCTGCAACTGCAGGAAGTGCTACAACTGCCCCCACACCTGCTCCTTCACCCCAAACCCAGGCCCCAAGAAGACTTTCCACATCAAGCAGATGTTCACCTGCACATCTGCCAATGTGGTATACTGCATCCGCTGTACCCGTTGTAGCTTCCTCTACATCGGGGAAACCAAGCGGAGGCTTGGGGACCGCTTTGCAGAACACCTGCGCTCAGTTCGCAACAAACAACTGCACCTCCCTTTCGCGAACCATTTCAACTCCCCCTCCCATTCCTCAGATGACATGTCCATCCTGTGCCTTCTGCAATGCCACAATGATGCCACCCGAAGGTTGCAGGAACAGCAAATCATATTCAGCCTGGGGACCCTGCAGCCCAATGGTATCAATGTGGATTTCACAAGCTTCAAAATCTCCCCTCCCCCAACCGCTTCCCAAAACCAGCCCAGCTCATCCCCGCCTCCCTAACCTGTTTTTCCTCTCACCCCAAGCCACACCCCCATCTCCTATCTACTAACATCATCCCGCCCCCTTGACCTGTCCATCCTCCCTGGACTGACCTATCTCCTCCCTACCCCCCACCTACACTCACCTTTACTGGCCTTTACTCACTCTACTGTATGGACAACAAATGCCAGACTTATGGTCATATTCCATAGAAAGAATACATTAAAAGGCCATTTGCCTGATCAAATTAATGCAGCTATCCAGACAATCCCACTACCTTGTGCCACCCCTGCAAATTTCTTTCCATCAAGCGCCCATTCAATTTTCTTTTGAAATCACTAATCATCGTTGCCTCCTCTAAGACATCTAACCTAATATCTTATCTGTCTCAGTCATGTTTTCTTTTATAACACACCTGTGAAGTGCCTTGGATAACTATTATGTTAAAAATGCTATGAAAATATTAGTTTTTTGGTGTGGCTGTTGTTATTTTAGAGATAACTCTGAATTTTCCAAAACAATAATGAATGTATGCCCTTGAATCCATGAAATTATTATTTCCAAAAGTATTTTATTGTAACTGTAAAATACATCTTCGCACATTCAATGCACTAATTGGCTATTTCACTAGATTATTTAGTACAGTTATTATTATTGAGCTTAGTACAGGATTCAGACGCGAAACAACATGTTTAATATACAGAGATCAATAGTGCTTGATAATAATTCATTTTTAGTATTTCACCTCTATGCAAAGAACAATTTCAGAATAAATATTCTCCACTTAGCGACAGGAAGCCAGTATGTCCTTCAGAGACGAGCTAGTCATACTTTGTCACAGCAAAACAGTGAATGCATTGTTTACTGCTGCAAATTTCACAGCTTTCTATGTTTGAATATAAAAATTTCACTACAGTGCAGAAAGTTGAAAAGACAAAAAACTGCGCTTTTTAAACTGTCTACAAAAATGTGAGGTGGCTAAAGTAAACTTCATGGTTTTGAAGTGTATTGATAACATCAACTGGAAGCAAAACCTGAATTATCATATCTGCAAAGCAGCAGAAGGCTGTCATATAGACATGTAAAAGTACCTCTTAGAAATTTTACTATGTCATTGCTTTTAGAGGCATTTCATCATTTAAATTCAATTGAGGCCTTTTCAGTATCCGTTTTCGTGGCTTAGAAAGTGACCAAAACTTGTACGAGTTGAATTCATGAAGAATTAAGTTTGTTTTAAATTGAGTTGGATCTGTCAAACAGTTAATATTTTATTCAGTAAAGCATTAGCTTTAGTAACATGAAACTTCCACCTTTAGCCTGGAGATTTCTTTTTTCTTAATGCATGTCACGTTAGTATAAATCAACAAATGGGTTGAACCAAAAAATGTTAATTCCCAGAGTTGGAGAATTTTGCTGACTTAATACTCAAAACTGTTTATAATATTGAATATAATTGTGGGGGTATCAGATGGGACAGACATCATATTATTTTTCTTTGCACGCTGTAATGGCTTTCTGACATGGAGGTATATTTTCAAATTTCCAAACGTGAATCTCATAAGTTCATCTGCCGATTATAGAAGCTATTCAATATTTTTTACTGATTTCAATGGAAGTCCTTTCTTGCTTATCTGACACCTACCACCCTCTGATTGGCATAAGGAAGAAGTTGGGAAAACATAAAACTATGGAATTAGAGGAGGATGGGAGTGACAAAACAGACAATTCCAAAATTGCAGGAGGAAGGAAATAGAGAACTAGCAGTCAACTAGAGTAAGGAAGGAGAGAGTGTGAAACAACATTAATTTTTCCACTTACCCTCCTAGGCCCACTATCTCTGTCAAAATTGATCTATAAGAGTGGTATGTTTAAGAGCTGAGAGCTAGCAGAGAACAATTTTAACACAATCTCGATTTACTTCCTGCAGACACCATCATGAGTTAAAGAAAATTTTAGTTCGTGTTTAAATAACAGGAAAGATTGATAGAGAAAGGATGAAGTGATAACATCTTTTGTTTGTATTAAAATAGCAAAATGAGGGAGATATACTATCCCCACCTCCACAGTGGCAGCAGTGAGTGTCATCTACAAAATGCATTACAGTAATTGACCAAGACTTCCTAGCATAACACTTTCCAAACCCTGACCTCTACCACCAAGAATGACAAAATTAGCACATGCAGGGGAACGCCACCACCTGCAATTCCTCTCCAAGTCACACGTCATCCTGATTTGAAACTATATCTTTGTTCTTTCACTGTCGCTGTGTCAAACACTGGAACTGGCTTCCTAACAGCATTGTGAGTGTATCTAAACCATATGCACTGCAGCAGTTCATGATCATGACTCACTGTCAGTTCCTCAAAGGCAGTCAGAGATGAGCAATAGATGCTAACCTAGCCAACAACACACACAGCCTGAGAACAAACAAGCAAAAAAAAGGGTGTTAATGTCATGCTCTTGGGTGCTCTTGGTACTTCGGTTATTGGTGACTGATGCTTTTTTAAAATAAAAAGCTAAAGGCTATTTGTTTTCGGTCTTCTCCCACGTATATTGAGTAGGTCAACAGTCACACATTGTGGGAATCATAGATTTCCAGTCTGATTTGTTGGATAATCTTGTAGCTGATTTCAGCAATGGGACCTGTTTCCTACCAGAGTATGCCCAAGGCCAGTTGTTATTAAATTCTAACCCAGCTATAGGTCACAGAATGTCAAGATTAATATAGGCCATTGGTTTCTACAACAAATGTGATGAATTATAAATCTTTTCATATTATCGGAGTCTTATTCAGAGTTAGTGCTCTACATTTTGAAACTGTGTAAAACACAGTTAAAGGGACCTTTTCTATTTGCCAATCAATGATTTTTAATTCATTAGTTTCTAAACATAACTGCTCAACCAATATTACGTTCAAGTTTGATTTATAAACTAGATATGAATTCTGTTCAGTATGTTGGCATTATCAGCAAGAATAATAATAAGCATGTTCTCCATTGAATGTAAAGCATACATTATGTAAAATCTCTAGTTACATTTCCTGGGTGGCACAGCAACTTAGTGGTTAGCACTGGTGCCTCAGGGACCCAGGTTCAATTCCAGCCATGGATGACTCCATGTGAAGTTTGAATGTTCTCCTGGGTTTCCTCCAGGTGCTCTGGTTTCCTCCAACAGTCCAAAGATGTATAAATTAGGTGGATTAGCCATGGGAAATGTTGGGTCCGGTTGGGGTGCTCTTTGGAGGGTTGAGGCAGACTCAGTGGGGCCAAATGGCCTGTCCCCACACTGTAGGGTTTGATGATTCAGATCTGACATCGGCAAGAACGTGATGATATCCTTCACTGCTCTGTCACTCCACTGTAAGTGAGGAGTTTCTGATTTCACTTGAGCTGCTGGCTGATGACATCAGCAGAGGCCCAAAGGAGAAGAGCAAAAACTGAGCAAGTGTTGGCGGACCCTGCTGAAAATCGTCTCGAACTTAGGCTCAAGTCTGCATTAACAATGTGCAAACATGTGGCATGAGAAAATGCAACAAAAATTAATATAAAATTTATCAGAAACCATGAGCCAAAAGTGACATAAGCAATAATTGAGCAACAAAGAAAAAGTGAGAGGGAAGCACCTTTGATCTGTTTACAAAGGCAAGCTATCAGTTGAAAGCAGCTGTTCTGTTAAAATACTGAGGAATGGGTAAGTATTAATCCTGCTGCTTTTAAATAGCAGTTAAACCCCACAGTTTAGTTGAAATTTACTATGTTTGGGAACTAAAAGGTACAATGTGATTCTAGTAGGTTGGGGCTTCAGTGAAAAGTTTTCACAATGTGATTGTGTTACTGTCATTTTCCAGTTTCATTGCAAAATTCATCTTTATCCCGCTTAACATTTCTTAACTTCAGGGATTAGATGGAAATGATATTGAGTGTCAATGATTTTGCACTGCACCAACTGGTTAAATCTCCATTTCAGAGTCAGATACAGGGTTGCAACCAGTAATCTCTGCTAACTGAGAGATGATAACGTTATATTATGTATCTAATATCACCATTTTATCTGTGTTTCAGAATGAAATGTTAGCTCCCTCAGCTATCACACACTATTGGATCCAGAGGATTTAGTCTTGAAAGGTTTATTAAATTTTGCCATGCTGACTCAAACAGTTATCTGTTGTTGCAGCAGTGTTAAACTGTATCACTACAAGCAGCTTTGGAAATCTGATGAGAACATTGTGTGAAGTGGAAACCTAATAATAATCTCCTGACATATTTTCCAATAAATTAAATAGCAGGCTATTTGGAGCATTGTTGTCTTATATGTAGACTATGTCATGTTAAAGTGTATGAATTGATAAGTTACAGTGTATGGAAAGTGAGACAATTGCACTTTTTGCCAAAACTAGTGCAAAAATCTGATTCTAGTACAGTGTTAAGTCTTGCTGTCGCTATCAGCACAAGGGTGTTGAGAAAGGGATACATCTCAATTTACTTAAAGTTCAGACTGTTTACAAAATGTTCCATCATTGAAAGTAGACTGATTGACTGATAATTGAACAACTCATTCTGCTTTTTTGAGGATAGGATTGGGTGAAGCAATTCTCCACTTTGTGAAGTAGATGCCAGTGCTTTATTTGCGCTGGAACAGGCTGGCTACAGGCGTGGCTCGTTCTGAAGCACAATTTTTCAGCCTCATGGCTGGAATGTTCTTGGAATCTGGTGGCCTTTGCAGAATGACAGCAGCCAGCTGTTCCTTAATAACACATGGAATAAATTGCATTAACTAAATTCCAGCATCTGCGATGCCAGAGACTTCATAAGGAGGCTGAATTGGATCATCCACTCAGCACTTCTGCATGATGATCACTGCTTTATATTTTGTACGCATCTGCCAGGTTCAGCATTCATCAGGGATGGAGATGTTTAGAAATCCTCCTTCGCCATTACTTGTTCAAGTCATTTATAACTTGATGCAGCGGAGTTTTGATCTGATCCATTAGCTGTGGGATCACTTAATTAACTACGTCTACAACACTCTGCTTCTGCTGTTTAGCATGCCTGTAGATCTGTGTTGTAGCTCCGCCAGATCGGAACCACAACTTTAAGTATGTCCTAATGTTCCCTCTGTTACGTTTTGGGGCTGTTCGTGATCAAAATGATCGAACGTAGGCAGTTGACAATTTGTAAGTGGTTTTCAGATAATATATTGAGTTTGTGAAGGAGCAGCAGTTTGGTTAACAAGGTGTAGAGCTGGATGAACACAGCAGGCCAAGCAGCATCAGAGGAGCAGGAAAGCTGACATTTCGGGTTTGGACCCTTCTTCAGAAATGGGGGAGGGGAAGGGGATTCTGAAATAAATAAAGAGAGAGGGCGAGGCAGATGGAAGATGGATAAAGGAGCAGATAGGTGGAGAGGAGACAGACAGGTTAAGGAGGTGAGGATGGAGCCAGTAAAGGTGAGTGTAGGTGGGGAGTTAGGGTGGGGGTTGGTCAGTCAAGGGAAGGTGGACAGGTCAAGGAGGCGGGGATGAGGCTGGTAGGTAGGAGGTGGGAATAGGGGTTGAGGTGGGATGAGTGGATAGGTGGGAGAAATGATGGACAGGTTGGGGAGGCAGGGATGAGCCGGGCTGGTTTTGGGATGCGGTCAGGGGCGGGGAGATTTTGAAGCTTGTGAAGTCCACATTGATACCATTGGGCTGCAGGGTTCCCAAATGAAATATGAGGTGCTGTTCCTGCAACCTTCAGGTGGCATCATTGTGGCACTGGAGGAGGCCCAGGATGGACATGTCGTCCAAGGAGTGGGAGGGGGAGTTGAAGTGGTTCGTTTATCGCGAACCAAGTGTAGATGTTCCACAAAGCGGTCCCCAAGCCTCCGCTTGGTTTCCCCGATATAGAGGAGGTCACATCGGGAACAGCGGATGCAGTATACCACATTAGCAGATGTGCAGGTGAACATATGTTTGATGTGGAAGGTCTTCTTGGGGCCTGGGATTGGGGTGAGGGGGGAGGTGTCGGGGCAGGTGTAGCACTTCCTGCGGTTGCAAGGAAAAGTGCCAGGTGAGGTGGGGCTGGTGGGGAGTGTGGAGCTGACAAGGGAGCCACGGAGAGAGTTTGGTTAAGATGCATTGTTGAATTAGATACAAAAATGGAAATTATGACTGTCACAGATGAGAACACTTTACCAATCCCGATGCCATGGTTTAGAATGGAGGAGCATAAGTAGGGGACTCTGACAGTTTTGGGATGATAGAGTGTTCATCCTTGATGCCTTGTAATCTTCGGTGGTAGATTTCAATGATACAGTGGGTCTCCGATTTACCAATGTCCAATTTACAAACACTTATATTTATGAACACAATCCCAAACAGGGGTGTAATTTTAAAGACCCAATACACAAACATTTCCTGTACTTATGAATAGTTGCTTTATATTGCCCTACGTTGTATGCCAACTTGCATACAATCGACTTGTTAACGGACACTATAGGGAACTTATTCACATCCTGACGACTGTATGCAACAGTCTTGGTTCTTCCCTTGAACTGATTTAAGGGAACTCTGGGACATCTTCTATGAAGATAATGGCCCAGTCCCCTGGATCGCCCCTTCCTCTCTTTCCCCACCTACCCCTGTTCATGTTTCTTTTCTTGGGGGCTGGAAGTCTATGCTGTACCAATCACCTGTCTGAAGCTCTCGGCCAATGACCATGGGCAATTACTCATGATGCAAGGGTGATACTTGTCCCTTTGCCTGCTTTCACCTGAGGGTTGGTTTCTAAACACAAACAATTCTTATTTTCCCAAACAATGCACTGATAACAAGGCTACACATGGTGCCAGATGCACCATTGATGATAGTTCAGTGGAGCATTGTCATTCTTGTGACTTCTCCTTTTGTTTTCATAGACTAGAAACTTGGATGATGTGGAGGTGCCAGAGTTGGACTGGGGTGCACAAGGTCAGAAATCACACGACTCTAGATGATAGTCCAACAGGTTTATTTGAAAACACAAGCTTTCGGAGTCTTACTCCTTCTCCAGGTGTTAGTGAGAGAGGAAGAATCAGGCACAGAATTTATAACTAAAAGATCAAAGGGTCACACCACTGATGAGGAAGTACTCAACAAACCTAAATGCTGTTAAATCTTCAATCAGCTGAAAGGTTTTAATTGATTACTACATATATGTAAATTCCTGAATCCGTTTGAAGTCACCATTTAGAGAGAGCTAACTGTTTTATCAGCGTAAGGAAGAGGTGACATTTTAGGTCAGACAATGTATGTTAGGTGTGAGGCCTTGTTTAGAATCTGTTTGTGTTTTGGTTTGGAGTCAGACTGGTTTTATTTCTAAAGTAGGAAATTATAAAACGCCACATTTACTGACCGTCTATAAATTGTTTGCTTTTTGAACAAAATAAAATGTATCTGCAAATATAAATTCATCCCATAGATTTGCACATGTGTTGTGTGTGTGTGGAGAAAGAGAGAGAGAGACAGAGTGTGTGTGTGTGTGTGTGTGTGTGTGTGAGGGAGAGAGAGAGAGACAAAGTGTGTGTGTGGGACAGACAGAGTGTGTGTGTATATATATGTCTGCTTGACAGACTGTGCATATGAGAGAGAGAGAGAGAGTGTGTGTGTATGTGTGTGTGTGTGTGTGTGTGTGTGTGTCTGTCTGTCTGTGTATGTGAGAGTGTGTATGCGTTGAGTGTGTGTGTATGAGTGCGTGTGTGAGAACGTACAGTGCAGTGGGGTCACCTGTAATACGACATGAACCAAAGATCCTGGTTGAGTCTGTCCTCATGGGTACCGAACTTGGCTATCAGCCTGTGCTCGATGACTTTGCATTGTTGCCCTCGGGAACACTTACCTGAAGATACGAGGCCAAGTGTCCTTGGCCACTGAAGTGTTGGCCCACTGGAAGGGAACATCCTTGTCTGGAGATTGTTTGTGGTGTCCATTCATCCGTTGTCATTGTAGCGTGTGCATGGTTTTGCCAATATACAATGCCTTGGGGTATCCTCGTCTGCAGCGTATGAGACAGACAACGTTGGCCGCATCATATGAGTCACTGCCGTGCACATGGTGTATAGTGTTCCCACATGTGATGGTATTATCTACGTCAATGACCGGACATGTCTTGCAGAGTTTGCCATGACAGGGTTGTATAGTGTTGCAGTCGATGTTGTCCTGAAGGCTGGGTAGTTTGCTACAAACAGTGGTCTGTTTAAGGTTTGGCGGTTGTTTGAAGGCAAGAAGTGGAGGTGTAGGGAAGATATTGACAAGGTGCTCATCATCATCAATAATGTGTTGAAGGCTGAAAAGAACAAGGAGCAGTTTCGCTGCTCCCGGGAAGTGCTGGACAACAAAAAGTACACTATCAGACATATCCTGTGTCTGTCTCCTGAGGAGGTCATTACAGTTTTTAGCTGTGGGACTTCTGAACTGGCGATTGATGAGTTCAGCATCTTATTCTATTCCTATGAGGGCATCCTTCAGCACCTTCAGGTGTCTGTCTCGTTCCTTCTCATCCAAACAGATCCTGTGTACGCACAGGGCTTGTCCGTAGGGGGTGGCTCTTTTAATATGTTTAGGGTGGAAGCTAGAGAAGTGCAGCATCAAGAGGTTATGCATAGGCTTGCGGTAGAGTAAGGTACTGAGGTATCCGTCCCTGATGGAAATGCGTGTGTCCAAGAATGAGACTGATTCTAAAGAGTAGTCCATGTAAGTCTAATGGTCGAATGAAACTCGTTGATGTTGCTATGTAGTTGTTTCAGTGATTCCTTGCTCTTTGGAAACTGGAAATTTGGAAACAACACTGAAATGAAATCTCATGCTACACCTTAAATACTGGGAAAATTCAGGTTGAAGGGATGTCAATTTCCAAAATTTCTGACATGCTCTTTCACACTTTGCACTGATATGGTACTAGTTCCCTTGATGGCATTGGTAGAGTTAAGGCTGTGATATTACATAGGGTGGCACAGTGGCTCAGTGGATAGCATTGCTGTCTCACATCACCACAGACCCTGGTTCAATTCCACCCTCAGGTGACTGTATGGAGTTTGCACATCCTCCCTGCGTCTGTGTATGTTTCCTCTGGGTGCCTCCCACAGTCCAAAGCTGTGCAAATTAGATGGATTGGCCAATCTAAATTTCCCATAGTGTCCATGAATGTGTAGGTTAGGTGGATTAACCATGGGAAATACAGAGTTATAGGAACAAGGTAGGGTGGTGGATATGGGTGGGGTGCTCTTTGAAGGGTCGGTGTGGACTTGATGGGCTGTATGGCCTGCTTCCACACTGTACAGATTCTATGATTTCAAATTGTGGTACATTTGGAGAGTTGCTCTTGGTAGTGGCCCACTTTGCTTCATGGGTGCCCAGTTTTAATCTGCTAGATTTGCTCAGAGTTGCATTTGGCATATTAGTAACACTAAATCACATAATGGAGGGAGCCCTCAGCAAAAGCTGGACATCAGTTTCACAAGATCTGTGCAGTAGTTATTCATAGAATCCCTACAGTGTGGAAACAGGCCCCTTGGCCCAACAAGTCCACACCAAACCTCAGAGCATCCCACCCAGACACATCCCCCTAATCTACACCTCCCTGAACACTACAGGCAATTTAGCACAGCCAATCAACCTAACCTGCACATCTTTGGACTGTGGGGGAAATTGGAGCACATGGAGGAAACCCACACAGACATGGGGAGAATGTGCAAACTCCACACAGACAGTTGCCCAAGGCTAGAACCGAACCCAGGTCTCTGGTGCTGTGAGGCAGCAGTGCTAACCACTGTGCCACCATGCCACCTACTCCTACCAACACTGTTAAAAGCAGATGCATATCCGACAGATATGTTGCAAAGATAAGGTTTAAGTTCATTTTTCCCTCCTATTAGTTTTCTCTCCACCTCCCACAGGCCTGGCCTTACTGATATGTCCTTCAGTTCTTGGCCAGTTTAGTCAGTAGTAGCGCTGCTGAGTCATCTTTGATGATGGACATTGAGGCTTCCCACTTGGAATATGTTCTTTGTCCTTGCTATCCTCAGGTGAAAAATAAAAATGTTAAAAATCTAAAACACTAACCTAATCTGTATCAATCCTACCCACTTCCAGTTTTAACAGAGGTGAGATGATGGACAGGTGAGTGACCTGCTTTTACAGGATGTTACAGATTATTAAGGAGGCTTTTTTTTAAGATAACACAGTGTGGGGCTGGAGGAACTCAACAGGCCAGGCAGCATCAGAGGAGAAGGAAAGCTGACATTTTGGGTCGGGACCCTTCTTCCTAGTCGAGACTACGCCTCCTCTCAGCCACCTTCCTGCAAGAATGTGATCCCCTACTCCCAATTCCTCTGTCTCCGCTGCATCTGCTCCCAAGATGAGGCGTTCCACTCCCAAACATCCCAGGTGTCCTCGTATTTCAAGGACCACATTATCCCCCATCAGTGGTCGAAAATACCCTTGACCAATCTCTTGTGTTTCCCGCACCTCAGCCCTCATACCCGCTCCCCGCAATAAAAACAAAGACAGAATTCCCCTTGTCCTCACGTATCACCCCACTAACCTCCAGATTCAACGTATCATTCTCCGCCACTTCTGCCACCTGCCATCTGACCCCACCAAAAAGGATGTATTTCCCTCCCAACCCTTATCTGCCTTCTGGAGGGACCATTCTCTCCGCGATTCCCTCTTCCGCTCCACACTCCCCACTAGCCCCACCAACCCCAGCACCTTTCCCTGCAACCGCAGGAAATGCTACACCTGCCCCTTCACCTCCATCCCAGGCCCCACATAAACCCTCCACATTAAACAGATGTTCACTTGCACATCCGCTAATGCGGTCTATTGTATCAGCTGTTCCCGATGCGGCCTCCTCTACAGCAGTGAGACCAAGCGGATGCTCAAAGACTTCTTTGTAGAGTACCTACACTTGGTTCGCAACAAACGACAACACTTCCCAGCCACAAACCACTTCAACACCCCCTCCCACTCCGTAGACGACATATCCATCCTGGGGGCCTCCTCCAGTGTCACAACTACGCCACCTGGAAACTGGAGGAGCTGCACCTCATATTCCACCTTCGAAGCCTACAACCCAATGGTCTCAATGTGGACTTTACTAGCTTCAAAATCTCCCCACCCCCCCGACCTCATCCAAAGTCCAACCCCCCCTCTCATTCCCGCCTAACTGACCTGTCTATCTTCTCTCCCACCTATCCGCTCTTCCCACCTCACTGACCAATCCCCACCACTACCTATCTACACTCACCTTTACTAGCTTCATCCCTGCCTCCTTGATCTGTCCATCTTCTCTCTCACCTATCCGGTCCTCCCACCTCACTGACCAATCCCCACCACTACCTGCCTGCTATCACCGCCCCCCCCGACCAACTGTATTTATTTCAGAGCCCCCTTCCACTCCCCCATTTCTGAAGAAGGGTCCCAACCCGAAACGTTGAGATTTCCTGCTCCTCAGATGCTGCCTGGCCTGCTGTGTTCCTCCAGCTCCACACTGTGTTATCTCAGACTCCAGCATCAGCAGGTCTTACTATCTCTTTGTTTTTTAAGGCTTTGTGTTCAACAAAATTTCTATTTCTAGCTGACATTGACAAAATATTCTGGGACTTGGGAAGCTTGAAAGGTAAAAGGCAGTGAAAATGGCAGGATCAGGTGAACACTTTTAAACAACTGTTTTGTTCTACTACGAGCTTCTAATCTTTGTAAGTAGCAGTAAAGTTGAGTTTATAAAATTACACCATTGTTCGAATTTGGGATATATTCCATTTTTATCATACCAGCTGCTTTACATCTGGTTGGAAAACGCATAAGTAATTCCACAGCTCCAAGATCTCTCCCAGTACTCCATCATTACATCCCATCAACAATCATCCCCATACCACTGATAATCACTGATGTCTCGTATTGCTAAAACTCATCTCATACTTACATTTTAACTGAGCTTCTCATCTCTCATCTACCTTCTATCTCTTCCTGGCCCCCCGAAACTCAAACCGTTCAGCGGCACCACGTGTAAGGCTTCAATACAAAATACAAAAATACCTGCTTCACAATCAATAGCCAGTCCTAGTCATACCAATAGTAATATGTTATGGACCAGACCAAATGTCCTCAAAATATGTTAAGAAGATAGTCTAGACCTTAACTTTTTCTTGTTTTAAAGATAAGTGCATTCTTGTGCATTTTGATTGGTTTAACTGCTTGATGTTAAGCAAAACACACTTTATTTTTACACTATAGTTAAAATATGGACAAAATAAAAATAAAATAAAAGATTGGCTTATTTGTAATTCTATCAAAAATGCTTAAAAAAAGACATATTAACTATTACTAATTAACTGTTCCACTTGTTAACATCCCATAAGCACATGTTTGGCCAAGGCAAATTCAGTAAAATAGACTGTCTCACATGCAAGTCTAGCAGCAGGAAGAAAACCCCAGCTTTTAGCTGTAACAGAGAGAGGAATAACCGCTTTCACATCCAGCTTCAAGATGCCAGCAACTGCAGAAAGCCAAAACTAAAAATCCTGGTTCTGTGGGAGCTTGACCCCACCCATTCAGGCTGCTTCTATTGTTCCAACTTAAAAAGAAAACCTGTAAGGCCTCATGAGCTGTTTAGTCTTGACTTTGAGCACTCAGATCAGCACCTCTGTCTCCATCTTTCTTTACAAAATAAACCAGTACAAAACACACCTCTTAAAGCCACAGTAACAAGGCATTCAGTTACTCTATCTTTACTGTATACTGTATCGACTGTACCTATGTAGTTAGTCAGGACAGAATCCAGACTATGTGTAAATCTGAGATCCTAGTGTTATATAAATACTTTTTATTCTATCTCGATGAGAATACAGTCTTTTGTGGTTTATGCTACAAGGATTAGCATATAGGGAACACACAGATCAGACCATAGTTGAAATCACATCATGCTGGCAGCCATTTGATACCAAAAGGTAATAACAACAGAGGCAGTAACAAAGACTTTTCCTTTAGCATCATCATCTACATGTGTTCAGAGCTGAAATTTACAATCAACTACCTGGGACAAAAGTGATCCAGTCAGTTCCGGAGCTCAGTGGTCTCATTTTAGGAATCAGTATTGTATGTACTTTGCTGCTGCTGAAGGATGGGTGTTCCCATTTTCTCTGGTGACCCAATGCTGCAGTGCGTGGTCTTGCCAAGAGAATCACAATTCAGCTTCTCATTAGACCACTTGGACTCCTGTATTTAAGGTGATCTATTCTCCAGCATCTGCAGTACCTTTTATCTCTATATAGTTAAGTTGTTGGTTCTGCAGATGCTGAAGACTTGTAAAAATTTTCATGTTTCTAGATCTTGATGTGGGTATCTTAATCTCAAAGGACAGTGGAATTGATTTTTCTTAGAATTAAATTATCCACATGAAAATTACATTGAGGAAAGATTACCAAAAATGTGATTTATTTTCTTTGAAGACTAGAGATTTCTTAGGTAAAGAATATTTCTAAAGCCTTACTTTATGCCACAAAAGAAACATAATAACATGTCACACAGAAACAATAAATGTTTCTGTTCTGAGTGAAGTTGGGTGTGGGCTGCCCCTTTAAAAGAGTGTGTCAGGTGACCCAGAGGCAGGCGCTGACTGTGGAGCTGAGAGACCAACAATAAAGTATCCTTTTTTCAAGTTTGCCCTCCATCTCCGTCGTGTTCTACATCTGGCTCGAACTCACCACAAACATGACAGTTTCCACTGCCATTGGGAATGCTGATGTAGATGATCTTTTTAGTGAGGTATATCATTTCCATTTCAAAATTGGATTTACTTACCCCAATAAATACTAAAAGAGATAGATATCACACAGTTCAGGAACGGTATATAGAATTTGCATCTATCACAATTGACTGCATGGATTGTGCTGTCATTTTACTGCAGCTTCAGACTTAACTTTACAATAACACAAAGTTCCATTTGTTCATCCCTTTTGCCTTATTCTGCATCCCTCCCCCCCCTCATTTCTGTATAATTTAGCAAGAAATTAATATTCTCCTCACTTGCTTCTGTGCATTGCTAGTTGCTGCTCTGAAATGTTTACACAGAGACCTGCGAATAAATGTGCATTATTGTGGCATCAGACCAACAGATGTTGCTGCTTTCACCCCTCTTGTAGGACAATTTTACAAATACTGTACACTTTACTCTTTACAGAAAGCTCGTATTAAAGACAACCTGCTATTAGATGCACTGAGGTTGGTTCTTAAACTGAGACTTTACTTACAGTGATGAGTGAAAGTATTTTTGCGTACGCTTTCTACCAAGAAAAGTAAGAGACATAGTTGAGTCACCAGAAACATTAACTCTGAATTCTCTTCATAGATGCTGCCAGACCTGCTGAACTTTTCCAGCAACTTCTGTTTCTGTTAGTCTAGGAGTTACCAGACTAAATGTTGAAAGGGAAAAAGAACAAAGAAATTGCATTTCTATGGCACCACTCACAACCCCTGGATGTCCCAATGAAATATTCTATGCAGTAGCCAACTAAGGGTCATAAAGAACAATGTAATAAGCTACCAGCTAATCTTTCATTCGGCGGGCTAGTAGATGGATAAAAATAGCAAGGGCTCCTGTATTTTTCTTTATAATGAGCCCACAGGCTATTTAACATTAACCTGAGATGGTAATTGAGATTACAGGATCATTACAACACTGAAAGAGGTCAATCAGCCCATTAACACCATGTTGGCTGCTTGGAGAGCAATCCAATCAGCCTCTTCCTCAGCTGTAGTCCAGGGTGACCAACTGTCCTAGGTATTCAAGGAGCATCTCATATTTGATGCTCATGCTCCATGTCCCACTTCCTGGGACTCGCAGTTTCAAGGTCTGATTCCTGTGCAGGCACGACACATTTTTGCAATTGCGCAAACGTGAGATCATAGAATCAGCCCATCAAGTCCACAACAACCCTTTGAAGGGTATCCCACCCACCCTACCCTATCCCTGTAACTTTGCGTTTCCCATGGCTACCTCACCTTACCTACACATCCCAGGGCACAATGGGCAATTTAGCATGGCCGGTTCATCTAACCACTGCATCCTTGGTCTGTGGGAGGAAACTGGGGCACCCAAAAGAAATTCGCACAGACTCAGGGAGAACGTGTAAACTCCACACACACAGTCACCTGAGGGTGGAATTGGACCCAGGTCCCTGGCACTGTGAGGCAGCTTTGCTAACCACTGAGTCACAATGCCACCTCGTTATCCTGGCAGCATAATTAGATCAGCAGCAGTGACTCTCCCACTCACGTGTCTATGGCTAAAAAAGCAAATGTGTCCCTCAATTTAATACTCAAGAATCAATAACCTTGTTGAAGGCCTGTAAATTTATTTGTCCATCCAGTTTCCTTTCAAAATAATTCATCAGCTCTATTCTATCATCCTCCTTTGCAACAAGTTGCAGGGCATCACCATTTGAATGTTAGATAAGGACTTAGTTTAATGTTTCATCTGTGCAACCCTCCCCCAGGACTGCAGTGTATTGTCAGCATCGATTACAAACACAAACCTCTGAAAGGGGGCTTGAACCTACAGCGTTCCGACTGAGATGTGAAAGGATCACCAAGTGATCCATGAGGAATATGAAGAAAATATCAAAGAAAACCAATACTGAAACACAAAGCCTGTTTATCTTACGGCATTACAGTTTCCATTGAAACTAGCATCAAAAAACAATTTATAAGCATCAAACATGCTGATAATTTCATAGTATTATCGTAATATCTTATTAAAGGAAGCAGGAAAGAACTTAAGCAAGGAATTAGGAGGGCTAAAAGGGGCAATGAAATGTCTTTGCCAATCAGGATTAACAAGAATGCTAAAGCATTTTATATTAGGAACCAGGGAAAGGGTAGGTTCACTGAAGGACAAAGAAAGGTATTCATGCACATAGCCAGTGGAAATGGGTGAGGTCCTTAATGAGTACTTCACATCCATATTCACAAAGGAGAAGAACGAGGATGATGGTAAGATTAGGGAGAGGAACTTTGATCTTCTAGGTCATGTCGATATTGAAAAGGAGGAGGTGTTGAGTGTCGTGAAAAACATTAAGTCCCCACAGCCTGATGGGATCTATCCCAGGATACTGAGAGATGCAAGGGAGGAGATTGCTAGGGTCTTCACAAAGATCTTTGTATCCTCTTTAGCCACAGGCGAGGTCCCAGAAGACTGGAGAATAGCCAATGTTTCTTGTTGATTTAAGAAGGGTAAGAGGGTTAATCCAAGAAATTATAGGGTGGTAAGGTTTACATCAGTGGTAGAGAAATTATTGTACAGAGTTTTTAGGGCCAGGATTTACTCCAATTCGGAAAAGAATGGACTTATTAGGAATAGCCAGCATTGCTTTGTGCAGGGAAGCCTCGTCTCACAAAGTTGAATGAGTTTTTTGAGGAAATGATGAAGATGATTGATGACGGTAGGGCAGTGGAGGTTGTCTACCTGAACTTTGCTAAAGCATTTGACTACATCTTTTAAGTCTTTTATGGCAGGCTGGTCCAAAAGATTAAGTTGTACGGGTACCATGGTATAAATTGGTAAATTGGATATAAAACTGGCTTGGTCATAGAAGACAGAGGTAGTCGTGGTTTTTTTCTCACTGGAAGTCTTTGATCAGTGGTGTTCTGCCAGGATCAGTGTTGGGACCTCTGTAGTTTGCGATTTATTTAAATAATTTGGATTATAATGTAGATGGTTTGATTAGTAAGTTTGCAAGTGATTCAAAAATTTGTGGAATTGTGGGTATGAGGGAGGTTGTCAAAGGATACAGAAGGATATAGGTCAGTTAGAAAGCTGGGCAGAGAAAGGGCAGATGGAGTTTAATCCAGAAAAGTATGAGGTGATGCATTTTGGGAGGTCAAATGCAAGAGGAAACTATACAGGAGCCTTAGGAGCATTGATATAACGAGAGATATTGGGGTGCAAGTCCATAGCTCCCTGAAAGTGGCAACACAAGTGGATAAAGTGATAAAGAAGGTGCGTGGCAATCTTACCTTCACTGGTCTGAGCACTGAGTGTAAAAGTTGGCAAAATCATGTTGGGGCTGTGTAAAACTTTAGTTCGGCCACATTTGGAGTGTTGTGTGCCATTCTGGTTGCCACACTATAGGAAGGACGTGGAGGCTTTAGAAAGTGTGCAAAGAGGTTTACCAGGATGTAGCCTGGATTGGAATATATTAGCCATAAGAGAGTGTCAGAGGCTGAGGGGCCGACGTGATAGAAGTATGTAAAATTACGAGAGGCATGGATAGGGGTGGACAGTTGGAGCTTTTTTTCCATGGTGGATATATCAAATACTAGGAGGCATAGGTTTAAGGTGAGAGGGGGAAAATTTAAAGGAGATATGCAAGGAAAGTCTTTTATGCAGAGGATATTAGGTGCCTAGACTGTGTTGCCTGGGAGATGACAGAAGAGGATACAATAGCAATGTTTAAGAGACATTTAGACAGACACATGAACAGACAGGGAAAAGAAGGATATGGACCATGTGCAGGAAAATTGGAATTAGTTTAGAATGACATTTTGGTCAACTCAGGCATGGTGGGCTGAAGCGACTGTTCTTGTACTGTACTGTTCAATGTTCTGTATTTGATGTCCTAAATCAGCACTCACATTACTGTCCTCTTCTCTTTTTATTAAGCAGCTTGAAGAACAAGTGCCCAGATGCAAGTGCCCCTTAAATACGAAAGAGTTACACAGACAGACGGACAGGGACAGCTTAGTATTGAGTGATTTAAGGCCTCAGTTTGAATTAAATCCCCTCAAGGAGTTGGCAATCAAAAGGTAGGTTGAGCATACAAAATCAGAAAGTTGATTCAATACATGAGAAAAGAATATCAAGCTTTAAGTTATACACACCAAGATTATAGAGACATAAGATGTTCTGTTTACATTCTTCATTTTCCTGAATGCTTATTTCTTGGCATCTTGAGTGGTATTTAAGCAGGAATGTGCTTGCAGTTTGCTTATTTGTCCTGTGCAAAGCTATGAACAATGCTAATTTGCCTAGCAGTACTCAGCCTCATAAAGTTTGTCACACAGTCAGCAGGGTGCACATATGTCACTGCAGACTTCACAATAATGATCCACTGTTCTCCGTTCAAAATAACTTCCATATGTTTTCAGGTGCAAAAACAAATAACTGGGAATGGCACCTAACCTTTTTTTACTACATTGTATTTTCAAACAGTTGCAAATATATATAAAGAACTACTACCTACCCACAACATCTAACCACATCCATGGGAAATGTTAGGTTGTAACTCTGGCAAATATAAAACTAATCTGCACTTTATAACTTCAATTCTTCTAAAACCCATCTGACTGTGACTTGCACAGCCCTGCATGCAAGACACGAACTGGCCCGTCTTCACAGATACAGCGCCAAGCAGTAAAAAAAAAGTTCATTTCATTTCATTTTTCACTTCAATCATGGTGAAAGTGAATTAAATTCAGTGGGCAAGGCAGTAAATGTTTTATGTCAGCTGCAACCAGTAATTTTTGCAGGCCCTCTGATGGTGATTCAACTCCAGCTGAGGTCTCAGCCCTGCAAAGGTTGGGATTCTTCAGATGAATTATGGCACCAGGTCGGTAAAGCAGTCAAGCCATTTTCAAATCTTGGGTCTAGCAGCTCTCTGTACCACCTATCAATGAGGATGTCAGGGGATGGTGGTGTCCTGCTCGGGAAACGAAACTGAAGGGTATTATTGATGACTTTATCTGGTTGAAATACTTAAAATTCATCACCGATGCTGTTATGTTTATATTGCCAACAATGAATATGATAACGACTGTCACACATCACTGAGAACAGCACTTTGTCTCCATCATGTTCAGCAAATTGAACATCCTATATTTATTTTCTTCAGGAGACAAATAAGTGGCTCTGTTAAATTCAAAAAATCTTTCAAGAAAACAAATACACAACAAAATAATGAAAACAAAATGTATTCAAGGAGCATGCCAGCTGCACTTAAATTTGTGGAAGAATTTTACGTCTCTATATTTCATTAATTAACCTGGTTCTGTAAGCAATGATACCTTACAAATGTATAATTGAAAATAATTTCCAAAGCTGAGTTGGATATTACTTATTCTTTATAATTTTCTTCTTGAGTATTAGCTTTCATCAAATTATCCATCAAAAGTGGAAACTTGTTTCTATAGTTTTCTTTAAATAGGTGTAAAGTGGCTTATGCCAAAGGGGATGTTGGGATAATGAGCTCAATTATGATTTCTGAAGGGAGAGAGTTACAAAGTGTAAAACCTGCCTTGGAGCAGTAATGGCGTAGCCCAGGCTCATTCACATGCTAGTGGCCAATTTCATGGGCAAAACAGCCAGGATATCCTGACCAACCATTAAATATCAAACCGCAAGAGATTTGGCACCAGAGACTAGCAAATGCCGTTCTCAATGCAAACGTAAATAACTCAGGGAGGGATTGAGTTGGAATTGGGGGCACAAGGGGGAAAGCCAAGGTTTCTCATTAGTAAAGTTCAGAAAAACTCACAGTACAGGCCCAACTCCATCCTGAGTTTCAGGGATAAAATACAAATCAAGCTCATTAGCCTGCATGATCAAAGGAGGGTTTGACTTTGACTTTGATTTTGATTGGGTGTCCTTAACCACAGTCAGCTGAACTTAGGTGGAAGGCCATAGGTCATGACTTCCCAAAACGGGGAATTGGGTCTCTAAGCGAGGTCACAGTCTTACATGAGATAACAAGGTGTGGAGCTGGATGAACACAGCAGGCCAAGCAGCATCATAGGGGCAGGAAAGCTTGACGTTTCGGGCCTAGACCCTTCATCAGAAATGGGGGAGGGGAAGAGGGTTCTGAAATAAATAGGGAGAGAGGGGAGGTGGATAGAAGATGGATAAAGGAGAGGATAGGTGGAGAGGAGGCAGACAAGTCAAAGAGGCGGGGATGGAGCCAGTAAAGGTGAGTGTAAGTGGGGAGGTAGGGAGGAGATAAGTCAGCCCAGGGAGGACGGACAAGTCAAGGGGGCGGGATGAGGTTAGTAGATAGGAGATGGGGGTGTGGCTTGA
Source organism: Ginglymostoma cirratum (assembly GCA_024137785.1). Lineage (NCBI taxonomy): Eukaryota > Metazoa > Chordata > Chondrichthyes > Orectolobiformes > Ginglymostomatidae > Ginglymostoma > Ginglymostoma cirratum. The sequence continues at coordinate 45,030,365 of JAHRHZ010000283.1, forward strand.
GGTGGGAGGAGGGGATAGGTGAGAGGAAAAACAGGTTATGGAGGCGGGGACGAGCTGGGCTGGTTTTGGGATGCGGTTAGGGGAGGGGAGATTTTGAAGCTTGTGAAATCCACATTGATACCATTGGGCTGCAAGGTTCCCAGGCTGAATATGATTTGCTGTTCCTGCAGCCTTCGGGTGGCATCATTGTGGCATTGCAGGAGGCCCAGGATGGACATGTCGTCTGAGGAATGGGAGGGGGAGTTGTTTGTTGCGAACCGAGTGCAGGTGTTCTGCAAAGCGGTCCCCAAGCCTCCGCTTGGTTTCCCCGATGTAGAGGAGGCCACAATGGGTACAGCGGATGCAGCATACCACCTTGGCAGATGTGCAGGTGAACATCTGCTTGACGTGGAAAGTCTTCTTGGGGCCTGGGATTGGGGTGAAGGAGGAGGTGTGGGGGCAGGTGTAGCACTTCCTGCGGTTGCAGGGAAAAGTGCCGGGTGTGGTGGGGCTGGAGGGGAATGTGGAGCGGACAAGGGAGTCGCGGAGAGAGTGGTCCCTCCGGAAAGCAGACAAGGGTGGGGAGGGAAAAATGTCTTTGGTGGTGGGGTCGGATTGCAGATGGCAGAAGTGTCGGAGGATGATGCGTTGGATCCAGAGGTTGGTGGGGTGGTACGTGAGGACAAGGGGTATCCTTTTTTGGTTTTTATTGCGGGGACGGGGTGTACATTGGAGTTATGAGCTCGGAGACAACAATGGCTGACCCCTGCTCTCTTCTGTTACCTGCACAGACACAGCTTCTTTCCTTGACTGGAAAGTTAAAATTCCCGCATTGACCTTTTGTGGCTATTATATTTGCTACGCTGTTTGTTCTGAGAGATATGTATCTGCAGGAATAGCTTTTGTAACCATGATGTTACTTCCAGCAAAGGTGCCACATGTAATAAAGCAAATGAGGTGCTGCAGTTTCTTTTTGAATAGCATAATAGATAGAATCCCTCCAGTGTGGAAACAGGCCCTTTGGCCCAACAAGTCTACACTGAACCTTGAAGCATCCCACCCAGACCCATCTCCCTATAGCCCACACCTCCCTGAGGACAACAGGCAATTTAGCATGGCCAATTCACCTAACCTGCACATCTTTGGACTATGGGAGGAAACCAGAGCACCCAGAGGAAACCCATGCAGACACAGGGAGAATGTGCAAACTCCATGCAGACAGTTGCCTGAGGCTAGAATTGAACCTGGGTCCCTGGTGATGTGAGGCAGCAATGCTAACCATTGTGCCACTGTGCTGCCCCAATAATAAATGATAGCATTTATGATAAAAGTAAAAGCACATAAGCTGGTCCCTAGAAATTAATAGCATTAGCAGTCCTTCTCCATGCAGCATCATATTCATTTGCAAAACAATATGAAAAATGTCCTTGGGATGGTTTATAAGGTTTTAGCTACTGAAAGACATGGAACCATGATAGTTGTGTTGATGTAGATGCCAAAGTTGGGAAATGTACATGGTGCAGATATACAAAGGACTACGTTGAGCTACATGCGAAGTACAATATGGAAACAGACCATTTAGCTCAAACATTCATTGCTGGTTTTTATTCTTTACAGCTATCATACAATACACCAGCTCATGACATGAAACTCGGATAGTAACCTTTGAATACTTGCATTTAACCTTCATCTGAAGTTATTGAAATTGCCTTATATATCATTAAGCAACAACCTGTTTCATTAGCCTTAATGTTATTTTGAAAACAAAATCTGACCCAACATTTTGCTGAAGCTATGATTAAAGAATATTAATCAGAAGTTTATACAATTTAATTTGAATGAGAAAAGAGTTGATGAAATGTGCACCTGATCAATTAAGTTTTCTACATTACACAGAATTTGCTTATTTGTAGGCTCATATATATGAGATGAGCCATCCATCACAAATCCAATGTAAATTAAAGTCAGTTGTCCAGTCATTATGCATTGCTGCTGTTTGAGTGTGTTGTGTTTAATTTGGCTGCCATGTTTTCTGTATCTTACAGCATTATTTACATTTCTAAAAGTATTTCATTGGCTGTAAATCTTTTAGGGACCTCTGGCGTTCATTAAATAAATGTAGATACATTTTTTCTTTGATGACCAGGAGGTTCACCAAGTCTGAACAATGTACCCCTCTCGACCGTATGCCAGATTAATTTGAAGCATCAAGGCATGGGAATCCACAAGGTAAGCAGTCTTATGATATGGCCACAACTAGCTAAATCATTTGGTATTTCTTAGGTTGATTCTCTGCCAACATTCCTTGTTATTGACATTTATCTCAGTTACTGACACCAGGTGGGGTAGGATGCCCACAACAGGTCTTCACAGAAGAAAGTCTCAATCTTGATAAATAGCAAAAGATTTCTTCCATGATATTTAATAGATTTACTTATATCTGAGATACGTGATTTCTCCTGTGAGACATCAGGCTCAACTTATGAGTCAGTACACATCACTGTTAGCTACATTGATCTTTGCACTTACAATTAGAACAGAACTCGTTAACTCATCTAAGGAATAGTCCTTCACATCCTGTTGGATCTTTTCTCAGTTGATCCTTTCAGGTACTAATTGTCTTATACCACAGATGGCTTTGTGAGGGGCTGCTGGAAGCTTTGCTTCTGCAAGGCCAGTGTGGATTTTCCAGCACATAGTTGGAACTTGGCAAATTCAGTTTGGAGCCCAGTTATTACCATGGGCTGTTCCCGTGCACTTCCTCCAAAGTTGACACCAAGAGTATGATTTAAATAAAACGTGGGTTTTCACAGCTTAATAATGCAATGCCAATCTACCTTGGTGTTTGTCCTTTAGGTTTAGGAGCCACAATGAAACAAAATAATAAAATGGATGTAACTAGACCTTTCATTTCTGTCAGTCTCAAAACAACACAACACTCCAGTTGATAATGGGGCATTGCCATGTGTATGGGCTGTGAAATAAATCCACTTTTACACTAATGTTGACAATTTACAATAGTTGCAGATAAGAAAAAGAATATTTAAATTCTCCACTGAGCTAACTTCCTGACAGCACCAATAACATTCATTTTCATAAGTTGCAAAGGAAAAAAATCAACAGAACGGAAAAACATACACGGCCGGTCAAAGCTGAAAGTTCTTCAGTTTTTTCTTTGGAAGACTGTTCCTATTCCCCCAGTTCCTCAGCACCTAGAAACTTGACTCATTGCCTGCTCCCATTATGCAGGGCACAGCACAGCAGAATGAGGTGACCCATTCTGTCCAGACCATACTGGCATGCAGTCCCCAGCCCCCTCCCAGCAGTAGAACAGAATCTCCAGCAATCCTATTCTGTGCTCCATCATTGCTATGTCAAGGCATGGGTGGTGTCAATTCTGTGTTCCATGTCAGTCAAGAGGTTGCACAATGGTGTGATGAGCTGTGGCCATGGTGGATAGCACTTATCCTCCAGTAACCAGGCAGCTGGACCCTCAAACACAACAGGTACTTGAGAGTACTCCAGGATGTAAACATCCCGCCACAGCCAGGGGAGTACTAACAGTGATCATGAAAAACATCTGATGCAAAAACATTCAATAGGTTGAAATTCTTTAAACTAATCCCTTGTGAAAACAAACACTTCACTTAACTGCTCAATGCCACATGTAAACAAACATTTCGATTTTATATACAGTTGGAGCTGTTCAGCAAAATAACCACTTCATAGGCACCCCATTGTGTAATGATAGTTTGGAAAATAAGTCATAAAGCAGGAACTCTATAATGACTTACATTAACAGGCAGTCAGAAATACCTGGCACATTTTTCTTAAGTCCGCACATTTAGCTTTCTGGACAGTTCCTTTACAAATTTGACAGTCTCAATTAATTTATACACTTTTTCTACAGACGTATCGGTTTTCACAATATTAAAGGTTTCATTATCTTTACCAAATGTATCCCAGGAACTGATCCTAATGGGCACCATATCTCTCAAAAAGCAGAGAAAGCTAAATATCCCTCTATCCCTCACTCCTCAAATCCTTTATTACCAGACAATTCATATTATATGTACATGTCAACCATGCAACCTAATGCCCTGTAGTATCTCTTACAACACCTCTCTACCCATTCCCATGGCCCTTTAACCACTATGCCAATTTAGAACCTATTTCTGCCAACAACATTTTCTCACTTCATCTACCATGTTATTGATTATCCACAAATACCATGCACATAGGGGAAAATAGTTATATTACTTAATGTTCTATACTGCGGAATACCTTTCATTGAAAAGAACACTTTCATTAGTGAAAGAACACATTTTGACACTTTTTCATAATCTGTGACAGGTTAACACTTGTTGACAGGTTGACATGTTGACATTTCTAGATAATTCTTGACAGATCTTATCAGATCTTGACCAGTCTTGACATATAGAACTGTTCCAAGAGGTTCATTCATTTTTTATGCATCCTCATATCCACAGTTAAGAGTCACAAAGGACACCTGACAAACCTCCCCACTGACCAAGGATCCACAATCTCCACTCCCAAAAGATCTCTGACCCTCACTCCCAAAGAATTCCTGGCCCCCACCCTCATGTTGTTCTGGGGCTATATGCACAGGAGTTCCTCAGCTTTCCTAAGGGGTTCTGTTTTGAAGAAGGGTCACTGGGCTTGAAACACAACTCTGCTTCTCCCTCCACAAATGCTGTCAAACTTGCTGAGTTGCTCCACTAATTTCTGTTTTTGTTTGTCTCCAAAGGAGAACCCTGGCTATCCAAATAAAATGAGAACAGAGCTGCTGTTACGCAACTGAATCTCCACGGTCTGTGTTTCAGAACAGGATTTCCAAAGCCTGATTTCAGTTGAGGCATTTAATGGACAACTGCACCTGGAAACCATGCATGCATGAACTACAGACCAGCCCGATACTTGCTGCTGTGAAAATAAGAACAGCTTAGTTCTGAGCCAGGACTTGGAATTCCTGACATATCTGTAGCCATGCAGATACACTGTATTGGGTGAAAATCTAGGCCAAAGTATACCTTCGAAATGAACAAATCCAATTCAAATGATGATTCTCAAACACATCAACAACAGAATGATGAAATAAGCACCTTTACCATGTGCACTGAAATTATTTGAATCATGAACCTGCAATCAATATGAACAAAATTGCAAAGCTGTAACAATATTGTGAATTTTCAGTCTTACAGTGTAGTATTCTCAGCGCCCAAGCCTACTGTTCTCAAAATAAAAAGGAGCATATACATCAAAGGTTCTTAAGTGTCTTACATATGCCTCTAATTGCACTTTCATTCTTCAAAACCACAATGTTGCCATTTAAAACAGCTGACTCACACCCACCACAAGGCATAAAGCAGCAATTTGTGCTACAGTGGGAGCTTTCTATTGTTGATGATCAATTTAATGATTAGACTGAATCATTGGTCGCATGGGGCTACTGGAACGTTATTCAATTAATTCTGCATTTCTCCTACAGAAGGTGACATACAGAGTGCAGTTGTACTTCACTGTTTGAAATCCTCTCGAGGTTTCTTCATTTAAATAAATGCCACATAATACCACATAGAATCAAAAAGCTGTGCAGCTGGAAACAGACCCTTCGGTCCAACTCATCCATGCTGACCAGGTACCCTAAATTAATCTAGTTCTATTTAACAGTAATTGGCCTGTATCCCTTTAAACCTTTCCTATTCAAATAGCCATTCGAGTGCCTTTTAAATGTACCAGCCTCCACCACTCCCTCTGGCAACTCATTCCATACACACACCACCCTCTGCATGAAAATGTTGCCCTTTAGGTCCCTGTGAAATCATTCCCCCCTCACCTTAAACCTGCGCCCTCTAGTTTTGGAATCCCCTACCCTGGGGAAAACATCTCGGCTATTCACCCTATCTGCCCCTCATGAACCTCTATAAAGTTACCCCTCAGCCTCCAATGCTCCAAAGAAAATAGCCCCAGCCTATTCAGCCTCTGTCTATATCTCAAACCCTCCAACCCGCTCAACATCCCTATAAATCTTCACTGATGTCTGAATTTTACCAGCCCTTGGCAAATGAGATGGAATACTGCAGAGTCAGTAAATATTTCACACAGCTCTCCTTGGATCGACTCCCCCACAATATTCCACCCTTGGAGAATTTTGATGGTGGTGTGACTGGAATCATGGGCAGGCAACTTCCAGAACTAAAGGCCCCATAAGGAGCCATATTACCGTGCATCTGGCCGTTTGTTGATGGTGGATCTAACACCTCCACTGGCATGTTAGGAAACTGTAATACCAATGGAGATAGTCTCACAGTGGAGCCCTGACTTGTATGTATGAAGAAAAGAGAGAGCTGCAGCAGGGAAGGTAGCTCCCATGCCTCCTGCAATTTCCTGGAGGGAGTTTCCTACCCAGCACTTTGCCCTACAAATTTTCTAAATAGTTTTTCCTACATGCTAAAGGCAGCAGGCTTCAGAGTGGCCCCTGCTCCTTCTGGACATTGCTGAGCGCCTAAAGGGAAGCAGCTTAAGGGAGCTGGCTGCTGTCTTCAATGGGACAACAGCCACTTAAATGACTATCACTCTAAGAATTCAAAGTGAGTCCCATTTGTTGCCAATATGAGCAGTGGCAGACATTTCCTTCCTACGTTGGGCCTTCTGCTAAATAAGTAAAATTTTGCCTGTAGAATTTACTAAAAGCTGATGAACAATTTTTGGAAATATTCTTGAAGATTTTCATCTCTCACTCATCAGAACATTTTGCAAGAATACCAACAAAGAGGAAAACCACCCCTATTAGAGCTGATTTGATACTCTAAGAGAGTAGAGTGCTGGTTTGTCAGCCAGGAGAGTCTGATTGGTAGAGGTGTTGCCATGGAGAACGAAGAATGATGATTGACTGTCAACTGCCAGACTTTGCTTAGTTTTCAACTGGATAGGTCGACTCTCATTGTTCAAGGCACTGCCATGAGAAATGAATCAGTGAATTGCGGTCATCTTTTTTGTTGAGTTGAAACTGGTGCAATATGTGTACATGTTCTTTCTGTCTGGAAAGAACAGGACCCTGTGTATTAAATTATGTAGCTGTAATATACATTTAGGTGTTTGTTTTAGCTTTATTGCTAATCTTGCAAATAATCCAATTAACGCAACAAAATAAAAACTTTGACCAATTGTGACTTTTATCAGCAAAGTTTTGTACAACCAAACAGCTATTTTCTTAATATCTAATAGTGTATGCTACTGTTATCGATACTATTTAAAGAGTTCATGATCATTACACTTCATTAAAATAAACAGTCAGAAAGGGTAGAATATTATAGGGGTTCAAGTGATAAAGGCTGTGTGTGATTTGTGGCAGAACCAGATGAGCAGACAAATGAGACCCATCTCAATATCAGGAACATCTCACTCCATCCTAGTGACAAGCAGCAAGGTGAGTTTTTGCTAGGCAGTGATGAGTTGCCAATTAAGGGGGATTTATTGTTTGTTGATGGCCCTACTGTCTTGTTGACAGCTTCCTGTCTCATCAAATACGCCAAACAAGCTAGTCATTGTGAAAACCTGAAATGGATACCAGTGCGGGTACCTGGTGGTTTTAGCTCATCGCTGACTCTGATGGACATCCATGTTGCATCCAAACAATTTGTATCTCAGGGCATGATTAACAGGCACCAGCTCCATGCACACTTCCCTCACGGAAATTAACACCTGACAGTTGCCAACCCCACATGAACATTATTAGACCTTTCGGAACAAAGTAGATTAGATGGATGTTTGATGACCAGTGTAAATATGATTGGCTGAAAGGCGTCTTTTTGTGCTGCAAAATTTTATTGACTCCACAACTCTTAGCACCCTGTCATAATTCTTACATCTTTTGAATTTAGATGAAAATTCAACATAGATTAGTTCACTAGACAGCTCACTTGCAATGCAAAGTCATGCCAACAGCCTGATTTCAATTCCTGTACTGGCTGAGATTACCACAAAGGACTGTCTTTCTCAGTCTTTCCCATCGCCTGAGGTTAAACCACCACCTGACCCTTAGGTTAAACCACCACCAGTCATCTCTCTCTAATGAGAGAGCAGCCCTATGGTCTGGTAAGGCTATGGCAACTTTATCTTTCATATTAGTTGGAGACAACTTTTGACCAAATCTCCTTAAATTTAATGAATGAATACATATAAAATGGTTAGTTCTGCTCTCAAACAGTGCTGATGGTCGAATAATCTATGTGTGATAAAGCTTATAATAAAGATCTGAATTCAACAATTTCAGGGACTGGAGACCATGGAGCAGAGTGTGATTTTGCAAATATTTTGCTGAGGTCAAAAAAGTGTAAGCTACTGTGTTTGGATGTGACTTTTTCGGTATGTATATGTGTATATCTGTGTATCTATCTACCTTTAGTGATTTCCTGATGCAATCTGTGATGAGTGAGAAGATGGATGATCAAACTGTAATCATGTCCTCTGAGCTACAGCATTACTGGAATGTGTGGTGATAAGAGGTAGTCTCAGAACAGACACTGAAGCTTTCCTTGCCATCATGACCATAGTGCAGTTTCTTTGTAATGAACATGTCCACCTTAAGTACTGACTGTAATCGAGGAGACTCAGAATGCACTGCCTTCAATGGAGTTCAACAATACACCATCACCACATGGAATCTCTCCAAGCTGCTGTTAAATCCTCCAGTCATCTCAGCATGTAATTTAAAATCTGCTGAAGGATTTTGTAATGTTATACAATTGATTTGTCATAGATTTTATAATTGTGCTATTGACGCAGAGATTGCCCATGACATGCAGGAGCAATCACATGTTCGGCCACGTATTCCTTTGATTGTATCGGACTTTCAAATACCACTGAGCTTTAAATGCCATTAGCTTCTTGTGAAAGCTGTATTTTTCATGGCAATCAGCAGTTCTCAAGGAGAGACTAGGCAGCTTTTCCTTCAGAGATAGTAGGAACTGCAGATGCTGGAGAATCTGAGATAACAAGGTATAGAGCTGGATGAACACAACAGGCCAAGCAGCATCAGAGGAGCAGGAAGGCTGACGTTTCAGGCCTAGACCCTTCTTCAGAAACATCAGTCTTCCTGCTCATTTGATGCTGCTTGGCCTGCTGTGTTCATCCAGCTC
>JAHRHZ010000283.1:45039904-45075773 GCA_024137785.1 Ginglymostoma cirratum
GAAACGTCAGCCTTCCTGCTCCTCTGATGCTGCTTGGCCTGCTGTGTTCATCCAGCTCTACACCTTGTTATCTCGGCTTTTCCTTCAGACTGTTTTTGCAAATGGCATTGAGCAGAATAGCTCCTCCCCACAGAAGTGGAGGTTTGGGGCCTGGGAAGTGTGGCTTGGAGATCTGATGCTTTCTCACGTCTCTCATGTAAAGTCTGAAGTGAGAGGGCTTACAGAGGACCTTCCTCTTTCGAGGTCAATTGACTTCCTTAATTAGACAGTTGAAGATCCCCTAAGGGCCTCAGCCAACTACCACGAGTATGCAACCAGTGGATGGTGAAGGGTTCGCCATCTGTGAAGACCACGCAGTGGGACATGTCAGATTTGTCAGCAGCCTTCTTTGGGATTTTCTCATTTGCAGGCACTTTGTACTTGATTGGGAAACCTGAGAGCCATGAGGGATCTCCTGTAGGAAGCCAACTCTTGCCTTTGCTGCTGACCTAACTCACTGGGAACTCACTCTCTGTTGGCCCACTCACACCTGCCTTCATCTGGGGATCTAGTGGTGCTCTCTCCTGCATACTGGCAATTGTTACTATCTGATGGTGCTCTTCCAGTGTTGGAGATCTGGTGGCCACTAAATAGCCAGTAGCTCACAGGTATGATTTCTGCCCTACTGGTGGCTACATCAGTCAGGAGGTAACTGACACAATGACAAAGTCCCAAGTTTCAATGGTCCATCTGGACAGCCCTGACTGCTTGAGGTGAGGCTTGGGAAGGTCTGGCCATTTGCTTCACAGGTCAAATTATGACTGTGGTCTTAAAGGTCAGACCGTCATCCATTTACTGAATGTCAGCAATTCATTTCTCATGACAACACAATCATTCGCAAGGCTTCATAGAACATAGAAACATAGAGCAGTACAGGACAGGAATAGGCCCAGCGGCGCACCATGTCTAGACCATTATGCCATTCTAAACTAATCCCATCTGCCTGCACATGGTCTGTATCACTTTATTCCCTGCCTTCTATCTGCTACTTCCACCTCCCTTCACAGCGCATTCAAGGAACCTATCATCCTCTGTGTAAAAAACATGCCCCACGCATCTTCTTTAAACTTTCCTCCCTTCACCTCAAGCCTCACTGCCTTAGTATTTGATATTTCCACCCTGAGAAAAAGATTCTGACTATCTACCCTATTTGTGTCTCTCATAATTTTACATATTTCTATCAGGTCACCCCTCTGTTTTTGATGTTCTTGTGAAAACAATCCAAGTTTATCCGAGATAACAAGGTGTAGGCCCGAAACGTCAAGCTTTCCTGCTCCTATGATGCTGCTTGGCCTGCTGTGTTCATCCAGCTCTACATCATGTTATCTTGGATTCTCCAGCATCTGCAGTTCCTATTATCTCTGATACAAGTTTATCCAACCTCTCTTTATAGCTACTACACTCCAAACCAAGCAACATTCTGCCAAACCTCTTTTACGCCCTCTCCAAAGCCTCTTCCTATCATGTGGCGACCAGAACTGCACACAATACTCCAAACATGGCCTAACTAAAGTCTTATACAGCTGCAACCTAACTTGCCTTTTTTTAATACTGTATGCCCTGACTGATGAAGTTTATACGCCTTCTTTACCACCTTATTCACTTTCAGGGAGTGATGGACAGGAACCCCAAAATCCTTATGTATATCAATGCTTCCAAGGGTCCTGTGAACTTTCCTCTTGCATTTGACCCACCAAAATGCATCACCTCACACTTGTCCAGATTAAACTTCATCTGCCATTTCTCTGGCTAAATTTTCAACTGGTCTAAATCTTTGATAACCAATTAGGGATGAGCGATAAATACTGCCCTTGCCAACAATGCCCACATTATGTGAATTAAATTCCTAAACTGATAATAGATTGGTAAATGTTGATTTACAAAAGAACATGTATTTCTTTGTACACCAACCACTGAAATCAAGCTTCAGATGCTGCAAATAGTAAGGAAGGCAAATGGTATGTTAGCTTTCATTGCAAGAAGATTTGTGATAGACCAATGTAGCCTAAGTGCAGATCTACAGGATCTTGGTAAGAGTATTATATGCAGGTGTGTCCTCGTTACGTAAGAAAAAATAAAGTTCCATAGAGGGAGTGCAGTGAAGATTCACCTGCTGATTCCTGGGTGGGTAAGCTTTGTTCTTTGAGTTGCCTCGGACTGTATTCACTACAATTTGGAAGACTGAGAGGGATATTATTGAAATGCATAAAATTCTGATTGGGCTGGACAGACTGGACACACGGATAGTGTTTCCACTGATCCAGAACAAGGGCTCATGGTCTCAGGACACACAGTAGGATCAAAAGGAGAAGAAATTTCTTCACTCAGATAGCGGTGAGACCCGTGGAATTCTCCACCACAGGAGGCTGTGGAGGCCAAGTCACTGAATATGTTTAAGAAAGAAACAGATTTCTGGAGGCTAATGATGTCAAGGGCTAACGAGCAAGAGTGAGAGTATTATGTTGAGATTGAAGACCAGCCGTGTTCATTTTGAATGGTGAAGCAAGTTCAATGGGCCAAATGTCTTATTCGTGATTTTTCTTTTCTGTTTCACCTTATTTTTCTGGCGATAATTTGCTGCCTTCACTGAATTCAGCAGCTTTAGTCCATTTTGATCAGAGCATTGCATTTTGCTTCTGAACTGTAAGATTGGAGATTGTTTTACAGTTGATTGATATTGGTGCTGACTGTAGCAGAAGCGACTGCAACATATTATCACCATTGATGATATCCCGGACAAGATGATAGTTTCTGGGATCTGAACCAGAATTTGCACAAGATGAAATTTGCGACAATGTAGAAGGGGAGCAGAATGGTGTTGTGTGAAATCATGTGTTGAAAATAGATTTTTGGACCATCTTTCATTTCACAAGCTGGAAGCTGGAAACTATAGAAGCTACAGTGCTTCTCATCCACACAATGTGCTGAATATATTAGATCTTTATGTATTCCAGAGACATTGAAGCGTGAAACCAAAAAAATTAGATTTGAAAGTGTCATTTTTTGCATCTAATGTTACTGTTTTATCTGGAATTTTGTAAAGATCTTTTATGTAGCATGTTATTTCAGAACATGGTAAATCAGAATACTTGCGTCTTTTGTGCATATTTTTGCCAGTATTATTTATGATTACAAATTGTGAGCAGAATTTAAGGGCTCGTGGCAATGGGTCTGCCCAGTGGCTGAAGAGTTAGTACTAATTCAGCTGTGGTCATTTCATGCCACCTGCAATGCCACACCACCAACCTGACTCAATTCATTGCCAAACAGCTGTTTACCCAGTTGGTGTTATGCCCCTTTACTGGGGTCAAGGGGAGTTTCCTGCCTTTGAGAGCTGCAGTGACATCAGAAGTGGGGGCAATACCAATATTGCAGTAAGCCTAGACTGCAGGATCATTGTTGGAGACAGGAGTGATGGCAAGTGAAGGGATCTCACAGGAGCCATTTCTGGAGGCCCTGGTAAGGGCAGGTAGCTTTATGTCAGGTGGGGGTCTTGCTGCCAGAAGCTGTCTACATTGAGCATGACCCAATCACATTGGAGGGATACCCCTGACCATCAGTCTGCAGGTTGGCAAGTTGGCCCCATAACATGGTCCCACTGTTGGGTGTCTAGGTGACACCTTAACAGCTGCAATTGACTTCTGGGCCTGGAAGCCACCCTCAACCCTTCCTGCCACAGGCTTAACTGAGGGAGTCTGGAAGATGACAGGGTCCCCATTCAATTATGCATACCATTCCTCCCTGTGCCCCATTTCCTACCTATTTTTAAGGAGAGCATTTAATTCTCCCCCGAAGAGCTATTTCTGAGTCAAAAAGCGTACTTTTCAATTATCCTTCACTTTGGATTATACAGCATTAAAGCATTACCATCTTTTAAATCTATTTGGATCATTGTTATAAATCATACTGAGAAATCCTGTCTACGAAGCATGACCTTTAATCATAAGATCTGAAGCATGTTAAAAACTGAGTTCAGTCAAAACTCAGAAACCAAAATTATTGGTGTATCTTCATTTTTACTAGCTAACTTTTCCAGAACAAGGCCACTTCTTCTTATAAAATTACAAAGTTTGTTGTCTCAAAATAATTTGGCCTTTCTAAGCACATCTCAAGCAAGTTTAAATCTTGATTCAATTGGATCTAGTGAATAAAGTACGTATTAGTCAGCAGGGCCATTATTCACTGTTATTTCTGTTGGGCACAAAATAGAATTTTGAATCTAAGGCAATGAGACAGACATTGTATTTCCTGAAGATGTGCAATCATTATTCAAATATTCAATTCAATCATGAGTTAGTTTCTCTGCACATGATTTAATGGTAGAACAGTGTCTCTTCTGTGTGCTTTCAGTTCACATGTGAACTCGAATCTCCACTACCATTTAGCATGAAGCAGAGCTCATTTCAGTTCTAATTTCAGATATTTGTGATATCTGTTTATTGCAGTGTTGACTCTATGAATTCTAATGAAATTATTTGAAATCAGTCAGGACTGGATTTAACCTCGTGCTTTGCATTTGTGATTGGTTGAATTAAAAAAAACAGAATCTTGTCGATCTTGCAATGCTACAGATAGCAACATTATGTCGAATGTTTCACCACTGTAACGACCTATGTGAATTATGTAATAAAATCTCACATACCCTGTTCTTTGAGCTTTAATTTATATTTTTGACAGATGTGATCTGTCAGACAGCATGGTAGAGATAAAACCGCTGCACTCTTCAATATATAGTAACACAACGGTTTTGTACTGGGAGAGTATTCCAGAAATCTGAACCAGTAATCCAGACAAACTAGTTCAAATTGCACAAGGACAGTTGGGAATTTTAAATTCAGTTAATTAAATAAATCTGGAATAAAATGTTCATCTCGATAATGGTGTCTATCAAACTATTGGATTGTCATGAAAACCCATCCGGTTCACTAGGGTCCTTTAGAGCAAGGCATTTATTTTCAAGTCTGGCCAGATGCGACCCCAGTCTCACAATGTGATTGACTCTTACTGTTCTCTGAAATAGCTTAGCAGAAAACATTTCAGTTTTATCAAATACTCTGTGATAAGGAATTAAAGTGGTTCAACACGGAATTTAGGAATGGACAATGGATGCCAGCCAAGCCAGAGCCACCCACATGCTGAGACTGAAACAAGAAGAAACATGTTTGGTTGCTATGATGCGGGTTAGGGTAGCTGAACAACGACCTCAAAAAAAACAGAAAGACTATTCTCATGCCTGACAGCTTGATGTTTTCAAACTGAAATATTTAAGGCTTTTTCTTCCAATCTTCTCTACTCTTTCTTTGCCTCTGTGCAACACAGAACTATGTTGAGCCATTTTTCAGGTGTACCTGGTACAACTATTTAAAATGGGCATTCTTTTATTTTACCTACATAAATTAGAGACAATGCCGGATTTCATTTCCCTAAGCCTGCTGATTTAGGATTCTTAGATGGTCAGGCTCAAAGAACACATATTATTACTTATTGTAAAATGGATTTTGAAGTATAGTTGTGGATTACAGCAATCTCAAGTATTTCATGGACAACAACCTAGTCATAAATAGATTCTTAAGATATTACGGTTTTACTAAATAAATGCATAACTAATAAGGAAAACTGAAAATAACTTCTACATAATTCAAAATCTGTGGTGGAAATGAGGGGCATTCCAAATATGCCTTAGTGAGGTTTGTCCTCCAAGGTCTCATTAAAAGAGGCAGGAAGGCCAGTCTGGATTTAATTTGTTGTGGGAGCGTAGTCTGTATCTCCTTTCTGTATGGGGAATGCCAATTGCCTTTTCCTTTCCTCTATAAATTAAATATGTTTGGCTTCCTGTTGTGGAAACTTTTGGCTAAGTCCAGCTGTTGAAAAATTCCAGAAAATTAACTTTAATCTTGTATGTTATGAGCTCTTGTTAATGGAGAATAAAATTTTATTTAAGCCTTTAGGTCATTTTACCAGATTAAGGCTCCTTAAATCTATTACTTGACTTATGTTTTCTACAAATTTTGGAGCAACTATGGCCCCCACCCTCTTTGAAATCGTTAACTTGCTCCAAGAATTTCACTTTCATCTTGAAGGATATTACAGCTGTTATTTCTTTCATGTGGAGGTAAGAGAATGAATAAAGATACAGCTGATGGTTTAGCTATACCCTTGGAGGTTTTACTGATAGTTGCATGATCTTTTAGAATGTGCATTTCTTTTGGCATTCTTCTTCATGATGTTTTTTCTTGCTTTGCAGAAAATATACATACAAATATTGAGGAAGATGGTCACTATGATAAAAGTGGTAATCTTGCTGTACAAGTGAATCATTCAACTTTCTGTTTTCAGTCTAGTTAAACACTGTTCAGTGATCAATAGAGTTGGCCACATAATTCCTCTTTATTGTCTTTACTCTGTTATTCAACACCATGGGTCTGCAATCACATTGTTCTAATTCTGCTTGTTTAAACACCATCGATGTTTCTCCAGCAATGCTTCCTTTTCCAATGCTGCACTGTCAGTGCTGAAGAAAGGTCACCTGACCCAAAACGTTAACTCCGATTTCTCTGCACAGATGCTGCCAGACCTACTGAGCTTTTCCAGCTATTTACTGAGAAGAAAAGGAGAATCCAACTGAGGACAGTGTGGTAATCTCCAACCAGTCAAAATACTTCCCTTATATACCGCAGGACCTCAATAAAAAAAAGCATAATGGAACAGCATGGAAAGATATGAATGCTGCAATAGGTAGACAAACCTGGTTAAGCACAAGATTCAAAATCTCCCCTCCCCCAACTGCATCCCAAAACCAGCCCAGCTCGTCCCCACCTCCATAACCTGTTCTTCCTCTCACTTATCCCCTCCTCCCACCTCAAGCCGCACCCCCATCTCCTATCTACTAACCTCATCCCGCCCCCTTGACCTGTCCGTCCTCCCTGTACTGACCTACCTCCTCCCTACCCCCCCACCTACACTCACCTCTACTGGCTCTATCCCCGCCTCTTTGACTTGACTGCCTCCTCTCCACCTATCCTCTCCTCTATCCATCTTCTATCTGCCTCCCCCTCTCTCCCTATTTATTTCAGAACCCTCTTCCCCTCCCCCATTTCTGATGAAGGGTCTAGGCCCGAAACGTCAAGCTTTCCTGCTCCTATGATGCTGCTTGGCCTGCTGTGTTCATCCAGCTCCACACCTTGTTAATCTCGAGAGCTCTTGGCAGTCTGATTACCCAGGGTGATTTCCAATATATTGGGCATCTGAACATCTGAGTGCAAACATGTGACTATCTACTATTGTCTACATGTATAATAAAGGTATTTACATATAGTGGGAACAATGTCCAAGCTGTTGTGTATAATTGTTACCCAGAGTAACAGTAGGGGAGTTTTAGACTAAGTAGAGGGTTTTACCATCTCCCTAGGATTCATTCAAGAAGCCATCAGCCCACCCAAAGTCTGGAATGAGAGGCTAGCCAATTTTTATGGCCCAGCCTCTAACACATCACTAGCTGGCCTCAAAAACAAAGTTGCTGGAAAAGCTCAGCAGGTCTGGCAGCATCTGTGGAGGAGAAAACAGAGTTAACGTTTTGGGTCCAGTGACCCTTCCTCAGAACTCAGAACTAGCTGGCCTCAATCTGTCTTCTCAAATCAAGCACTGAGAGATGTTTTTGATATTAAAGGGGCTATATAAAGGCAAGGTGTTATTGAACTGATATCAGGGCTCAACTATTGTGCTACAACTTTACCGATGTTCTCAGCTTGATGGTGGAAAGCAGGCTTGGAGTGCATACTATTGGATGTAGGTGCAGGAAGTTTAATCTTGGTGGTTGCTTTACCAGTCCTTTAAAGTACATTTTAAATGCTTCATAATAACCATAAGGAAACAATCCAATAAGACAGAGCCTAAGAGAAGTATTTTTTTTTCTCTGTTATTTTAAATATTACATACCCTGCCTGTTCTCCAGATATTTGTGACATTTTTTAGGATCCAAGTTAGAAGATATAACAATTTTTACCTCCTTTTTACTGGTGCTTTACTGTTTCTGAACATGATAAACTCACAAATTGTGGTGTGTTCCTCCAAATGCCATGCCTAATCTTTTAAGCGCTGGCAGACACTGAAACTAAATCCTGCAATTTGTTGAGTTGTCTATTGAATGTAAATTTGTTTCTGGTTCTGAAACATCCCTTCTGTCATTCTAATTTACTATTACCAAACCACATGTTTTACCATACATTAAAATTTATTCATTTCATCTTGCATCAATTATTACTGTGAGGCTGAACAATTACAGTTGCTAAATGAATAAGCCCCTCCGTCCACTTCATATTCTCTTATCGTTGTACCAACTTCTTAAAAGTGAATGTTATGAATATTTACATTGCAACACAAGGCAATGTGGAGTGCAGTATTGTAGAGAGGGCAGCTTGTTTTGCTGTTTTACCTTGAAACTATTCAAAGTGATTTCAGATCAAACCTAGTTAATTAAATTTTATCAAACTATTTGAGATTATCAAATGGAGCTATTTGGTTTTCTTTTGTTTACATGAATAGAAAATGTATACCTGTAGCACAATGTGCTGGAACCACTGTAAGCAGGTAGCAATGGTGAGGGGGGCATTGAGCAGGGCAGCTGGAGCAGTCAAATGAACACACCCTGGAGAATTAGGTCTTGGAGCAAGTAGAGCCAGACAGACAAAGGATTTCTACAATCAAATGAACCATCGATTTAATTCCATGTAAACACTATGCCCTCCCTGGTTAACCTGAATTTCTCTTCATGTTTTAATGAACTGATGCTGTGGAATAGAGAATCCCTGCTTCATAAGTTTTGGGGCGTCCATGAATTAAAATCTCATGTTTCTTTTCTGGCAAAGCCAACAGGATTCCACAGCACAGGCACAGGTAACAGTTATAGCGAATGAGGTCAAAAGTCCTGTGGTCGAGATGGAGTGGATGGTGGGGGAGTTAAATCTGGCAATGTCCACAAGGGAGGCCAAAACTGCTCTGGTATCATTAAAGACTCACACATCAATGGAGGAAATCAGACCTATAGCCACACCCAGGGAGAGGCTCCCCACATGCATCTCCTTGGAGCTGTGGAGGAAGAAAGCAGTACTCCTGGCTGGATATTTGACTTGTTGATGCGTAGGAAGGTGAACAAATTCAGGAAAAGCCTGAAATTTTATGAGGGGACTCGTGCTGGTGATGGTCTGAGCATCTGGTTGGAAGAGCCTGGATCCACGCCGGTGACTAAGCAATTAAGAGGGACTGTAATGCTAAACGTTTAACTTTATTTATTTTATATTTTATAGCTAAGATTTTGTACCTAAGTACCTTTGTACTTAAAGTGGCACCGGAGAATGGTTACTTTGTACACTTTTCAATGTACTCCTATATCCCTGCATTTGAGTACATGTGACAATAAAACTCTAATTCTAATTCTAAGTACCCAATTATCCAGTGATTGAAGACTGGATGTGAACACACAGCTCATTAGGACATCCCTTGGCATTGATGCAACTGAGCATTCATGATGCAACTGAGCATTCATGATGGAACATCTGTGCGTGGAAAGCCGATTGGGAAATGTTGTGACAACCTACAGATGTTCAAAGAAGTCCATAGCAGGTCCTTCAGGAGCCCAACACAACTATGGCAGAGGTTTAATGAGGACAAGCAAACTGAAAGCCTCTGTATCCCTGAAGCTGGTGAGGTTATTCAATCACACCATTCTCCTGGATCCCTCCTTCAAATCAACCAGGAACAGGCAGCTGAAGGACCACATAGTGGAAGCAGTGAGGGTTGGGAACTTCCAAATAAGCTGTGGAGACTCTACAGTGACAAAACTCAATTGTCTTTCTTTGACGCTTTGAATCAAAATATTCAGGCGATAGGGAAAGATTGGTCTCCTTAGATCTTTTAAGAGATTATCAGCAGGGAAGTGACTGTCAGTGTGGACAGGGACATAAACCTCAGGCTGAAGATGCATGGTAACAGCAAGGATAAATCCACCCCTTGTTGCCCTATCTCCATGGTAAGCCATGCCCACCCAAAGGATGTTCCAAAAAGGTGTTGGAACTGTAACAGGAGTGGGGACTTCAAATGAGATTGTTCTCACTGACCAAGACCACCATTGCCATCATGCACAGAGACCCCATCCAGATCCCATTCTTTCTCATGGTGTAAAACTAGTTGATCCTCCCACAGAGAGCCAGTTGGGAGGTAAAGTTCCTTCAGGAGAGTTTCATTGGTAGGTAGGGACTTACCCTGCATTGAGTGTGAAATTTGTGGAAAGATAAAAGGGGACATGCCTAATTGACACAGAAGTGGAGGTGTCAGACACTCATCACCAGTTTTCCTGAGTGCATCTCATTGAGGGTTGGGAGCTGATTGAAGTTCCTTCCCTCGTCTGGGTCTCAAATCCACAGGGATTGGACATCTCTACAATGACTACATTGACTCTCTCTATGTGTCCTCAATCACATTTTTAATAGCTTGGGGTTTCTGGTAGTTGATAACTCGATCAGCACTGCAATGGAAGAAGTGCAGTTGACACTACCCATGGTGAATGTTAAGAGATATCTAAGCATCCTTGGAAAGCACACATGGTGATGCCTATAAGCAGCACATTACAAAGTTGCAGATTGGGCCAGGAGTTTTGACCTTGCTCCATGCACTCAAGGTGTATCAGCCTGTACAAGACCCTAGAACAGTTCAAGTTGCAGAGAAGGTGTATTTTTTTGGTAGCCTGGCCATGGGAAGGAACAGCCCCCTGCTCAACTGGAGGGAGCTGTGGCTGATGCCATGTCCATGTCTCAAGTCAAAGACAATGTTCCAACCCCAATTCCCTATGACATCCTGACTAAAATCCAGAGCTGTGCCACCAATGCACTTATGAGTGAGTTCCAAACCACAACCAGTCAGGCTGACACAGATGTGATTTCACCATCGCTGTCTATCCTGAAAGACAACTAGACACAGCTTCAACTAATTGAATGCTTATCAGTACAGGCCCGACAACTACCAACCCACTGATGAGCAAGTCCAAACAAGCATAGACGTTTTTGAGGTGCCTCAAGAGGATTAATCAGGAGTTTGGATTCTTCTGTTGGCTGGTTCATGATAATGACGGAGAAGTGAAGCAACACATCCTTCTTTTTTATTATTATTCATTGACAGGATGTGGGCGTCACTGGCTAGGCAGCATTTATTTCCCATCTCTAATTACCCAGAGGGCAGTTAAGAGACAACCACATTGCTGTGGGTCTGCAGTCACATATAGGCCAGACTAGGTAAGGATGGCGGTTTCCTTCCCTAAAGAAACATTAGTAAACCAGATGGATTTTCCCTGACAGTTGACAATGAATCCTTGGTCATCACTAGACTTTTCAATTCCAGATTTTTATTTCATTCATCTACCATGGCATGATTTGAACTAAGTTTCTGGATTAATATTCTAGTGATCATACCACTGGGTCATCACCTGCTCTAGTTCAAGTGTTGATAACAATTCATGATCAAGCAGGATACCAAACAATAGAAAAGGTGACTGTATTGATCAGAAGACAGAGTTACTGTCCTGGATAGTTGCTGATTCTGTGGTAGGGAAAGGTATACTTCAGGCAAAGCAGGAAAGTGGCATCAGCCCAACTTGAGATTCCAGGTCACGAAGAGAATTCTAAAGGTTCTTGCAACAGATTTTCCAGTCCTTGGCTCCTTTTACCAAGAGTTTGGTGGATGATGATATGACAATCAGATCACTCAGGAGTGTTTCAGAACCTGCAGTTTCGGTGCATGTTGGCTGAAGTGAAGTGAACTCAGCTAGCAATCAGAAATCCTGGAATAAACTGGATGGTATGAAAGCACGGGGTGCATTCAGTGCAGGATTGCCTACTACTGCCCTGGAAAGCAAAGCAAGATGACCTGCCAGAAAACAGAAACTTAAGTAACAAGTCCAAAGGTGTGCAGACTAGGTGGATTAGCCATGGGAAGTGCAGAGTTACAGGGATAAGGTCAGAGGGTGGGTCTGTGTGGGGTGCTGTTCAGAGGGTCAGTGTGGACCCGAAAGGCTGAATAGCCTGCTTCCACACTGTAGGGATTCTATGGTTCTAAGTGTTGCCAATCATTACCTCCTGGAGATCTGACAAACCAAGATGCTAACAGATGATCTGCCAAAGAGCATGGATCCCTTGAAAGGTATCAATACAATTAAAAGGCAGAGAATCTCCTCTTGAGCAAATTCTGGATACCATCCCACCCTTTGCCATTTGCCCAGAAGAGAAAGTTGTCATTAATGTGGACCTGAATATTCTAGCTATTATAATACAAACAGACAGACAAAGGGTTTCCTCAATCAAGTGTAAACCACAGGTTTAATTCCATATTGATACTGTGTTTTCCTTGTTTAAACTTAATTTCCCTTCATGTCTGATGCCAGTGGAATTAAGATTCCTTGCTTTATGATCTTTGGGCTATCTGTTTGTTCAAATTTTATGTTGCAAGAAGTTCAATATTAACTTGAAATAGTGAACTAATCCTGCCACTTTAGGTACAGTGTACCATTCTGATTGTCAAAAGATTTCCCTGCAATTGAATTAAAAGAATAGAGAAGACAGCAACCAATATGAGAGAATGGATTGACTGGACAAGCACAGAATCACAGAATTATTACAGTGCAGATGGAGACCATTTGGCCCATCATATCTGCACTGGCTCTCCAAATGAGCATTACGTCTTAGTGCCAATCTCCTGCACTGCTCCTCCCACCCCCATTCCAAGGGATAATTAACTAATTGCACGTGTTCTCACATGCAATGAAAAGGTTAAGAGGTAACCTGATTGCTATTTTTAGGATTGTAAGTGACAAGGCAATATAGACCTTGACAAGATACTTTGCTCACTTCCAGAACAACAAAATCAGAGGCCCCAGCTCAACAAGGAGATAAATTGAAAGTGAATCTGCTGAAACTGTGAGCGAGCATTCAATCTACCAAACAGGTTCCCTGGGGAGACAGTGGAAGCAAAATCATGCATTTATATAGCACCTTTAGCTATGTGTATTGATTCATTCAAATGGAAATTGAGTAATTATCTTTCACAAAATGACATTTTAGGCTTCAGTATATGAGTAACTTGAGACATGACATGGTAAATTACACATCAGTGTTGTACTTTGAAAGAAGAAGGTGATCCTGGACCAATAGTTTGAAAAACTCTGCAGGGTTATCCTGTGTCTGTGGTAAGTTAATTGGTAGAGGTTGTTTCTGTGATTAGTCAAAAAATTCCATATTCATTGTGTCATTCAGTGACAAGGGAGACAGCAAACAAAGTGACATTTGCTCTTTATTCATCTAGTAATGTCCATGTGCATACGTACGTGTACTTTACAGACAAGTAACGAGAAATTACTGAGAAAAGATTTGCCTTTGATTATGAGTAAGATAGAGTTAGATATGATCGGAGGAATAACACAAGATATCCTTGAGAAATCTTCATTAATAACAAACTTCTTTGCATATTTCTGTATGCATATTCAACATTTATTTAGATATATTTTAATCAATGCAACCTCATCTCTAACTAAACTGCAGCCATTGCAACAATAACTGTCTTTTTTGTTGTCAGCCATTGGACCATTTACTCCCTTGCCTTCATCAGCGTCAGGCCACAAACACCACCCACTTTGATTTGAGCCCTTGGTCTTAAGCTCCTCACAACCTAAGAGTTGAATATCAATGCTTTCCCTCTCTACTCAAACTTCAAACCCCAAAGTCACCTGCAGTTCAGCTGACATGATTTTCAATCAGGCCCAGATTAGGTGCCGGAGTTATGTTTTAACATTTAAATCTTTAGGCTGTTGTGTTTTTTTGGGACAAGACAGGCTGAATAATTAGGGCCATTGTAAGAGGCTCAAACCTGGGTGAAAGTTTTCCTTCCAACTTGACATTACAGGGGGAACAGGGTCTTTCCCTACACCACATTTGAAATTGTTTGCCTGCATCCCCTGAGATTTGGCTGATTTCCTCCCCATCTTATTAATGAGCGAGTGGACCCGATAGGAATCAGTTCCGTCCTGCAGCTCTTAAAAAGTGATGCACTGCAGCTATTGGAAGCCACTTCCCATCATGCTGTGCCAACAACCTCCTAAAACCAGCAAAGTGTCAAGATCAGAAATACTGCTCCTCTTCAGTTATGATGGCACAATGACACAATTGGAATTGTGGGCCTTAGAGATACACGTGGAAGTTTCTTTTTTTAACAGAGGACACACTGGGATTTCAAAGCTCTATTTAAATTTCATGTTGTTAAATATGATTGCACCAGCATATTCCAGCTGCTGCCTTGAACTCCCATCAGTTGTAGCTCTATATGCAATTCCCATGCAGCTCAGTATAAAAAGGGATCACTGTGGATTTAGCATTTGAGTTTTCCTACAGCTGACAAAGACCCATGTTTGCCGTCCTCGAACACTGAAGAAAGCACAGTTTTGAATTTTATGAATATTCATATCCACACAAGCAAACATTCAACATTGATCCCCATTGCAACAATGTCAGGTTGAATACTAAGGCAGATTCTCACAAGTTTATAAAACGCTTTGACAAAAAGAAAGAAGAGCTTACATTTATATAATGCATTTATATCCAGACAACCCAATGTGCTTTATAGCCAGTAAGTGTATATGCTAAGAATTCTGTTTTGTTTTGGCTAATTGCAGGTTGAGTTGAATTTTTTGGAGCTTTTTCACTATGAGGCAGAGTAAGATTTCTCACTGCATCTTACCAAACTCCCCACATTAACTACCTAACCCACCACTATGATGCCTCTCTCATCGGATTCAATCCTCACCTTACCGAAAGCCATACCCAGAACAAGTCATTGCTCAGCAAATATCAGCCAAAAGATCAGCATTCCTTGTGGCCACACCATCTTTACAAGACAGTCATGCACGTGAACAAGTGTTGGCCATCTAGTACAGCCCTTCTTTGACAATGTGATGGCACAACTAACATAAAGCCATATCACTCACTGCACCCAGCTGGCATGGCTGACAGTCCCTTACACATACAACTCCATTCTCTCAGTCAGCGTTCACCCCCAGGCTACACAGTTTACCTATCCTTAGTTCCATCCTGTCTAAACATGCTGTTCCTCAGCATCTAAAACATCACCTCATTGCCTAGTCCCTACTCTCTGGCTGGACAAGACTGGAAAGCATCCCAAGACTGATCCAAAAAGCAGAACCATATCTTCAGGATGCTTATCATCTGTTCCACCATGGCCCTGCTCGCAGCATGTGTATCACCTGGTGAAGGGGCCGTACCAACTGAGGGACCAATGCATTACAGTAAAAAAGGGACTTGTTGCTGCACTTAAACCCCCTTCCCATCATAGACCCACTCAATCATTGATTTCAGTCATGTTTACATGACAAATGATGAAGCAGTGTTCCTCTCTTCACCCCGAACCCTTGCAAGTGGTTCACAAGTGGTTTGACATTTTTGATTAGGACTTGCGTCTTTTGAAGTTATTGCCACTAACTTGTGCATCTTTATGATTTCATTGTTTGATTGCAAACACCAATGGCTTGGCGCAAATCACCTTTGACTTCAATATCTTCAATCTTCGTTATCTTAGCATGCAGCAGACTTGGATCCTGCACTTTCACGTTGACTCCTGGGTGTTACCTCCAACTGTCCTCCCTGCCACCTGAGCCCTGACTTTACACCTTGGTAATGATCTCCTTGGTTATCTACAGTCCCCCTGTGGAGGCCATGGTGGTGATCTCTACCAATAAATGCCCTCCCACAGCCTACAATGCCCACAGATGACATTCTGTCTACCCTGAATATATCTTGAGTTTTCTCCCACCACAGACCCTGTTTCCAACTCAACACATGGCTCTGCTTCCCAGTCTTGACTGCTCTACTCATTTTGCTAGTGATTCCCCCACCACTGATCCTACAGTCACCCCTTACATCCTCCTTAACAATCAGAACACAGACCCTCAGGACTCTATTTGCATCAAATCACTGACTGGCTTCAATACGTAGTCCCTAAACATGACTGTCCAGTTCCCTGACAGCTTGTGATGGCCCTACAGAAATGACCATTGTCCATTGTCCATTGTCCACTCCCTGGACTATGATTGGACATATCCTCTGACTGTGACTGGCCTGAGCAGATAACTGACACTGACCAAGTCGCTGGACTGCGTGTAGTCTGTGCCTGTTATTAATGGTATCAGGATCCCCCGACCAATAGCAGTTCCTGTCTTGCTGAATGGATTCAAGCATGAATGGTTATGCCACTGGCAGTGGTAATGATGTATCTGGCGAATACTGGAATACTATGCTCAAGTCTCAAGGCTGTGGAAATCTCTGATTCAGAGGTGAGAATATCCCCCTATTCATCCAACCTAACAGAAGCAGACTTTTGGTCAAGTCTCCTAATGTTTTATCAGGAGCTGCCACTACAGGTTGGTATACAATGACTGCTGCCACTCTGAATGCTGTCCTTAATTCCTCCGCAAGATTCCAGCTGCCTCTGGCATACAAACATTGTCAACTATTCATCATCAGTCAAAACAGCTGGCTGATGAATAAAATTGGTTTTAGATGTTTTTGAATCAACCAGTGGTTGAACAACTTACTCATGGAACCCTAGGATTTCCTGGGTTCATCCGTTCAACATTATACACCATAGCTGCCAATACCATAGCCCTAGCATTTTTGGGGCCAATGTGCATACAAGGTTTATCACTGGCTATTTCAACAAGAATCAAGCCCCATCCATGCATGACTAAAATATAGGTTAATATAGCTTTTAATATTCCAAGGAAATAAATTTGTTGGCACTATCTTTCATTATAAACTGAATGAAGTGTAGCATCTCTCCAGATTACTTGAAGCAATATTCTTCATTCCTTAGTTCAAATGAAATAGTCACATAATTTGTTAATAGGGATTCTTCATGTCAAAGTCCATAAGTGTTCCTCACTCACTGATAGCTCAGTGCTGAGCCCAAGGCTCACACCAGTGCAGAGCAATAAAGTAAAATGCATTAAACAAGCTATAACCATAGGCCAAACATTCATCAGAAATGTGTCTGTGTTCAGTATTTGTATAGCTTAGGGTATTTTTTTAAAAAAATCTCCATCTGATTTTCCCTGTGTGAGGGCAATTCATATTCATGGGAAATTAGATAAATTCAAAAAAGAAACTTTACATTATAAATAAAATGCACTGTCATTTAAAGCTGTGGTTGCCTCACTCCTTCTGGGCTCTCTGGGACCTTGTCTAAAATTTGCCTTTTAATTTACAGCTATTATCTAGCCAGAATGCATAAAATGCCTACTTTCCACTATTTATTTTAGCCTGCTCCGAACAAGGAAAGCTTTTTGCTCTTTGTTATTTGCTGGAGGTTTCTCTCGCTTTGCTCCAAATACAAAATCCCAGCTGATTGCTATGGTTAATAATTCTGTCTATCTCTTTACAAGCTCTATTGCAATTTAGTGTTGTATTGTTCATCCAGAATACAGTAATTAAATATTTTCCGTCTTCATTACCATCAGTTCAATGGATTTTCATATTTTTGCTTGAAGAACAATATTCTGCAGTTCAGGATTGACCACACATATGTTATATTTTTAAAAAATAGATTCATGCATAATTAAGATAGTCCTTTCATCTGACTATGAAGACAAACATTTAAAAAGTACAAATAATTAACTCAGGAGCATTAAAATTCAAGTCAGAAGTTCAAATTAGCAGTAAATGAAATCACCAAACTATCACATTCGATGTGGTGCAGAACTGGAAAGCAAAATTTCAGCTCACAAAGGATAGCTGTTGATTTGGCTACCAGACCAAACCACATGGACAACCTCAAATGGGTATGAAATAGCCACACAATCCATCTATTTTAACAATGTAACTATAAGAGCTGATGCAGTATTCTGTTACCACCTGATGATTAATGAAGCCTTAAAATAAGTTGGAATAATAAAATGGATAAACAGACACAATAATTTGAAACAGGTTCAAAATGCAAATACATTTGATACTACCTAATTTTATGGTACATAGCTCACCAGTGAAAGCAGGTGAATTCCTTGCTTGCAGCTTTCTGTTTTAGCACTTACCTCACGAACTATGGGAGACAAGTGTCACATGTCAGCAGCAAAAACCACAATAAATAAAGGGGGAAATGAAACTCCAAATGCCATTTTCCTAAACCAAAAATGGAAAGTACCAGCAGGTGAGTCAGCGTCTGGAAATAAATAGGCGATGCTTCAGGAGTGACTTTTCACAAGATGTAAAGTTGTTTGTGTAACATTTAATTGTTCAGTCGTTCGTTATGAATAGCCTGTTGAATGCTCTCTGTACCGTTAGCCAAGCCAACATGTAGTACCTGAGAAATTGAATCTAAACTGAAATCTAAAAGCACAAGCGCAGCAATTTTAGACATTTTAGCATCACAAATAAAACTCTTGACCAGATTGGTGTGAGTGTGTCTTTCATGCATATCCCCAAAGCATAAAACACAATTGGTTACAATGTTAAACTTGCCTGCTCCAGGACCTTTATTCATCAGGAGATTCACCCCATAACATGGCATCAATGGATTTCAGGGTAAAAGACCTACTTGCTCACTATGGTGATGGGCAGTCTCATTTAGTAGTAACCTGCAGGAAAGCAATAATCATATGTTGTCTCTTAGCAGAAGGCCAGTGAGTATTCAAGCAACTCACCAAAGGCATGTCCACACTTGATACATCAGTATAAGTGCTCTCGAAAAATACTTTGGGCCAAAGAAAAGTGCAACGATTGAACTATATAGGATTCACCAGGAATGTCAAGGAGTCCATTGTGATTAGCTATCCTCAAAAATGTGCCCATTGTTACAGTGCTCATTTGTTACTAACAGCATGTCAATCTCGAGGGAAAGAGTGTAGCCTTAAATTGAGCCATATTGCAAAGATGTACAGCTTGTCAAAGAAGGAGATTTCATCAGTTTGACACATGTTTGACACGCATTTCATTGTTGCTTCTCAAGGATGTTGTTGCAATACTGTTGTAATAGGTACCTAATGTCATAGGCACACCACTCAAAAAAATTGGCAAAAGCTATTGGAGGATTGGGAATTTTTTTAAGGGAAAAGCAGCAGCTAAGAAAAGCTAATAAAAAGGGAGAAAATTGATTATGAAAATAAATTGAAAGAAATATAGAAATATAAAAACAGCCGGTTAATGTAATGTATTTGAATTTACGGAATGCATCAGATAAGGTGCCACATGACAGGTTAATGCACAAGATAGGAGCTCACAATATTAGGGGTAGTTTATTGCCATGGATTGAGGATTGGTTAACACGCAGAGCATAAACAGTCAAGACTAAAGAGTCTTTTTTTTCACGTTGGAAAAATGTAACTTGTGGAGTGACGCTAGGTCCTCAATTATTTACAATCCTCATATTGACTTGCAAAATGGGGCATCGTTTAATGTTTCCAAGTTTGCAACTGATACAAAAGTAGGTGAGCGGGTATATTGTGATGAGGACATACGGACTCTGCAAAGGGAAAATGCAAGGGATATCTTGAGTAAGTGGGCAAAATAACTTGTCAGATGGATTTAATGTAGGAGAGTGTGAGATCATGCATTTTGGTATCAAGAATCAAAAGGTAAACTATTATTTAAATAGAGAGACAATCCAAAAAAAGGTGCAGCACAGAGGGATTTGCTTGCTCTTGTGCATGAAATGTGAAATATTAACATGAAGGTTTAGTAAGTAATTAGGAAAGCAAATGCAATTTTGACCTTTAATGCTCAGGATTGGGAGTTTAAAAACAGGGAACTCTTGCAACAACGTTATATGGAGTCCAATATTTTATGTACTCAAAAACAGAAGTTGCTGAAAAAGCTCAGCAGGTCTGACAGCAACTGTGAAAAGAAATCGGAGTTTACATTTCGGGTCCAGTGACCCTTCCTCTGTTCCCGTGTTTAAGGAAGAATATACTGGAAGTAGCACAAAAGAGATTCCCAAGGCTGATACCGGGGATGAATGGACTGACTTATCAAAAACAGCTAAACAAGTTAGGCCTGTATTCATTAGAGTTTAGAAGAATGAAACATACAAAAATTTAACAGGGCTTCACGGAGCAGATGTTGGGAAGATGTTTCCGATAATAAATAAATCTCTAACTAGGGAACATGGTTACTGAATAAGTGGACACTCATTTAAAACTAAGATACAAGAGGAATTTCTTCTCCCTGGGAGTAGTGAATGTCTGGAATTCTCTAACAAGAGATTTGTGGAAAATTTATCACCTGGAAGCATTTAAAAAGGCGATAGATAGATTTTTGAATTATTGAGGAGTTGAGGAGCTGGCACCATAGAGGAGTTGAGGCCTGAGCAGGTCTGCCATGATTTTGTAGAAAGACACAGCAGGCTTGAGGGGCTGAATGGTCCATTCCTTCTCCTGTATCTGATGTTCTTATGTACACATTTTAGAGGTATAGCTTCTTAATTTTAGCAACTGAGTTTTAAATATGTATTCAATCAGGGAAAACCCTAGCAAACATACAGAGGCTAGTAAAACAGGCAGACTTAATTACATTTCACAATACAGCTTGTGTTTCCTGAGAAAAGTCAGAGTAAAGGGATGAGATTCATAAAATCTCAAGTAAACAAACTTAGCTAAAATCCTGGAGACATGATGTGTGCAGTTATTTCATTTAAATATATAGTTTATTCATTTGTTTTCCTGAATTAAGGAAAGCTTTCCAATTGAAAGTTAGTCAATGTATTTCAACAAGGCACGTGTATCACCTTGCCACAGAGAATGGTTTCTTTCTTCTAAGTTCAGCTATGTCAATTCAGTTAGTTTATTTTTATTCAGTACCACTGTTTGTTAGTCGGAAAGCACTAAACAGATTGTGTCAACTTTGGGCCTTGTGCAGTTTGTAGCCCCTTGGGAGAAAGATCTACAACTAAAGTACAGCAAATATCATCCACAGAGCAGCCTATGAGTGGGAACGGAAATTTAGCAGAAGACAAAGTCAGAAAGAGAAATATTGAGTGCAAAATTTATTTGGTAAAGGGGAAAATCTGGAGTAATTCTCAGTGCAAAGTAATTAACCTTTCTTGCCGGTGGAGATCTGGTAGCAATCAGCTTGGCTGCAGTTTGAAACGATAGCAAAGGGCTATTGGAAAGCAATGGTGTTTTTTGCTGTTTTCCACCACTGCACAGGAAACACGGTGATGTCCATATAGGAACTGTGAAATCCCAGGGTTGTGAGGTTGAAAGAAAAGTTGAAGAATTGTCTAAACAAAACCTATTGGAAAGACTCCCTCGGAACCTGTACTTTAGTTAAAAACTGGAACTGTGAAGGGACATCAGAACGAATTCTAGTGAGTGGTGAGCTACAAAAAATTTTCAGTTGATCCCAGGAAAAGTGAATAAACTTCAAGACTTCTTTAAATCAGGGATCTTTTTACACATATAAAATAGGACTGAGTTGATAGCATGAGTCTTTAGTTAATAATGTTTGCTTAGATTTCCAGGATCCCCACTATTTTACTTCTGTAGCCCCACAGCCATTGCCTTGGGCTCTGATATTAAGCAAGACATGTGCTAGAAGCTGTGGGAAGGGGTGTGTGGCGTCCTTTGAAAATTACATGGGAGTGTGCAACTCTGTTCAAATGTTTTCAGAGGCCTTTTATTTTGCTTTTATTTACTAACACCTTGTTGTGCACTTCACCCAGTCACACACTGTGCTTTCTCCAACATTGTACAGTGCCCTCACACCCACTTAGAAAAGAAAAAAAGCATGCATTGACATAACACATTTCATTAACAGCAGATACCTCAAATTGCTTTGTTCAAGGAAGTACCTTTTGAATTGTAGTCACTGTTGTAATGTGGGAAACAGTGGTCAATTTGCAAACAGCAAGACAGTAATGTGATAATGACCGGAAAATCTGCTTTTTTGATTTTGATTTTGATTGAGGGATGCATACTGGCTAAAACATCTGAGGTAACTCCCCTAATCTCTTTTGCAATAATGCCATGGGATCTCAGCCACCCGCACAGTCTCCTGGGGCTTTTGTTTAATTTTGTATACAAAGCATGGCACCTCCAACAGTGCAGCACTTCTTGGAACGAACTGTGAGTGTGACTTTTGTGCTGGCATAGTCAGACATCTTTCACTCTCTATCCACTTACTCACATCCCAATCTATAAGTCCACCTCTCCCATTCACCTTCTTCCTATGCAATGTCAGGCATCTGCCTTGCGTTCCGCTTCACCACATGCACTCCATCCATTCCGGGTTTGTTACTGCTCCTTGATACCATCTATTTGCCAATTGAGCCTTTCCGTGAAAATCAAAAATTATCGGAAGTTGCAGATGATCATTCTTCAGAGGCACTCAATTAGATAAAGGATGCATTCGCGCAATACATATGAACACCTATGCTGTTATACTTACACTGCAGTGGTGCAGATAGGTAACAGAGAAAAAGTGAATGTTTAACTGGTGGCTTAGGTTTCACAAGACCCAAGGGCATATGGTGGTGGTAAAGGTTGCAAAGTTCACCTCAAAGAATGCATCCCTGGCTATTGTCGGCTCATTTGGATACTGATGCTCTATCCCAGGGTCCATCGCTGAAGAGGATAAGCATTAAGAATAGTAGCAGAGAATAGGCAACAGTCTGACAGGTTTTTGAGCACGCTGTTCACAACTACAGAGAGATTGGAGGACACCTTTCAAGCATGAATGGATTATATCACTGGCAGTAGTAATGACTTGCAAATATAGGAATCACACAAGTCCATTCAGACCTTGAGTGAGGGCAGACTCTCATTGCCACAATAAATAAAATGACAATTATCCTAGCCTTTGTGTTCGAATATCCCACAGATGTACAGCAAATCCCCAGCACAGCAAAATGTAGTTACCCAGGAAATGTTAGACAGAAAAATATGTTTGGCAAATATTTGTGGATTTTCTAGGATGCGCAGACTGCTGCCTGTTTTATTCACCTATCATTGCAAAGTAAACAACTCACTCATCTGATTGATGCCATCCCAGAAAACTAAGCATAATTGCAGACCCTTGCCAAGAAACCAACAGTCTGATTTCTGATGAAGGGTCTAGGCCCGAAACGTCAAGCTTTCCTGCTCCTATGATGCTGCTTGGCCTGCTATGTTCATCCAGCTCCACACCTTGTTATCTCGGATCTTCCAGCATCTGCAGTACCTATTATCTCTGATACAGTCTTTCCTATTAGCAGGCATCTGACTGGAAGATCCTGCAAATGTCACTAGCAGAATCCTGGAATGAGCCAGAGGCAAAGAAGAGGAAGGTGATGGTGACTGGGACAGTTACTGATACACCATGAGCAGCAGATACAATTAGCAAGGGATTTTGTTCGCAGCTCATGGATGTCTGCCACCACTATTGTGGCCTACAGGCAAATGTTATAGGCAGTGTTCATCAGAAGTCCAATATAAGGCAAGATAGGTGGCAGCCATCCTGATTAGATAGATCCCCCAAACTTCCAAAATGTAGGACAAAGCTGTAAAGGATGGAACATCGTTGCTCAACAAAAGTACAAAGCATATCATTACCTGGTGGTAAGAAAGGAAGCAGCCACTGAGTGTAAAGTACTCCATTTTATGAGGCCTCCTCAATTGCCACCTTTCTTTCACTGGTAAGCTTAGGGAGTCCATAAATTCTTGGATTACTTGCTAAACTTTAAGCATCAATGTCAATATCATTTTAATTGAAGCTTATAAGATCATGAAGGATTTTGACAGGTTGAGTGCCAAGAGACTTTTTCCTCTTATGGGAGAATCTAGAACAGTAGTCACTGTTTAAAATTTTAAACAGGAATGATTTTGTTTCGCTCAGAGAGTTATAATGCTTTGAGACTCTTGATTTGAAAAGGTGGTAGAAGCAGTGTATTGGGATATTTTTAAGGCAGAAATGGGGTGATTCTTAGAAAGCAAAGGGATGAAAAGTTACCAAGGGTAAGCAGGAATATGGATTTGGCGTTACAATCAGGACAGAGTAAATAGCAGAGTGAGTTCGAGGAGCTGAATTCCCTATTCCTGTTCCTTGTTCACGTCTTTCTAATTGTGCAATTAAGTGCTTAGTTGATAACTCTTTATCGAGAGGATTGATCATACACAGCATACCACATTGGCAAGAAATCCAGGATTCCCAGTGCCCAGTCAATTCTATTGCTTTCATCCTTTACCCACACACAAATTTATATGCCCTTCCATATTAAAGCACCCCATCATCATTACCTTCCACCCAGCCCCAGCTTTTCTCACCTCACCGACTAAATTAGTGCCTTTTCGTTCAAGTAAAACTTTTGTTGTTTTGAAGAAACCTAATACCTTTAAATGCAAGAAGAACAACAATGTCTTTTTCTGACTGACAGAGCATTTAGTTTGAATGTTCCATTTGTTTGGATGGAGGCTGACCTTGGTATTAGTGAGAGGTCACTAACATTTATTTAAACATCACGCTTATCTGCCTTGGCAGCTAGCTTCACCTTACAGAGGCCCCCAGGGTAATCATACTTTCTAGGAAAGAAAGTTTAATGTTTAAATTGTTACATGCAAATGCTAGGCATCGTACTCCTGTTATTTGTTTTGATTATATGGTCAATTCAACCCACATTCACATTTCTCTTGTATTTTTGAGCGAGGCAAGGTATATATGATTTGAATTAATATAACACCAAACTAAAATGAAATCTAAGATGATCATGAAGCTACCATAAATCAATGAAACATTTATATCATTCACTCTGTGAATATTAATGATCACATCATTTGAACAATATTGTGTTGTCTTTCATCATCATTTGATTGGCTGCTTAAATGTTAGTGTCTTGCCACATTAATGTTGGAACACAAGACCAGGATTTTCTGAAATTAGTTGTTTTTACAAAGTGACATTTCCTATTTCTCAGATAGATTGGCCAGATCACTGCTTTTTTTCTTCATATTTTTGAGAGTAGGCATCACTGGCTAGGCCAAGGTTTGTTGCATACCCCCAATTACTATGCAGAAGGTAATAATGGTGATCCTCCTTCTTCTCTAACCACTGCAGCCTTCGGGAGTGTAATCAGCAAGGGAGGTAACACACTTTTTTTTATTGGGTATAGCAATGGATATCAGCAGGACCATTTCTAGTCACCTGATAGTGCTTGACTACTCAAAGCCACAGATAATAGTTAGGGTGAAATCAGAAGTCAAGCATGTTCTGACTTTCTAGTGGAGAATTGCAGCAAAAACCTATGAGAATTTAATTCAATCATGGCTGATAAATTTCTCAAACCCATTCTCCCACTTTCTCCCCGTAACCCTTGAACGCCTTGATAATCAAGAACCTATCTATCTCTGTCTTATGTAAACTCAATGACCTGGCCTCCGTAGCCTTCTGTGGCAGCGAATTCCATGGATTCACCGCTCTCTGGCTAAAAAAGTTTCTCATCATCTCTATTCTAAAAGGTCTTCCCTCGGGTCCTAGTCTCTTGTACCAATGGAAACACCTTCCCAGCATCCACAATGTCCAAGCCATTCAGTATTCTGTAAGTTTCAATTCCTGGGACCATTCTCGTGAACCTTCTCAGGGCCAGTACATCTTTCCTGAGATATGGGGACCAAAACTGTGCACAACACTCCAAATGTGGTCTGACCAGAGCCTTATAGAGCCTCAGAAGCACATCCCTCAAGTCTTCTCAAAATAAATGCCAAAGTTGCATTTGCCTTCCTAACTACTGACTCAACCTGCAAGTTTATCTTGAGAGAATCCTGGACTGGAACTCTCAAATTTCTTTGCACTTTAGACTTCTGAATTTCTCTCCATTTAGAAAATAGTCCATGCTTCTATTCTTCTTACCAAAGTGCATGGCCTCACACTTTCCCACGTTGTACTCCATCTGCAACCTCTTTGCTCACTCTCCTAACCTGTCCAAATCCTTCTGCAGCCTCCCCACCTCCTCAATACTACCTGTCCCTCTACCTATCTTTGTATCGTCTGCAAACTTGGCCAGAATGCCCTCAGTTCCTTCATCTAGATTATTAATGTACAAAGTGAAATGTTGTAGTCCCAGCGCTGACCCTTGCAGAAAACCATTTGTCACCGGCTGCCATCCTGAGAAAGACTCTTTTATCCCATACACTCTGCTTTCTGCCAAACAGCCAATCTTCTACCCATGCTAGCACCTTGCCTCTAACACCATGGGCCCTTATCTTACTCAGCAGCATCCTGTGCAGCACCTTGTCAAAGGCCATCTGAATGTCCAGGTAGTTAACATCTATTGGCTCTCCTTGGTCTAACCTGCTCATTACTTCCTCAAAGAATTCTAATAGATTTGTCAGGCATGACCTCCCCTTGATGAAACTATGCTGACTTTGTCCTATTTTACCGTGCACTTCCACAAATTCAGGAATCTCATCCTTCACAATGGACTCTAAAATCTTACCCACGAACGAGGTTAGGCTGATTGGCCTGTAATTTTCTGTCTTTCGCCTTATAAACAGGGGTGTCACATTAGCGATTTTCTAGTCCTTTGGTACCCTCCCTGACTCTAGTGATTCCTGAAAGATCACCATTTACGCCTCCACTATCTCTTCAGCTACCTCCTTAAAAACTCTGGGGTGTAGTCCATCTGGTCCAAGTTATTTATCCACCTTCATGTGACTGGAATTTAGAGTCATAGAGTCAGGTGGTATGGATACAGACCCTTCAACCCAACTTATCCATGCCGACCCAGTTTCATAAACTGAACTCGTCCCACTTGCCTGTATTTTGCCCATATCCCTCTATGCTTTTCCTATGCATGCACTTATCCAAATGTCTTTCAAGTGTACTCACCTCTACCACTTTGTCTGGTAGATCATTCCATATATGCACCATCCTCTGTGTGAAAAAGTTGCCCCTCTTAATTTTAAATCTTTCCCCTCTCACCTTAAACCTATGGTGTCTAGTTTTGGACTCCCCTACTTCAGGGAAAAGACCTTGGTTATTCACCTTATTTTTGGTCCTCATGATTTTATAAACCTCTATAAGGTCACCCCTCAGCGTCCAATGCTCCAGGGAAAGAAGTCCCAGTCTATCCAGCCTCTCCTTATAACTCAAACCCTCCAGTCTCAGTAACATCCTTGTGAATTTTTTTGCACCTTTTCCAGTTTAATAACATTTTTTTCTGTAGCAGTGGGGCCAGGAATCATTAGAGTCAGGGAGGGTACCAAAGGACTAGAAAATCACTAACGTGACACCCCTGTTTATAAAGGGAGTAAGGCGAAAGACAGAAAATTACAGGCCGATCAGCCTAACCTCGTTCGTGGGTATGCAGTACTCCAAAATACGGCCTTACTAATGTCTTGTACAGCCGTAACATGACAACCCTACTCCTGTATTCAGTGCTCTGACCGATGAAGGCAAGTGTGCCAAATGCCTTCTTCACCACCCTGTCAACCTGTGATGCTACTTTCAAGGAACTATGTACCTGCACCTCTAGGTCTCTGTTTTTGACAACACTCCCTGACATTAACTGTGTAAGTACTGTCCTGGTTTGTCTTACTAAAATGCAATATCTCACGTTTATCTAAATTAAACTCTATCTGCCATTCCTCAGCCCACTGTTCAGTTGATTGAGATTCCATTGCACTCCTGGATACACTTCCTTACTGTCAACTATAACACCAATTTTGGTGTCATTGCAAATTTACTAACTATGCCTTCTTACATTCTCACTCAATCGTTCATATAAATGACGAACAACAGTGGACTCAGCACCAATCCTTGCAGCACATCACTGGTCATAGGCCTCCAGCCTGAAAAAGAACCCTCTCCCACCACCCCTGTCTCCTACCAACAAGCTAATTTTGGATCCAATTGGCCAGCTCTCCCTGGATCCCATGTGACCTAATCTTACGAACTGGTATACCATGTGGAACCTTGTTGAAGGCTTTGCTAAAGTCCATGGAGACCAATATCTACCACTCTGCCTTTATCTATCTTTTTGGTCACCTCTTCAAAAAACTCAATTAAGTTTGTGAGACTCAATTTCCTACGCTCAAAGCTATGCTGACTGTCCCTAATCAGTTTTTGCCTTACCGAATGCATGTAGATCCTATCAAACAATTTACCCACCACTGACGTCAGGCTCATTGGTCTGCGGTTACTTTGCTTTACTTTTGCAGCTTTTCTTAAACAAGGGCACACCACTAGCCATCCTCCAGACTTCCTGCACCTCACCTGTGGCTGTCAACCGTACAAATATTTCTGCTAGGTGCCCAGTAATTTCTTCCTTTCCTTCCCACAATGTCCTGGAATACACTTGATCAGGTCCCAGGCATTTATCTATCTTTCTGTGTTTTAAGAGCCCCAGCAGCTCCTCTTCTGTAATTGGGCTCTTTTCAAGGCATCGCTATTTAATTTCCCATGTACCCTAGCTTCCATGTCTTTCTCCACAGTAAATACTGAAGCTAAATAAGCCAGTTTCTTGAAACTAAATAAGCTTCATTTGGATATTTGCCTTGAATTGTTAGAATCACATTGAACATATAATAAATCTTCAGGATTAATTTCTAGGACAAACATGTAACAGCTTTATTAATATAGGCTGCAACTAAACCTATTAGCATCCTATAGTTTAACAACAGGGTGTGTGCATAGAAATGTTAAATCTTTCTTATTGACCTGTGCTTCATCCACATCAGTGATATTCAACCTCATCCTTCCTATCGATTACCCCAAAATAGGGCTGGTGGCAGGGTTCAAATGAAGTCAGTCACACTGTGGAATTATTGCAGAACCTTAGAATCTTCTTTCTTCTATCAACATGTTGATATGTAACAATTTCAGCTGGTCTGCTGTTTGATGGCCAAGCAGTATAAATTCATCAAGACAATAGATCCAAATAGAATGACTTCTCTGCTGTCAGGTGATTTTTTTGATTGTTCTGATGCATGCTTATAAGAAATATCTATGGTATTCAGGTGCATTTGTCATGGCCACTTAACACAGTAACTTACTCACCCATTTTGGAAAACAAATTCACACCATAATATAGATTGTGTCATAATAATTTGTATAGATATTATTGCTCGACTTGCCCAGATTTTCAGCCTCTTAAGCTCCCTGAAGTTTAAAGTTAGTTCCTGATAATTTTGCTATTTGTTACAGACTTGTATCTCCCGTCTTTCTTCCACTAAGTCCTCCTCCTGCATAACAGCAATTTTATGACTGGGAAAGAACACTCTTTAAGAGATACCAATTTCTCCACAAGGCTTAAAAGCCTGTAAATGGCTGGACTTCTTTGTTAAACAAATCAATTCCTTAAAATAATTTTTCATTCTCCTTGTTTTAGTGGATTGTATACAGCACGTTTCACATTTACAGTATTGTCAATTTCTTTTTAACACCATGCACTTTGAGATGATGGGATTGATTTTCACTTGTTTTTCCTGGTGAAAACAGACTGCAATGATCTCTAAATGGGACCAGGAGCCCTACTGCCCCTTTAACCTTGATCATCAAGGCAGTACATCAATTTGATATGCAAATTGGAGTCTTACAGCATAAATAGGACCCTGATTGCTACTTAAATTTGAAACAGAACAATCAAACCATGCACTGCAAAATCTAATCTGTTCCATGGGCAACAGCCTAAAAAGATCCAGCTGAGGAAAGGTTGGCCTTTATGGAGCATATATGCAAAATTTATCAACACCATTGCTGCCTTGCAGTTCCATCCCCTATCCTCCACTCTCTCACTCACTGCAAAATCTTGGCCTGTCTGTCACCTTAAATTGCTCTGAGCCAAAAGTGCTCGATATTGATATAGGTCGAAGCTGACTAATGCATTGGGATGTTTGATTTCTATCAGTTAATGTCCAGTGTAGATGCAAATTACAGACTATTCTTTGCTTAAAATTCCACCCTGATTTTAAATTAGTTAATATTACGAAGCCATGTAGATATTGTAGAGCCTGACAACAAGAGAGGTAAAAAATGTTTTGCCCCATTCCCTTGTGAGCAACCATTAAACACGATGGCTTACGTATGCCATTAGCTACATAATGCTGTTTCTCAGCCAGAATCCAGTATGTTCTCTTTTGTGCCATAAGCAACTGCAAAGAACAGAACATGGCTACAAATGACATGCATGAAGGCAATATCTCACATCACCCAGGATCGCTGTCCCCATCCAGTTCACGTACATCAAGAGATTCAGATAATTATTTTGTTTGGACGTTCCCGTGAAAAGCAGTGAATGAGTGATTAGGTGGGGACAGAAGACGCCCAGGGATAAGCTCATTGTCTGCAGAGTTTAGAATCAGATTCTCCTGGGACAAAGTTGAAAGGGCTGATAGTCAAACAAATTTTACTTCATTATTATTCAAAATTGAAGAATCTATGAGAAGCTGATTTCATTACTGGCTCATTTGGCCTGCTCTTACTTCTCATAGATAAACTGTAGTGACCCACCTTCTCATTTTGAGGAAATATTTTGGACTAATTTGTGCAGTTCAAAAATGAGAGTAAAAGTCAAAAGTTATGGAACAAAAACAAAGGGAGGAGGTAAATGAGCAGATGTTGCACCTTCACCGGTTACAGGGGAAGGTGCCGTAGGGCTATGGGGAGGTTTTGGGGGTTATGAAAGTGTGGACCAGGGTGTCCTGGAGGGAACGGTCCTTGTGGAAGGCGGACAAGGGAGGGGAGGGGAATATGTGTCTTGGTGGTGGCATCTTGCTGGAGGTGGCAGAAATGGCGGCTAGTGATCTTCTGGACGTGGATGCGGGTGGGATAGTAGGTGAGGATAAGGGGAACCCTATCGCTGTCGCCGGAGGGAAGAAAAGGGGTGAGGGTGGAAGTGCGGGAGATGGGTCGGACCTGGTTGAGGGCTCTGTCGACAACGGAGCTGGGGAATCCTTGGTTGAGGAAGAAGATGGACATTTCCGAGGCTCCCTTGTTGAAGTTGGCCTCATCTGAACATAAGCGACGGAGACGGAGGAACTGAGAGAATGGGATGGAGTCTTTACAGGAAGTGGGGTGCGAGGATGTATATTCCAGGTAGCTGTGGGAGTCAGTGGGTTTGTAATGGATATTAGTGTGCAGTCTATCCCTACATATTCCCCTCCCCGCCCTTGTCCACCTTCTGCAGGGACTGTTCCCTCCGGGACACCCTGGTCCACACTTCCATCACCCCCAACACCACCCCACAGCCCTACGGAACCTTCCCCTGTAACTGGTGAAGGTGCAACACCTGCCTATTTATCTCATCCCTCCCCAGAATCTAAGGCCCCAAACATACCTTTCAGGTGAAGTAAAACGTCACCTGCACTTCCCAGAATCTAGTCTACTGCATTCGCTGCTCACAATGTAGTTTCCTCTACACTGGGGAAATGAAGCATAGACTTGGCAACCGCTTCACAGAACATCTACGTTCTGCTCGCAAAAAAGACCCTACACTACCTGTTGCCTGCTACTTCAATGCACCACCCTGCTCCCTGGCCAACATGTCTGTCTCTGGCTTGCGACAGTGTTCCAGTGAAGCCCAACACAAGCTGGAGGAACAACACCTCATTTTCAGCTTGGGGACCCTACAGCCCTCGGGACTCAATATTGAGTTCAATAATTTTAGGGCCTAAACTCTCCCATGTCCCAACATCCCACCCCACACACCGGGCCTTGTTACCACACAGCCTGCCACTACACACCCCCTGTTGTTAGTCACTAAGAGTCCCCATTAACAACTACTCACCCTCCCAGCCTGATCGTTAGCAACTCCTTTGTCTGTCCAACTGTCTTTCTCTCTCTTTGGGCTCTATCCTATCGTCTACTCCCTACCCCACCCACCTCCCTATTTTCTGCATATAAACTGACGTTTTCCCAGCCACCATCAGTTCTGAGGAAGGGTCACTGGACCCGAAACGTTAACTCTGTTTTCTCCTGCACAGATGCTGCCAGACCTGCTGAGCTTTTCCAGCAACTTTGTTTTTGTTCCTGATTTACAGCATCCGCAGTTCTTTTGGTTTTCAAAAGTTATGGCCCTGTCTTGTTGACTACAAGTAACTATATACTAAACAGAATGCGTCCTCTGAGACTGTGTGGGAATCATGGGAGAGGCCCTTTGGCCCATCAAGTCCATACTACTAAAAATACATTACTACCTACAACAGTCCCACTTTCCTACACCAGGCCTTTCACCTCGAATGTCTTGACATTTCAAGTGCTCAACCAATTTATTTTAAAAGTTGTGAGGTTTCCCACCTCAACTATTCTCCTGGGCATAGCATTCCAAACCTCTACCACTCTCTGTGTGAAAAAGGTTTTCCTCAAATCCCCTCCAAACCTCCTGCTTTTCACTTTAAAATTAAGCCACCCTTGTTATTGACCCTTCAAATATGGTGAACAGCTGCTTTCAA
Organism: Ginglymostoma cirratum; assembly: GCA_024137785.1. Classification (NCBI taxonomy): domain Eukaryota; kingdom Metazoa; phylum Chordata; class Chondrichthyes; order Orectolobiformes; family Ginglymostomatidae; genus Ginglymostoma; species Ginglymostoma cirratum. The sequence goes on from JAHRHZ010000283.1 coordinate 45,072,396, forward strand.
TTCAACCCATCCATGTCCCCCATAATCATATAAACCTCTATCAGATTTCCCTCACCTTATCTGTTCTGAAAAAACAACCTGAGTTTATCCAGTCTCCCTTCATAGCTGAGATGTTCCACCCCAGGCAATATCCTGGTGAATCTCCTTTGCTCCTCCACTATTGCAATCACATCCTTTTGATAATGTCGTGAACAGAATTGTACACAATACTCCAGCTGTGACGTAACAAAAATTCTGTTCAGCTCCACCATGACTTCCCTGCTCTTATAATCTATGCCACAATGGATAAAGTGTTCTGTATGCAATATCCGATAAGTTCAAAAGTCAACTGATTGTTGAATTCTTAACATGCAAATCCATGAACTTTCATCATTCTTGACTTTGCCTTTGCAATAGTGAAACCAATACCTATTCTGATAATTCAATCTCTGATTCACTTAGATTTCACAGGCGCTTGCTAAAACTGTTTCAAATGCTTGTTAGCGTGAAGGGATACGTTTGATTACCAGGTATTTGCATACCAAATATCAGAACCCCTGCCAACCAGTTCTATAATAGCAAAGATACCTATGAGGGACAGTAATTGTTAATTTTACAACTTCCTTTTATATTTTAAACGCTAATAATACTTGTGACCAAAAGCAAAACAAACAAAGAACATGACTGCGATCAATGTCTTATGAAATATGAAATACTTCCACCATCCAGGGACACAACTTGCTTTTGCCAACGGCACTTGTGAGTTATGTGTCCTGGCACCACTCAATTATTTATTTTTCATAAACTACCAAACCGTGTTGTGCGTCCTTCATGAATTCTCCTCAATAGAATAAAACATGGACCCTTAGTACAGTGCTGCACCAGTGTGAAAAGACTTGAAGGCCACCAAAGGGTTAATTTTACTTCATCTAATATTTATTACAATAGTGGCTTGATGAAATGCAACAAGATTTGCCCAGTATATTGTCTTGAGAACTGAATTAGTAATGTTGAACCTTACACAACCAGAACTGAAGTATAAACTGAGCAAAGCTAATAACCTTTGTTAAAATACAAAAGGGTTCAATTTTCACAAATATATCCCATGGAAATCTAAGCCAAGTGCCATGTGGCATGAAGCAAAAATGTCAAAGCTGAAGATGCTGAATGGCAAATCACACAGATTCCAAACTCAAGACTATGTTTATACCACTTCTACCATTTCAAACAGGGCGAGACTGTGAGCACCAAAATTACACATTTTGCAGCAAATATCAACATTTCTTGGAATGCATCGATGACCCATATTTATACTCCAACATCAACCCCTAAGCACCTTTTCTATTTCCTGCCCTCCCTATCCTCAGACTACTATCTGTATCACTGTGCAGAAGACAAATGACTTGATATTTTCAGTCAAATACACAAATCGCTTGAGAGACACAGTAAACTTTCACTACCCTTTGTGTGGAGAAATGCTTGTTGGCATCATCCCTGAACATCCTAGCTCTAATTTATGAACATGCCCCTTTCCTTTACAGTCTTCGAACAGAGGAAAAGGTTTCTTATATTTAAGGGGTAATTGTTAGAAAATTGAAGGAGGGTGTTTTATTTAAATGGAAAAATTGAAAGGTTCTGAAAAGACGCACAGAAAATTCCAGTGCTTGGTATGGCAAAGTTAATTTTACATGACTTTACTTGGAGCCACTCCAAATCCCAATGGCTGGTATAAATGCAGCGATGACAGTCAAAGGCCAGCATTTTTATTGTCTTGCACACAACAGCAGCACTTTAGATTTTGCTGAGTGTTGCCATTCTTCAATTAAGTAGTGAAATTGCTGAACAAAATAATAGTTTTGGCCATCACTTTATTTATATCATAAATGTTTCATGACCTTGATTGAACAAAACTGGAAGTTTTTGAAAGAGATGGGAGATGGTTCTTTCAAATCAATCAGCCTGAATGCATGAGGCAACATTACAAATAAGAACACACAGCAATACACAAGCTGCACCACACACCATTATAAACATCTGCTGAGAAAATATTTTTGTACACAATATCTTCTTTTAAAGAAAGGACTTTTATAGAACTTAAATTTCAATTAATTCAAAAATAATTATTTGAAAACATCCTATTTATGTCCTCTTACATTGTTTTAGCTTTCCTTTCTGTAACTTAACAGGGACAACTTCCACATTTCTGCAGATGACAAGCAACTTTTCAGGTTCCACCATCCTCAACTCCATAACTGATCCCATACTGTCTGACTAATGAGGTTGATGCAGTAGATTTTATGGGGTTTAATACTCCCTGCCCATTCCCCTGGGATGAGGAGCCTGTTGATGCTCAGCAAGGTTGTGCCACATCAATTAAACTGTCAGTTGGCCATTAATTAATTTGAGGTAGGATTTCCACCCATCAAGAACAGGAAATCCCATCTCAGAGTTGCTGGCCAATCAAAGGCTGGCACTAATGCAGTACCCACAGTGCCACAAGGGACAGGCTAGTTTTCATAAATCCCACATCTTCAAACCCACAAAGGGTCCTAATATCCTATCTCCCGGACCCTATTCACACTGAGCTCGTTAAATTTCCCTGAGTAAATTGTTGAAATTCAAATCCTCACTTGGCCCACTACCACCATCTCTCTGCCAGCCCTTCAGCCCTTACATCCCAAGCTTTCACTTTCCTCTCTTCCAGAACGTGTCTGTTGTCCTTCTCCACCATAGTGATATCCCTTCACAATCTTGTACACTGAAATTCCCTTTTTAAGCTGGTTCTGTTTTCGGTAATGCATTTAATTGCTTTCAAAGACTGCGTACAAAGACACTTACAGCACTTGTCGAAGTCAAGTGACCACACCAAGCCAGCTAGTGCACTAAGGGTACAATTGCATTTCTCTAAACATCCAAGTTGACATTAACAAAAAATCTTCCAATCACCATTATTTGCAACTGTAAATTACACAAGATACACAATTTTCATGGTCAAAAAGAAAACAATTATTCATTAACAGAACTATGTGTTAATTTGAATCAGTTCCATTTCTATGTGCCTCAACACATGCATTACTTACACAGGGCGGAAGCTTATAGGGCTCTGAGCGATGTGGGCTATGATGAGATTTACGGCAGAATGGTACAAAAAATCTAGTGAGACCTAACTCAACATTGGGAGTATCTTGTCATCTAATTGCTCTGATTTTCATGTTGACATTTCTCAATATCCAGCTTTTTTGGTGTGTTTGCTAAGACAGGAAGCTGAGTGCGAGTAGACAAGCAGCATCATAGGAGCAGGAAAACTTGACGTTTCGGGCCTAAACCCTTCATCAGAAATGGGGGGAGGGGAAGAGGGTTCTGAAATAAATAGGGAGAGAGGGGGAGGCGGATAGAAGA
>JAHRHZ010000283.1:45076173-45087850 GCA_024137785.1 Ginglymostoma cirratum
TCCACCTATCCTCTCCTCTATCCATCCTCTATCCGCCTCCCCCTCTCGCCCTATTTATTTCAGAACCCTCTTCCCCTCCCCCATTTCTGATGAAGGGTTTAGGCCTGAAACGTCAAGTTTTCCTGCTCCTATGATGCTGCTTGACCTGCTGTGTTCATCCAGCCCCATGCTTGTTATCTCGGAATCTCCAGCATCTGCAGTACCTTTTATCTCTGAGTGCGAGTAGAGTTGGGCCTCTACTAACAGGTTTAGTAAATTATAGTCCATCTAAGTTGGCTATACCCGTTACTCAGCAAGAAACTCACTTAGCAAAGCATAAAATCAGTAGTGAAGTCTTTCTCCAATACTGATAGCAGCACAAAATTATTGTATGCTTAAGTGTTTTCATTAATTCTGTTGTTATTGCATAGGTTAGCCCCTGAGACTGGGAAAATAATCCGATACTGTCTCATATCTCCAAACATTTCCAATGCAGCAGAGAGTGAAAAAAATGCACAGTCATTCTGTCTCACTCAGTAATTCAAAATTGCAGGCTTTTTCTAATTTACTTCTTCTTTACTATTCCTTTAAGGAGCTGTCTCTTCTACATCCCTAAAAATTCAAATATCTTCAACTCCACCACTCTGACACAATGGGTGGAAAGTAATGGAGGACAGACAGCTTTCCCTCTGCCCAGAAGAAAGGTCGATGGCCAGCCAACTAGACAATTAAAAGAAAAATAGAGATTGCTGGAAAAGCTCAGCAGGTCTGGCAGCATCTGTGAAGAGAAATCAGAGTTAGTGTTTCAATTCTGAGGAAGGGCCACCGGACCCGAAACATGCCAGCCACTGAGCCACAGTGCCACCCCACGGCAGAGTTTATGCAAAGTCTCCTCAGAACTAAGAATCTCCAGACCAGGCAACATCCTGGTAGACCTCCTCTGTACTCTCTCCAAAGCATCCATGTCCTTCTGGTAGTGTTGCAACCAGAATTGCATGCAATATTCCAAATGTGGCCTAACTAAAGTTTTGTATAGCTGTAACATAACTTGCTAACTTTTATATTCAATGCCAGCCAATGAAGGCAAGCATGCTTTATGACTTCTTGGCCACATTATCCACCTGTGTTGCCACTTTCAGAAATCTGTGGACCTGAACGCCCAGATCCCTCCATATGTCAATGCTCCGAAGTGTTCTGCCATTTATTATGTAATTCGCACCTGAATATGATCTTCCAAAATGCATCACCTTGCATTTGACTGGATTAAATTCCATCTGCCATTTTTCTGCCCAGATCTGCAATCTGCATCTCACTGTATGCTTTGACAATCCTCCTCGTCATCTGCAACTCTGACAATTTTGATGTCATCCGAAAACTTACTAATCAGCCCACTCACATTTTGCTCCATGTCATTTTCATACATTACAAACAACAAAGGCCCAGCACTGATCCCTGTGGAGCACCATTACTGACCTCCATTCCAAAAGCACCCTTCCACCACTACTCCCTGTCTTCCGTGACTAAGCCAGTTTTTATCCATGTATGAGTAGAATTATCCCATATAATTAATTCCAAAGGACTATTTAACTCATTACCTAATATATATTTCTGATATAAATTTTAACATAAGGTAAATAGAGTATCTCTGAACAGCATTGTGATGTTATGCACATCCAGTTAAGAGAGATGCATTAAATATTGCTTATAAAACAATGATATAACTATTTCAGTACAATTTTACCGCAAGAAATAGCAATAGGCCTCGGTACATATGATCCATAGCTAATAAACATGTTCTAAAATATCACACAAGCCTGGAGGATGATAAATCAGATGCTAGTGGAACCCGGATATACGCAGCATCTAAGATGTGAAACTTAGTGTGGCCTTTCTGTCAACGAATATGATGGAACAATTGGAAGCCGGGCATTTTGATCAATAATTAATCTCAATATTAAAAAGCATTTTCTTTGTTCGACAGAGAATTGATTGCATGAGTCAGAGAGAATAATTGACCTTTACAAATCACAGTTTTAAATTCCAAGCTACAACAAAATCTTCACAAACAGTTAAATGAAAACTGAACATTGAACACTTGCAGATTAATCATAAATTTCATGGCTTTAGGTATATGAATAATGTTGTCTCTAGAAAAACAGTAATGTGGAAACCTGACATATTTAGAATATTAGATTAATTTGTACAAAGGTCAGTGATCTGTGCAAAATATTTACACACATCCACTGTTAGGAATTTAATATGCATATCTCCATCAATGATTAAGCCTTGTGGCAATTCCAATTAAGCAATTAACTTTAGCCATTCCAGTTACACAATTAGCAAAGTACATTTCTTGCAAAATCCCCTTTCCGTCTGACATCAATAAAAATAATAAGCATTGCAAATTTAGTTTTGCTCACCATTAAGAAGCAATACTTTTCCACTGGTCAGGCTTAATTTCCCAGAAAAGATCATATATTAGCAGTGCAAGCACCTGTCAACAACCTGAAAGCAATTTTTCTGTATTAAATTGTGGCAATTTAAACCCTTCTGTCTCTCTCGAGTGTTTAATCTTTATGGCGTTTGTATATCCCAAGTAAGTCAGGCATGAAACTTTTTAACATCTTAAGATGATTGAAACATTCAAATTAGAAACCAAAAGATAATCTGCAGTTGTTTTGAAAAAAAAATTTGGAAATCAATGAGAGGTATTGATCGTTGCTGTTCTCTTCGTCCTTTGTGACAATTTGTCGGTTGGTGCCTCTTCTGCTCTGGGCTGTCCACTGACATCAGAAGGCTTTAAGTCAAGACTAATGGTAAAGTCTCGTCCCGAGTGATTGCTAGTATTGTTTGAAGTTACTGATTGGTGTGAGACCTGATCTCCCTGCCTAGCAGCATGGGGTCCAAAGCAGAACATATGCTTTCTGCTCGCTAGATTTGTTTCTAATAATAAAATAAGATTTCTTTTCAATTTTAGACCGGTCCTCATGAGTACTATCATTCATCAAACCAACCAAAGCTGCTAGTCTGTTAGAAAAATATTTTATTCAGAAAAATATTGTGCAATCCCTGATGGATGTTGTTTCGTACAATAGAGAGCTGAGTGTACAAATATTAAAATGTTCGGATCTCAAAGATTCATGGGCTGTGATTCTGGCATCTACTCCAACGTTAGGAGCTTCATGAAGAGGGCACCTAATTTGTATGCAGGTGGCAAAAGCTCACACTATGACAGATGTATCGCTGGCACCCACTTGTGCCATACAAATGGAAAATATGGTGTCTGGCAATTGTTGGTTGTCTGGGTGTAGGGGGGAGGCATTGAGGGTGGGGGTGTTGGTTTCAGGCATTGCCAAATCCTAAGGACCCTTCTCCCTTTCGGCTTCTGCCCAATATGGGCTCAGGATCCTTATGTTCAAAGATATTCCGTTATCTAAGTAATCTACTTGCAGTGATCATGTTGCAGCTCATTGATTAAGGTGAAGTATTGTTAAACCAGGTCTTGATTTACCTAGAGAAGCAGAAATGCCCAATGCAGGGAGACCCCAGCCCCTCGTCTGCCATGAAGGTTATTCCTAATTTAATTTGCCCTGATAGGAGCTCCTCCCTTACAGAAACCAAAAGAACTGTGGATGCTGTAAATCAGAAATTAAAATAGAGATTGATGGAAAATCTCAGCAGGTCTGGCAGCATCTGTGAAGATAAATCAGAGTTAACGTTTCGGGTCCAGTGACCCTTCCTCAGAACTGATGGTAGCTAGGGAAATTTTGTTTTATGTGCAGTAGATAGGGTGGGGTGAAGACGTAAGAAGTAAATGATAGGTGGGGATGGAGCCCAAAGAGAGAGAACAACAGTTGGACAGACAAAGAAGTGGATTACAATCTGGCTCGGAGGATGAATAGCTGTTAATGGAGACTGTTAGTGGCTAACAATAGAAAGTGTGTAATGGCAGACTATGTGATAACAAGGCCTGGTGTGTGGGGTATGGGGCTGGGATATGGGAGAGTTCAGGCCCTAAAATTATTGAACTCGATATTGAGTCCGGAGGGCTGCAGGGTCCCCAAGCGGAAAATGAGATGTTGTTCTTCTAGCTTGTCCTGAGCTTCGTTAGAACACTGCAGCATGCCTGAGACAGAGATGTTGGCCAGGGAACAGGGTGGTGTGTTAAAATGGTAGGCAACTGGAAGTTCAGGGTGTTTTTTTGCAGGCACAATGTAGATGTTTTGCAAAGCCAGTACCCAGTACCTATTTTTAGCCATTAACAGTCTCCATTAACAGCTATTCACCCTCCCAGGCAGATTGTTATCCACTCCTTTGTCTATCCAACTGGTCTTCTCTCTCTTTGGGCGCTATCCCCACTTATCATTTACTTCTTAACCCCTCCCCTCAACCTATCTTCTGCACAAACGACATTTTCCTAGCAACCATCAGTTCTGAGCAAGGGTCACTGGACCCGAAATGTTAACTCTGATTTCTCTTCACAGATGCTACCAGACCTGCTTAGCTTTTCCAGCAATCTCTATTTTTTTTTCTCTCCCTTATTAGTTGGCCCTGAAGTCATAGGCATCTGGAACAATTAGGTCCTGATTATTGTTCAGGTGGATGCAATGGAACTAGTGAGAAAATTGGGGCCATAATTGGTCAATAGATTGGTGCCAATTCAAAAATGATCTGGCCATTTATCAACATTGTTAGAGTATGCAATAACAAGGTGTAGAGCTGGATGAACACAGCAGGCCAAGTAGCATCATAGGAGCAGGAAAGCTGACGTTTCGGGCCTAGACCCTTCTTCATAATTTCTGAGAAACCCAGTATACATCTAATGCTCACTGACCTAGTTTCAGTTACTGTGATGCCCATCAAACATTAATAGTGGCAAGAGACATTTCAGAACATCATGTGCACAATTGTAACTAGAACATGAGCTGAAATACTACCATTTGTGGGTAAAAATTGTACGTAAAACCTTTGAGAAAAGGAAATAAACTAAAGATGGAGTAAGTAAATTATGTTGCAAAAATATAGGTTAATAATTGGTCACCTCAGGTTAGGATATAGCTCATGCTATTTTTCTGCAGTATAAGTATTTTCCAGACTTCATTTTTTCTCATCAGCTAATTCTTAATCATATTATAACTGTAAATTAATGATTCTTCTACATGTACAATGAGTACAGGAACATTCCCAGATAATATCAGCATTAATGAACTGAAGTGGCTGCTAGAAACTTCTCAGAGACAGTAAAGTGGTTTGATGTGGATAAGATAGTCTGTGTTTGGAATAAAAACCAAAAGAACTGCAGATGCTGTAAATCAGGAACAAAGGAAGGGTCTGAGGAAGGGTCACCGGACCCGAAATGTTAACTCTGTTTTCTCCTTCACAGATGCTGCCAGACCTGCTGAGCTTTTCCAGCAACTTTGTTTTTGCGTTGAGTCTGTGTTTGGAAATGTTCAGTCTGCAATCAGACACTCTGAACTCTGAGGAACTAACTTCTCCCAATATGGGCAAACAAAGCAAAAAAGTGGCATCATAACTGAGGAGTCACTGTTGACCAATAATCTCCAGAGCTCATTAAAGTGAGCAACGTGAGTTAGCTACAACTGCTTTGAGTTCATAACAGTGACAGCATAACTCTAATCTCCTGAGAAACCACACTTTAAAAGCGCTCAGTCTATCACACCGGCTGTGTGTGTTTGAAGATTAGTTTCAATCTTTTTAATGCTTGGATGATGCTGACATTTCTGACCACATTCTACTGACATTAAAAAAATTAGTAGTCTGAGAAACAATGTTCTGCATATGCTTCCCAAGCATACATGTGCTCCTTTGTTATTGCCCTTCATGTGACCTGCATTGTGGCGCCCCTGCTAGCATAACTGGAATCTCCACAGCTGAGGGGCACGATGAAAACAGCTACTGATCGGAAAAGCCTCCTGGGAGTACAAATACAGCCCAAATTGTTGAAGCTTCATTTTGGACATCATAGTATTTGCAGAAAGCTGCAAATAATAAACTTTTCAATAATATTCCATTCTATAAAATGTGTTAGCATTGCTTGGAAACGCATCACAGCTTGGTTTACCTTCTTACCAACCTACAATATACAGACCAAACTACATGTAGTACCTTACAAAGGTACCTTATACCTTATTTATAAGGATATATTTCATATCAATATTTAACATACTTGCTCTAAAGAAAACTCAAAACTGTCCCAACATTTCCCTCTGTATCTGATTGGGTGCTAGCACTACATATTGTTAATCAGAAAAGAATCAGTCGTGGCCTTTTGGATATTATTTTTGGATATAAATGTGATATTTAATATATATTTGATGTATCATATATTTATTAATAGCAGAATTTTATTTTCAATAAGGTGATGAAATTTTGCCTTTGTCACTAAAATATAAATTGTGTTTACGATATATGCATTGAAAATAATTTAGTAAAATGGCAAACAAGCAGGTTATGGGATATTTCCTCTTTATTGTAACAATCAGACAGATATATTACATTATAATGCTGAATTAAGTAAAGAAATTAAAACAGGTACACCTGGGAGAATTGCAATTCTTTGTAGATATTTGGATCACAAATGCTTGTTTATCCGATTCGTTTTCCCCTATTGTGCTGTCAGTCTGTTCTGAATATTGTAATGGTACAATGTACCTCCCTCATTAGGACCTTTGGAGGGTGGACTCATACCACGCTGAGAGTCAAGAGCCGATCATGTCCCTCATTTAAACACAACACATATTCTACCAACCCACTAATTGTGTGTGTCTCAGACTCATTTGTTTCAACTGATCATTAAAATTCATGGCCACGCTCCCTTGCTTACTTCCCATCCACAGATAGCCAGGTGCAGGTTATTTAACTGGACTGGACTCTGTAACCTTCATAATGTTCTTAACCATGAACAACCCCTGGCACTTGAGTGCTTGCTTGTTAGTATTTGTCACATGCTTCTGACGAAAGAATGCCATGGCAAGGATGTACATCATACATGATGACATTAAATATTGATTAGAAAATGCTAATTATTCATTGATCTGTATCTGAAAAGGTTAAAATAAAAATGCATGGGATCTTTTTGCTTAATATTTGCATTCTAATGAGTTGTGACTATAATGCTGCTGAGACTGAAAATATCAGTACCACGTGTCTTGAACAATTAAATCTTGCAGATACAGATTTTAAGTAAATGATTCTAAATTTATCATTTTTATTGAATCAATCACCAATTCAGATTGCTCAAGAAAGTACAGATGATTTATAATGATGATGACAATAATTCATAAATGTGTTTTAATGTGCACGTCAAGCTATAGATTTCTTTCATTTATTGACTACTAATGTCGTAATGAAACTCAATGCAAAACAACATTGTGGGAAACTATAAATTTCATATGTCTCGATTTAATCTTTGTTAATCTTTGCCTCAATGAGTACTATAACAGTAATTTAATTCCATACGAAACCATTAAAGACAGATTCACTACATTGTTATACTGCTAAAGTTAGGCTGCAAATTTTTAAGTGCTAATAACACACAGAAAAAACATGTCTGTGCTACAATAGAATGAATATATAAATCCAGATGTCTTGAAGCCATGGCAAAATGCCCAGTGCTTAACTAACTTAAAAGACAGAGCAAAACAAAAGAGTAAACAAACTGCAACCACATGTATAGAACCAGCCTGTTTGTGCTGTCTGTACTGTGTGTCATTCTGCCCCTTTTATTGCAGGATTGTTTGTACATGAAGAGCAGTAATTTCCAAAACAGTCATCAAATATTGTTATGGTTGTAACTTCTGCAGCAAATAATAGCCTTATGTTTTATGAATATTTGAGATAAGAGTGGTTTACCATGGCCATCTGATTCACATGCAGGTAGTGTAGTTCAGGGCTCTGTGAACCGAACATCAATTTCCCAGCAGGCCGCACTTGACAAGCAGGTGTCACTCAATCATGCGCATTTTCACCTCCATGGGGTGACAGATGGTCCCAGCCTGCTTAGCATTTCCACCCTCTGTTGCAAGCCCCTCAAACTCTTGGCAGTAATAAAGACACTCCGAGATTTGTGTTAATCTGGAGTCTTTAGGGTAAATTGAAACAGTGTCGACCGTTATCCTGTCTCATTAAGAACACGGTCTCTTATCTCACCAGCGCTTTTAGCATATAGATATGTTCAACCTCTTATACCCCTGCATTCAGCTTCCATGTAAATCAGTTCCTATTGCTTCCACACTGTTAAATTACTCTGTTTTTAGGGGCATGACCTAATCCCGTTTTACCCTCTTGCAATGAACTAAAAACAAGATTATTTCAGAATAGAGATAATGTTGAGTTTACTGACAGAGCCAGCACCAGAATAATGGTAAGAGTGAATTCAAATATCTTAATGATTACAGGGAAAACAGATGTGCTCTACTTCGTTATGTTAACATCTCTAAACAGTTTAGTTTTCTTCTTCCTTTTCCTCTCTAACACACCATTCTGCCAGTCATGCCAGTATTTTCACCATGGATGGTATTCCTCCTTTCTTGTATTTAGTGACCACTAAGTCTTTTGATTCAGTAATATTTGATCCTGAAGTACAGATCTTGAGAATGACTTTTATCTTTCTGTTGCTGGATGAAAGTGAGGTAATTTTCAAGATCGTGCAGACACATAGGAGGACTTGTGAAACAGTGGGTATTGTCTCTGCCTCAGAACCAGAAGTTCGGAGATTTGAGTCCATTACAGGACTTGATGTTCAAGGAAGGTGCATTCATAACACAGTCAAGCCCGTTGATTAGCAACCTTCAAGTTCATCCAACATGTCAATGCCAAGTCGTAACATTTGAGGAAAGATTACTTATTGGCCACCCCATTCTCCTCCTTCATCCCACTCATTGAATGATACAAAGTTTGAGCCTCTACCATCACTATTCACAGACTGAGGCTACAATATCCATGTAACCATGTCTTTTGTCACAGCAAGTTGGACTGTCTCAGACATCTGTAACTCAGCATCATCATGGTCATAAGGAGAGGGAAACATAAACTCTAAAAGACTACTCCGGAACAGGGATTAGTGGAATTACTGAAGCTGATCGTTTCATCCAGTAAAGTTGCAATGAAATGAGTTTGCCTTCCAGTACCTGTATACCTGGAATTTACTTCCTGGTTTTGTTGTTGAAGAATATTCTGCATTGTAACTGGAATCAGGCTACAGGCTTTCTTTCCCAATCTTTCCAACATTCCTCCATTGTACATTGTGTTATATACTTCTTTTTAAACCAGGAAAACTAACTTAAATATAATCGCCTCAGTTTCAGTTTAACTTGGAGGTGTGGTCATTTGCAGCCACAGACCGATGCAAAAGCAGAGATGGAGTGGAATTCCATGGTTGAAACCTGGAAGTCAATTCAGCATGCCAGATTTTCCAATTTCAGCTTGATTCAAGCAATACATTTTGACCTGTGTTCTGCATGAACGGTGGATGTGATGCATAGTCATACTTTCATGTCTGTTTAAAGGGGCAAAGTATAAATGGAATTTAGAGGAACCCTGGTTAGTGTTAGGATGTAGAGGAAAGGAATTACCCAGATTTAATCATGCATCCCTGGAGATACAGCCAGAAGAAAGGACACATCCTTCCGCAGGACTGGGAAAAAGAAACTGCAACATTTACTAGAAAGGCAGAGTTGGAGGCAGCTGAGTGGATGAGCAGCAGGAACACTGTGACCCAGTCTCAGATGCAGTGCAGGAAAGCATTTCATGATCAAAATTGGTCAGGAAAAGTGAATGTATTTACTGATACGTGTGGTTTAAGATCCTCTGCTCCTCTATATCTTGGCAAGCATACTCCAACAGATCATATCACACACACTCTCAATGTCGCAGCCCCTCTGTGCATTCACTTTCTGCGCACTTCAAATCTACTGCAGTTGCCCATCCACTGTTCCCACTCACCCCCAAAGCTTATACTCTGTAGTGTATTTGCCTCACAAGGGGCCAGATTTTCTTCATCTCAATCGAAATGGACACATGGCCTTGAAAATACAGGAGCTAGTTCCTAGGTTGGGAAGTTCTACCTCCATTCCTGGTACAGGTTATTTTCACTGACATGGGGAAGGCTGTGAATGCTGACGACCTGTTGGTTAAAGTTACTGTGACCATTTCAAAGTTGGCTAGGTCAGACCTTCTGTGGTTGTTATAATTAGGTATGCCCTCCTGATTTATAGGAGGTCTTGATCTGCATCCTGGATGCAGGTTTATGGTTCAGCAGGAAATATTGCCATCTGAAGTGTATCTGGGCCACCCAGTTACAGGGCTTTGAAGAAGGGAAATATTTTTGCAGAGGCTCACTCAATGAACATTAATTTGATTTTTGGCCAAACTTTGGGTGCTTGAATGGATTGTAATAAGTTTTTATAGAGCCAAATTGAAAGCTTGTGTGAGTGGGGTATGGGAGAAGAATGGAGTGGTGAAGCAGATAAGAGACTGAGGTGCATATGAAACTATATTATTTGACATTTTAAGTCAACTCTGTTTTCATCCATGGAGATGGATCCCAAATCTGATATGATTTCTTGGACTAGCTTCTAGGGTGGTGGTTGGTGGTGGCCCATTTTCAGTTCATACTTCAGCTCCACAATATGAAAACTGGGTGAGTAAATTATTTTAGTATGGAGAGGGGGTTTCACAAGGCTGAGTGTTGGAGAGGGATTTTAAAGAGGTGAATGAGTCCTGTGTTCAGTAGCACAAATTGACCATTATTTGGAGCTCCCATGTCACATATGTGTGACTGGCCAGAGACCATTCCAAATCTGGGTTTCACATGGGGCCCAATTGCCCTCTTAGTTAGAGGTCAGTGACACTCTCCCTCCCAATAAAGTATAGGATATTTATACATCCCACATTACAATGGTTACATGCAACATTGACATCGTTGCTTGCCACATCCCCTCTCACATACGCATCCAATTCTGTGAATACACAATCAATGATGGAAGACTTCATGGTCCACCTTAGGTCCTCTCATCATCTCATGATGTTTGCCAGACTCTTGTATGGGCTTGTATGATTACTGACCACATTTCAACACTGATTGTTATGTCCCTTCCCTGACATTTGCCAGCTGCATTGTACACTTACTTATTACAAATTACTTTACAAATTCAGTCATGCAATTCATGTCTCTTGCTGATCTTAGTACGGAAGATTAAAAAGGATGTCAGTTTCTACCAATTTTTATGCTATTTGTAATATCACCTCTAAACAAAGTTACTAATATAGTTATACATAGTTAAATGTAATAGTATGATTCTGTGACAAAACTAGCAATTTCGAGAGCAGCTTCCCTCTTATCTGACTTGCGAAGGGCAATTGTTTATTCTCTTGATGTCATAGTGACCCTGTTTCAAAATTGTTTCTGCCCCTCTTGTTACGTTATTTGTCTCTAGGTACTCTTATGAGGTAGACTCGTTTATACCTTTTAGTTGTTCTAATCTTCTTGCTGATGGAGAAAGAAGTTTCTTTAAGGATATTATTCCAAACTAGCCTCTGCATCTAATATAATTGCTTAAAAAGCCTCATCCCAGGTAGAGCAAGCTTTACCTTTCTATTTCATATAAAATCAGAAATCTCAAATCAGATGGTTTTCATCCGAGATAACAAGCATGGGGCTCGATGAACACAGCAGGTC
>JAHRHZ010000283.1:45088250-45100502 GCA_024137785.1 Ginglymostoma cirratum
CACAGCAGGTCAAGCAGCATCATAGGAGCAGGAAAACTTGACATTTCTGATGAAGGGTTTAGGCCCGAAACGTCAAGTTTTCCTGCTCCTATGATGCTGCTTGACCTGCTGTGTTCATCGAGCCCCATGCTTGTTATCTCGGATTCTCCAGCATCTGCAGTACTTTTTATCTCTGGTTTTCATCTGAGCTGCTTTATCAGAGTCTTACTGCTTGCATTCTAGTCCTGCCTTACCAAAACTCGGAGGCATTTTGTTGCCTGGCCATGATTTGAGCTGTATGAAATGCTACACCCATTAAAATTCCCTTTGATTGTGTCAGTCAAAAAGAATAGCCATTTTGTCATATTCAGCTATGGGCAACTACAACACTGGGCGAATACCCAACTCCTTATACTCATCTCACATTTAAAAATTAGGCCAGACTAGTCAATTGGACTTAATATATTGAGTGAGTACCTGAGCTTCACTCAATGACAGGTCTGTCTCCTCAGCACACACAGGTGAAGAGAATTGAAAACACAAGGGAGATGGACGGGACAAGAGATCGGCTGCCCCAAGTAGCACAACAGATGGCACCATGAAGATATATAATGCTCCTGCCACCTTTCAATTGGAGGTGAACAGATAGACAGTCTGCAGTTAACTGGTGACAGATTTACAAATATCTCTGATATACCTCCTGATTTGATTTCATCAATGACTGCGCTCTGACAAGACTGAACATGATGATTCTGAAGAAGGGTCTAGGCCCGAAACGTCAGCCTTCCTGCTCCTCTGATGCTGCTTGGCCTGCTGTGTTCATCCAACTCTACACCTTGTTATCTCAGATTCTCCAGCATCTGTAGTTCCTACTATCTATGATGACTATCAAGATTTTTTTTGCCAAGAAAAACTCATGTATGCAAGTTAGTAGTTTATACAGACTCTCCCATTTACTATTGTTTAAGACCTCAGTGATAGAGGACAGGAGAAACTGGGAAACTGTGCTGTCTGTGGACTTTACGTCACACAGCTCCACACAAAAGGGTTTGCTGATCTTTGGTATATTAGCAGTGATGACATTACTGTATTATTTTTCTTCCTTCAGGCTGAAGATCGCTGAGCTTTCCCTGAGTGTCTTTTGGAAGAAGAAATGCAATCACAATTTATTCTGCTCTATAAAGCAAACTCTGGACCAGGAGATGATCTTAATGCCTCCAATGTAAAGAGTACATCCTACTAACTGTTCATCACTTGGTTTTTTTTCGATATTGGATCTCTTCAACAGGAGTAGAAGAGGATTCTACATTCTTCTACATTCTTCTTTGAAGTTGGAACATCTCCCTCTGTCTCTCTTTCTTCTCTTTTGAACACCTTTCAAGTTGATGAACTCATAATGTTTGCCTGGATTGTTAAGTGCATTACAAACTCAAGGAGGAGTCCCATGTTTTCCATCCTTTGTAATATTTTTGAGATCTTCAGTCACCAGTGGAGTGGTTCTAGAAACAGTGGTAGGAAATATCTGTTCTCTGTCAAAGCACACAATTGTTTTCATGGATGATGTTGGTCTTCTCCTTTTCATATTCTGTCCAATGCTTCCAAAATGTCTTCGATCCTGATCATGCCCTTTTTGAAAAACTTCAACACTTTGAAAAAGTTGTGTCCACACATGAATTCGTTGCTAGATATTTGTCACAGGGAAGAGGATATGAGCTGCAATAAATGAGCTTATATTCAGATAGAGAACTCACAGCTTTAAATGCCCATTTGGACAATGATTCCATCTCACCTGCATCCTAATGTTACGATTTACAAGTCCTGGGAAACCTGCACTGACGACCTCAAAGTTAAAAATCAGTGGAATTCAACTTATTAACAATCTAATTAATATCTCATAAAAATGTTGATTTTGTGTTCAGGCTGCATTAGTTAAGACCCTGACTGCAAGTACCCAAATAGACTCGGTTTCAGCAGGGTTACTATCTCAAACTAAATATCAAGTATGTTAATAACCCACCTACCCCAGTCTTCAGACCATCTTCCTAACTGTTAATATTCCACCTGTTCTTTCACTGATTATTATTTTTGTTATTATCCCTATTATTAAATTGCAAAGGATGGCTGCAAGTATGTCAGCATCCACAAAATTCTTGATCAACATGAGAATCAAAGGTTATCAAGGATAGATGGGAACATGGAATTCAATCATCCATGATCCTACTGAATGGCTGAATGACATATTCCTTTTCCTATTTGTGTAAGGTAGAAATACCAAGTTCATATGCTGGCAATTTTTTGCTGCACCTTATTTTTCTAATCAGCAACGAAGAAAGGTTTCCTTTAGGCAGGAAAATTTGCCATCCTTATTCGATGTGACCTACTTGTGAATAAAGGTCCAGAGCAATGTGATTGACTTCCCACTTGCCTGGGTGGATACAGCTTCAACAACACTCAATAAGTTTGACACCATCCAGGACAAAGCAGCCCACTTGAGTGGCACCACATCCACATGTATCCATTCTCTCCGCCCCCGATATTCAGTAGCAGTGTGCGCTGTCTACAAGATGCCCTGCAAAAATTCACCCAAGATCCTCAGACAGCACCTTCCGAACTCACAACCACTTCCATCTAGAAGGACAAGGACAGCAGATACGTGGGAACACCACCACTTTTAAGTTCCCCTCCCAGCCACTCACCATCCTTATTTAGAATATATCACTTGTTCCTTCACTGGTGCTGGGTCCATATCCAGGGATACCCTCCCTATGGGGATGGTGTGTCAACCTGACTGCAGCAGTTCAAGAAGGTAGCTCACCACCACATTCTCAAGGGCAACAAAGTATAAGCTATTAGCCCTGCTAATGACATCCATATCCCACAAATGCATTTAAAAAAACATGTGTAATGTGCCACAGAATGAAAATATGTTGGCTACTGTGCAGAATATTGCACACATTTGCACAAAAATCATTTTGTGGTCGCATACCAGATGCACATTGGCCCTTGTCTGTGGTCCACAACAGAAGTGACACGCTTGCTGACTGAAATGTCAAGTAGAGCTCAAACATCAAAACCTCTATGGTCCAGATGACACGTTCAAATTGTACAAAGTAACCCTCCTCACAACTGTTGTGAACAAACCCTTTCAATCAAGCAGATAAGAAAGCAGTTTTGTGCACTGATTATTGATACATTTCTTGATGATGGCTTCAGCCCACTCATTCACTGCTATATTCTCACCTCCCTCTTATTTGGAAGTTCCAGGAAGTCCATAGACCTTTGGAGGCAACATTAAACCAGAAAATCGATGTCATTATTGGTCTAAAGCAGGGGTTAAGAGACTCAATTGATAACTCAGTTTCCCTGCGGTGAAATACAAAAGTCAACAAGTTGGAATTCACTTACCAATATGTTTGGAATTTTACCAGATTTAACCTCCTCATGTGAATCCTATGCCACATGAGTTTCGAACTCTACTCACTGTGTAAAACTACACCCTGCACACACTGAGGGTAGGAATCTTATGGAGCCTGAACACATGGACTGTGGGTAGGTTAGTGGTGGAGAAATCCAGTGAGGCCTATCTTAACATCAGGAGCAGCAGACTGTATCTTTTATTCATCTGCCAGGCGTTGAGGTGGGTTTCTTGTAGGCAGCAGCAAGCTGCCAAATAAGAGGGAGTTCTAACTTGGTAAACACCACATTAATGGCACAACTCATCTCATTATAATCCACCTTCCTATCTCACCACTAGCTGAACAAAGTAGAAGTTGAGAAATGGAAGCTAGAATGGGTATCTGGTGACCACTTGCTCCAAAGGGTCTCCATGTTGGACTCATGCCAGGGCACACTCCACAGGCACAGGCTATTTGCGCCACACATCCATTGACACTGGTACACAACATGTGTAAGCATTTAAAAATCATGTCTTTGAATTTCAATGCTAAGCTTTTTGTTTTCAGTCATGGGATGTGGGCATGCCAGATTAGCCCGCATTTATTGCCTGTTTCTAATTGTCCTTGAGAAGATGGTGGTGAGCTGCCTTCTTGAACCAGGGCAGTCCAGGTGCTGTGGGTTGACCCTTAGGGAAGGAATTCCAGGATCTTGAAGGAAAAATTATGTTTTTCCAAGTCAGGATGGTGAGTGGCTTGGAGGGGAACTTGCAGGTGCTGGTGTTCCTACATGTCTGCTGCACTTCTCCTTCTAGTTGGAAGTGATTTTTGTTTGAAAAGTGATGTTTAAGGATCTCTGGTGAATTGCTTCAGTGCATTTTGTAGGGAGTGCATACAGCTGCTACTGAGCATCGGTGGTGGAGGGAATAGATGTGGTGCTAATCAAGCGGGCTGCTTTGTCCCGGGTGGTGTCAGGCTTCTGGATAAATGCGAGGTATTGCATTTTTTACAGCAAAAAAGGGCAGGGCTTACATAATTTAATGGTAAGGGCTTGGGTAGAGTGGTAGAGCAGAGGGACTTGGGATGCAGGCACATAATTCTTTAAAATTTGCATCACGTATAGACAGGGTGATTAAAAAGGCTTTTGACATGCTTGCCTTCATTACTCAGTTCTTTGATTATAGGAGTTGGCACATTATGTTGAGATTGTATAGGACATTGGTGTGGCTTCTTCTTAAATACAGTCAGAGATAGTAGGAACTACAGATGCTGGAGAATCTAAGATAACATGGTGTAGAGCTGGATGAACACAGCAGGCCAAGCAGCATCAGAAGAGCAGGAAAGCTGACGACTTGAGTCTGGACCCTTCTTCTTCATTTCCGAAGAAGGATCAGACCTGAAACATTAACTCTGTTTTCTCTTTCACAGATGTTGCCAGACCTGCTGAGCTTTTCCAGAAACTTTGTTTTTGTTCTTGATTTACAGCATCTGCAGTTCTTTTGGTTTTTATATGAATAGGAAAGGTTTGGAGGGATATGGGCCAGAAGCAGGCAGATGGGAATAGTTTAGTTGGGATTATGTTCGGCATGGACTGGTTGGACTGAAGGGTCTGTTTCCATGCTATATGACTTTATGACTCTATGTTTTCTTGAAGTCTTTTGGAGCTATACCCATCCAGAAAAGTGGGAAGGATTCTACCACACCCCTGTTTTGTGCCTTGTAGATGATGGACAGGCTTTGGGGATTCAGGAGATAAGTTGCTTACCTCAGTATTTCTAGCCTTTGACCTGCTCTTGCAGCCACTGTGTTTATGTGGTGAGACCATTTGAGTTTCTGGTCAATGGTACTCCTACAATGTTGATAGTAAGGAATTCAGTCATGGTAATACCATTGAATGGCAAGAGACAGTGATTAGATTGTCTGTTATTGGAGATGGTCATTGGCTGATATTTGTGTGAGGCAAATGTTATTTGTCACTTGTCAGCTCAAGCCTGGATATTGTCCAGATCTTGTTGCATTTGAACATGAACTGCTTCAGTTTGTGAGGACTCTCAAATGGTGCTGGACAATGTGCAATCATTTGCGGTCATCCCCAGTTCTGATCTTAAGAGAGGGAAGTTCATTGATGAAGCAGCTGAAGATGGTTGCACCTCAGACACTACCCTGAGGAACTCCTGCAGGGATGTCCTTTAGTTGAGATGACTGACCTCCAGCAACCACAACCATCTTCCTATGTGCCAGGTATGATTCCAACCATCAGAGAGTTTGCCCCTGATACCCATTGATTCTAGTTTTGCTACAGCTCTTTAATGCCGCATTCCGTTGAATATGGCCTTGATGTCAAGGGCTGTATCACTCAGCTCACCTCTGCAATTCAGCTCTTTTGTCCATGTTTGAACCAAGGCTTTAATGAGGTCAGGAGCTGAGTGGCCCTGGTGAAGCCCAAACTGGGCGTCACTGGGCAGGTTATTGCTGAACAGGTGTTACTTGATAGCATCGGTAATGACACCTTCCATCACTTTACCGATGATCGAGAGTAATCTGATGGGCAGTAAATTACTGGTTTGGATTTGGCCTGTTTTCTTATATGCAGGACATACCAGAACAATTTTCCACATTGTCAGCTCGTGCCAGTTTGTAACGGTACTGGAACAGCTTGGCTAGGGAAACAGCAAGTTATGGAGCACTGTTGCCAGAATGTTGTACAACCCATACCTTTACAGTATTCAATGTCTCCAACTGTTTCTTTATATCATGTGGAGTTAATCGAATTAGCTGAAGACTGGTATCTGTAATGGTGGGGACCACTGGAGGAGGCAAAATGGATCATTCACTTGGCACTTCTGGTTGAAGATTGCTGCTAATATTTTCAGCCTTATCTTTTGCACTGATGTGATGGGCTCTTCTATCATTGAAGATGGGGATATTTGTGTAGCCCCCACTTCCAGTAAGTTGTTTAATTGGGATACAATCAGGCTGCAGCAGTAACAATCATTGCAGTGCTGCTGTAAGGACACTGTTTTCTCAGGAACAGACACCCAGCTCATGGACAGGATCAGGCTGCATTTCCAAGCTGTTCATTTGCTATCGTAGCACTCACTCACTCCAACATCATCTAGATGTTTACAGCACCTTGTCATGCCTTGCCTTGCTTTGCTATTGTGTGCTTTGTCCATTTACTCAGGGATACGAGACTCATACTGCATTGCTGTGCCATTTAGAGCAGACACAAAGCCAAGAAGCTTGCTGTAGTTATCAGAAGTCATCAATCGAGTTAAGAGGAGTAACCTTTCTTTCAGGGAGTCCTGGCACAGCCTCCGATACCAATCCAGAGGCTGGGGCACACCAGTCAGCCGTTTGGGGCAGTCAGAGTCACGATGCTGTCCATATAAGGGTTGAGGAGCCAAAGGTCAGGCAGCACTATCATGACTCTTTCTGCCCTATTGCAGAGTAGGGAAGATCACTGACCTTCTTCCTATATCGCTGTGCATTTCTCCAGAAAGTTGAAACTACACTGACTCAGGTTGTAACTTCAGACCAGGCTGGAATGGCCTCTGACTCTCACCTCCACTGCTGGTCCAGGAAAGACGACATTTTGTTTGTGCATCACTTCGTCCAACATGATCTCCAGATCTCTGCCCACAAAGCAAGGCACCAAGCTTCCCTTGTCTTCCATGTCCAGGGAGACTGTCAGGAATTGCGGAGGGCAGCTCTGGACCAACAGTGCTTGTTGAACTGCACAAGAGCCTTTAAGGGATAGCACCAATGTCAGAGATATCAGTCAATGTTGGCATATTCTGACAGTGGAACTTGTTACAGTTACAGTGACTGGTAGAATGGGGTGCCATAGGGTCATGATAGATAATTCAAAAGGTGACTTTGGTGAGAAAACATGCTCGACCCCACGGTGAATATCCCTCCAGAAAACGTAATGTCCTGAAATTTTTGCTAAAACTCTTGGAAGATGCTTTCACTCGTTCTCTGTTCACTAGTTCTCATGTCCAGAGCTACAATGACTGTTTCTGTGGAAAGTCTGAAGAGAAACCTTGGCCGAAGCTAACTACTTTCCTTTTTAAAAAGCTGCAGTTATTGTGTATGCTGTTATCGGTATCTTGTAAGTGTGTGGGTTCTTTACATAGTCTGGTGAGCGTGAAGGTAACTTGTGACCTAATGAGAAGGGCCTTGTAGAGTCAATAAATATGGTATATTACAACTCTGCAACTATGTACATGTTATAGCAATAGGGCTTAATCTACTCCAAAGATTGATGGAAGGACCTAGCCTTAGATCTGTCCCCTCCATGAGATCCTACTTGACTCTCCCACACTTGTCCTTATGACATCATCACAATGGGTGGTGCTTATTGCATTTAAACAATTATTAACCTGTTCAAACTCTGCAAATCTCATATACAACATCTCCCCTCAAACTTTTTTTTTCTGATAGAGATTATTGCTATGCATTTGTTTATGTATCTACTCCTACTACCATCACAGCTCCCCACAGGTCTTTGATTTTACAAACTCAGATATCTAGAGTTTTCATTATTCTCCCTGAATATGTTCCCTTTGGTCTTGGAAGAATGATAGTTTGTTGAGTAGGAAGTGTCTTTGGACTGTCTTCTGACTGCCTGAGGTCTGAAGCTCACTTCTGAACTGGACGGCATTTAAATCCTTATATTGTTTTACAGAGGATGTCATCCCTGCTAGAGCAGGCACATTTTTCTTCATCATATCTTAAATCTTTCGACCTTGTTTGTCCTTTCTAAATAGTGACTGCCATGGTGTTATACACATTACATCTGCAATTTGTGTCAGTGGAATTTTGTTCTTGATCCAACTGTAGATATGTGTCAATGTAGTTGGATTTTTTAACTTCAATTTGTTGATTAGCTTCAACTTTCTCATTCTCCTCTTTGATTGAACTATCACTAAAACTGAGATGTTCACCTCTTCAGAGATAGTAAGAACTGCAGATGCTGGAGTCAGAGATAACACAGTGTGGAGCTGGATGAGCACAACGGGTCAGGCAACATCAGAGGAGGAGGAAAGCTGACGTTTCAAGCCAGGACCCTTTTTTCTGAAGAAGGGACCCATCCAAAAACGTCAGCTTTCCTGCTCCTCTGATGCTGCCTGGTCCACTGTGCTCCTCCAGCTCCACACTTTGTTACCTCTGACTCCAGCATCGGCAGTTCTTACTATCTCTGTGCTGTAGTCAGCTCAATTTACTTGAAAATGCTTCAACTGTCTCAAATATGATGTACTGTTCCATTTCGGCCCCTCTGCTTGTCTTCCTTCAAAAAATTTGTTGGTACTTGACACCACCCCAAGGCCTCCTACCCTCCCTTGACCTCTTCATCTCCAACTGCCGTCAAGACATCAATCGCTTCAACCTCTCTACCCCTCTCAAACACTCCAACCTCTCCACCGCAGAACGTGCAGTCCTCCGCTCCCTCCGCTCCAATCCCAACCTCACCATAAAACACGCGGACAAGGGAGGGGCAGTCGTAGTATGGCGCACTGACCTCTACATTGCTGAGGCCAGGCGCCAACTCTCCGACACCTCCTCCTACCGCCCCCTGGATCATGACCCCAGCCCCGTGCACCAAACCATCATCTCCCAAACCATCCACAACCTCATCACCTCAGGTGACCTCCCACCCACCGCCTCCAACCTCATCGTTCCCCAACCCCGCACCGCCCGCTTCTATCTCCTTCCCAAAATCCACAAACCTGAATGCCCTGGTTGACCCATTGTCTCCGCCTGCTCCTGCCCCACCGAACTCATCTCCACCTACCTAGACTCCATTTTCACCCCCTTGGTCCAGGAACTCCCTACCTACGTCCGTGACACCACCCACGCCCTCCACCTCCTCCAGAACTTCCAATTCCCCGGTCCCCAACACCTCATTTTTACTATGGACGCCCAGTCCCTATACACCTGAATTCCCTATGCAGATGGCCTAAAGGCCCTCCGTTTCTTCCTGTCCCGCAGAACTGACCAATCCCCTTCCACCGACACCCTCATCCGCTTAGCCAAACTCGTCCTCACCCTCAACAATTTCTCTTTCAATTCCTCCCACTTCCGACAGACAAAGGGGGTGGCCATGGATACCCGCATGGGCCCAAGCTATGCCTGCATCTTTGCAGGTTACGTGGAACAATCCCTCTTCCATACCTACACTGGCCCTAAACCCCACCTCTTCCTCTGTTACATTGATGACTGTATGGGCACCGCCTCGTGCTCCCACGAGGCGCTTGAACAGTTCATCCACTTCACTAACGTCTTCCACCCCAACCTGAAGTTCACCTTGACCATCTCCAACACTTCCCTCTCCTTCCTGGACCTCTCTGTCTCCATCTCGGATAACCACCTAGAAACCGATGTCCATTTCAAGCCCACTGACTCCCACAGCTACCTGGAATACACCTCCTCCCACCCACCTTCCTGCAAAAATGCCATCCCCTATTCCCAATTCCTTCGCCTCCGCCGCATCTGCTCCCAGGATGAGACATTCCACTCCCGTACATCTCAGATGTCCTCATTCTTCAAGGACCGCAACTTCCCCTCCACAGTGGTCGAGAACGCCCTCGACCATGTCTCCCGCATTTCCTGTGACTCATCCCTCACACCCCGTCCCCCAATAATAACCAAAAAAGAATCCCCCTCGTCCTCACGTACCACCCTACCAACCTCCGGATCCAATGCATCATCCTCCGACTCTTCCGCCATCTGCAATCAGACCCCACCACCAAAGACATTTTTCCCTCCCCACCCTTATCTGCCTTCCGGAGGGACCACTCTCTCCGCAACTCCCTTGTCCGCTCCACACTCCCCTCCAGCCCCACCATATCCGGCACTTTTCCCTGCAACCGCAGGAAGTGCTACACCTGCCCCCACACCTCCTCCCTCACCCCAATCCCAGGCCCCAAGAAGACTTTCCACATCAGGCAGAGGTTCACCTGCACATCTGCCAATGTGGTATACTGCATCCGCTGTACCCGTTGTGGCTTCCTCTACATCAGGGAAACCAAGCGGAGGCTTGGGGACCGCTTTGCAGAACACCTGCGCTCGGTTCGCAACAAACAACTGCACCTCCCAGTCGCGAACCATTTCAACTCCCCCTCCCATTCCTCAGACAACATGTCCATCCTGGGCCTCCTGCAATGCCACAGTGATGCCACCTGAAGGCTGCAGAAACAGCAAATCATATTCAGCCTGGGAACCCTGCAGCCCAATGGTGTCAATGTGGATTTCACAAGCTTCAAAATCTCCCCTCCCCCAACCGCATCCCAAAACCAGCCCAGCTCATCTCTGCCTCCCCAACCTGTTCTTCCTCTCACCTATCCCCTCCTCCCACCTCAAGCCCCACCCCATCTCCTATCTACTAACATCATCCCACCCCCTTGACCTGTCCGTCCTCCCTGGGCTGACCTATCTCCTCCCTACACCCCCTACCTACACTCACCTTTACTGGCTCCATCCCCGCCTCTTTGACTTGTCTGCCTCCTCTCCACCTATCCTCTCCTCTATCCATCTTCTATCTGCCTCCCCCTCTCTCCCTATTTATTTCAGAACCCTCTTCCCCTCCCCCATTTCTGATGAAGGGTCTCGGCCCGAAACGTCAAGCTTTCCTGCTCCTATGATGCTGCTTGGCCGGCTGTGTTCATCCAGCTCCATTCCTTGTTATCTCGGATTCTCCAGCATCTGCAGTACCTTTTATCTCTCTTCAATGTTAATAGTGGTGGATAACATTTCCACCAGAAAACCTGCTTTCTATCTCGTTGACGGTGTGAAACAACTTTCTTATTCAAACATAATTAATCTCAATGGCTTCTGTTTTTCTCAGTTTAGATTCTGCCTTAAACCCTGTCAATTCTTCAACTGGCTGTTCTTTGACTGGCAGTGCCTCGACCACTCTTCATTGACCTTTTGTTGTTTTATCCCTTTCTGCTTGTGAATGATATTGAGGTCAATGTACAACTTTCTGCTTGAAAGTGAGTATTCCCAATTGCAAAGACCATTTGGGTTTTCCAGTATTTGATGTCTACTATGTTGGAGAGTTGCTTGTAGAATACTTTTAGTGTTAAGTGCATTCCCCTTGAACTATATATTTGAACTTCTTTCAGTTGTAATTCACAGGCTTTTACAGCTGTAATGGACGACTCCATTCATCCATGACTGGGATGGAGTCTCACGAACAATTAGAGCAGAATCACTTTAAATTGACCAATGCTTATCTGCTTTAAATGACTTGATTCACAAATTTACCAGCTCTCTGCTTGCAGATTAAGTGGGTTTCTCTCAAATCTCTATTTGTTGCATTCTAGCCAGAGTGGCATCTGCATGTTATGGCAACGATAACCAATCTTATTTTTTAAACTCTCAACATAGACTTGGGACCACTCCTACAATCCGGCACCTTGTGACACAGCCTGTCGTACCTGGAATATACCTCCTCCCACCCACCTTCCTGCAAAAATGCCATCCCCTATTCCCAATTCCTTCACCTCCGCCACATCTGCTCCCAGGATGAGGCATTCCACTCCCATACATCTCAGATGTCCTCATTCTTCAAGGACCGCAACTTCCCCTCCACAGTGGTCGAGAACACCCTCGACCGTGTCTCCCACATTTCCCGTAACTCATCCCTCACACCCCGTCCCTGCAATAACAACCAAAAACGAATCCCCCTCGTCCTCACGTACAACCCCACCAACCTCCGGATCCAACGCATCATCCTCCGACACTTCCACCATCTGTGATCCAACCCCACCACCAAAGACATTTTTCCCTCCCCACCCTTGTCTGCTTTCCGGAGGGACCACTCTCTCCGCGACTCCCTTGTCCGCTCCACACTCCCCTCCAGCCCCACCACACC
>JAHRHZ010000283.1:45100902-45113350 GCA_024137785.1 Ginglymostoma cirratum
CATCCAGCCCCATGCTTGTTATGTGGATTCCTTACAGCCTTACGTGCTGTAATGAGACAGGCCTAGTAGAGTAAACAAGGTGAAGACCTCTGCAATGACTTAAGTTATAAAAATAGACTCTGTATTACAACAAGGGTGACTGGAGGACTAGAGATAGTAGGAACTGCAGATGCTGGAGAATCTGAGACAACAAGATGTGGAGCTGGATGAACACAGCAGGCCAAGCAGCATCAGAGGAGCAGGAAGGCTGACGTTTTGGGCCTGGACCCTTCTTCGGAAAAGGAGGACTAGCCTTACAGTCTTACATGTTTATACCTTACTATCCGGCCTGTCCTAATGAGATCATTACAGTAGGTGCTGTTTATCACAATCAATCAAATCTTAACCATTTTAGAACTTTCCAGTCCCATATACAACAATAACAGCCTGGCTATCATCTTGGAAGGGCAACACATCTAGAATTTTTCCAGTTACCAAAGAACGGGGCTTTAAAAGGACCCTTAATTAAATGCAATTGGCCTCAATTGGTTTCCTGGCACTTGCCAGCATCCAGTTAATCCAACCTCATAATGGCCTCTTTCAAAATTGCTGTGTCAAGATTGTGGGTAAATTGTGCATCAACCCAGCTTCAATCTAGATCTCAAACTGTATTAAAAATCTGTTTGTCTTATTGGGATCTTTTCAGCCTGCTCTCATAAAATAGCAAACACATCTCTGGACAGAGTGGTAGAATACGGAACTTTAAGAGGTTGCCTTCCTTCTCAGTAGATGATGGTCTATGTTGTGGTACCTATACTGTGTTAAGCATCAACTTGAGTTGGTCAGGAGCCCCACCGAGGCATGGAAGCCCCCAGCAGCATTTGCTGCAGACTAAACCAGACAATGTAGCTCTCACCCATAAAAACTGGAGATGCTCACTCAATTTAATAATTTTAGATTTTTTTCCAATAGTATAAAAGGCTGAAGCAGGTAGCTGAATGGAGATACAGAATCAGCATAATCACACGAAAGTCTCGATGACTTGAACAGATAATGTTCCTATGTTCCTGAATTATGAAGAATACAGAAAAAACTACTAGAATTCTGTTAACCTTTGCTGACCTGACCAGGCACCAGAAACAAGACCAGAGAATGTAAAAGGTCCATGCCACAATGACTTTAATAGTACCAATGTTTTATGTATAAATCTGCTTTAAATGTAGGATATTTTCTAATCGACCTCTGGAGCAGGTGGGACTTGAACCCTGGGGACACTACCGCTGTGCCACAAGATCCTTGTAAACCTACTCCACGCTCTGCTTAACTTCCAAAAACTTCCTTTCATGAGTATTGAAGTAGGTACCTCTAGTTTCCAATCGGTCATATCGTTATGGCTGTGCAGTACAGTTGTCTTGGAATGTGAGAATAAATACTGTAGCTCTGATAGCCTACACTGATAAGCATTGCATTGTGACTCCACATTACCCAGTGCCCAAACATTTGCAGGAATGAAACCTTTTCCCATTCATAAAGTTGATGGAGCTTTTAATCAAGCCTTCGGTTGTTATGTGGTTTGTTTCAGTGGCATCTGGGGATGTAGAAATCTAACTGAAAGCTGTTAATCCATGTCTGTCTTTTCCTCTTTCTCTCTCTTCTCTCTTTTTGTATCCTTGCGCTCATGAAGGAGCCAGAAGTATGCCAAATCAAGACATTTTTCACCAACTGTCTAATGTCACCATGAACTCATGGCTGATTAATGTGACCAAGTTCACCAGATGATGCCTGGGACCATCCAGATGCATAACAGCACATTGCTTCTGTCACTTTCACAGCCACTGAGAGGGTTCTGTCCCTGATGAAAAGAGCTTGCCGGTCAAGTTCCAACAGCCGGTAGAGCTCTGCAAAGTTGTCCATTTGAAAATGCAGCCTTCTTAGACATTGCCTGTGATAAAGGTCCTGCTTGGTCTGCAGATTCTATGGTAAGGACAGCTGGAGCCATGTGTTGGCTCTGTGAATGTTACTGCAGTTTCCTGGTTTTGATCCTTTCCTTCCATTGTCCTAACCACCCACCTCCTTCAAAGTACAGAAACAATGGCATCCCAAGATAGAAAGCTATTATCTCATTATGTAGAGATTCATTTAAAATCTCAGCACAAGTTACATATTCTGCAACTCTAAAGTAGTGGAAATAATTTCCAACCAGAAAGACATTGCATAATTGTTCTCCAGTTAAATTTCCAACCTCTGGCCAACTATGAGCCATGTTTGGCTGTGTCACTTTTACGAAGGCGTCGATGCTCACGGCAAGTAACTGAGCAGAAATAAAGAAAATTTCACTTAATTTTATTTAAACATGTTTGACATGTGGTGCGTGGATGATGAACAAGCCAGGTCACTGGAGGCAAAGTCCATTAAGCAAGCATTTTGGCATTATCATTTTATTCGAGGGACCCACCGTCTTTATCACTTTCCAGGATACCGCTACGCTGCCTGAAGATAGACAGCACTAAATGTACATTTCAGACCTACTATCTATACCTGCTGTTTAATATTGAAAGCCTGCATATCTGTTTCCATATGTCATGGCCTTTTAAAGTTGTCAGCCATTTAAAGCATGCATCAGATATTTTAAACTGTTTGTCAGCTTTTGCTCAGGCATGCGTGTTTTCTAATTGCTTCAGTTCCACTTTCTGGCCAGTCAGCAAATGGCTCAACAGACGGTTTCATTGCCTCGATCCATTATATTTCTGCAAAGCTTTATGTAGCCCATCATTCTGATGATGTTATTTTAATTACATTGTTATATGTTATTAGAGAGGTAACAGTTTAGATGGTCAGAATGAGGCGCAGATTGATAGTAGTGATAGTTCATGGAGGTCTGTGTCCCTGATTTGTACCAAACTTGATGTGAAGTGGTGCTCCTCAAGCTATATGCCAACTGTCTCTCTCTAATACAGAGCTGCCTATAGTCCCATGTGAACTGTGGCTATTTGCCTACCTACTTTCATTTTATTGTAAGAATTTAAGTAGGTTTAGGGTACATTGTGGTGACGGGAATTCAGAGGGAGGACCTCTTTATAATGGCACACATCTTGTGTACTCTGAATCTTTGGAGACTGATGTACAATCCAAGATGCATTGACCTCCATAGAAATTGCCCTAACAGTTTGATCATTCAAGGTGCAATTCCTTTGCTTTTCATCCTTTGCAAAAGTAGCTGACTTTGAGTTACAGTTAGTAACTTTGTTTAGTGCCGCAATAATCAATTAGATAGTCATGCAGGAAATATCATACAGTATTATTTTTTATTATCCTTTCATTCATAGAATGTGCACATTGCTAGCTAGGCCACTATTTATTGCTCACCCTTCTTTGCATTTGCGAAGGCGGTGCCTAGCTGCCTTCATGTACCACTATGGTCGTTGGTGTGTAGTTAGACCTGCAATGCTGTTAGGAAGGAAGCTCCAGATTTTGAACCAGCAACAGCAAAAGAACAGTGATATATTTCCAAGTCTGGATGACATGTGACTTGGAGGCGATGTTGTAGATAGTGATGTTGCCATGTATCTGTTGCTTTTGCCTTATAGGAGGTAGAAGCTGTGCTGTCTAAAGAGTCTTGGTGAGTTGTTGTAGTGTCACTGCAGATGGTATGCACTGCTGCTGCTGTGCATCAATGGTGAAGGGGGTGAATGCGGAAACTGGAGGAAAGGATGCAAACCAAGCTCTGTCGTAGATGTTGACAAGTTCCTTGAGAGTTGTTGGAGCTGCACCCATCAAGGCCAATGGAAAGTATTCCATCACACCCCTGACATGCCTTGTAGATGATGAGCAGGCTTTGGGGAGTCAGGAGATGAGTTATGTGCTGTAAGATTCATAGCCTCTGACTTACTTTTATAGTCTCAATATTTGTATTGGCTGCTCCAGTCAGTTTCTGGTCAATGGTAAGCCCCCAGGACATTAATGGTGAGAGACTCATTGATGAAAACACCATTGAAGGTGAAGATGATGATTAGATTCTCCTTGTATGCCTGTAAATGCTCACTGCAATGATATACTTGTCCAGTTTCTATTGTTACAAGAGAGAACGTAAACACTGCCCCATTAGATAAAATACCCTGCTGGAGGCAACATCCATATTATTGTAAGGAGCAGTATTTATCTATAAGAAAAGACTCCAAGAGCTCAGTGGCAGGATGAATCAAACAATCAACATAAGAACCCATACTGAAGGTTCTGAAGAACACAGAACTGTACAGCATAGGAATGGGTCCTTCGGCCCACGCTGTTGAGTCGAACATGATGCCAAATGAAACTAATCCTTCTGCCTGCCATTGGTCCATATCTTTCCACTCCTTGCATATCATGTGCTTATCTAAAAGTCCCTTAAATGCCCTTATCATAACTGCCTCCACCACCATCTCTGGCAGTGCATTCCAGACTTCTACCACTCTCTGTGTAAAAAACTTGCCTGTCACATCTCCTTTGAACTTTCCCCCTCTAACCTCAAATGCATGCCCCCTAATATTAGACATTTCAACTCTGGGATAAAGATTCTGACCATATGCCCTATCTATAATGTCTCACCTCAGCCTGTGCCGCTCAAGAGAAAACAACCTGAGTTTTTCTGCCTCCTCTTATAGCTCATACACTCTAATCCAGGCAGCATCCTGGTAAACCTCTTCTGCAACGTCTCCAAAACCTCCGCATCCTTCCTGTAATGTGGCGACTAGAATTGAATGCAATACTCGAAGTGTGGCCTAACCAAAGTCTTATAAAGCTGCAACATGACATCCTGACTCAAGTACTCAATTCTCCAACCAATAAAAGCAGGCATGCCTTACACCTTCTTTACCACCCTGTCTACTTGTACGGCAAGAAGGGTCACTGGAGTCCAAACATTAACTCAGCTTTCTCCCCACAGACATTTCCAGAACTGCCGAGCTGTTCCAGCACTTTTTGTTTTTGTTTCGATCAGCATCATTGACTTCTATGAGTACAGCTAATTGTAAAATTCTTGATTAATTGTACAGATTTATAATTGTATAGATAGGGTATTAACCAGCAAGAAGATAAATTAATTTTCTTTTGTGAAATCGAAGTGTTATAGAGAGATAGAACAAATATTTAAGAGTGCCTTTACTTTTTTTAAAAAAAGTTTGAGGCTAAAAATAAAAGAAAAACTAAATAAAAATGTGAGTATTCCTACCAGGCTGCTAGCCTGATTTAAAACAAGCTGTAGCTATAGAGTGAAAGCACAACTCCAATGCACTCCTAAAAGAAAAAGCAGCTTTAAAATATCAAAAAAGCAGTTCATAGAATCCCAACAGTGTGAAAGCAGGCCATTCAGCCCATCAAGTCCACACCAACCCTCCAAAGAGCATCACACACAGAACTACCCCCAGCCCCCCTCCCCTATCTCCGTAATCTTGCATCTCCCATGGCTAATGCACATTGCCTGCACACCCCTGAACACTGCGGACAATTTAGCATGGCCAATCCACGTAACCCGCACTTCTTTGGATTGTGGGATTAAGCCAAAGCACCTGGAGGAAATCGATGCAGAAATGGAGGCAATGTGCAAGCTCCACACAGACAGTCGCCTGAGGGTAGAATTGAACCTAGGTCCCTAGTGCTATGAAACTGCAGTGGTAATCATGCCACCTTAATTTTTTTTTGGCATTAAGATTCTTGCCTGAGTCCAGCCATTGCTTGGTTCCACAATTTTCTTTCTCCAAATTGGTGCATAAATAGTAAGAAGTCCAAGTGACATCATTTTTATTTATTTGCCATTAACATGAACAAAAACCTGAAAATATAGACCTGTATTTTTTTAAAATACAAGGTTGTCATTCTAAAGTAACAATGTTAAAGAGACCAAGGTCAGCAAAGGAGATGTGCCAGGGAAAATAAAAGGGAGAAATGAAAGGCAATAAAAGTGAGATAAATAAAAGAAATAAATAAACATTGTAATGCACGCTATTGTCTTCCATAAAAGGAAAGACCTATCAAGAAAAATGAAGGCAAACGCTTACTATGGATTAAGCATCTATGGACACCATTACTGAATCACAACTGTGCAAATGATGTATGCTGTTCCATTTTCCAGATAAAGTGATAGATGGTCTCAATAAAAGATCTCTAAAACTCTTGTTTGCCATTAGCAAGGAAAACATAGGAAACATATGAACAGGTGTAGGCCATTCCACCCCTCAAGCCTGTTCCACCATTCAATGAGATCATGGATGACCTGTGGCCTAACTCCTTAGGTTTTGCAGAATTAATACATCTGATCTTCCCATAGACGCTTAGAAAAATCCAGAAAAGGTCTTGAAAGTTTTGGAAGATCACCTCAAGGTAAGAATTAAGATCGGGATGAACAGATGTCTACATATGTCATGCAAACAACACCAAGAATCTATTCACCAGTTTGTCTGAAGTTGCCTCAACAAAAAGCATTTATGTGACCTTTCCAAAGGGGAGCCATCAGATAGGATCATTGAGTAGATATGCATCTATATCTGGAAGGATCTTTTGGGCAATCAAAAACACCATTGACATACTACTTGAGGATGGACAATTAATGAAGCCATAATGGCAGGCCAACAACAATTACTTGCTTTAGAATCAGCCAATACTGTTGCTACAGTCAGCAAAGTGCATTAAACCAGCAAAATATGAAATAGATACAGCTTGTTGTACCTATCCAAAAGCTATGCAGCTTTTTTTGACAGCTGAAAAGCATGTAGCACCAAGGAACACTGGGTATGCATTTGCTGGAAATCTGGTTCCACATGCCAAGCCAGACACACAACAATACAGAGGTCACCAACAACTCCATAATACTAGCAACAAAGGAAAGTGTTAAGGAATAGCATCAATGTGAACACATCAATGAAGATCAAAGTCATCCAAGCAAGAGTCAGATTTCAGAAGATAAATAAGCTTTCCACATTGTTAACATCAACCAGCATATCAAGGCAATCAGAAGCTTCCACTACAATTAACATCATTTGTTCTGAAAGCCAGGAATGACGCACACTCACTGAAAGTTAAAATTGACATCACAGATAGTGCCAACAATGTACTTCAGCAAGTCGTGATCCACGATGCAGCCTACAAAAGAGTGCCTTCCTGCTTATAATGGATCACCAATTCCATGCACTGACAGAATCATTCTGCAGTGCCATTACACAAGCTCATCTTAGCTTCTCAAAATATTTCACCTGATAGGTACCAATAGTCTAGTAGTGACAGAACTACCACTGTGCACAGATCTCAGTACAGTCACAATTCATGAGCGTCAAAAGCACCTATTTATTGTGATGGAAGCAACCATAAGTCATGCAATTGAATCAGTCAACGATCTGAAAAGATATGACTTTGAAGTGGGAAATAGACCATGTTCCAGGACAATTACAGCTGACACACTGAGCAGAGTACCAAACACGCACAAACACAAAGATATTTTGCTTGATGTACATGTTGATGCTATTGACTATGAAGTGGAAGGCATTCTCAACATTGATCTGCTTCAATCTGGCCAAAGCCAATGAGGATAGTTGCAACTGCAAACAGCTGAAGATGAGTGACTTCGAGAATTGGGGAGACGAAGGCCTTGTGGTATTATCGCTGGACTATTAATCAGATAATGTCATCCGGGCCTGGGTTCAAATCCCACCACAACTCATCGTGGAATTTGAATTCAACAAAAAAAAATCTGGATTTAGAAGTCTAATAATGACCTTTAATCCATTGCTGATTATAGCGAAAACCCCATCTGGTTCACCAATGCCCTTTAGGGAAGAAATTGCCATCCTTACCAGATCTGGCCTGTATGTGACTCCAGACCCATAGCAATGTGGTGGACTCTTAACTGCCCTCTGGTCAATTAGGGATGGGCAATAAATGCTGACCTAGCCAGTGACACCCTCATCCTGTGAATGAATAAAAAAATCACAGAATAAAGAATCACAGTATTATAACAAAATATTTAAGAAAATTTGTTCAGTTTGACCATACAGAGACAACCTCAGTACATCTCGACAAGTTAGGCTCAAAAGCAAACCCATTCTGAAACCACATGCGTTAGACCAAGGTATTATACCAAGGACAGACACATGATTCTGTGTGAAAAAAACGAAAGAAATGTGGATGCTGTAAATCAGGAACAAAAACAAAATTGCTGTAAAAGGACAGCAGGTCTGGCAGCATCTGTGAAGGAAAAAGCAGAGCTAACATTTCGAGTCCAGTGACCCCTCCTCAGCCCCTTCCCAGCATGCACAGGGAGTCACAACATCCAACAAGGTTCCAGCCACTTCTTCGATGAAAGTAGTCACAGATTCATTCATGGCGCAAGGGGAGAATTACAGCCTTCAGACAGATTATTTGCTACGACAATTTCTAATCCTTCAAAATGTTAATAGCGCAATTAACACAATCAGCACTGTTTTCAGTGTACTCAGGATCCCGGATCCGATAGTGTGTGAGAACGGACTGAAATACATTGGCAAAAGTTCAAGACATGGCTATTAAATGGGGAGTGGCCGAAGCACCTCATCACCTCACTATCCACATTCAGATGGTTTAACAGATTATATACTATGTAATCAAGCAACAGAGAAGGATATTAGCACTAGATAGCGCTGTCAACTCATTTATGTACCCACTTATCACACCAACTTACTCACTCTGCAAGCCTACCAATTCACTCAGTTATCCAATCATCTAGTTACACATTCACTAACATTCATCCTTTCATCCATTTATTAATATTCACTAGACAAAAGAAAACCAAAAGAGTCGTGATGCTGGAAATCTGAAATAAGAACAGAAACAAGAACTGGAAAGTCTCAGCAAGTCTGGCAGTTTCTCTGGAGACAAATCAGCATTAATGTTCACAATGTGGCCTCCTCTAGGTTGAGTAAATGATGTGCAGGTTGGGCGACCACTTCGCAGAACACCTACGTTCTGTCTGCAAAAAAGACCCTGGACTTCCAGTTGCCTGCTACTTCAACACACTATCTTGTTGCTTGGCCAACATCTCTGTCTCAGGTTTGCTGCGGTCTCCCAGAGAAGCTTAGCATAAGCTGGAAGAACAGAACCACATTTTCCACTTCGGAACCCTGCAGCCTTCTAGATTTAATATTGAGTTCAACAATTTTAGGGCTTGAGCACCTTTTCCCATGCGTTCTTCCATCCCCACACACCAAGCCTTGTCATCCCATGGGCTGCTACCAGACACTACCCATTGTTAATTCACTAATAGTCCCCATTTAGCAACTATTCATTCACCCAGAATAATCTTCATCCACTTCTTAATCTGTCCAACTGTGTTTAGAAACAGAGAAGCATAGAAATGTAGAAGATAGGAGCAGGAGGAGGCCATTCGGTCCTTCGAGCCTGCTCCGCCATTCTTCACGATCATGGCTGATCATCCAACTCAATTGCCTAAACCTGCTTTCTCCCCATAAACTTTGACCTCATTAGCCCTAAGTACTATATCTAGCTATCTCTGGTATATATTCAATGTTTTGGCATCAACTAGTTCCTGTGGTAATGAATTCCACAGGCTCACCACTCTTTGGGTGAAGAAATGTCTCCTCACTGCTGTCCTAAATCGTCTATCCCAAATCAGCATACTGTGACCTCTGCTTCTGGACACACCCACTATCGGGAACATCCTCCCTGCATTTACCCTGTCCAGTCCTGTTTCTCTCTTTTTGGGCTCTACCTCTGCCTATTGTTATCTTTCCCCTATCGCGCCCCCCCCACCCTATCTTCCACATAAAAACTTTTACTTGCTGCAGTCAGTTCTGAAGGGTTACTGTACCCAAAGCATTAACTCTGATTTCTCTCCACAGATGCTGCCAGACCTACTAAGATTTACCAGCAATTTCTGCTTTTGATTTTGAATATTCACGCTTGACATTTATCCTGCAGCAGCTAGTATCGTAAAAAGTGATTGTGCCTTGCTTTACCCCCAGGGCTACAGCACTGCTCTGCTGCTCTTCAATGGATGCAATGCTCACCCTTTCTGAAGAAGGTGGGTTCCTCCAAAAAGAAATGTGGAACATAGTTGGTGCATGGAAAACTTTGAACAGAGTATCAATCCAATGATGATTGCCTCGTCATGAAACATCTAGGCAGTGACAGGAGACCTGTCTTCGACTCTGTTCAGAACAGTCCCCAGCAACCATACTGGGTGATAGGCCAGAGATCAACATCTGGGCCTAAGGGGTTGGCCGGGACAGAGGAAGACAAATGAATGGGCAATGAGATACACTGTCAGTGTTAAAATTGTGGCGTGCTGGTTGGAGTCCCAATTCCAGCTTTATTATATTCTAACCCATCACGTGATCCTTTTCTGTGCATCTTTGGTAGAGATGGTGGTGGCTGGACATGGTATGGCCGTATTATTGACACTCCAGTGGAATCAACAAATTGAGTGTATCAGTAACAAGGACGAGGTACAAATTTATCATTGTGAGAGTTAGCACTGAAAAGAATTACTTATTGTCTACAAGCCCTTCAGTAACGTACTAGAGAGGAAGATTTTGTCTGCTATGTAAAATGTATTTGTAAATGTGTATAAAAATAGCAGTGTTGATGATGCTAGAAACAATTAACATGGGGGATTTAGCCTTTGGTGCTCTCGTGATTAGCATAATGTACACATTGTCAATAAATTCTGACAATCTCTGCCTAGCACCACTGTTGGAGTATAACCAATTCAAGTATTGTGGTAGTTCAAGCAGAAGACCCATCACCACTTTCCCAGGACAACACAGGACAGACAATAAATGGGATCTTTTCAGCATCATCCACGTCCTGAACAGAAATTGAAAGATGACCAGTTATAGGCAGAATTTAATGATAATTTTCATTCAGCACACATGCATCTGAAAATAATAGGCTACAGACTGTAATAGACGGAATTAATTTTTAAATCAAAATTGCCTTTGAATTATGAAATGAGTATATGAACAAACTGGCACTCTAAAGCGTTGGATTTCCTCTAAGTGCTGATTCCTGGAGTAATGGAATTCCTAACAATGAAAATGCAAATGAAACTGCTTTGTTGACTCTGGTACAAATACAACATGCAATTAGTGTGATAGTCAATATTTCAGCAGGGTGCTATCATTTAAATATACCCAAAGCAGTCATAGATTTAAAGGGTCATGTTGCGGAACAAAATATTGAAGCAGGAATATACAGCTAGAGCTGAGAAGCTAAGCCTTCTGTAAGGATTGTTTTAAACTATCAACATTCAATATTCATTGTAAACTATGCATCAGATTGAGGCTTTTTTAAGTGTACCAATTGAATGCCATGGCATTCCCACATTATAAAGCATTGCAAGGTAGTGGACCCTACTGATTTAAAGTGAAAATATTTCCTTGCCATTTACATTGTGTGTGTTGCAAGCTAAGGCCACATTTTATTTATGATGTGCGTAATACAATGTGAATTCTTAAAATTGTCACTGGAGTGGTTGTGTGCTTGGAAAATAAAAGAGAAAAATAGGGAATTTAAACAAATATCACAGGGTGCTCTTCATACCAACCTTACTAGGGCTGATACCACTGTAAAGTTCAAATTGATAGTTCTTGATTAGGTAAGATCCCTATGTGTGGGATAAACAACCTATTTTTAAGTAGCTCAAGATCCATATTGAGTGCTGCCAACTCTCAAGCAGACAACCAGTTGACAGATAGACACCTGAAACGACAGAGTAAACTTACCAGAGTACCTAAGCCAAAGTAGACTTTGACCAATCTAGCAGAATTACTTTGGGAATTCCAATGGCTGTGCGGGATGATGGTACTAATGTGATGCTTACTAGATATAAAACCAGTTGAAGGCTGTCTGGAAACAGCACTTTGATTTCAAATGAATTGGCAACATTCACTTTCTTTTCACTTTGCTATAAATTGATTGTTTATTTCTGGGAAATTTATCACCATACGACCAGAAAGTCCTATTTATCGAATTTTCCAATCATGTGCTAAGCTTTTGGGGGTACTTCTGCATGAATTGTTCCTGTATTACTTGCTGTCATTTCTCATTTTAAATAGCATCAGGGTTGGTCGAAGTACATGTACAAGATTTTAGTTACAACAGGATACCTGCCCACTTTCACTTCCAATCTACTAATGTTAAAATATTATTTCTGTTGTCTCATTTTTGGAGCAGAGTGAGGCAATATGAAGACTAAAATCACTGTCATCTTATTCATCACTGTTTTTGAGAGGGCATTAAAATAAATTCATGGTAAATTGTAGAATACTCATTTCTTGTACTCAATCCACAGACAAGCAGGAACTACCATATTGCCAGACTTGGGAATAATTGTGGGTGCACAAGAAAGATTTTGTTTTAAATGCTGAATTCCTCACATTTGCACCTCTCTCTTCTTCACTAATCTGTACACTTGTGTGCTATGTGAATGATCATGAATAGATCTCTC
>JAHRHZ010000283.1:45117747-45147179 GCA_024137785.1 Ginglymostoma cirratum
GCATCATAGGAGCAGGAAAACTTTTCCTGCTCCTATGATGCTGCTTGACCTGCTGTGTTCATCCAGCCCCATGCTTGTTATCTTGTTTACACAGAGGGTGGTTTGTGTGTGGAATGAACTTCCTGACGAAGTGGTGGATGTGGGTACAATTACACTGTTTAAAAGACATTTGGAAACTGACGTAAATAGGATAGGTTTGGAGGGATATGGGTCAGGAGCAAGCAGGTGGTACTAGTTTAGTTTGGAACTATGTTCAGCATGGACTGGTCGGACCGAAGAGTCTGTTTCCATACTGTACAACTGTATGACTCTAAGTGAACCCCAGAAGTTTGGCCAGAAAAATCATTCATTTTTCATAAATCACACATCTTGCACGGACTTTTAGCCAAAAATTCCAAATTCTTTTCTCAGTCAAAATCACCCTGGTGCAAACCTGCTTCATTGAATCATAGAATAGCCTACTATTGGAGGCAGCTGTTAAGTTCCTCATGTTTGTGCTCATACTTCTTACTCTTTTTACATTACTTTTTGGGGTGGGTTGGCGGGAGCAGTGTACCTACGATAGTGAAGCATTCAGAGAGGATGGACTTTGACCTCTCCAAAATGTTATTCATTTAAAATGCAAACCCCTACTTATTCATCGAAAATTTAATCTTAGAAATTCAACCTTTGCATGAGAATATACAGTAATAATGGTACTTCTTGCATTCTAAACTCAATGCTGATGTCTTCCACTTACACACACACACACACACACACGCACGCGCACACATGCGCACACACGAGCACACACACACATCTCCACAAACTTCTCAAGGATGATTATAGAGAACAACTGGTAAGATAAAGTTAGTTACACATTGTTAACTTGTTTTACTTGATATAGTAATGATTTCACTTACTTCAATTACCACTAGTCGACATGTCTGAGGACAAAAATAATGAAACAGTAACGTTTCCTGACACTAGTCAGTCATCTTGATTAAATTATAAAAGGATTGTAAAATGATTGATGAGCTATGTAACAGCACATCCGACAGGAGGTGGCCATGGTAAGGGGTTAGGGCAGCTCAGGTAATTATGTTGGGGCCAACGGCAGCAGGCAGTGATGGAGGGCACTGCACGGAGCAGCTAGAGTCATCGAATGGACCCTCTCTGGAGGAAAAGGTATCTTTAGGGAAGGAGGCCGTAATCAGACAGACAGAGGGTTTCCTCATCCATATGTGAATCATAGACTTAATTCCAAGTGAAAATTATTACTTCATGTACAGTATTAATTCCCTTACATGTTTGTAATGATCTGATTCCAGTGGAATGAAGAATCCCTGCTCAGGAGCTTTCAGCCATCTATCTGCTCAACCTTATGTTATATTTCTGACAAAGTCAGCAAGAGTCTACAGCGCAGGTATCAGATTAAGGCAGATGAGGTATAAAGGTGCCTGGTTGAGATGGAATAGATGGTGGAGGAGTTGAAACTGACAATATCCACAAGGGAAACTGAAGCTGATCCTGGATGATTGACGTTTCAGGCATCAGAAGAGGAAATCTGACTTACAGGCCGAACTGAGACAGATGTTTTCATAACCTGGAGTTTCTGATAGTTTGAGAATAAATGTACTGTTGTGACTGAAAGTGTTAAGAGAGCTGAGGGCACACGTGGCAAGTATGTATGCTGACAGTTATGAGTAGCACATTCTGAGATCGACAACTGAAACTCAGGGATTTTTGACCTTGCTCAGGGTGCTGGGATGGGCAAGAAATGTTGGCCTGCCAGCAAATCCTGCGTCCCACAAATAAATAGAAAAAAAAGAAAGGATGACTGCCCTAACCAGAGAGTGGTATTTACTGACCCAGGATTGCTGCAGACATCGATGCCTACTGTTGTTATTGTGCAAGGTGCACTGTAGATGAAGGAAAGCAACTTTCCCCCTGCATGGGACCCCTGGTCACCAAGAGACATCTAAAGGTCTTTGTAATTGATTAGTAATAGGATTGAGAATGTTCTTGCATTCACTGACGTCTTCACCAAGTTCACACAGGCCATTCTGACATGTGACCAAAAGGCCTGAAGTGTGGCCACAGTATTGCTACGTGATGAATGAGTGAGAAGCACTGAGAAATAACACATTGACCGATAATTTAATGCATCCATCTATCACCATGCCACCTACCTTCCCCCAGCCCCACCCCCCTCCTCTATTTATTTCCCAGCTCCCTTCCCCCTCCCCAGTCTTGATGAAGGGTCCAAGCCTGAAAGGTCGACTGTCCTGCTCCCCTGATGCTGCCTTTACTTGCTGTGTTCCTCCAGCTCCACATTGTATCAACTCTGACTCCAGCATCTGCAGGTCTTGCTATCTCAAAGTGATAGGTTTTATCTAGTAGAGAAATGTTGGAAGGAACAGGAGGGAAGATAAGGGGACAAGGGAGATTAGCAAAAATAAGTTTCACAGAACAAAAATTATTTGGAAAGGCAAGGACTGATTAGGGATAGTCAACATGGCTTTGTGCATGGGAAGTCATGCCTCACTAACTTGATGGAGATTTTTGAAGAAGTAGCGAAGCAGGTTGTTGAGGGCAGAGCGGTGAATGTGATCTATATGGACTTCAGTAAGGTGCTTGACAAGGTTCCTCATGGTAGACTGGTTAGCAAGGTTAGATCACAAGGAATACAGGGAGAACTAGTCATTTGGATACAGAACTGGCTTGAATGTAAAAGACAGAAGGTGATGGTGGACGATTGCTTTTCAGACTGAAGGCCTATGACCAGCAATATGCCAGAAGAATCAGTGCTGTGTCCACAGCCTTTTGTCATTTATATAAATGATTTGGATGTGAACATAGGAGGTATTATAAGTAAATTTACAGATGACGAT
Source organism: Ginglymostoma cirratum (assembly GCA_024137785.1). Taxonomy (NCBI): domain Eukaryota; kingdom Metazoa; phylum Chordata; class Chondrichthyes; order Orectolobiformes; family Ginglymostomatidae; genus Ginglymostoma; species Ginglymostoma cirratum. Next base: position 45,120,621 of record JAHRHZ010000283.1, read on the forward strand.
AAAATTGGATGTGTAGTGGACAGTGAAGAAGGTTATCTCAGAGTAAAACAGAATGTTGATCAGATGGGTCAACGGGCCAAGGAGTTTAATTTAAATAAATGTGAGGTGCTGCAATTTGGAAAGGCAAATCAGGGCAGGACTTATACATTTAATGTGAGATCCTGGGGAGTGTCGCTGGACAAAGAGACCTTGGAGTGAAGGTTCATAGCTTCTTGAAAGTGGAGTTGCAGGTAGATAGGATAATGAAGGCAGTATTTAGCATGCTTACCTTTTTTGGTCAGTGCAGTAAGTATAGGTGTTGGGAGGTCATGTTGTGGCTGTACAGGACATTGGTAGGGCGCTTTTGGATTACTGAGAGCAATTCTGCTCATTGTGCTATTGGAAGAAAGTTGTGAAATTTGGAATGGTTCAGAAAAGATTTACAAGGATGTTGCCAGGATTGGAGGGTTTGAGCTACAGGGAAAGGCAGAATAGGCTGGGGCTATTTTCCCGGGAGCATCAAAGGCTGAGAGGTGACCTTATAGAGGTTTATAAAATTATGAGGGGTGTGGATAGGGTAAAGAGGTAAGGTCTTTTCCCTGAGGCAAGGGAGTCAAAAACTAGAGGGCATAGGTTTAAGGTGAGAGATGGAAGATTTAAACTGACTTTTTTCACACAGAGGGTGGTGTGTGTATGGAATGAACTGCCAGTAAGTGGTGGAGACTTGTACAATTACAACATTTAAAAGGCATCTGGATGGGTATATGATTAGGAAGGGTTGGGAGGGATATGGGCCAAATGCTGGCAAGTAGGACTAGATTTATCTAGGATATCTAGTTGGCATGGATGAATTGGACTGAAGTGTCTGTTTCCATGCTGTACTTCTCTCTAACTGTATGATTTCAAAGGTTATGGTCATGTTTATAGCATAGTGAGATGGATCCTGTGCAGATGTTAAGCAAACCTGCTTGCTTTAGTTTAAAACACAATACTTAAACATAATTCCATCCTAAAATTCTGAAGAGTAAGGAAATGTAAGTATTCTGAATAGTGAAACTGGCACTCCATCAGATTTTCCAATATTTTAAAAAAAAAATTGTTTAACTTACAATATTCGATTCCATTACTTTTAAAATGCATTTTCTTCTTCCCAGTCCAGTCTGTCCCCAGAATACTTTGATTTTTCCAAATTGATTTTGGTCACAATGAAGAAATAAATTCGCTGTCATATCGTTCAGAATGTCAGAGCAGGTTTGAAGGGCCGAATAGCCTACTCCTACTCCCATTTTTGATGTTCTTATGTTTCTGTTAGCCCCAAAGTAACTACATTGTAAATGATAAGATCTAGGACAAATCCTGTGTCCATTCCTTACTACAAATACATAAAAAGGTGAGGAATAAGTAAAAGAATTATAACTTCAATTAGTAAGTAATAATGGTGAATTTTAGTTTTATACAGAGCAATGCTCAAATGTTGTTTTTTAGAAGTATTTTACATTATTGTATCTTGAGAACAAGTCATGAAGCTAACTCTTCATTGGAGTTCTATAACTCTGTAATTTAATCCTTCAATAAGTTCTATTTTCGGCAGGGATGGCCCGGCAGAGATGCTCATTCATCCTTGCTAAAGGGACTTTCAACACGGTGGTGATTTATAGACCCAAAATGCAAATCCACTATATATCAATAAGTGTAAAGGAACATTCCGTACCTTGTACCAGTCAGAATTGATTATCTTTGATTAAAAATCTTCTTATACTCAGAATGCTCAGTGGAAACCTGGAATCGAGAAGGATTCCAATCTTGAAGAATACCTGCAATAATTTATTGATGAGTGATAAGGCTTTCATCACTTCAATGCATCCTTTGGTGTCTGAGATCCTACTTCTAGTAAAAAGTTATGTGTGAAATGATCTGTTGCAAATCCCAACATTTCAACCTAGAATACTAGTTAAAGGTATGAGCATTTCTTAACACAACATTAAGCACAAAGAATGTGCAACTCATTGTGGAGCAAACCATTCAAGCAAGCTATCTGAGCACGTCATTCTAGACCCACTGAGTTACAGGTATGTGCATGCCATCAATAAATATCATAGAGTCTGTCCCCCATGAAACTGTCAGCTGTGTATCTCAGTATTCAACAAAAAGAAGCTACTACGTAACATTTTCGTCCATTCCCTAATGACGCATTCACTTACATTCCACAGCCTAGTGTAAATTTCTTAATTAAAGACCCTACCTACTAAACATTAACCTGCAGTTTGACATTCCTGATTGAAGGACGCCATTACACTTATCCTTCCTGTCTCAGTAACCATAAATATTAGACATGGTCCAAACTGTAACTGTCATTTTAAAACAGGTGTTATGGAAAATCTAAGTTCTACAGCATATCGTCTGGGTCATAAGGTCCAAAGTAGTCTGTAAATATCAATTATCAAGATTAGAAAATGATTTTTGTTGCAATTGTAATTTAGTATATACTTACCTATTACTGCAGTTGATTATCAGTCACATTTCCCTTTTATTGTCAACTAGCTTTTGCATCAAGCATAGTGCCATGTCTCATGAACTGCATTGAAATGAATCTAATTTTAAGTGAAGCCGCCTCGTGGCTACATTGCATCTGTTTGTGCACCAGACAGTGGGATTAAGCGGGATGGAAATAATCACGAGACCCAGTTAAATGAATCCTTTCAAAATATTCAGTTGGAAATCTCTGAAACCCAGTTTGAAAATAATATTGACTACAGCCAGGATTTATAGAGTAAGTCCCCAAGGATTGTGGGGAATTTATACCTTACATTGTCTAATCAAAGCTCAGAAATGTGGAACCTGTGTATTGATCAGCAGTGTCCATGCGCAATACTCATGTCTCAGGGCAATTATTAACGACTTCTAATTAAGGTACAGTTCACACTGTTTCCTCATCCAATCCCTACAGTATGGAAGCAGGCTGTTCGGCACATCGAATCCACAGTGCCCCTCCCAAAGAGCAGCCCATCCTGATAGCCCTGCATTTCTCATGGCTAATCCACCTAATCTGCACATCTTTGGAATATAGGAGGAAAGCAGAACACCCAGAGGGAACCTACACAGACACAGGGCGAATGTGCAAACTCTACACAGGCAATTGCCTGAGGCTAGAATTGGACGTGGGACCCCAGAAATGTGAGGCAGTAGTGCTAACCACTGAGCCACCATGCCATGCTGACTCATAATTCTGTTGTAGTCCTGGGAGTGTTGAAATAGAGGCAAATCCCAATTCAACTGTCATTGTTGAGTTTAATTAACATTCTTATTGTAAATTCACTTCCTGGAACTCCAAATGAAAGTAAGAATTCAGTTGGAAAAAAATGAAGACATAACAATTTGTGTGAATTATTAATTATTTCCCTGTATTATCAATGGAAAAGTTGTACTGCAAGTTCTGTTTTGATGAAAGATTATTTAATTGTTGCATTGATGTACATACGTAATATAGCAGAGATTTAAATTGACCGATTCAAAAGTGATTGAATTGAGGTAAATGATGAGAAACCACTTCAATAAAAATAGTTTCAAAAGGTATGAATGCTTTTCATGGAAATAGCTTCAGTTTACAGTAGAGGCAGTAAACTGCAACTGTGGTGCAAAGTCATCTCATTAACCTAAATGTCCACAGTAGTTTACTGGCAGCAAACTAATTTCAGTGAGAAACTCCCAGCACTGCTGCACTGTCTGATGTGCTGTTTTGAATAAGACATTAAACTAAAGCCCCATGGCCACTCTTTGCTGGATACAACAGACCTCATGGCACTACCTTTGAAACAGAGAAGGAGACTTCTCTCAACCAACATCAAAACATGTTATCTTATTGCCGTTTGTGGAACATTGCAGTGTGCAAATTAGTCAGTGTCAGATATCAACAGGGATTACATGTAAAGTAATTCATTGGCTGTAAAGCAATTTTATTATGTTCTGAGGTCATAAAAGGTGCTAGATAAATGTACATTTTTAATAGTAGCAAACAATAATCAGCTCTTTATTGTCCTTAAGATATTACAAACAGGCGCTTCAGACTTATCCGCTCCCTCATAGAATCCTATCAGTTTGATTATTGAATGTTACAGAGCTGATGATGAAACAGTCAGGTAAGTGATCCAGGAGATACTGATGGCAATGCTGGGGAGATGGCTCTGAAGGCAGGCCACCTTCAGTGGAATTTCAAGAAGAGAAATCATCAGCTCTCTCCTCAAAAAGGCATTTTTGATGCCTCTATCCTTGTAAAGAAAGAGCCTATCTTCAACGCCCTTTCTTGCTCAAAGTCCCTTCAGTCACTTCCCAAATGTGTGACCACTTTTCCTGGAGCTGCAAGACAACACTTCCACAGCTACCACAGTGCTGAATCAACTCTTTGCACCAATGACATGTTCTATGATGGTGGCAATAGTAAACTATCCCTCCTTGTCTTTCCTGACCTTCCAACAGCCTTTGACATAGTTGATCACATCACCTTTCTGTAACCTTGCTCTGTTATTAGCCAGCTGGGTGAAACTGTACTCAGAGATAATAGGAGCTGCAGATACTGGAGAATCCGAGATAACAAGGTGTGGAGCTGGATGAACACAGCAGGCCGAGCAGCATCACCGGAGCAGGAAAGCTTGACGTTTCGGCCCTAGACCCTTCATCAGAAAATTTCTGATGAAGGGTCTAGGCCTGAAACGTCAAGCTTTCCTGCTCCGGTGAAACTGTACTCAACTGCTTTCATTCTTATAAGCGGTCATCAGAAAATTAGTCACAAAGACTTATGAAAGATACTACGGAAATTCATAGCAAGTTACTTTCAGCCCTACACCCAATCACAATCGCTCTTGGTTAAGCAAACCCTGATTTAAAATTCTCATTTTTATTTTTTTGAATGAACCTAACAGACTGACCTAATTTTTCCTTGTATTCATTCATAATGTGGGCAGTATTGACTAGGCCAGTATTTATCACCCATCTCTAATTATAGAGAATGTAGTTAGGGGTCTACCACATTTCTGTGGGCCTGGAATAACATGTGGGCCAGACCAGGTGAGGGTGACAGATTTTCTTCCCTAAAGGACATTTAATGAATGAGATGTGTTTTTCCTGACAATCGGCAATGGTTTCATGGTTGTTATTAGACTCTTATGTCCAGATTCCAGATTAATTCAAATTACACAATCTGCCATGGTAGCATTCGAACTCAGGTCCCAAGAACATTACCTGCACCACTGGATTAATAGTCTACTAGCAAAAATATGACTATGTTATCATCTACAACTACCCACTTATGTCCCCTTGAGTGACATAAATAGAAAACCACATTGAAGAAGTGCCCAGACCCCTGACTGATGCCTTTTAGTGCTGGTGTGAAAGATGATGAAGTGACCCCCTCCCACCACCGAATGAGTGAGTATTCAGCACAGGAGCTCTGCAGAATTCACGGTGTGGAAGTTCGGGTCAACCAAGAGAGGGTGAAGGAAGATGTTGAGTGCAACAGTGAGAGTGATAGTGTGATGTGCCTTGGGGGGAGGTGGGTGCAATAGCTGCAATAGAATAAGTGTGAGATAGCAGAGAGAAGAATGTGGCACTTTCCCCAGTGCAGCAGGTTAGGTAATTGAGCTTCTTCCTACACTGCAGTCTAGATTGTGGGAACAGCACTGACTAAGGTGCTAACCTTCAGCCAGGTGCCAGGGTCTGATGGCATAGTTTCCTCTGCCAGTAGTCCAGGAATAGGGTAGTTCTGCTCTGTTCACAAGGATGTTTAGATCTTCATTGGAGAACCATGGCATCATTTACATCTTATCAGTCTTCTTCAGAATGACATTCCATCACCAAGCAGGGCAGCTCTGGGCTGTCAGTGTTTATCAGGTGCGCAACAGCCTTTTAAAGATAGTGCAGCTACCAGGAATGCTTTCAAAGGAGGGACAAAATCTTTAAGCAGTGAGGAAAGGTAGGCTGGAATCATATAGGAGGAGTGGGATAGGTAGTTAATGAGATGAGGGTGGTAAAATACAGTGAGACGACTCACTAGGACTCGCAGAGAGAAATTTGCTGTGAAATTCCATGAAAGTGACACTTGTTCAAAAAGCCCAATATCTGTGATTGGTAGAGAAGCTCCATCTCCCTCACTTGCTCATCCTGCACTAACAACTCTAACTGGTCCCAGTAGATTTTCTGGTTGCCTGCTCCCACTGCCAGGCCATTGGTAGAGCTGGCTGAAGCAGCGATTTTGCTATCTCGCTCTCAATTTCCTGTTCCTTCGACAACTTGCCACTGATGTGGATCTCCAGCAGGGCCTGGTAATGACATTTCTGCTCCCTCTTGTAGTTGGCAGCCACAAGAAGAACTCATTCTGAACCTCAAGTGTTGTCAGATACTTGTTCTTTGAATCTTCCCTTTTGTTAAAGTTGTCCAAGCAACTGTCCAGATGGGCAGTGTTCAGGAATATCCACACTGAGCCTCCATTTAAACTATCAGCTTGAACAGTCAGGTAAATTTGATCATTACTCTCACTAATATTTAGGTTGCAGCTTCCTCGCTGCTCTGTAACTAATGGTAGGAAAATTTGTTCAGGAGTAAGATTAAGGTAAAACTAAAAATCTTATTTACTTAAGGTTTGTTTAAACAATTTTTCAAACCAACTAAAATCACAGGTCAAAATTGGCTGCATATTGGAAGCAGGCAGCACCAACACAATATAAAACTGACTTCAAAATATGAAGTTGCAATCATGTTCCATTTAGTTTTAAATTATGTTTAATGGCTTCTTTCAACAATACTTCCTATGCTCTGTCCATTACTTTTTGGGTCAATGAGTCCCTTTTTTGTTTGGATTTGCTTCATAGAATCATTGGTGAAAATTGCAGTTGAATTCGTAAGTGCAGTATGCTCCAACCTTCTATTAATGAAGCAACTTCACCCTTACCCTTACGTTTCTGTGTGTGTGTGTGTGTGTGTGTGCGCGCACGCGCAAGGCTGAAGGTTCACCCAGAGAATCTAAAACTCTTGCAACAGCCCTGGAGGTTGAGAAGTTTTCTCTTACCTGAGACATGGCAGACCCTGGACACATTCATCCATCATGCATGCACATCGACACAATGTGTGGCAGCACCATCAGATGTTCTCCTGCCCCTCCCTGCATCTCCACTCAGTACATGTAGCAACATCAGAGGCTCATCATCACCCTTGGTCTCAGTATGGACCTGATGTCCAAGAGCCCTCCAACTGTCAGGATCTTTGGGTAGCACAGCCTCTGCCAGCTGTTTCCAGCTTGTCTGTGATACGCTGATTAAGAATGTTACCCCATAATCACTTACCAACTGAGGTAAGTATATTGATATGAGTGGAGACCACGGGGAATTTTAATTTTATTCATTAATGGGATGAGGGCGTTGCTGGCTAGGCAGCATTTATTGCCCATCCCTCATTGCCCAGAAAGCAGTTCAGAGTCAACCACATTGCTGTGAGTCGAGAGTCACATGTAGGCCAGACCAGGTAAGGATGGCAGTTTCCTTCCCTAAAGGACATTAGTGAATTAGTGAAAATATGAAAATGCAGCCTCTAAAGTTTCAATGCTCAAGGTTGACTGCAGGGCCCTGGATGAAGAAGCAGGTCAGAATGAATGGAAATTGCTTTGGACAATGTGAAGAATAGGGTTCACATTATTCACAAAGTCTCCTTTCCACTCTCTGTGGAACAGGGTGCCTTGCTGCCCATTGGTCTACACTGGTCTTGAAGCCTCCACATTCTCTTTTATCCACACTTGTGGTTCCCTAACACCAATTGCCTGTTCATCTTACTCTCCGGCCGTTTCCACCACCTCTTCCGCTGTAGGTGTAAACATCCTAGTGCCGGGTAGTCCTACACCATCCTTGCCCATTCTCCTTGTTGTGAGGTATTTCCTCCTTCAGACAGAAAGGGAGAATGTTTCTCAACCTCACCGACACTTAACCCTCTTTACTAATATTGCAGTGGGGCCTCCCACTGAAAACTCTTTGCACTTTCACTCCTTGGCCGATTTGAGTTCAGACTTCATGACAAATCTGCTGCTGTGCCTCACCCTGCATTCAGTCCCCTCACTGAAATATATTGCTTTCTACCTTCATGAGAGCCGCTTTGATCTAAAACCACAGATTACAGAGGTTTATAAAATCGTGAGGTATATAGATAGGGTTAATGATTGGTGTCTTTTTCCTAGGATGGGGGATTTCAAGACTACGCGGCACATTTTTAAGGTTAGAGGAGAGTGATTTAAAAATGACACAAGGAGCAAATATTTTACACAGAGGGTGGTCATGTGTGGAATGAACTTCCTGAGGTTGTGGTGGATGTGGGTAGAGTTACAACATTTAAAAGACATTTGGATAAGTACAAGAATAGGGAAGGTCTGGAGGGTTATGGGCCAGGAGCAGGCAGGTGGGACTAGTTTAGCTTGGGATTATGTTCGGCATGGACTGGTTAGACCGAAGGGTCTGTTTCTGTGCTGTACGATTCTATGATTCTATGACTATGACTCTATCTACTCATACCATAATGGAGGAGGCCCATGACTCCCTTTCTACATAGCATAAATCTCCCTTGTTCCATGGGAGGGACACCTGATGACATCAATAGCATTCCCATGCTGACAATTTGGAGGAGAACCTGAAAGGAGATATTGCTGACCAAGGGACCAAGCATTACCTGCACTGGGCAATTTGCCAGCGAAGAGTGGTTCTCTGGGTGATAATCCTGGGTGCCTATCTGCTGCACCAATATTGCTTGTTTTGTAGGTGATACAGGCATGTCACATGCCACTAAAATGGATCTGGAGGGCTCTTGTGGTGCTGTGGTAATGTCCCTGCTTCTGAATCAGGTTGGTCTGGGTTCAAGTCCCTTCTGCTCTTGAGATGTGCAATAAAGTTTCTGAACAGGATGACCAGAAAATGTGTTTCAATAATGGTGCTTAAGCCTCTGACAACATCAGTCAACTACTTGGCAGGTTCAACATCTTCCTGCCAGCTCCCAATATATAACAGTCTGCACCCCACATCTCCATAAGCATCTTATGGACAGTCGTCACGTAATCAGTGTCAGCCAACAGTTCCCACTGCAGAAAATGTGCTTCCACTTGCAGGTCTGCCATTGTGACATATTCGAAGCTGACTACATTCCAGTCCTAGCTTGCAGGAGTGGGGTGGGATTAGAAAAACTAGGTTAAAATTGATGCTGAGATAAAAGGTACTGCAGATGCTGGAGAATCCAAGATAACAAGGTGTGGAGCTGGATGAACACAGCAGGCCAAGCAGCATCATAAGAGTAGGAAGGCTTGACGTTTCGGGCCTAGACCCTTCATCAGAAATGATTTCTGGCTTGACGTTTTTCCTACTCCTATGATGCTGCTTGGCCTGCTGTGTTCATCCAGCTCCACATCTTGTTATCTAAAATTGATGCTTGCTGAATCCAATGACAAAGTGGAAGTTTGGGCTAATCCAGGTTTCCACTTTACCAATAAGTTGGAGTGAGAAAAGTTGACAGATTCTTGAGCTGAATTTGAATGATTAGATTCATAAAATTGCTATTTGCAGAGACCCGTGTTCAGTGTGTCAATGTAGCCTCTGTAAGTTGCTGCTTGAAGTATAATCTATCACACCAAATGAAAGTTCTTCAGTAATGAATTTCACTGTGTTGCAACATTATATATTTATAAAATCACCTTACTTTGTATTATCATCACCTCATAAAACTGCAGTTAACATATTTTCATTCAGAGTGATCTAGGCAGATAATTGATATTAAATCAATTAAGGCAGCACTAAATAACAATGCTGACTTATCTATAATGTAAATCCCTGGGGTTGGCCTAATACCTCAAGTGCTGACCAGCTTTCATTTAGGATGTTGTAATGTGTCTCTAAGACTCACTGTCTCTCCAATTCGATTACCAGATTCGGTGTGTTTTTCCAACTTTCAGACAGGACTGCAGCTGTAGCTGGAGAGTTGAGCTGAGGACGTTAGTCAAGGATCAACTCGCCCCACTTAATCAAAGCTTCTACTGCTCAATCATGAAGCAGCACTCACTAACACCATGGAGATGCCCATTACTCAACTGGTCCCAGCATTACAGCTATCGGTCAGGAACCAGGATCACTGCAGAGGAATTGAATGGCTTTAGGAGGACGTAAAGTGCAAAAGGAAAATGATTTGGGTGGAATTATTCTCCTCTCACTGGAAGTATCTGATCAATGCAAAGCTTTTTTCAATGTGCTGAACCACACACTGGGATGCACCTTTTAAGGGTTTAAAGTACAACAAAGGCTTCACTAATCCTATTTAATTCATTAGAAAGGAAACACTCAACAACAGAATTTCTCCGTATTGTGCAATGTACACTGAAAAGAAACTAGCATGATTCCAAAACTTACATCAGAGCCAAGTTTGTGCTCGCTGGGGAAGGGATTGATAGGGAGCATGATCCAAAGCTTTAAAATACCAAGTGGCAGAGATCATTTCAATCTAAGCAGGTTATTCAGCGCAGATTGTGGATTTCAGAAACAGCTACCATGAGTATTAACATATCAAGCATCAAGAAAACAAAAACAGAAATTACTGGAGAAATTCAGCAGGTCTGGCTGCAGCATTGGAGATAAAGCAGAGTTAATGTTTCGAGTGCAGTGACCCTGCTTCTGAACAGCCTTGATTCTCCAGTTCATTAATTGTCAGTGAAGCCAAGCATCATGATACCCATCTCCAACCCTTCTACTGGAGCTTGCAATTTCCTGGTTGAAACCATAATCCAATTCCAGGGAGATTAATCTGGGAAATGATTCTCCTGAAGATAATCAAAATAATTTCCAAAGGATCACAAACACATTGAGATACGTCATCTATTAACCCACATACTACCTAAATGTGTTACAACATTACAAATACGTTCTATTTCTCCGCATCAGTGAGCAATATTACCTGACATAATTAAGGTGATATCTAACTGTTCCTGCAGTGTTTCTGAGCCTTTAGTTTCAACTTAGTCTTCGAAGACTTCTCTTTAAGAACTGGGGTGACTACAACATCATTTTGAAATGTCTTTGTGCCTACTTTTTAAAAAAATTCATTCATGGGATTATGGCATCACCAGTTAGGCCTGCATTTATTGCTCACCAGAGAGTGGCAGATAAGAGTCAACCACTTTGCTGTGGGTCTGAAATCACATGTAGGCTAGACAAGGTAAGGGTGGCAGTTTCCTTCCCTAAAGGGCATTAGTGAACCAGATGGGTTTTTCCCAACAATTGACAATGGTTTTAAGGTCATCATTAGACTCTTAATTCCAAATTTTTTTTTAATTGAATGCAAATTCCACCATCTGCTGTAGCAGGATTCAAACCCAGGGCCCGAGCACATTACCTGGCTCGCTGAATTAACAGTCCAGTGATAATACCGCTAAACCATCACCTCCCCCACGTCTGTCTTATATCACTAGTTCACAGCAAAGAAAAGGAATTAAAGCTTTGAATGTGAGGTGTGTATTGATTGCGATAAGGAAAAGCTAAAAATAATCTCTTATTATTTCCTAATGATGAAGAAACAGCATCAAAGCTAGATAGTTGACATTATTCTTTTCTAATGTGTTTGATTATAGTCTGCTTTTTAAAACTTCAGATTAAAAGCAACATTTCTTCATGTCTTTTTGCTGCAAAAATTGTGGAAATAATTCTAGATGTGACAACTGCATGCTTAATTTTTAATGTTATCTCTTCCCTTGCATTTGCAGCTATGATTGAAGGCTATATTGGCCAGCAGGTTTCTAATACCAGAGGAATTTCAGAGTTATCCTTTGAGTACCACTGACATAAGTGATCAAATGCTGTGTCAAAAATTGGATACTTTGTTGTTAGAACTATGGGTGAATCATCTGTGAAATGTAGTTGGTGAACAATAAAAATGCATTGCACAGTTATGCAACAGTTTCAAATGTTATCTTCAAGTGTCAGAGAGAGATTTCACAAAGCTTTATTTTCTGGAGCTTTTCTGTCTGGTAAGGTTTTCCACATGGCTTATCACCTCCCCCTTAGTATTAACTTCTCATTTACACCCTACTCCCAAAACTAACCAAGTCTATACCCAATGGGGTTGGCTCTAGGGCAGCACGGTGGCACAGTGGTTAGCACTGCTGCCTCACAGTGCTAGGGACCCATGTTCGATTCCACCCTTGGGTAACTGTCTGTGAGGAGCTTGCACAGTCTCCCTGTGTCTGCGTGGGTTTCCTCCAGGTACTCCAGTTTCCTCCCACAATCCAAAGATGTGCAGGTCAGGTGGATTGGCCATGCTAAGTTGCCTGTAGTGTCCAGTGATGTGTAGATTAAGTGGGTTGTAGGGGGATGAGTCTGGGTGGGATGCTCTGAGGTTCGGTGTGGACTTGTTAGGCCAAAGGGCCTGTTTCCACGCTGTAGGGATTCTATCGTCAGATGTGTTAATGAGGCAGTAGTGGCCTGAAAAGTAGAAAGTGCCAATCATCATCCTATACGTATCAGTGCTGCTGCCATCTTGGGTAAGGCCATGAGATTGTCACTCAGTGTACCCATCTGTTTCAGGTGAAAGGTCACTTGTAATATGTTAATTAGAATCTTAGCAAATACATAACACCCTGATTTACAATATGGGGCTGCAAGTAGGGAAAACAGGCACTGCAACTGAAGAGAGCGTGCACAACATTGTCAAGTAGCCTAAACAGCAATCTTTTGATTGGACTTTGAATGTTGCACTGAAGTGTACGTTTCATTTTCACTAGACGCAACACAAAAAAAATTCAAAAGACCTGCGGATGCTGTAAATCAGGAACAAAAACAAAGTTGCTGGAAAAGCTCAGCAGGTCTGAGGGAGGGTCGCCGGACCCGAAACATTAACTCCGTTTTCTCCTTCACAGATGCTGCCGGACCTGCTGAGCTTTTCCAGCAACTTTGTTTTTGTACAAAAAATATTCTCTGTCTCTCTCCCAAATCATACGATACCAACACCTTGCCTGCTTGTCAGGTACAGTGGATGATATCCGGTGTCAAAAAGGTCCAGGATATCAGGTGATAACAGGGTGAGCTGAGAAGAAACAGAGAATAAAACTGGGGACAATAATGAGAGAATTTGTGACAAAGTCACATCTGGAAAGAATCACAAAGTCAGAAATCAAAAGGAATTTGTAGAGTTTGTAACTGCTGAAACAGTTACAGAAGAAAAGTTTATTTGATTTCTGGTTTATGCAATTTATGTTTATTAATATCTAACAAAAGTGTAATTTTAGCCTGCAATAAAATCGTCTTTTTTTTGAAAAAAGAACAAAATACAATCTTATTGCAACAATCAAATGGCTCAAGTCCAGTTAAGGTGTTCAGGTTATTGACAATACCTTAGTCTGGAGACATTGTGTTATTTTCTAAATGCTTCTGATTACTTTCAACTAAATTGATTCTGATAAATCTGTGAAAGGCCCCTCAAGGTAAATATTTTCCCGTTTCTGAGAAGGAAATGCTCCTACTTCTTCGATGGTCCATGGCTAATGAAATGTTTTAGCTTAATGTAGGATGCAATTTCATACCATGGCTTATCTCATAAAATTTTCAATTCCACCAATCCCATTTTTTGTATTATTATACAGCTGAAAGAATGGCTGCTTGTTTTGTGGACACAGGGCTAAATATTCTACTACCACTAATTGTAGAAATAATTGGATCAGCTCCTTTGGGACCTATGTCCATTCCCAGCAAATAATACTGTCAAGTTTCTCATCAGTCGTGCGTCAGGAACAAATACACTTTGCCTAAAGATCCATAGACATCCTAATCTGGAAAGCGAAATCACTAATAGGAACACAGGTGTCCTGTCCTGTAAGAAATTGTCCAATTCTCCACAATATGGACAGTTTTCTTATTTTTCTTAGATTCATTTCAACTTTTTATTAATGTGAGATGCATGTTTTCAATTTTTGGGTGGTATTAAATAAAAATGAAGTGTCATCTCTTTGTTTATTTCAGGTCCTTCACAAAGTTAATTTAAATAAATATAACTGCAGATGATATTGCTGCAGAAATTGCTTATTATTTTTACGGGTCCACGAGGAGCACTGAGGAAACAAAGTGGAAATAAAGGCCCAAACCGGATTATACTCTGACCTTAGAATTATGCCATAAGTCACGAGTATATGAACACTTGACATATACACGTGAAATTGCTTCCTCCATTCTGTTAATAGAGGCAATAATCCATTTAACGTAAGTGGGCTAATATCGCTGCATTAAGAGACTAAATGGATTAATATCTCCTCAAGAATAATGGAAAGAGAAATTTCAGAAAAAGATATTCATTTACCATAAAAAATTACATTGAACCTAAAACACTCTCTCGTTAAACTTTCAAATTTAGATATGCATCACAAAACACCATTTTAACCATCCAACAAATATCTGAAATGAGTTCCTTGCATTCTCTTGAAATTACCATTTAAAAGAATATTCCCACTTTCATTTTGGTCAATGCCAGATAAGAATCAAGATGCCACAACACAAAGGATCACCAACACACCACAACACAAAGGATCACCAACACATTGCAGCACATGGGATCACTATCATACCGCATTACAACACATAGGACCATCACAGCCACATCTTATAAGTTTGAGCTAGGTACCCTGGGAGCTCCCATGATACCTAGTTACATGAAAATTGTCATGTTGTTTGCCTGTTTATGGGGACATATGCCTCATTACAAGGGTGGTTACTGGGGGACAAACTCTGTAAAAGATTTGTTGACTCCATTATGCAATTCTTGACAGAGCTGGAGCTCAGATACAATACAGTCCATTTGTCAAAAAGGGCCACAGTGGTACAAATGATAGGCCTCCTGAAGATGAGGTTGCACAGTTTGGACAGGACTGCAGGTAAGGGGAAGGATCTTGCCGTACTCTCCAGGCAGAGGGAGCCATATAATTCTAGCACGTTGTGCTCTGCACAACTGGAGCAGGTAAAGAGGTGATGTGATGAAGGCTGACAAGCTTGGAGTGGGAGCAGTCTTCTGAAGAGGAAGATGGGATCATTGAAGCTAAGAAGCATTACTTTGTGCATGATAGAGTGCAGCATTGTTCGGCAACGGAAACTAGACAGGGCTTAACTGACACGCAGTTCCAGTAGATGAGACCTGGGTGCAGTGCTCACTCATTGACTGCAACTTTATTGATGCTCAAGAAGCAAGCAGACCCAATCTGTTCTGAGAGGAAATTGCTGTTTCTGCTTGTTTAGTATCTGATAGCCTTTGCTGTTAGCAAATAAAAATGAATATTTTAAAGCATCTGAAGCCTTTCGTGTATGGAATAATCCCACATTGAACAATGATAAGATGCTTGTCCAGATTGGGTTTTGGGGAAAATCTGGCAGTGACATAAACAGTGTTGTAAGAAGGAATGTAGTTAATGACCAGTAAGCAGTGTGGCCTGGTTCTTAAACAGCAATCAATGTCAAAATGTGGAGTTGTGAGTACAATGAAGTGCCCTGAGAAGCATTGGTTTGTGGTTACTGACCCACTACATTCATGTGAAGGAAAACACTGGACTTGTACCTTGACCAGGTACATGGCTGAGGTTCAAAGACGTGCGAGGGATCCTGGGCTATCCGAGCAGTGATGAGTACAGCGACTTGGAGGACAGGATGAGCAGCGCACTGCAGAGCTTGATACATGGTTAATGAGGGGAGTTTGGCACAATAGTGCAAGAAATTATGCTAAGCCTCATGGAGAGATACTCTCCATAAACTTAACAGAACTAATTTCTTGTAAGATTCAGCCCATAGCGTCACCAACACACCGTAGCACGTAGGATTACTGACAGTCACAACATTTAGGATTACCAACAGGTCATAATATGTAGAATGACAATATGCCAACAGCCCAACACTTTTGAGTACCAGAATTGGTTGTGATGTCTCATGCAGCCAAATGGCCGGGCTACACTGATATTTATTGGCTACTTGTGCAAGGGCACAGTGTCATAAAATCATAATGTGAGGGAGGTCATTCAAATCCAGGCTGTCTCTGAAGACCAATCAAATCAGTTCCATTGCCCTACAGCTTGCCTGCGGACCTGCAAGTTTGTCTCCCTCAAATGTCTGTCTAAATTCCTTTTGAAATCTCTGCCGCCATCACCATCATAGGCAGCAAGTTTCAGGTCATCACCAATCATTCATAAAGAGGTTCTCTCACGTAATCTGACGACAGATTGTGAGCCATCTACATTTTTAGAAACGAGGAATAGGGAGGTAAAAGATAATGTAATTGGAGTTTTTAAAAAGCTTTTTAAATTCAAATAGAGGAACTGATTGATCATCTTGGAAATCTGTAAAGCCATTCAATGCCAAAATGTGAATCCAACCTATAAATTAGAGGAAACCTTTGTGTTTTATTATGTGAAATTTCAGATAGGTGACAACATTAAAGCATTTTTTAAAAACCTTTTCCAGCACTTTCACTCTTACACTCATTTCTGATTATTCTTATTTTTCAGATCCTTGAACTGTCATTTCTTCTAAGACTTCATATTATTTCTTCAAAATGAGGTCGCTGATTTCCTTGACCACACAAAAGCAAGGTCAGTGGCCATGTCTGTTATGCTGGCTCAGCTTTCCTAAACTCTCCTTTTTGTTCCACGGTGAACGCAGCAGCCAGCTGAAACCTTGTTAGTTTTTTTGAATTACTGACAGCATTCGGAATTCTTGCTACTGACCAATCAATCAACTATGCCTGCCGGATTTGTTTTCCTCTTCAGTTACTTGAGTAGAGACTAGATACCTTCTGTTTGCTCGTTTCAAATATGTCAGGCATGTTGACAACTCAAGCTTAGCAACCAAATGAGCAGCACTTCTTTGAAATATGAAAGGCAAAAACAATAGGCATGTAATCTGATTAAACACAAGAAGCATTTTTGAAAGATTTGTTCATTGCATGGCCAACTTTGAGGTTTTATTAACGTCACTGTACATTTGTTATTTTTAACTGCCATCACTTGTTATTTATGGTTTTCACATTTTCAGAACTGTACCTCATCTTGGCCTTCAATAATGTTCTTAGTTCTTAAGAATAAATTTAGCAAGAGTTCTTACAGCTTCAAAATAACATGCTCACATGCACCTTCCATCAAACTTTTCATCAAAACAAACCACAAACTAAACACGTTTATTCATTGCGGAGAACCTTGTTTTCATTGTATCCAGTTCCATTTTATCATTTTGGTTGTTTTTAAGTACAAAACTCAATAATCTTCTTTTTGATTACATCCTGAACTCCACTTCCCTTCATGTTCCTATAACATTTACCTCCTCCAGAGATCAAATAACTATGTAACTCAGCATTCACTATATTCAACGATCCGGCCAATATTTCAAGAATACCACCTTTCATTCTTCTCGACTCCAATGTGTGCTTTAGCATTCACTTGCAAATTAAACACATAATCTTGGGTCACAAAACTTCTATTGCTAGTTACATTCAATGAATAATTGATAGAGGCATATGCACTCTTCCAATGCCTTTGGGCAGGAAAGGTAGAACTCTGCACAAAATCTAAACCTCTCTGAAGGCCAAAAGTAGCAGATTTTCTTCTTGTTGCTCTTAGCTATTCTGGTTCACTTTGGTTCATCGCAGAGATGTGTCTGTCCAATTTGATGTGTGTTTTAACCATAGCAGGGTATCTTTACCTAATATGGCAATGCTCGTGCTGGCCACCATAATGTAAGAAACTAGAATATGGGTAACACAGTATTGAAAAATCCAGCAGACATTTATTACAGCTTGCTGATTTACTCAAACATTGCTACTATTAAGGTATTCAGTTACAGAGGGTATCTTGTTTCCATCAATGGGTCATGCTTCATTTGACCTGAATAAAGATGGAGTCTGAGACTTTTATACCCTCAGGTCACATACTATGTGATTGCGATAATATCACGATCATGTTTAATTTATTTATTTAATTGTGGTATGCGGGTATCACTGGCTGGGCCAGTATTTGTTGCTGATTCCTGGTTTGCCTTGAGAAGTTGGAGGTGAGCTAGTTCTCTGAAGTGCTGCAGCCCATGTCCTGTAGATCCTTAATGCCTTTAGGAAGGGAATTCCAGGATTTTGACCAAGTGACACTGAAGGATTGACCATATCTTTTCAACTCAGGATGGTGAGTAAATTGAATAGGAACTTGCAGGTGGTGTTGTTCCAAAGTATCTGCTGCCTTTACACTTCTATATGGTAGTAGCCATAGATTTGGAATGATTGGGAAGCTTACAAAGACCAATAGAGGGCAAGAAAAAGAGAAATAAGGAGGGAGAAGATTAAAAGAGGGTAAGCTAGCCTGTAATATAAAGGAGGACTGTAAGAGTTTCTTTAGTCATAAAAAGGGTAAAAGAGAGGCGAAAGTGAATATTGAACTGCTGGAAAATGACACTGGAGAGATGGTAGTGGGGAACAAAGAAATAGCTGAAGAACTGAATAATTACTTTGTGTCAATCTTCACAGTGGAAGACATGAGTAATATCCCAAAAATTCGAGAGAATCAGGGGGCAGAGCTGAGTATGGTGGCAATCACCAAGGAGAAGGTGCTGGAAAAACTGAATGGCCTGAAGGTGGATAAATCACCTGGACCAGTTGGACCACACCCCAGAGTTCTTAAGGAGATAGCCGAAGAGGCAGTGGAGGCATTAGTGGTTATCTTTCAGGAATCGCTAGAGTGAGGGAGGATCCCAGAGGACTGTAAAATCACTAACGTGACACCCTTATTTAAACAGGGAGTAAGGCTGAACATTACAGCTGATTAGCCTAACCTCGGTTATGGGTAAGATTTTAGAATCCATTATGATGGATGAGGTTTCTGAATGCTTGGAAGAGTACGGTAAAATAGGGCAAAGTCAGCTTGGCTTCATCAAGGGGAGGTCATGACTGACAAATCTGTTAGAGTTCTTTAAGGAAGTAATGAGCAGTTTAGACCAAGGAGAGCCAATGGATATAATCTGCCTGGACTTCAAGAAGGACTTTGACAAGGTGCCGCACAGGAGGCTGCTGAGTAAGATAAGGGCCCATGGTTTTAGATGCAAGGTGTGAGCATGGATAGAAGATTAGCTGTCTGGCAGAAAGCAGAGAGTGACGTTAAAAGGGTCTTTCTCAGGATGGCAGCCGGTGACAAATGGTGTGCCACAAGGGTCAGTGGTGGGACCACAACTTTTCACTTTATACATTAATAATCTCGATGAAGGAACTGAGGGCATTCTGGCTAAGTTTGCAGATGATACAAAGATAGGTAGAGGGACAGGTAGTATTGAGGAGGTGGGGAGGCTGCAGAAGGATTTGGACAGGTTTGGAGAGTGGGCAAAGAAGTGGCAGATGGGGTACAACGTGGGACAGTGTGAGGCCATGCACTTTGGTAAGAAGAATAGAAGCATGGACTATTTTCTAACTGGGGAGAAAATCCAGATGTCTAAAGTGCAAAGAGACTTGAGAGTTCTAATCCAGGATTCTCTCGAGGTAAACTTGCAGGTGAGTCAGTAGTTAGGAAGGCAAATGCAACTTTGGCATTTATTTTGAGAGGACTTGAATATAAACACAGGACTGTACTTGTGAGGCTCTATAAGGCTCTGGTCAGGCCACATTCGGAGTACTGAGCGCAGCTTTGGGCCCCATATCTCAGGAAAGATGTACTGGCCCTGGAATGGGTTCAGAGGAGGCTCACGAGAATTGTCCCAGGAATGAAAAGCTTAACATATAAAGAACTTTTGAGGACTCTGGGAATATACTTGATAGAGTTTAGAAGTTTAGAGGGATCCAATTGAAACTTACAGAATACTGAATGGTCTGGACAGACTGGACAGATGTTGGGAAGATGTTTCCATTGGTAGGAGAGACTCAGACCTGAAGGTACAGCCTCAGAGTAAAGGGAAGACCATTTCAAATGGAGATAAGGAGAAACTTCTTCCGCCAGGGAGTGGTGAATCTATGGAATTCACTGCCACAGAAGGCTGTGGAGGCCAGGTCATTGAGTTTATTTCAGATAAAGATAGATAGGTTCTTGATTGTCAAGGGGATCAAGGGTTGCAGGGAGAAAGTGGGAGAATGAGTTTGAGAACATTGTCAGCCATGATTGAATGTTGGAGCAGACCTAATGGACTGAATGGCCTAATTTCTGCTCTATGTCTTATGGTCTTATAGTCTTATGGTGCTTTCTAAACATCCTGAGTGAATTTCAGCAGTGTATCTTGTGGAAAGTACACACTGCTGCTGCTGAGTGTCAGTGGTGGAGGGAGTGGATGCTTGCGGATGTGGTGCTGGACAAGCGGGCTGTTTTGTCCAGGATGGTGTCAAGTCTCGAGTGTTGTTGTTGCTGCACTCATCCAGGCAACTGGGTAAATTCCTGAGGAAGGATCACAGGACCCAAAACATTGGCTCTGATTTTTTTCTTTACAGATGATGCCAGACCTGCTGAGCTTTTGCGGCAACTTCTGTTTTGATCCTAATTTACAGCATCCGCAGTTCTTTTGGATTTTATTTTGGGGAGTATTCCATCCTGACTTATTCCTTATGTAGATGGTATACAGGTTTTAGGGAGTTAGGAGATGAGTTACTTGCCACTGTATTCTTGGCCTTTGACCTGCTCTTGTAGATATTGTATTTATATGGTGAGTCCAGTTCAGTTTCTGGTCAATGGTAAACCCCAGGATATTGATAGTGGGGCATTCCATGATGGGAACATCATTGAAGTCAGGGAGTCGTGATTTATATTGTCTCTTCTTGGAGGTAGTCATTTTCTGGCATTTATGTACAACAAACGTTACTTGCCACATTTTAGCCCAAGTCTGGATGCCCTTCAGGTCTTGTTGTATTTGGACATGAATTACTTCAGTATCTGAGGAGTCACTGAATATTGTGCAACTATTGGCAGAAATCCCCACTTTTGATCTTATGATGGAGGAAATGTCTCTCAAAGGCATACTGATGTACTTTGTGAGGTAGAACAAAACATCCCTGTTTGTCCAAAGATAAAGCATTATCCCAATGCAGAAGCAAATTACTGTAGATGCTGGAATCTGTACTGAAAACAGAAAATACTGGAGATCACAGTGGAGATACAGCATCCATGGAGAGAGAGCAAGCTAATGTTACAAGTCTCACTGATTCTTCATCAGAGCTGAAATGAAGTGTGGAGGGGTCAGCATTTCTGCACTAGTTGGTGGTGAGGGTGGTCATTGTAGGGATAGTGGAGTGTAAAGTGCTGATGGAGAAAAGATGTTGACAGTTCAGATTAAGTGATTGGAATGTGAGTACGTAAGTGTCACTGGACCTGAAACTTAAACCCTCACTTTTCTTCATAAATGCTGCCAGACCTGCTGAGCTTTTCCATCAACTTCTGTTTTTGTTCCTCATCTACAGAATCCACAGTTTTTTCAGTTTTCATTTAGCTGCAATTAGATATCGGTAACCATAAAACAAATGTATATTTTTCATTGATATATGAAAATTATGTTTAAGATAACATGTAAAGGTATAAACACCTAAAGGGGGTTCCCAAGTTACGGTTGTTCTACCTACGAGCATTTGTACTTATGAACACGATTTCATCAGGGGTATATTTTAAATATCTGAGATTCGAACATTTCTTGCGCTTATGAACGATCACTTTATATTGTCCTGTATTGTGTCACAACTTGCGAATGGACTCAGGAATGGAAACTGTTCTACAACCTGCTATTAGTATATTGTTCAGAAAGTTCATTTGTGATCTTGTGGAAACATTTCGCTTGCATGTGTTTAAATAAAGAGAGGCATGAAGAAGTGTTTGAGTATTGTCTGGTCAGTTACAGGAACCCGGGGAATTAGATAACTGAAAGTTTCTATAATAAATCATACCTACAGGGAAGAAGTGTTTGATAAACTGAGATTGCTAGTGTATTGGCACAGCAGCGTAATCATGCTAATGCATAGAACTGGTGATTCATTCTACGCTGCAAGACTATTTTGTGTAGGTTGTAGCGTCGAGTACCACTTGCTAAGGCACATGCCTGTCAAAATGTGTAATAATCATTTGTTGGATTTCGCTCCTGTTTCAATATTAGGTTCAAATGTGTGCCATTCTGCTTTCTCAGAACATTTGGTGTTGAAAGTTGCAAAAGGTTTTGATTGCCTTATACCATACATGATGCTTGAAGTTTTCACTACTGGAAAGTTTATTGATCACCTTTCACTTAATTTATGAAATAAACCTTCATACATTAATATATCATTGGCTGCCCAGTCCATGTCGGAAATCACACTACACCAGGTTATAGTCCTGGTGAAGGTTCTATTAGTGTAAAGAAGAGGCGACACTTTAGGTCAGACAATGCATGTTAGGTGTGAGGCCTTGTTTAGAATCTGTTTGTGTTTTGGTTTGGAGTCAGACTGGTTTTATTTCTAAAGTAGGAAATTATAAAAAGCCACATTGACTGACTGTCTATAAATTGTGTGCTTTTTGAATAAAATAGAATGTATCTGTAAATACAAATTCATCCCATAGATTTATTTGAGTGTGTGTGTGTGTGTGTGTCTGTGTCTCTGTGTGTGTGTGGGGGGGACAGTGTATAGTGTAGTGCAACATGAACACAAGGTCTCAGTTGAGGCCGTCCTCTTGGGTACTGAACTTGGCTATCGGCCTCTGCTTGGCAACTCTGCATTGTTGTGTATCCCGAAGTCCACCTTGGAGAATATTCATCTGAACATCCGAGACCAATTGTCCTTGACCGCTGAAGTGTTTCCCCTCTGGTACTCGGCCAACATTGTCTATCTCATACGCTGCAAGCAAGGATGCCCTGAGGCATGGTATATTGGCAAAACCATGCAGACACTACGACAACAGATGAATGGACACCATACAACAATCGCCAGACAGGGATGTTCCCTCCCAGTGGGGGAACACTTCAGTGGTCAAGGAGATTTAGCCTTAAATCTTCGGGTAAACGCCCTCCAGGGCAGACTTCGGGATAGACAACAACGCAGAGTTGCTGAGCAGAGGCTGATAGCCACGTTCGGTACCCAGGAGGACAGCATCATACATCTCACACACACACACACGCGCACACGCACGCACACACGCACGTACACACACAAACACACACACACACACACAAACACACACACACAGAGAAATCTATGGAGTGAATTTGTATTTGCAGGTACATTCTGTTTTGTTCAAAAAGCACACAATTTATAGACAGTCAGGTCGTCAATATGGTGTTTTATAAATTCCTGCTTTAGAAAAGAAATTTCACCTCTTCTTTACACTGGTTAGAACCTTCAGTTCTCTCAGGGCAGTGATGTGAAAGAAATTCGGGGACGTACAAATACATATTAAGTAATTAAAACTTTCTAACTGATTAAAGATTTAACAGCATCTTAGGTTTGTTTAATACACCCTCATTATATGTGTGATCCTTGATCTTTTATTTATAAATTCTGCGTTCAATGTGCTTCTTTCTCACTTCAGCTGATGAAGGGGCTGCGCTCTGAAAGCTTGTGTTTTCAAATAAACCTGTTGGACTATAACCTGGTGTCATGTGATTTCTGACTTTGACCACCCCAGTCCAACACTGGCACCTCCACATCATACCTATTCCATAAGTAAGTGTTTACCTTCCATGTTTTATTGAAGGCCTTTACTTTTCTTTGTGGTATATGTTTATTGTCTTTACCAATTTTGCTTTTGTCTCCCTTTATTCTTCATCTTTTGCTTCTGTTTCCCTTTATTTTTGCTGGTGTTAGTTGTTTTCTGGCTGTAGTCCCTTTAAAAATGTTGGGTTAAGAATGACAGCCTTGCAGGTCAAAAATTGCAGACTTGTAGTTGCAGTTTTCAGCCACTAGTTAATGCCAAATAAGAAATTATGATGGCTTCCTCTTCTTTCGCAACAATTTGAAGAAAGAATGATCCAAGCAGTGGAACCTTATTTTCAGTAGCAAACAGTTAATTGCCATTCTGTGAATCTGTGGGTTCATTCTGGTGCTCAGTAGCTGGAGTTCAAAGCAGTCACACCAGTGTCATCAGCCAGGCCATGACCACACAACCCTATTGGCCAGAATCCACCCCTGCAGATATGTGGGGGCTTCAGAGAGCTATAGCACCTGGAAGTGTCATAGAATATACACATCACGAAAGCTTCCTGGTAACTCAGCACATGGCTGGAGGGTATGTCTCCTTTGGTTGCTCACCAATTGCACATTAATGGAAATGGAAACTCTTTCTGTTGCAGGCTAGCCCCAGGGAGCTTTGTGTGCATTTACTCATTCCTTGCACATATGAGAAGTCTGCAGTTGCCCTGAAGCCCACACATGCATCATACATGGCATTAACTCTCCATTCCTCTTCAACAGGGCATTTCTCATTCCTTTGAACCTATGTTAAATAGCTTCCCAGGAGATGACAGCCATGTTCCTGGTGGAGCCCCGGACTGATCTGCAGGCAGAGAAGCTTAATACTTCTGTCACTTTCAAAGCTACAAGCCTTCAGTTCTCTCTGAGTTCCTGGAGCCGCTATCATACAACAGACTACACAGGACAGAGATGTAAGCTCCACAGGCTCATCGTCCATTGAATTCCTGGACATCAGGAAACAATTGGCATCTGAGTTCGAAGCACCTCTTCGACAGACATCAATCTCCTGCAACTAGTTTTCCTCCTTTGTCCTCCTCAAGCTGACGATTCACCTCCCCTTTGCCTCTCTGCAGTGTCCTTCAACCTCCACGCACATTCACTGAGTACCCACAGTGATCCTCTCCTTCCCTGTGATCAAACATAACTGCTTTTCTCCCCTTTAAAGGAAAGGGCTTCACTTTGGTAGACAGGTGACTGCGAGCAGCTCCACTTGCCCTCTGGGACTGAGTTGGCTGCTCATCACCAGCTTTAAACAAACTGAAGACCAGTTGTCCCTGTGCCCCAATGTTTAATTGCAAAGGTATTATTTAATTACAAAAATTTCCATGTAAGTGAGCAACAACAATATGGTAAATTACCTTCTCAACATGTAGCACTGATATTGCCAAACCATTGCCTCTCTGACCTTTGACCCTGCATTAGAGATCTGATGTGATACATCCAGCTCAATTCAATACCAACCCCTGCCTTATCATATCCCCTGCGACCTGGGCCGGCAATCAATTCTGCCCAGGGGGATAAATTTTGGTCTTCATCATCTCAAAGACGATCTCATGAAATAGATCAGTCTTTCCAAAATCTGTCTAACTTTGATCTAATTGAATGTAAAGAATTAAAAATTGGACAAGTTCAAGATGGCAGCTCACCAACACATTGTCCATAAGAAATAGGAGCAGGATTAGGTCATTCAGCCCATTGAGTCTGCTCTGCCATTCAATCATGGCTGATGTGTTTTGTTTCTCAGTCCCATGCTTCTACCTTCTCCCCGTAATCCTTAATCCCCTTACTAATCAAGAACCTATCTATCTCTGTCTTAAATACACTTAATAACTTAATCTCCACAACCATCTGCGGCAATGAGTTCTACAGATTAACCACTCTCTGGCTAAAGAAATTACTCTTAATCTCAATTTTAAAGGGGCATTCCTTCATTCTGAGGCTGTGCCCTCGGATTCTAGGCTCTCCTATTATTGGATATGTCTTCCCCGCATCCACTCTATCCAGGCCTCTTAGTGTTCTGAAAGTTTCAATTAGATCCCCCCATCAGCATTCTAAACTCCATTGAACATAGATTGAGAATCCTCAACACTCCTCATATGACAATTCCTTCATCCTTAGGATCATTCTTGTATTCTAGCCCTCTTGAAGTGAATGTGGACATCGCATTTGTCTTCCTAACTGTCAACTGAACCTGCATGTTAACCTCAAGAGAAACTTGAACTAGGAGCCCCAAGCGCCTTTCTGCTTCAGATTCTGAAGCCTTTCCCCATTTAGAAAATACTCTATTCTTCCTGCCAAAGTGCAAAACCTCATGCTTTGCTCACATTGTATTCCTTCGCCACTTCTTTACGCATTTTCTTAGCCCACCCAAGTCCTTCTGCACCCTCCTCACCTCTGCAACACTACCTGTCCCTCCCTTCTCCAGGCCAACTTAATTTAAGTAGAAAGTTCAGAGGAACAGAGGGATCTTAGGGTGCTTTTCCTCAGAGCCCTGAAGTCAGCAGGATAGTCTAATAGGGTAGTTAAGGAGGCACGAAGAACACCTGCCTTTATCAGTAATGGCATAGATTATAAAAGCAGGGAGGTTGTGTAAAATAAAAACAGAAGTTGCTGGAAAAGCTCAGCAGGTCTGGCAGCATTTGTGGAGAGAAATCAGAGTTAACATTTCAGGCCCGGTGACCCTTAAAGCTGGACAAGCCATTGGTTGGGCCATACCTGGAGTATTGTACATGTTCTGGTCATTGTATTATTAGAAGAGTTACACCAGAGGAGGTGCAGAGGAGATCCACCAAGATATTGTCTCGGATGGTGGAGCTTAGCTCTGAAGAGAGATTGGATAAGCTTGATAACAAGGTGTGGAGCTGGATGAACACAGCAGGCCAAGCAGCATCATAG
>JAHRHZ010000283.1:45147579-45169072 GCA_024137785.1 Ginglymostoma cirratum
CTATGATGCTGCTTGGCCTGCTGTGTTCATCCAGCTCCACACCTTGTTATCTCAGATTCTCCAGCATCTGCAGTACCTATTATCTCTGGATAAGCTTGGATTTTTTTTTAGAGCAAAGAAAGCTGAGAGGTGACCTGAGTAATGTGTATAAGATTATGAGTGGCATGGACAGGGTGGATAGGAAGCAGCTGTTCCTATTAGCTGAAGGGTCAGTAATAAAGGGACATAATTTTAAGGTGAAAGGCAGGAGGTTTAAAGAGGATTTGAGGAAACACATTCACTCAGAATGTAGTGGGAATCTGGAATGCACTGTCTAGGGTGGTGATTGAGGCAGAAACCTCTCAACCTTTAAAAAGTACCTGGATGAGCACTAGAAAGGTCATAACATTTAAGGCCAATACAGTATGGAGCTGGAGGAGCACAGCAGGTCAGTCGGCATCTGTGGAGTAGGAGAGTGAACATTTTGGGCCTAGACCTAGGACAACATTCAAGGCTATGGGCCAAGTGCTGGAAAGTGGCATTAGTGTAGATTTCAAGTAGTTTTGTCATTGCAAACTGAATAACCCAAAAAGCCTTTTCTGTACCCTGTAATTCTATGATTCACTTGGAATTGGGCAACAAATGTTGGTCTAACCAGCAATGTCCACATTATTGTATAACAGCTGAAAAGGTGAACCAAGAAGCTTCGGAATATCTCCATTCATCGATATAGAAATGTTTGTTTCTCGGTGGTGTTAGTTTGATGGTTGTTCCTTGTTAGATGCATAGTCCACAGCCACATAACATAGCCCTAGCGAGTAGGAAATAAAAATGTCTCTTACCAAATATTCAGGTAATTAACCAGTTTTAACCCAAAGCAACCTGTTATCTTACCATTATGTAATAAATTGCTTCCTGAGTACATGTCTGTCCTGCTGAAGACTTATAGTGGTTAATCCTTTACCATTTAATACTGGTCGGCCCCATAGACTAGATGAGAATTAGGGTTGGTGGCAGCTAATCTACTCAAAGAAGATCTAAACAGAGTCAAGTGCCAGCTGCAGGCATCTCCTAGAACACACAATATGGTATCAATGTGGTTGACTCTCAACTGCTCCCTGAAATGGTCTAGCAAGCCATTCAGTTTAAGGGCAATTAAGGAAGGGCAACAAATACTGGCCTTGCCAGTGAAGACAGCATCCCAAGAACAAGTAAAAATCACATTAAAAAAGCTGTATAATCAGGCACAAAATGCATACCTGCAGATGACAGCACAAGCACTGGAAGCCTTCGGAATAACATTATGATTATTAAATCATTTCTTGCAACATTAAAGAAATATTAGGAAGATTTCTGTTTATGAAGTTATGAAATACATTTTATTATCAGTAATTCTTGTCCTTCACGTACAATATTCGCTCCTTCTTCAGAGGAGACTTTAACGGGAGGTCCTGTATACCTCTTAAAGATCCATTGAAGAAGATCTGGAAGTTCTGTCTCTGTATAAGCCAGCATTTCTCTCTCAAACACATTACCGGAAATCGATTAACTGCTGATTCATTTAGCAGCTGTCTATAGGTTAATACTGTTTGTAAAATTGCTGTCATGTTCAATTAGACAAGACTTTAAAATCATTCATTGAACATGAAGTACTTTGAGATGCTTTTGAGTGCATAAGTTGCTTTATAAATGCTAGTCAGTGTTTATCTGATCTTGTTAAAATTAGCTCTCATAACCATCTGATAGCTGAATTTCTAAATCCTTTCAAAGCAGAGAAAATGCTCCATTTTGCATTTTGAACATACAAATTCTCACCCAGAACGTAATTCCCAAATAAGTTCATTTCTATTTAATCATTAAGTTTCATTATCCTTATATCATGCCAAGTGATGCATTTTAAATGAATGTGCAATCATTCAACATATAATCAATAATTAATTACACTGACAGCTGACAGATTTATGCTGCCAGTTAAATGACAAGCTTATAAAAAGAAATCCTAGATCCTTCCTTTACTTTTACCACAATGATGATCCAAAATATAATGAGTATTATCAGGCTTCATTTAACTGTTATGATATTAGATGGATGATGACACTAAACTGGTTGATAATCCATCTGAAACTCATATAAGATCATCAGAAAATGCAAATATATTGGTTCCAATTTTCATGCATGACTGTCCTATTTGTGTATGAAAAGGTGATAATACCAGTTCCAAAGAATAGAAAAAAGACAAAAGTGCCAATGTACTGCTGTGTCTCAATGTGACTGAGAAAAAAGTAAACTGTCATTCCACAACTTTTGGATCTGTCTGCAGCTTTTGTCTCAGATCACAATAGCATTGCCCTCCAATGTCTCTCAACAGTCATCCAACTGGTTGGGAATTCTCTCACTCAGATTTCAGGCTTAACGATCAAATTACAGCCAAAATCTTCTTATCCCATAGCCATATTATTACCTCTGGTGGTTCACAAAGATTTACTCTTGACCACCTCCTATTTCTCATTTACATGATGCCCCTCAGCACAATCATCGAAAAGCATGTTAGTCGTTCCCATGCATTCAATAATGACATTCAGCCTTACTTCAGCACCATATCTTCCAACTTCTCCACTGTTGCTACTTTACTTGCCAGGACTGGATGAGAAATACTTTCATCCAATTTAGTTTTGGGAAAATTGAAGGCAATGTGTCTACTCCAAGTTTCATTTGCCAGCTACCAACTCTTTCCCACTTGTTGGCAACAGTTGGAAATGAAACCAATCTGTTACAACCTTGGCATTAAATTCACTCCTGCCTCAGTTGAAACCATCACTTGTATTATTTTTACCTCTAGGTTTGCTTATTCTAGCACCACCTGGTCTGTCTCTCACATCTGCAAACTTAAGATCTTCCTGTATCTTCACTTGCCCCAACTCCTGTTCAGGTAAATCCCAATGCTAACTGATTTACATTGGCTCTTGTTCAAGGATTGTCTTAATTTTGAAATTCTCATCCTAGTTTTCAAATCCCTCCCTGGTCTCATCTATAACTATTTCTGTAAACTCTTCTAGCCCTATAACCCTCTGAAGTCTCTGCTGCCATTTTTCGCTCCCCAGTTTAATTACTCCTTCTTTTCAATTTCCTAAATCCTAAGGATTAGAATTCCCTCTTTACACCTCTCTGCTTCATTTTCCTCATTTAAGACACATCTTAAATTTGCCTTTAATTTTGTGGCTTGATGTTACATTTTTTGATCTACAATGCTTCTGCGAAGCACCTTTGAATATTTTATTATGTTAATTGCACTATATGACCGCAAGTTGTTGTTCTGATTTCAGGCCCTGGAGATCCCACTGGTTACAAATGAGAGCATTGTCAGTATTTGTAATTCAGGATCAAAAGATGCATTTGGGATCTTAGTGTCATTTTTGCTCTCTTTTCACCCACCTAAAATGGGCAGAACAAATTAGCAAACAGCCATTAGGAGTGTCCATCAAAGGCATTCATAGGTACAACAGCTGTTAGGAACACAATTTGCATATGCAGTGCACTCATAACCTGCAGCAGGCCCTTTATACCCAAAGGCATTGGCTTCCACTCACACAGATGTTGAATTTCACTCCCCTAGTCAAATTGAAGAAAGGAAGTAGTTGCTTGAAAAGGCAAACAGATATACCCTGAGAATTCAAACTCTATCATTTGAGACTGTCCAATGTTAATCTCTTAAACCAATAACGAGCCAAAGCAGTGAAATTCCTGCTAACTTGAACTTGAGAGGAGGGATATGAATACAGCAGGTTCCAGTAAACTTTGCACCAAAAATCAGAACTGGCAAACTTAGTAATTAATGCACAACACTCACAACATCACTTATTTGTATCTCAAACAGAGGAGAAACTGTATTTCCTCAACCAACAGAAAAGATTTAAAGACGTAAAACAGCATCCTGAATACTTGGCCAACACATGAGAGAGAGCAAATCTGGGACCATGTGCCGTCTATTTGACCAAGGAATGGCATGATTTTCAGTTGCAAAGGTCAATATCATTCTGCAAAAAAAAAGCATTGTAAGTTGTAGGAAAACAACAGTGGCAGGAGAACTCTTTCACATGATGTTGTTGCTCCTGGATTATTAGATATCATTGAAACCTGTCAACTTAACCAGAGTGCCAGTAATTTGACATATCCTCCCATAACAAAATCAGCTGAATCACTGTCAGAGAAATTTTCAGTTGGAAATTAAAAAGAAGTGGCACTGCAGAAATTGAGTACTGTCAGGCTTATCATCACACTCAAGGTTGTACTTAATGATGACTGTCATTTCAAAGCTTCCAAGTTGACACAGATATCACATTTGTTTGCTTGGTCTAACTTTTTATGTGACTTTTCTATAAATAATATTCATAAATCCCAGCTGTAAATTGAATTTTCAGTCTTATTTCAATTTTGCTATCTAATTGTTTTCACGTTCATTTCAGCATGTACAATTCAACAGCACTGTGGTCTGACCTGTTGAAAAGTAACCAGGCTACTAATAAACAGTTAACATGATCTAGGCAACTGTTCATTTCCCTATCCTACTTTAACAGTTTATCTCATCAACACATAACATTAGGCATGGACTGATGACAATCTGAGAATGTCATCAAAATACAAAGCTTGTGAGCATCTATTGTCTACAGAAAGTTTTCAGCCTATGTCTAAACTACGCGATTGAACTTGTTCAGAGATAGTAAGAACTGCAGATGCTGGAGTCAGAGATAACACAGTGTGGAGCTGCAGAAGAGCAGGAAAGTTGATGTTTCGGGTCAAGTCCCGAAACGTCAACTTTCCTGCTCCTCTGGTGCTGCCTGGCCTGCTGTGTTCCTTCAGCTCCACTCTGTGTTATCTCCGTATTTGAACTTGTGGTGTCATTGGTGTCAAGTACTAATGGAGCAGTAAAAAAATTATAACTCTTCAACAGAGTGGGTGATAGTGTGCATATGTTTGAACTTGAGAAGACAAAGCGGAGAAAACCATCAAATAAACTATTTAGATTGCATCAAAATTATACTAAAATATTAGGCTGCATCTTAAAATAGTTTAGCTGCGTGTCAATTTTGTTGAACAAAAACAGAAATTGCTGGGAAAGCTCAGCAGATCTGGCAGCATCTGTGAAGAAAAACCAGAGTTAACGTTTTGGGACCCTTCCTCAGAGTTAACCCTTCCTCAGAAGGGTCACCGGACCCGAAACGTTAACTCTGATTTTTTTCTTCACAGATGCAGCCAGACCTGCTGAGCTTTGCCAATAATTTCTGTTTTTGTTCCTGATTTACAGCATCTTTCATTTTTTATTTTGTTGGGTTGTAGCAAAGGTTTCCTCTGTGAGCCCTGACAACTGTTCTCACCCTGTTCACCTCATTAATTGTACCACCAACCTCCACAATGTCTCTCTCATTGAATCATGCTGTGGCCAATACAGATCTGCTTGTCACTGCCAGGACCATCTAACATGAATGCTGCAGGCAC
The DNA here is from genome assembly GCA_024137785.1 of Ginglymostoma cirratum. Classification (NCBI taxonomy): domain Eukaryota; kingdom Metazoa; phylum Chordata; class Chondrichthyes; order Orectolobiformes; family Ginglymostomatidae; genus Ginglymostoma; species Ginglymostoma cirratum. The sequence continues at coordinate 45,153,052 of JAHRHZ010000283.1, forward strand.
TAAATGAAAACCACAGCTGCACACCAATTTGAGCTCTGCAAGCCAGAATTAATCTTTCCAATCTGTTGCTACATCACATTTTGAAAGTAGATGACCCAAGAAAGGGATTTCAACAGCAGGGACCAGGAAGTCCTGGTGGACAGGGTCATGGTGAGGCCACATCACCAAAACCTGCCAGGCTGCTTGAAGATAATCACCTCAGTCAGGTGAGTGCCCATGGTTCAGAGGAATGCCCAGCAATGCTGCAAGGAAGTTAATGACCTTCTGTGCTCTGCAAGGGTATGTGCCATCATCTGCGACCTCACATTCACTGCCTTTACACATATATCAGAATACCACCAAGACTAATGGTCTACCACTGTCTCTGTTGCATGAACAGTTTCATCCAATGGCTGTCACCACCTCACCATCATGAATGACTAAACCACCTTGCCCGCTGCATTCCCTACTCACTCACTTGGGACATATAACTACCCATCCTGCGCCCACACCACTCTTTCGGCCAGTTTCATCTCACTTAACTTCTCCCTTTGTCTCTTTGCAGGAAAAACAGTCTCATAATGGGTGAGACAGGACAAAAATGGCAGCAGGGTGGCCAACAATGATTTCATCATGCCATTCAAGGAGGAGACCGTTGAATTTGTGAGACAGGATCGAGACAGTTCATGTGGAATACCGAGACCTCACTGTTCAGGCAACCACATAAGTTTCATTGTGATGAGCTGTGATGCTCTCCTAATACCACTGTTATGAACATATTCATAACATACTCAAACTTCAATCCTTATTGCATTCTTAATTCCCCCTTTCATCTTCTGCAGGAAGCAACGGCACCGACACAGTTTCTTTCCTTAAGAGCCTAACCCCTCCAGCCATAATCTACTATTCCATCTTTGAGGAAGAAGCCACAATCCCTCAGAGGATGTACCCTCCACCAGCTCAGAGACTTTTCCCTCAGTGGGTACCTTAGATTAATCTCGGGAGAATATGCTGGTGAACACATCACTGTTCTGTCTCTACAGCTAGTCCAGGTAGAAACGCCACAGGTCTTTGTCACTGTTGCAGAACAGGGGCCTGTTCAGCCACGGGCAGAAAATGACCTCATACTGTTGGCTATTAACACATTATGCAATACAACTGGCAGGAATAGGAACAACAGACAGATCTATCAGAGATACTCAGTAAACTGGATCAAAGATTGGATGAAACACCAATGTTATCCACACAACCTCGACTTCAATCTCTACACTTGAATTTTCCACTTTCCCCAACACAATTGGACTGGACCCTGATAACCTCCCTTGATATCTACTGCCCAAACCCCCAGCACAGACTGTGACCAATTCCCAACTGACTTGTGGGACAGTCTTGGCTGAGGATGACCCAACCCCCTGACAGAGTGTCTACCATGATCCCCACACCCCTGATTGACTTAGTTGTCCTCCACAGACTGGTTGAATTTGACCTGGGGTACTGACCATGGTCCACTCTCCAGACTGGAAGGGCATAAATTACTGGACCCTCATCACTTTGACAGTGGCCAAAGCCCCAGTTCGAGTTTAGACAATGTCTTTGACTGAATGTGGCTATTCTCCCAACTCTACCCTGACAGACCATCATCCCCTTTCACTGAATGGAGGACTGGTCCCTTTTGACTTTCAGGCCTGGTCATTAGGTTGAAACATATACAGTCAGATTGCTGTGGAAAGCTGGTGGCAGGTGTTGTTGGTGTGACATTGAGGTAGCCTAGTGCTGTGCAGTGACATGTGTATCACCTTGACTGTTAAGTACTGAATGAGACAACAAGCTGCCTGATTTTCTGTTTACACTTAAAGGCAAGGCAGAGATGCTGTCCAAGTAAGTGCAAGTTGAGTGAATGTTAAGGAAACAAGCTGAAATCCCTGAGATGCATTCTGCCTCAGTGGATGAGATGGATGTGTAACCATAGCATTAGAATTGCATTGTAAGGTGTCAGTGAGCTGCAAAGTTTAGCATTGAAGTACTGAAGTGTCTCCTGATGTAGGCCAAGATTGACCATGAAGATGTGGTGAGACTATGTTTCGCCAGTGTCAATTTCCATGGATGAAAGTTGCAGGCGGTCCCATGGAGCATGGAGGGAATGATGATCAATAAGGAGACCTGAAGAGCATGCTGGCAAACTGCAACCGCAAGATTGGGAATTAGCTGTGTCTAGTCCCTCACCAATATCTGGGAGAACCATAAACTACCTAGAAATAAGGTGAAATTAGCTAATAATGAAATGTTAATACATGCAAGTAATGGTCTCAATGATTACCAACGCGAAGCATGCTTGTCTGCATATAATGTTTCCATCCTGCCTAGCGATCCAGCAGAGATATATAAACCATGATATTCAAGCGGGCATTAGCTTTTCTTATAGATGTCACAGAGTTGATTTGATAGGTATGAGCCAGGGATTGATCATGTTTCAGGATCACACAGAATCAGAAATTAGAGAATAAAAGGCCACTAAAGGCCCATTTAGAAGTCTGGCCTCCATTTCAATCTCTGAGTTTTTTCAGTGCAGTGAGAAAGAGGGAAGGTCAGAAGCTTCACAAGCTATTGTTTAGAAGTTGCTGGCACAATTCCAAGAGTGGGTATTTCAGAACTTCTACAATTTTCAGTGAGCTTCCATGTATTAGAAGGCTTCCTCAATTATATCTGCAAAGTGAAGCCATGAACCAATGGATTAAAATGACAAAAGTAAGAAAGGAGAGCAGAAATGATGTTGCCTCCTTTCAAAGTCCATCATGAATTGTTGTAATCTGAGTTGTATTTATATTTACTAAAGTGAGCGGTGACAGTGCTGTGATTGGAAAAGCTGACCATTAAATAATGGAGGCAGTATTTGTTTCTATAGCTGTCCTGTGGAATATGATGACCATTTTAAGCTTCTGAAGTGATGAAATGTTTTTATTAAATGCCTACTTAAGTGAGTTTTGCTTCTTTTGACTGAATGATGAGCTTTACAACAACTTCCAATTGTAATTTTATAGCTTGTGAGTTCTATTTACAATATGGATATTGAGTGAGTGGGTTGAGTGTGACGGGAATGAATGATTGATGGGGGACAGGTGCTGTACAGAGAAAGAGAGGTTGAAGGGACCGTGAGGAAGTAACAGGAATATTTGGTGAATAGGTGGGGGAATTTTATACTGATCTGAAAAAGTGCAACAATATCTCTAGGAATGGAGGTGGGCCTTTTAAACATATCCCAGCCCCACACTGGTCAGAGGAAACAGCAATACCTCAGGTGTCCCATCCTCCGGGAGACACAAATCATTGCCCATCAGCTTTGTTGGGATACAGGCAGGATCCCAATTAGAAAAATTCCCAACTTCTGATTCTCACCTGCATGATGAAAATTTACAATCTCCGACAGCGAGCAGGTAGGCATACATCTATTTTTCCAATAGTACAGGACCAAATGTCCTCCTCTTAAAGTCTACAGGTGAATAAACTAAACATTTTGCAATGAGTTAGGAAAATTCTGGAAAAACAGTAGCAGAGAAGCCAATGACTTTCACTTGACAGGATATCAGTAGAACACGAAAACTCAAGAATGTGTTACCTACAGCAATAAAGCTTTTAGTTTTGAAGCATTTCAAAGGAGATCATTTATGCGGGAGTGAAATGGGTTTAAAGTGAAATCATGTTTGTTTGTCACTGTTTCATGAACATGCCAATAGAGCCTTACTGACTGACAATCTGACAAAATGGTGAAAGCAGCAAGTTGTCACTTATTCAGTTTCGCTGAACATTTCAACTTGAAATTCTGAAATTCTCAGTATTGACTGAAAAGGTGACTCAAAGGTTTCAATTTAAAGGGCATGTTGCAGTCGTTGCTTTTCTGAGTTATTACCTTATTTTAAACTAATGCTACACTTTACAGAGAGAATTATGAATGTTGTTGAAATTGTCTCTTCTATAGTTAATGTTTTCAGAAGGATAATTACCAGAGTTCAGTAACTGTAGTCTTTATTAGTGCTTCATTCATTGTAAGTGGAAGATTAGACAGCTGCTTTTCTCTATAAACAATTCCTTTTCCTTTTCTGTTCCCTGCTTAAGACATAAACACTGCCAAGCACAAATTCTACAGGTAGTGGCAATTCCTTGATGTTGTCCTCTTTGTGATTCTAGTCTTAGAAGTGAGTGTGAACTATTTATTTCACCAGACAGACCTATCCTGCTTTCACACACTGCACTGTCCAGTACACATCACCTGTAATAAAATCTAGGGATGGCAATAGCAATAGACCAGTGATATTATCACAGCACTATTAATCCAGAGATCCGGGTAACAAATCCCACCACAGCAGCTGGTGGAATTAGAATTCAATGGGAAAATTCTGTAATTAAGAGTGTACTGATAGTCATGAAACCATTGTCGAGGCAATAAAAATCTATCTGGTTCAATAATGCTCTTCAGGAAATAATCCGCCTTCTTTACCTCGACAAATGACTCCAAACTGACAGCAAGGTAGTTGACACTTAGTTGCCCTCTGCAATGGCCCAGCAAACCTCTCAGTTATAACAAATCCTCAAAAAAAGTATGAAATCGCAGACTACCTATATCAACTGAGACACTGGAAACACTGAAACACAGAAGATAGGAGTAGACCATTCAACCTATTGAACCTACTCTGCTGTTCATTTTATATGGTCGGCCATTGAGCTCAATACCCTTATCCTGTCTCCCCTCCATAGCCCTTTGTCGTGTTCTTTCCAAGACCAACGAACAGGAATGAGACAGATACCAGGTAGAAGTCTTAAAAGTTTTCTTGTACTAAAAGCACTTCTTAGAACATCTTTGAGCTTAAGCTGCTTACGGTGAGTAGACGTGGCTTTTTATACAATATTGCAACAGATAGAACAGATACTTATGTGCGGAGCTGGTTTATACAACATTCTTATGATATTCAGTCCCTAATAGGGTAAACAGATGTTTTATTTACAGAGTATTCACTTATGGTATCTCTCTAACACAGTTAGCGTGACTCACACAGGCACGAAAGCATTTGCTCTCACGCATCATTTTCACCCAATCATATTTACTGTCATGCTCTCCTCTAATCAACCTAACTACCTTCAGAGGCTGCCCTCCACACCTTTGATCCCTTTAGCCACAAAAGCTATATCTACCTCCTTCTTGAAAACACAATGTTTTGGTCTGAACTACTTGCTACATTAATGAATTACACAGGCTTACCACTCTCTGGGTGAAACCACAATGATGAACAATATCCTGCAAAGTCCTCCTTAGTAACATCTAGAGACTAATGCAAAACTTAGGATAGCTGTTGCACAGACTAGTCAAGCAACATCCAGACAATGTCATTGTCACAAAATCAAATCTTACAAACAATGTCCCAAATACCATCATCACCATCCCTGAATATGTGCTGTCCCATTAGCAGGACAGGCCTGGCAGAAATGGTAGCACCATGCTATACAGTGAAGAGAAAACTGCCCTAGGAGTCGTCAACACTGACTTCACTCCCCATGGCATTTCAAGACATTATGTCTAACATGGGTATAGAAACCTTTTACTGATTGCTATGTAAATCAACCCCTGCTTCAACTGAAAAATTAATACTCCTTAATGCTGAACACCACCTGGAGGAAGTACTGAAGGTGGCAAGAGCACAGAATGTACTCTGGATGGGGGAATTCAATGTCCATCATGAAGATTGACTCAACACTGGCTGAGATGGTTGAGCCCTAAAAGGACATAGCTGCTAAATTGGGTCTGTAGCAGATAGTGAGGGAACCATTCAAGAGGGAAAAGCATACTTGACCTCATCCTCACCAATCCACCTACCTCAGATGCATCTGTCAAGGACAGCATTGTTAAAATAAGTACCACACAGCCCTTGTGGAGACAAAGTCTCATCTTTACTTTGTGGATGCCCTCAATTTGTAACATCATGGCCTGGCATATCCTCCACTCTACCATCACCAATAAGCCAGTGAATCAATTCTGGTTCAACAAAGAAAGCAGGAAGGAATGACAGGAGCAACACCACGCATACCTAAAAATGAGATGTCCATCTGGTGAAGTTACAACACAGGGTTATTTGCATGCCAAACAGCACAAGCAACAAGTAATTGTCAGGTCCATGAGATCCCACAACTTATGGATCAGGTCTAAACTCTGCAGTCCTGTTAAATTTTCTTGTGGTTGACAGCAGATAATTAAAAAACACACTGTAGGTTCTACAAATAGGAGGCAGCACATCAGTGCAAAAAATAAAGGTGAAGCATTCCAAAAATCTTCAGTGAGAAGTACCAAACAGATGATCCATCTCGAACTCCTCTAAAGGACCCCAGAATGCCAATCAACAGCCAATTCCATTCACTCCACGTGATATCAAGAAACTGCTAAATGCACTGGATACTGCAAAGGCTAAGGGCCTTGACAATATTCCAGCTGTAGAAATGAAGACTTGCGCTCCAAAACTTACCGCTCCCCAGCCAAGCTGTTCTGGTACAGTTACAACGCTGGCATCTACACGATAATGTGGAAATTTGCATAAGTATGTCCTGTACACGAAATGCTGGACCATCCCAACCTAGCCGGTTAACTCCCTATCAATCTACTCTTGGTCACTGGTGAAGTGTTGGAAGAGGTCATCAGGTGTGCTATCTTGCAGCACTTGTTAGCAATATTCAGCTCATTGATGCCCAGTTTGGGTTTTGCCAGAGTCACTGAGCTCCTGACCCTATTTCAGCCTTAGTTCAAACAAAACAGCTGAATTCTTGATAGCGGGTAAGAGTGACCGCCCTCAACCTCAAGGCCATATTTGATAGAGAGTGGCATCAAGGCAGCCTAATATAACTAGAATCAATGGGACACAGGGAAAAATCTCCAGTGGTTGAATTCATATGTAGCACAAATGAAGATAGTTATGGTTGTTGAAGGTCTGTCATCTCAGTTCCAGGACATCTTTGCTGCAGGAGTTCCTCAGGGGAGTGTCCTAGGCTCAAACATCTTCAGTTGCTTCATCAATGACCTTCCCTCCATCATAAGGTCAGGTGGAGTTTTCACCCATGTTTGCACAACCTTCACACCATTCGGAATTACTAAGTATCTGAGGAGTCCATGTTCAAATGCAACAAGATCTAAACAATATCCAAGCTTGGGCGGACAAGTGGCAAGTAACATTTGTGCCACACAAATGCCAGGCATTGATCATCTCCAATAAGAGAAAACGTAACCACTCCCCACTGATATTCAATGATGTTACGATCACTGAATATCCGACCATCAACATTAGGTGTTACCATTGACCAGGGACTCAAATGGACTCACCAGGTAAATACAGTGGCTACAAGAGGATGTCAGAGACTCAGAATACTGCAGTGAGTAACTCACCTCCTGACTCCACAAAACCTGTCCTGAGCTGAGTAACTTACTTCCTCAGTCCCCAAAACCTGTCCATCATCTACAAGGCACAACTCAGGACTCCGATGGAATACTCCCCACTTGCCCGACTGGGTGCAGCTCCAACAACACTCAAGAAGCTTGACACCATCCGAGACAAAGCAGCCTACTTTATTGGTATCACATCCACAAAAATCCATTCCCTCCACCACCAATGTTCAGTAGCAGAAGTGTGTACTATCTGCAGGGCGGATTGCAGCAATTCACCAAAGATTCCAAGACAGCACCTTCCAAACCCATGACCACTTCCATCTAGAAGGGCATTGAGTTCATGCAAGGCAGCAGCCTCCATAAGCAATTCTATGCATCGGCACTCCAATGAGCATGCGTAGATCTTCCCAGTGACTGTATGGCTGCAACGCTAAAAGGAAACATTGGTCCTCAGGAATATGAAGGATTACTACTCACTAACCTGGACTTGAAGTTTTACACTATCCAGGACAAAGCAGCCCAAATGATTGACACCACACTGATAAACATTCACACCCTTGCCAATATACAGTTGCAGCAATGTGTACCATCTGGAAATGTACTGCAGGAATTCACAAAGGCTACCTTGATAGCAAATTTTAAATTCATTGCTACCTAGAAGGTCAAGAGCAGCAGATAAATAGGAGCGCCATCATTTGCGAGATCCCCTCCAAACCACTCAACATCCTGACTTGAAAATGTATCGCCAGTTTTTCAGTGCTGCTGAGTCAAAATCCTAGAACTGGCTTCCTAACAGATTTGTACTTGTACCCACACTAAGTGGACTGCAGCGGTTCAAAAAGGTAGCTCACCACCTCCTTCTCGAGAATAACAAGGGATAGACCATAAATGCCAGCCCAGTTAGTGACACACATAACCTGTGAGTGTATGAAAAAAACTTCAGTTTACTTTATTGCATGAAGAAGCCTCTGAGCACTTCATATGATTATATAATAAATTACAGTCCAATGGAAAGCTATTAATGTGAGGGTTCTCTGTCCTGGTAACACCAGCTGAATGCCCCTCCGTGGACCAGGAGCACCGAGACAAGTTGTTTCAAACCTGCAGCTGCTCCAGTTGAGGTGAAGTAACAAAGCAAAACTAGGGTCTTCCAGATCTAAACGGGTCAGCACCACACCAGCATGGGAATTCTCTCACTGATCTAGTGGAAACAGATAACAATTCTGCTTGAGAATGTTATTCCATAAAATGTATAGTAAGGGAATTGAGACATTAATTTTGCTTTCGTTATTTAAAAGTTTTTTAAAAACTGCTTAATCATTTCACTGGGCATCGGCAGCATTTGGAAACGATTCACAGATCTAGAACGCACCGTAAGGATCCAGTTCAATTTCATTGCTCAGAATTATGATAAATAGCTCACGTAGTTTAGAGTACTATACTCATTTTTAAACACAAAAATATTGCAGCCACAAAAGACACTTATCCATGGCTGAGTAGATTTCTCCAGCAGCTTGAGAGCTGTTATACTGAAGTATAGTAGTGAGTGCAGTGATCAGAAACAAGAATGAAATGCAGTAATAAATTTCTTTTCCAAACAACAAGAATATAACTAAAGATGACAGATGCTCTTGTAGTGCAGTGTTAGTGTCCCTACCTCTGGGTCTGGAGATCTGGGTTCAAAGCCTCCTGCTCCAGGTCTGTGCCATAGCAGCTCTGAACAGTTTGATTAGGATATTTCTATAACAAGATGGACAATGTTTTGATGATTATTGAAATTAGATGTTGGTGAAAAACGATGATGGTTATCATTGTCAGAGGTGCCTTTGCACACCTATATGCACAGATGCAATTTTCCAGTCCAAGGTACAAACATTGCCACAGTAAATTAGAGACATGCCATGTCAAAAGGTCAGCTGATTATTTAAATCTAGCATTCATGAAATTCATGCAGGAGTCCTCAATACTGAATGGAATTCTTCTCACCCTGACCATTCTAGTTATTGATCAGTGTACACTAAGCCCCTTGCTAGACAGCACACATGCATTGATGTTGATTTCAAGCTCAGTTGACATCCACCATCACTAGTGCCAAACAGATTACTGAAACTCACAAGCTGTTGAGATGTATGTTGAGTAACTTGCAGGCTTTTATGGACCCGTAGCCCAAGTCACCATCTTTAACAGAAGCTGCAAACAAACTCAGAAAGAACACAAAGTTTAAAATAAATCATAAGAATTACATTTAACACCACATTAACTCATTTTCAAATTCTTTCATTAGTTGAAGAAGATATAATGTCATTCATGTAATCAGGATTTCTAGAATCTTTACAGCCAAATAAATACATTTTAAAGCATAGTTACACTAGTAAAGTGGGAAGCACAGTGGTTAAGTAGGGGATTTTCAGTAATGTTAGTTGAGCATGTATATTGGCCAGAAGACAAATATTCTACAATTCTGTCAAATTGGTGCTGTGCTTTATATCATCTTAGAAAGCAGGAAAGGGTTCTGCTTAACACCTCATCCTTGCACCAGGATCTTCAGTATTAATATTGTCAATGTGGATATTGTGTTCAAGTATCTGGAGTGAAACATTTTCCTGACTTTTCAGCGTCTTGCTGAAAGATGTTTTTATGTCATCTAATTTTATTTTACAAGTGATTAAATTGTAGGAATCTTATGGGCATCTGAACATGGTCTATGGTGGGAAATGGGGCAGGATCATGTGGGAAATCTAGCAAGGCTTATCTCGATGTTGGGAGCAATATGTCGCACCTTTTAACTAAGTTCCAGACATTGAGGCAAGATTCTTACTAGGCAACAGCGAGTTTCCTATTCAGGGAAATTACTGTTTGTTAACCACATTTTTAACTGTACATCTCATCTCATACTATGCAGATTCCTATCCCATCATCTACTGTGAGCAAACTAGACATTGAAAATTCCCAACATATTAGTCAGAGCGGGTACCTAATGATTTCAGCTCACCACCGGCTGCCAAGTCTCTCCATGTTTTTCACCACACAATAGCATGTCAGTGCATGACACAGAAATACCAGCTTGTCCATGGATATTAACAGCTAATATTTGTCAACCCTTAGGATCCTCGCAGCACCTCTCTGATCCAGTTGTAGACACTTAGGAAGCTCCATGCTGCAGGGCATGTTGGCAACTGAAAGGTTCTTGCAATAACACTTTTTGTGCAGGGCCAGGCACCCAGCTTGTGAATTGGTTCAGACTGCATCTTGGGGCTGCACGTTTGTTCTCTTAGCACTTGATCGCCTAGCGCCAATCTGCATGTTTGCAGCCATGGTGCCTTGATTTGCTGTGCTGTGCCTGTTGGAAGATTGTCAGTACTGTGAAACTGATGTGCCTTTTTGATCAGGCACATTGACAGGCTGCTGGTCATGCTAGCTTGGAGGGTGTGGGGTGGTGGAGGTATCTGTCGGGCAGGGTAGGGGGACAGCTTGTACATCGAGTCATCAATCCAACATCTACAGCTTCTATCTGATGCTTGTAAGGCAAACATACTGCACGTTCATTCAACCAGTTAGTCTTGATGGAAAGCCGGTGGGTCTAATCCATTCTCATCAAGGGCGAGTTGCTGTCAGTCAAAGGATCCCAGTACCACCGGTCACAGGCACAGTACACAAACAACCCGGGGGCTGTTTCTTTGACATGGACAATCAGGCTGCTCTCAGTCAGGGGATTTTCCAATACAGAATGGGAATTGGGAATGCTAAGTCCTGCAAGTCACAAGCAGTCAGGGTATTATCAACTGGAGAGCTGCAAAGACAGTGATCAGAGGTCTGGTCAGTCATGTCTAAGGGCTGCCCATTGAAATCAGATCGAGATCTGGGTTACAGTCCTGGGTATCTGTGTATTGATCATTGAGAAGAGTGCAAGGGGCAGAGTACAATGAGGGCATCATTGCCAAAACAGAGTGAGGCTTTCAAGGCTAGGGGTAGAAAGCAGAAGCATGTGGGGACAGTGATAGGAGGAATCTCAAGGTTTAAGGGGTAATATGGAACAACATCGCAGGGAATTGAAAGCTAATGGACAGAGGGGATGTCAGCGACCTCCAATGGGGGAGTGTAGAGGACCAGGGTGGATACCATTAATGTGTAATGGAGGGGCTCAGGCAAGGAAGACAGTTAGAGGCAAAGTTCAATGTGGTGGGTTTCTAAATGTGGTGGTTAGGAAATGGGCTGTTAGGCAATGCAGCATAAATTGAGGCTGTGAGGGGGTACCTGGTAACCAGGCAGAGCCCAATGCTAACAGTGTTTAGTGCAGGCTGTGCTCCCTGCAATCACTTACTGGTCAGCGGACTCCAACAATAACTAGAAAATGGCTGGGACTGTGCCCACGACGGGCAAAGCCAGAGTCAGTTTGATGCCAAAAGGGTGGGATCCACATCAGTTGGACATTAGGACTGCTGCTACATTTAATTGCAATCAATTCTTTTTCCATTTGCAATGCATGCAGACTGAATGCACTAATGCTTCAAATGCTGGTCGAAGATGAATTGCTCCACACCATTTCTTGCAAAACTAACGTTGGCACCAGAAATTAGCAACCATGAACTAAAAAGAGGTGAATACCGGGCAAAAGCAACCCATCACTTGTGAAACTTACAAGGGTGCTTTGGGAGGTGGAAATGACTGCTTCCACGTTTATCTTGAATGTGTTACCATGCACTTCTTCTGAAAATAGCAACAAGTTTCATTGTTGATGTGGGTCTGGGATGGAAGGGCATGTTTGAGTGTGGCAGGCACTTCCTTTTGGACGTAATGTGTTGGTCACTCAGTCAGTGCTTCACCAAGTTGGTGCTGAAGCTGAATGAATAATGGAGACATGACCTTTTTGGTGTTGTATGTCCCACTGATGAAAAAGAGTATGTGCAACCCTCATCTTCAGGGTATGGCACCACTGACTGTTCTGAGAGCAGAAAACCTAATATGATTCACATTTTCCCAGCACAGGTCATTAACAGCAAGAGTGATGGCCCCAGCTGCTAATGGGATGTTGGTCACTGTAGCTGCCTTCCTAAGAAGTCAAAGGAAGATGCAAGAGGTCCAGGCCTGATGCCACTCCCATGAACAGTAGCAGGTCACCTCAGAGAGTGAGCTCAGGGAGCAGTCACAGCCACAGCACCTTGTAGAATGAGTGAGGTTTGTAGAAAAATTGCAGTTTTTCACCCCCGGCTCCATTTCTTGGGAATGAGTGAGGCGCTGTGCTGATGCAGTCTCCATATATCCTAAGGCACCATGATGGAACTTTGTCAGATGTTAGAGTGGGAACTGAGGACTGCGGAATTGCATTAATTGTTCATTGGAAATTTCAATTTCCTGGGCCATTCCCACAGAGTTAAATACATCGGAGATTCTGTTTGGTGCCAATATGCAACTTCAGCTCCAGTGACTCCCTGGCTATCTGGGCCAAGTCAGCCTCAGCTAGATCTGAACAAAGAAAACTATTGCAACACTTTACAGTTCAATTGGTGCTAACAGCCCCAAAGGTATCTGGTTTTGATGAGAGATAGTGAAATCACCTTGGAAGTTTAAATTGCCCCATCCAGCAATCCTGTCACATGACTGAAACTTTCATTTTTGAATAATTTTAATTATACAGATTGAACCTCTTTTCTCAGATTGTCATGTTAACACCAGAACAAGACAATAAGTGAGTCAATTAAAGCTTGACTTCTCTCAAAACCTTATTTCTGGAAGAATCCTGTATTTTACCTGAAAAGTGAACAAGTTCCCAGTCTACAAGAATCATACTGCTACACCTTCAACTACGGCTACTGCATCTGAGTTCCTATGCAAAGGAATTCTAAAAAAAATCAGACAACTACGCAGAAGCTCAGTGGACATTAATCTACTAGACTCCGATTCACATAAACTAATTCCATACCTTTTTCTGTTATTCATACTTGCAATGTATTTTCCTTTCTTTCTCCTTTGTATGTTTGCGTGTGTACTAGCATTGCTAAAATTTTCCCCTGGGTTTGAATGCATGATCAAATTATTCTTTAGTTTTAATCCTGCACAGAATGTGTTGCAGGGTCTGTTAAAAATCAACTTCATGAACTAAGGAATTTGTGGGGGGACATACAAAGGCCTATTTCAAAAGGTGAAAGGTCTAAAATTTTAAAAAATGAAAAAGATTAAAAGTCTCCTATCTTGCAGATGGAAGAGAAGGACCATAAAATAATTCAATTCAGCTTGCCCCATTTGTCTGTAACAGCATGGATATTCCTCTTACAGAGGCTACAGACTTGCAGTGAATTTGCAATATTTCCGTTTTTATACCAGATTTTCAGCAAATGCCATTCTTTCTCTCTGTCCTGCTTTTTAATTTTCTCTTTTGATCAAATCCCTTGCACTTCTGAGGGCATATTGTATTGAAAGTAAAAGAAGTTATCAGTACAGTTACATGGGGTACTGAGAGGACAGCTATATTAATAGCAGGCAAGGAAATTCAGCCACCAGATATGAATACGTCTTATAATTTTATTCCTGAATCACATTTATTCATCTCAAAAATATTCAATACTTATTTTCCTTTGATACATTTTCAGCTATTTAGGTTTGAACCTGACAATCAATAATTCAAAATCATTCACAGATTTTTAATCATTCTTAGCTTGACATGCTGCTGTTTAGGATCATAATGAACAGCCGCATTTGATTAAAAATTCAAATATCAAAGGGGCTTGCAAGAGGTATTTGCATTGCTAATTCCAGTATTCCCAGCTGCCCCAGTATTTGACACATCTTTTCACAATTGTGAACCCGCTGGAGGGAATTTCTGTGTCTCTGGGCCCAGGTGCAAGGATTACCTGCCTGCTTCCAATATTAGAAAGCTGGGCAGACAGGGGCACCTGTAAAGTTAACTGCAAAAATTCTCCCAGAAAATTAAATGGAATACAAACCAGAACAGTTCATTCATAGGCTTGTGATCTAACCCAACCAATTTTGCATTATTCCCTTTCCCCAGACAATCCAGTATGCCTTCTTCAAAAACAGGAAAATCTTGATTTTCACCCATCTGCTTGTGCAAAAGAAAATTTAAAGTTTGACTCAAATTATTTGCGTCAAATATTGTATTTTTGCAAATAGTGAAAAATGATTACATGAAAAAGTCAACTCATTTTGCTTGTTTATCAACAATGCTCACAAAGTAGTAAAATATCCAAGGCACTTCACAGGAACAAGACATTAGGGCAGGTGACCAAATACTTGGGCGTAGAGATAAGTTTTAAACTGAGGTGCAAAGAAGAGAGATCTGCACAGGAGAGAAGTTTGGGGAGCAATTTCTAGAGTTCAAGTCTCAACGAATGCTGTAATGTGTTTATTTAAGGAAATATTTTGATTGCTTTTCTGTTTTTAGTTTTATCATAATTATCTTTATCTATAATTATTCTTTTATCCCCTGCAGTCCAAGAATATATCAGGTTAGAAATATTAGCAATATTGCACCGTTCACTATGATTAAAACGTGGTCCGATGAAACCAGATGAGCGTGACTTTTTGAATTTAATATCTTTACAAATGACAAGAGAAAGCAGGGAAATTATATATGATTTTGTAAGAAATAGTTTGACACACTGTTTCAGATTTGTAGCTTAATGAGTTCATGTGCAAACATCAGACATATTCATTATTTGCTTATTTGATGTCATGTCTATTGCCGCAGGCGATTCTCTGCCTTATTGAAAAGCTCCTTGACTCAACAGCATATGGCAGCCCTTGCATATTGGGATATGCAGTTGTACAATGCTGCTTCTCTCTAATGCAAGCTGAATCACATTTTCCATTTTATAATTTCATTTCAACTATAGGCTTCTTCATTACAAATGCAAATATCTTCCCAAAAGGACCTTTAGGTTGAGAATACTTTTGACCTTGGGTTTTAATTGGATTTTTATGACCAATGACCACTCCAATTGAATAGGGCTGCTTCAGAATCGCAGTAATGAGCTAAATATTGATATTAGGGACCCTATTTTGTTCACGTTCACACTTATCGCCTAATCTTTTCGCCATGCAGTGCCTTTAAGTTATAAATGTAGTTAAAAGATTTTTTTTCCCCTCAACATGGTCCGATGTTATTGAGAACTTTTGTAAATCAATGGATTCCTTAAGAGTATTAAAATATTGAACAAACAAAGACATACCATTTAGCTTCAGACAATCAGAATTCAATGACAGGAGACTGGTCCACAAATTTGAAGGAATAGTAAGGTGCATTCCATTGTTGTTTTAAATTTCAAATGGCTAAACGGAGTGGTGTGGAATTGCTGAAATACCGTTTGTGACTTCAAGGCTTCTAGCAGAAATCAGTTCTAGCCATAGGTGGGTTCCAGCTCCTACAAGATGAGAAGGTGGGGCAAGGTTCTCCAAAGCCATGGAAGAATTCTCCAGCAGTCAGCTCAATGAAAAATGTTCTTCAAGATCTCTGTGCTTCAGTAAGTAGATCGTCACTGAAATTTACCATCTACTGAAGCCGCAAGTCCTTCTGAGCAGGTGCAACAGGTATAAAAGTTAACAAGTTGTAGAGCTGGATGAACACAGCAGGCCAGGCAGCATCAGAGGAGCAAGAAAGCTGACCTGAAA
>JAHRHZ010000283.1:45169472-45238153 GCA_024137785.1 Ginglymostoma cirratum
TTTCAGGTCAGCTTTCTTGCTCCTCTGATGCTGCCTGGCCTGCTGTGTTCATCCAACTCTACCCTTGTCATCTCAGATTCCAGCATTGGCAGTTCCTATTATCTCTCGGTATAAAAGTTTGCTAGGATTCCAGGATCCCCTGTGATGCAGAGTGCCATATATTACAAATTGTGTGCTTTCCGTGTCAGCTCTGCCCATGTACCTGCTCTTACTTTGTTGCCTGGCTTGTTGTACTTTTTAGGGAAATGAAAGTGAAAAAGCACAAGACAAAGTTGTGGTGAGGACTCAAATGTAAGAGAGACAGGCTTAAAACATCTGTGTGTGAAAGATAAAGATTAAGCATGAGGGCACTGACAATCATGGATTCAACCTAACCACCTCTGTGGCTTCAGCAACTGCCTTTCCCATCAAGGCCAGTATATTCTCCTCTTTTGCGGGGGCGGGGGATAGAAACTGTCTCCCTTCAGTTAGCTTTCACTCTAGTTATGCACCATCTTCTCCTGCAAGGAGGAAAGTGAAATGTATTGAATGAGAGATGTATACTAAGATCAGACCCACACTCGGGTGAGTGAACATTTACATGAGCTACACTAAACATAGCAATGCATGAGGGAGGCTAGAGAAGACATTTTCTGAAATCCTTCAGTCACGTGTACCAATTCTATGTAATCTGATGGCATATGACACAGCTCCTTCTACATGTGCTCAAAGGCTATTCTGAGAGTAAAATTTACATTTAAACTTTACTCCCCATCTCACCTCAAGTTCACTTTTCTAACAGCTGTTTATATTGTGAATTATTTACACATCTGCTCCTTCAGCTTGCTCCTTCCCCACAAAAAATAATCTCTATCTTTCACAGGGAAAATCTCTGGAGTGGTTTCACTATTCTCCCTGTATATGTGTCCATGTCCTTTGGAGGCTGCTGAGTATCTGTGCTTGACAACATGCATCTTCAGCTCTAGTCTCCTATGGTCGTGACTATGTTACCACAGTTTCCTCGGGGTGTGTAGACAGTACAACCAATGGCTTCCTTTTCATTTAGCCAAATTACAGCACTCCTAGCATCAAAGAGGCCAACAGCACAGAAGAAGGCCCTTCAGCCCCTTGAGTCTATTTGGTCAAAATCAGCCACCCTAATTATTCTTGTCCCACTTTCCAGCACTTGGTCCTTAGTCAAGTATACTTTAGCATCCACATGTCTAGATCTAAATGCTTCTTAAATGTTATGAGGATTTCTGCCTCTACCACCCTTACAGGCAGAGAGTTCCAGATTCCCACTGCCCTCTGTTCAAAAAAAAACCTTTCCTCACATCCTGTCCAATCCTCCTGCCTCTTACCTGAAGTCTAAGTCCCTGGTCATTGATCCCTCCACCAAGGGTAAAAGTCATTTCCTATCTCCCCTGTCTATCCGTCCCATAATTTTATATATCTCAATCGTGTTCCAGTCACCCTCCCATCCAACCTCAGTTTCCTCTGCTGCAAGGAAAAACAACTTTAAGTCTATCAAATCTGTCTTCATAAATAAAACTCTCCAGCACATGCAACAACCTAGTAAATCTCCGCCACACCCTTTCCAGTACAGTGTCATTTGATGTGATCTCAGCTGAAGCAGCTTTGTGAGCTTAGTACCCTTACATTGCTGGTGCCAGCACCACACCTTGACTCCATGTCTGTAACAGGAAGGGCATAAGCCCAGTCTTTTGGTTTGAAGGTACCATCCTGATCTTGCCTATCAGATCTTTCTTTCTGACTTGTTAGTTCAAGGTACTGCACTGTGATAGTTGGCATTGTACATAGAAAAGGGATGGAAATTGGTTCAGGGTAAAGCTGTCCTGTAATGGTTTAGTGCAGTGGTGTTCACAGCTAACTGACAATGTTTATTTGCTTTTCCTCAGGACTATTATGGTAAATATCACCCAGACAACGCCCACCCCCAACTTACTGACCCCTGAGCTTCACTACCTATTATTGCTAGGTGATCTTGTAATGCGGACAAAACCATGGTGCCGCAAAGGATGATGAGAACTCATTAGAAAATTGCGGCCCATTGTTAGAGATAATGATTCCATGGTGGAAAATATGCTCTTCAAAGAAGTTACTACATCTGTGAGGTGAGACCATTGAAACACTGGACCTAAATCCATTAGGAATAATAGTTGACCAATATGGAGATTAATTATCCTCTTAAACTCAAACAGATCAATGCCATATCACTTCCATTGCCTAGCTAGAAAGGAGGAGAGCACAAGAAAATTTTTGTCCTCCTGCCTGCGTTGTACAGGTGGTGCAATTAGAGATCATATATTTCAGGGAACAAGAGATACCAGAACACCATTCAGATTCCTACCCCTGTCCTAACACTTGGAACTATTCAGATGTTCCCGGTAGACCTTCTGGAGAATGTCCAGATGGTTAAGACCACAGGACCACCAACCTTTCATCAGAAACCAAATGGACATTGATAATACAGAAGTGACAGCTTTATTCAAAACTTCAGTAGGATAGGGTTACTGTGGACACTCTCTGGCCTTTCATCAAAGCAAGACATATGGATCTGCACATATTCTTCATCATACAACTGAACCTCATGAAATTCTGAGAGATCTTTTAGAGTTCCATTGTGTTTACTGAAGTTGCCAGTGGTTTGTGGCCAGTTTTAATTTTGATTGGTAAGCCAGGGAACATAAGAAATAGAAGCAGGAGTAAGCCATCTGGCCCCTCAAGCCTGCTCTGCCAATTAATAAGATCACGGCTGATCATTTCAAGGACTCAGCTCCACTTAGCTGCTCAATCATCACAACCCTTAACTCCTTTACTGTTCAAACATCTATCTTTCCCTTAAAAACATTCAATGATGCAGCCTCAATTGCTTCACTGGGCAGGGAATTCCATAGATTTGGGAGAAGAAGTTCCTCCTCAGCTCGGTCCTAAAACTTCTTCCCCTTATTTTGAGACTTTGCCTCCTAATTCTAGTTTGGGAAACCCTGCTGTGAGGTTGACTGGGTGTGCTTAATCCATATAGTTTTGGGGGCTTATCAGACACTTCAATGTCAGAGGGAGCAGATATCTTTTGCAGTCAATGACAGTGTTCCAGGCACAGATACATGTCATTACTCCAATGGATGAGTTGATGTGAGTCGTTACTGAAGTACTTGTGATTGAGGTCAGCCAGCAATGAATTTGAAACCATTGAAAGGTAACAACATTCTCATGCCTGTAAACAGTTTGTCCCAACAGTTTGTGTTGCCTTTGACAATCTCACTGCTGAACCAAAATGAATGGTAACTATTGGCCCATGACTGGGAGTGTCTGACCAAACTCCTCGAAGTCAGGAAAAATTAAATCACACACTTTGTCAACTTTAAGCAGCAGCGACAAACCCCCAGCAATTCTACAAACTTATAGGCAACTTCCTGCTGTTGCACATGTGTTCAGCAGTTCAAGATTAAGAGATTAAGATTTTGGAACAATTGTCTCATGTATGTTTTTGTTAAAATGCCCTGGCAAATATTTCTCCTTCCTCCATTTCATTAATCGGATTATCTAATCATAATTGCCATTGCTGTGTGGAACCTTACTGTGTACAGTTTATATGATGAATGCACTGGTACATTATTTCCTACCACATTGTAAATGACTCACTTCAAAATGAGTTCATTGTTGTAAAGTACTTTGGTATGTACACTGTACTGAGGTCATCAAAGGCACTATACAAATGCAAGTGTTTCTTTTGTTAAAAGACAGACAGCAGAGACAAATATTCCCAGGAAGTATTTCTCAGAAAAGGGGATAAAAGAGGATCTGCAGTTGCTGATCTGTAAAATAAAAATCAATTACAGAGATTAAAGCAAGTCTGAATTTAAATTGATTGTCTTCATCACTAAAGCAGAAAGTAATGATTGATTTCATTCTTACCCAGCAATAACAATACAGTCAATATCATCCTGTGTACTACACTATCTGTAATGACTGAAGCCATTGGTAGTGATTTGATCAATATATGGATAAAAACATAAAAACAACTTTAAGTGTGTGCCATTTATTTTGTTTTCCCTTCCAACTTGCACCCTCTTCTCCTCTCTGGAAGGCGCTGACTGATGCCTAACTATGTTTACGCAGTACATCTTAGATTTTTCACCCAAAAGATTATTTTTGACAGCACCTTCATTTGAGTATTGACAAGCCCTTCGCCATGCCAACATTACAACAGAGTCCAGTTCCGTCCTGACCCAATATTAACATGCATGCACTTTTCCATCTACATCATTGACTAACAATCAGAAGTGATAAATGTGGCTGAATTTTTTTGTCTCTTCCCTAGCTTAGGGGCATTGTAATACTTTTGCTACTGCTCTGACTGAAATCAACTAATTTACAACAACAATGTTTTACATTTAAAAAACACTTCTAAATTTATGAAACATATCCAGGTTCTTCCCAGGAGAGGAATTAAACCAAAAGCAGCTGGCATTAGAACAGAAGACCAAAATCTTAGAAAAAGCAGAAGCAGCTTGAAGGAGGCAAGAGAAGATATACAGAGATACAAAGAAATTGGGAGAAGAAATTTTAGAGTTTCACGTATAGACTGTCTTTGTGACCTAAAGGATATGGTATCAGATGCTTATCTCAAAGTCAAAATGAATGCTGAATCTTCACATGGTCAGCTTAAGACAGTGCCTGAGGAAGAAGGATAAAATTGACTGTGAGGGAATGCAGTGAGTGCCAATACAGTAACCCCAGTCTTTATGAAATTCAACTGGGAGAAAGTTAGGTTCAGACAGAGATGTACGCCAGGCAATCAGTTTGACAACACAGATGCAGTGAAAGGCTTGCGAGAAACGGTATTGCAATCCAGCTGGGTTTAGTCAGCAGTAAGAGTGGTAGAGGCAGCAACCCTTATAACATTTAAGTAGTATTTAGTTAATACACTTGCAATGCAAAAGCATACAATGCTATGGGCCAAGTGCTGGAAAATGAGATTGGAATAGTTAGGTAGTTGTTTTTGGCTGGCACAGATATGATGGGCTAAAGAGCCTTTTCTGTGCTGTATATCTCTATGATTATATGACATACAGTATCTAACATGGTATGTGTGGATGGTATTACTGCAGTGTAGCATCAGAGGGGATTAGTACAAAGCTGGGTTAAGTTCTATTCCATATTGTTAACAGCTAGAACTTAAACCAATCTTTTGGCATTTACTATTTTTATTTATAGAGTTAGACATTACAAGCACATACCTCCTTACCCAATAAACAAAATTTTAGATAAAAACCAAAAGAACTGCAGATGCTGCAAATCAGGGAAAAAACAGAAGTTGCTGGAAAGGCTCAGCAGGTCCGGCAGCATCTGCGGAGAAAAAAATCAGAGTTAACGTTTCAGGACCAGCGACCCTTCCTCAGAACGAAATTTTAGTTTCATTACAGGGGCGTGTTGTTTGACAGTATGTTAGTCAGATTATTAGGTTGTCAGGAACATCATATATTCAAAAATAATGCCAAAAGTGCTATGTCAGAACGCCAAATATGAAGGAAGCTTGACATAACGATTTTAAAAGGCTCTGTCACGAGAGAGGAACTAGAACAAAAATTAACCATAGACTTTGTTGGTATCACAGAAGATAAAATAGACATTGAGGATTCTTGGAAGAAGTTAGGAGATATCACTCAGCACAGCATCTGAGGTACATCAATAATCAAAGACAAGTGCCAAAATTGGCTTGATATGATCAACCAAGCTACGCGATCATGCACACAGTCTCACTGATCCTTCTAGCCTGACAAAAATAATACCAGCAAGATAAAACCATCAAGCTAAACATTGGCTACAGACCAAACTTAGAGAGAGAAAAATCAAGTTATGGGAGAAAAACATGGTAGAGCTTTAGGAAGCACAACCTGATGGTTCTCCATGAAGGTCTACTATCTACACTTCCAAAAACAATGTGATGTCTATGGGTTAGAGCCTGAAGTTTTGTAGATGTTTTTACTGTTACATCCAAAATGCTTTTTTAAAAGGGAGCTGATACAGACAAAATTTAACTTCCTATTTAAATTAAGTGGCTGTCTGGGGAGAGAAAGACCGACAGAATTTCACACCTAGAGATGCACAGGATAAACTTCAAAAAACAGCACATCAAAGGAAGAGGCAAGTTCAAACAAATTGGACTGTAATCTCTTGTGACTGCAAAAATAACAAGGGACCAATGAATCCTTCTCAACCACAAGCCACACTTTGCAGATTATGTCCCAAACTGCAGACACATTTTGTGCTTTTCCCTTTGAAGAACGCACTAAGACTGAGGTTAAAAGGCCAGTTTTAATTCTACTGGAGTGTGCTAGTGGGACCTAACATGCTCACATATACTACTCTGGGTTCAAGCATTGGCATGCCATAAAGATCACAGTGGAAGAACTATCACCTATATACCTCTGTGTTACAGGTAAAGACCTGAGTGCTGAGTGCTACAAACCAGTTAAATAATGAAACAGGACAACAAAAGACTCTCTCTCGCCCTCTGGAAATCATTTACAGTTGAAAGGAATTAGAAGTACTGAATCTCAATCAATCTGCAAAGCTAAAAACCACAAGATAGATTGTTCAACTATTAATAACAATACTACCGCTAACCTGCACTGTAATGGTCACAACTGCATATCCATTCTTTACTGACAATTCAGAGACTGATCCCTATAACTTTTAGGGCTCACTTCTAATTTCTAATTTGATTGCACATATGTTCCGTTAGCATTTCGTTTCACGTGTAATAATTAATAAGCTCACTCTTTTTGTTATTTCAAAAAAGCCTAGTTAAATTGACTCCTAATGAAGCATGAGTTCATTGGTTTTGGTGAAAGGATAGGATAATTTTAAGATTAACTTAATTGCAACCAACTGATGGGGTTGGGAGAATAAAGAAGGAAAGACCAATCATTCCTCCTCACCTGGGAGCTTATTACTTTACATTATCCTATCTGGAACCTTAAAGAATTAGGGAACTTCACCCCAGATCCAGGCATATCACAATATCACAACCACCATCCTCCTAAGATATCCCAAAAGAGAATCTGCACAGTTGACTGTTCTACAATTTGATTCCAAGTATTTCTTGACATCAGAGACATCTAAGAAAAATTAACAAACAGCAAAATTCACAGTTGACACTAAAGATACCTGTGTGGGAGAGATCATAGCGGGGGGGGCAGCTAAGTGTCTCTTTAAAGTAGAACCTCACTGTTTTTCTTTGTAAACCTACAATGGTGAAAGAGTGGGTTCCTTTTTGATTATATGCTTTATTGAGATCTCTCTCTTGGTTAAACTTTAAAAATATAAAACAGGTAATAAGTAATCCTGGAGCAGTGTTTTTTTTAGAGCAGTAAGACTGTGTTATCTTCTGGGTCTGTAGATTGCTGGGGTGCAAAGATGGCCTTTAGTAGAGTGATGTGTTCATCCTGTCAGATATGGGAGAGTGGAGAGAGTTTCCAATTTACTAATGATTATGTCTGCAGGGTGTGTATGATTGTGAATCCTATTGGATTGCATGAATGAGTTAGAGCAGCATTTAGAGGTAATGTGGAATTTACAGGAACTGGGGGGTGTGACGGATGGCAGTTTCAGGAAGGGGGGTAAACTGAAGATACAGTCAGGTAGATTGGTTACCTCCAGGAAGGGTAGGAGAGGGAGGCACGTAGCATAGGAGTCTCCTGTAGCTATTACCATCTCAAACACGCATGCTGTTTGGAAAATGTAGGAAGTAATGGACTCTCAGGCGGATGGAGTGCTCACTGCCAGATTTCAGGAATCGAGACTGGCTCGAATGTAAATAGGGGTATGTGGGTTCCAAGTGATCGATTGTGATAGGGGACCCTCTGGTCAGAGGCACAGACAGTCATTTATGCGGTCAACAGCGAGACATTAGAAGGGTTTTTTGATTCCCTCGTGCCAGGATCAAGGATATCTCAGAGAGGGTGCAGAATATTCACAAAGGGGAAAGGGACCAGCAGGAGGTTGTTGTACAATTTCGTACTAATGTCAGAGGAAAAGAAAAGGATGAGATCCTGAGGAGTCAATAAAGGAAATTAGGCAGGAATTTTAAAAGAGGGTGTTTGAGGGTAGTAATATCTGGATTACTCCTGGTGCCATGAGCTGGTGAGGGTAGGAATAGGATGATAGAGCAGATGAATGCTTGGCTGAGAGGCTGGTGCAGGGGAGAAGGATTCACATTTTTGGATCATTGGAATCTCTTCTGGGGTGGAAGTGACCTGTACCAGAAGGATGGATAGCACCTGAATTGAAATGGGACTAATATGCTGGCAATGAGATTTGCTACAGCTGCTCAGGAGGATTTAAATGTGTGTGTGTGTGTGCGCGCGTGTACGTGTGCGT
The DNA here is from genome assembly GCA_024137785.1 of Ginglymostoma cirratum. Lineage (NCBI taxonomy): Eukaryota > Metazoa > Chordata > Chondrichthyes > Orectolobiformes > Ginglymostomatidae > Ginglymostoma > Ginglymostoma cirratum. Next base: position 45,177,861 of record JAHRHZ010000283.1, read on the forward strand.
GTGCGTGTGCGTGTGTGTGTGTGTGTATGTAGGGGGGTTTGTGGGAGGGGTTGCGTGTGGGTGTCCTAGGGAGATAGTGAGGAAAGACATCAGTATGAGACTGGTACAATTGGCAAAGGAGCAAGTCAAACAGTCAGAGCAAGCAGGAACAAAACAGAGGACGAGGTAGGACTGATAAATTAAACTGCATTTATTTCAATGCAAGAGGCCTGACAGGTAAGGCAGACGAACTCAGGGCATGGTTGAGAATATGGGACTGGGATATCATAGCTCAGGGATGAGCAGAACTCACAGAGTAACGTTCCAGGGTATAAATTCTACAGGAAGGAGAGAAAGGGGTCAAAAGAGGAGGCGGAGTTTTTTGATTAGGGATAACATTATGGCTATACTTAGAGAGGATTTTCCTAGGAATATGTCCAGGGACATTATATGGGCACACCTAAGAAATAAGAAAGGGGTGATCACCTTATTGGGATTGTACTATAGACCTCCTAGTAGTCAGCAGGAAATTGAGAAACAAAATTGTAACGAGATCTCAGTTATCTGTGAGGATAATAAGATGGTTATGGCAGGGGTTTTAATTTTCCAAACATAGACCGGGACTGCCATAGTGTTAAGACCATGGATGGAGAGAAATTTGTTATGTGTATACAAGAATATTTTTTGATTCAGCATGTGGATGCATCTACTAAAGAAGTTGGAAAACTTGACCTACTCTTGGGAAATAAGACAGGGCAGGTGACAGAGGTGTCAGTGGGAGAGCACTTTGGGGCCAGTGACCATAATTCTATTAGTTTTAAAATAGAGATGGAAAAGGATAGACTGGATCTAAAAGTTAAAGTTCTAAACTGGAGGAAGGCCAATTTTGACAGTATAGGGCAAGAACTTTCAAAATTTAATTGGGGCGGATGTTTGCGGGTAAAGGGATGGCTGGAAGTGGGAAGCCTCCAAAAATGAGATAACAAGAGTCCAGGGACAGTATGTTCCTGTTAGAGTAAAGAGCAAGGCTGGTAGGTGTAGGAAATGCTGGATGACTAGGGGAATTGAGGTTTTGGTCAAGAAAAAGATGGAAGCATATGTCAGGTATAGACAGCAGGGATCAAGTTAATCCCTAGAAGAGTATAAAAGCAGTAGGAGAATACTTCAGAGGGAAGTCAGGAGGGCAACAAGGGGACTAGATAGCTTTGGCAAATAGGGTAAGGAGAATCCAAACGGATTCTACAAATACATTAAAGACAAAGGAGTAACTAAGGAAAGAATAGGGCCCCTTAAAGATCAGCAAGGCCACCTACGTGTGGACCTGCAGGAGATGGGAGCCATACTAAACAAGTACTTTTCATCAGTGTTTACTGTCGAGAAGGATATGGAAGATAAATAAAAACATCTTGAAAAATGTCCATATTACATATTACAGGTGCTGGATGGCTTAAAATACATAAAAGCGGATAAATTCCCAGGACCTTACCAGGTCAGTCCTAGAACTCTGACGGAAGCAAGAGAAGTGATTGCTGGGCCCCTTGCTGAGATACTTATACCATCGATAGCCACAGCTGAGGCGCTGGAAGATTGGAGGTTGGCTAATGTTGTGCCACTATTTAAGAAAGGTGGTAAGGAAAAGCCAGGGAACTATAGACCGGTGAACTTACATTAGTGGTGGGTAAGTTGTTGGAAGAAATCCTGAGGGACAAGGTTTACATTTTTTTAGAAAGGCAAGGACTGATTAGTGTTAGTCAACATAGCTTTGTGTGTGGGAAATCATGTCTCACTAACTTAATTGGGTTTTTTGAAGAAGTAACGAAGAAGATTAATGAGGGCGGAGTGGTGGATGTGATCTATATGGACTTCAGTCAGGCGTTCAACAAGGTTCCTCATGGTAGACTGGTTAGCAAGGTTAGATCACATGGAATACAGGGAGAACTAGCCATTCAGATACAGACCTGACTTGAACGTAGAAGCCAGAGGGTGATGGTGGGAGGTTGCTTTTCAGACTGGTGACCAGCGGTGTGCCGCAAGGTGCTGGGTCCACTGCTTTTCATCATTTATGTAAATGATTTGGATATGAACATAGGATGTATGGTTAGTGAGTTTGCAGATGACACCAAAATTTAAGGTGTAATGGATAGCAAAGAAGGCTACCTCAGAGTACAACATGATCTTAATCAGAATGATCAATGGGCCGAGGAGTGGCAAATGAAGTTTGATTTAGATAAATGTGAGAAGCTGCATTTTGGAAAAGTAAATCAGGGCAGGGCTTATACACTCACTGATAAGCTCCTGGGGAGTGTTAGTGAACAAAGAGGCCTTGGAGTGCAGGTTCATAGTTCCTTGAAAATGAAGTCCCAGGTAGAGAGGATAATGAAGAAGATGTTTCGTTATGCTTGCCTTTATTGGTCAGCGCATTAAGTATAGGAGTTGGTAGATGATGTTGCGGCTGCACAGGATATTGGTTAGGCCACTTTTGGAATACTGTACAGAGTTCTGGACTCCCTGCTATAGGATGGATGTTGTGAAACTTGAACGTGCTCAGAAAAGATTTACAAGGATGTTGCCAGGGTTGGAGGGTTTGAGCTACAGGGAGAGGCTGAATAGACTGGGGCTATTTTCCCTGGCATCAGAGGCTGAGAGGTTAATTCATAGAGGTTCATAAAATCATGAGGGGCATGGATAGGGCAAATAGACAACGTCTTTTCCTCTTTTCCCTGAGGTGAGGGAGTCAAAGACTAGAGGGCATAGGTTTCAGGTGAGCAGGGAAAGATTTAAAAGCACCTAATGGACAATGTTTTCATGCAGAAGGTGGTGCCTATATGGAATGAGCTGCACAAGAAGTGGTGGAGGCTGGTACAATTACAATATTTCATATTTGTAAACAGGGTTTTGACAGAATACACACTTCTTTAAGAAAAAAGAAATGTAGCATTTCATTCAACGTGGAGATTACAATTTATTCCACATCTCTTGCTCTGAAGGTCCCACTAATGTTAATGTTTCTCTTCGGTTTCTACAAAAGAATGAAGAAGCAGGCTTTAAAAAAGTTTATATATGGTAATGGGGCTTGTGTGATGCAGTGGTAGAATGCATATCTCTGAGCCGAGAGTCCTGGGTTTAAGTCCCACCCGCTCCAGACGTGTGTCGTAACACATCTCACAGGTTGATTAAAAATGCCCAAGAGAAAAGAAATTAGCAGAACGCTCAGAGCAAGAGATGTGGGATAAAATGTAACCTCCAGTTTGAATAAAATGCTACATTTACTTTTTCTCAAAGAAGTGTATTCTCTGCTGAAACCCTGTTTTCAAATATGAAACTTCGTTCCTTCATTATCATAAGAAGAACCCATTGAACAGAGAATGGATTTGATTGTGTTATTACAATGCCAGGCTGGATCACCATTATGATCCAGGAAAATAGCAATTAACACATGAAAGTGAACCAATTTAATGGTGAGGGTGGGAATTATTAATTTTGAAGCCTTTGTATTTTTTTGCTTAAATTGTGAATACTGTTTAATGAGAATCAGCAATTTGGAAAACATATGTTAATTTGTATGATAATACCTTGTGGCTAATGACCAGCGAGTCAGAGCCTGTAAGATGCTACAACTGTCTCTTCCAACTTCTCTTCTGATTATGTGTGTTTAAATTAGAGCACCAGGGTTTCAGTATACCAGTAATTTGGTCTTTTGTGGCAGCTGGATTCGACTGCTCCTGGCACCTGCACGCAAAACAATCTTAAATGTTCTGATTTAATCAGCGTGCTGAATACTCAGCATTGCTGTTCAGAAGCAGAATACAATGCATTCAAAACACTCACCATTTGATTGAGTGGATTTTCATAGTGATTGACCTTTCTACATTGACTTGTCCACACACTAAAAAACATTCTCTGTAATGCCTTAACAAAAAGGCTGACCTGTAAAAAAAAGCTAACCTGTGAAAAAAGATGTGGAGGTAACCACATTTTATTTTCCCTTGTAAGGTAGGGGAGGGCAGAAATACAGGAAAATCAGAATGCACCAACTGGATGTCTAATTTGAATGACACATTTGATGTAGGTCTGCAGAATTACAGATTTGTAGAGATGTTACGAAGAATAAAAATGAGCAAAAGAAGTCAAGGCCCTTAAATAAATTAAAAAAGAATCCATTGATAATTATATAGATGAGAATTTCATTCATAACATAAGGTGACATCCAGGATCATCGGCATTTATTGCAGCAAATGTTGGGATGGCAACTTATTCATATTTGACAATAAACTCTGATTTCATGAAATGGGTCAGTTAATACAAATGGCTGAACCTGCTCAGAACTGAATGGATCCCTTTAAAACACGATACAAGTCCTTATGGGGAGAAGGGCCATTATCCAGATTCTTCAAAATGTTTGACTTCTAGAAAGTAAGCAATCTGTGCTCCTTTAGAGTCCCACATCACATTAACCAGGCTCAGTTCACTTCATGGTTCACTCATTCTTACAGACAGCATCATGTTTCATTTTAAATGCTTTTAGTGTAAATAATAATGCACTGAGCCTCTAAAAGCTTTTTTTTATAAACAGATTATCTTGAAAGGTTTGAAAATGCAGCTGCTTGATTTTATCTACATTTAAACATACAAAGTACTTATTATTTTATTTCCCTAGCTTCTATAAAAGTTATGATTTTACAATATTACAGTATAATTTATGTAAAAAGGATGACACCAACTTGGCTAATTTGTCCAACTCCCTTAAGAGTTTTCTCATTAAAAGTTTTTGAGCATTTATCTGACATACAGCAAGCAATAGTTTAATAGTAGCCCAAAGCATTTTCCTCTTGACTGGTTCTCCGCTGTTATTTGTCTTTATTACCTTAAAACAGTTTCAAAGAAATTCCTCAGTTCCAAGCAACACTGATTAACCAAAGGCACAGAGATGCCCTGTAAAGTGAACATACCTCTGCAAAGGTCAGCAGCCACTGATGATGGTCAGACCTCATCTCCTAACTTGCTAAATCTGAAACTGCGAGCGATGCAAATGGATTCTCTGCTTGTCCCTCATGTTCAGCAAAATATTGCATCAAAAAGAACATCTGCCATTTTACTTATAGCAAAGCAATTATAAAATTTGAAGTGTTTCCTTCTGCACTAAATCACATCGCAAAATGTAAGGAATCAGAAGCAAATTTGGTGAAGGAACTGACAGTCGACTTTATAAATATTATGTAAAATCCTAAGAATAAAATATTAAATATGTCAACTGTCGACAATTGATTCAACAAGCCTTTTCTATTTTGATTGATGAAAAAAAATTAATCATTTGCTCCCTTTTTGATTATTTTATTTCGTTTGATTTAGTTTGATTTGGTTTGATTTATTGTTGGCACGTTATTTTCTTAAAAACAGTATAGATACTGGAACTAGAATCTTCAGTCCTAGATGAGTTTTCCTCATTATATTCACTAATCAAAGCCCATGCAAAGCATGTTAGACAGGCAAGAGGGGTTCATAATTGTATGGAATTATGTTGAATACAGTCATCGTGATTGATTTGTCCCTGTAATTTTAAGAAAACCATCCTCTGTGGAGATTTGACATGCAACTCAAAAGTTCCTGTTTATTTCATTGCACACAGAAAAACTGCAGAGCAAAGATTAGGGTGAGCATGTTTGTTTTATTGACACCAGCTAATCTAATTAGCGAGGAAACTAGTGTCATAGCAAAGTTTGTTTGGAAAAATGATGTTTTAAAAATGAAACAAATAGCAAAGCTCTTACACACCCCACCAACATGACCACAAAATACCCGAGAATATAAAAGGATTTTCTGCAAAATCATTGAGATTTTCAGCAGTAAACATGAGCAAATTTGAAGATAATTTCTGCTAGTTAAGGGTGAGCCCACAACCGAACAGCAGAAAATGTGAAAGGAGCGCAACAGAAACTATTTTGACAGAGAACAACCTGCAATTTGAGTTGATGGCAACACAGGCAATTCTAGAGTACTTACCAAAAAAGAAAAAAGATTAGGAACAATACTTTGGCCATTAAGCCTTTTCCATGTTATTGCTTGTAAGAGAAAAAAATGACCTGAGAAAAAGAAGAGAATTTGGAGGCGTAAGAGTGGAGACTGATAAATGTGATGCAATGTACAAAGTGGGATGAATAATGAGGTACTTAAGAGAATAAAAGAGACAGAGGACGGGAAAGTGACAGGCTAAGCAGTAACAATAGGCATCAAGCAATCAGAGGAGGCAGTAATGAGCAATTTGAGTTACTAGATGCCCTTGTGTTATAGAGTGATGCTGACAATGACCGAGATGGCACATAGACAGATAAGAGGGAGCAGCATTGTTAAAATATTTAAAACTCAAGCCTCTCAAACAAGCAAACTGAGCCATTTATTTAAAAGTAAACGCACAAAATAACCATATCTGAGTTGATCACCATGAAGCAGCCTAAAGCTGAAATAGGACTTTAAAGCTTTCCTGCAAGTCAATAACATCCATTTCCACAACACAGCTTTAGATTTAAGTTCATATATCAATCCTAATATTTTCAATGACAGCTCAATAAAGGAATACTCCATTTTAAGTCATGAATATATTCTCGGAAACCATTATTTAAATCAACACTATTTATATTGAAACAAGGTTCCTAAACCAAGATTTTCAGCCCAAATACACTATGAAAAATGAAATAAATAAAACACAATGTAAATAAATCTTCTACATTCTCAGTGATGTGACAAAGAACCAAAGACAATAAATATTTATTGCTCTACATAACATATCCCCGATATGTAGTTGGTATATTTTTGCAAGATCACTTTCCTCTGTTACTCAGATGCTGAATTTTTTTCAACCCTTATAATGACCAAGTTGCCTGAGCTAATTTTGCTCCTCATCGTGGACTCCTCTCCCATGATTGGACAGCTTGCAACCTTGGCTCCGTTCTTCCTGTAGAGTCAGTGGCCATTCTGTGGCTGGTTAGGACACTGGGCAGCATTGCTTTCCTCATGGAGGCCTATTCACTGTCATGCTCATAGTTGTCAATGGTTGAAAGGGCCATACAGAGAGATCTAGGTGTTCTATTGCATGAATCACAAAATGTTAGTATGCATGCACAGCAAATAATTTAAAAATGTAAATACAATGATATTGTTTATTACAAGATGTATTAAATATGGAAGTAAGAATGTTAGCTTCTGTTATTGTTGTGTAGCTTTGGTACCTTATTTAAGCACGGATATAAATGTATTGGAGGTGGTTCAGAGGGGTTTACTGGACTGCTACATTGAATGAAAAGGTTGGCTTGAGTGAAGGTTAGAAGGCCTGGTTTTGCTTCCACTGGAGTTGAGAGGATTTAGGATTGATTTGATTTAAGTGTTTAAGGTCCTTAACGACTTTGACAAGACAGATGCGGAAAGGAGGGATTTTTTTCTTGTGGGTGAGCCCAGAACTAGGGAGCACTGTTTAAAAATTAGGCACAGCCTTTTTAGGGCAGAGATAAGGAGAAATGTTTTTTTTCTCTCAGAGGGTTATGCATCTTTTGGAATTCTCTGTCTCAGAAGAAAGTGAAGGCAGGATCATTTGTTATTTTCAAAGTGAGGTAAATACTTGTTGTTAGGCAGGGGAAACCAAAGGTTAACTCGGAAGTACTTGGGAGTGTGGAATTCAAAACACAAACAGATCAGGGTAATCTAATTGAATATAGGAGAAAGCTTGAGGGGTTGAATAGTCTACTTCTGCTCATAATTTGAATGTTTGCATGTTCTTTTATGCCCCAACAGGTAATCCTTAATTACAAAAAAGGTTTGCACTCAGTTCCTCACTACTATATATCTTACAAGTGTTACTTAAACTGACAATGGGTAGTTACTTTTAAATACTTGGCAACAAAACTGCTCTACTCAGGACTACTTAATAAAAGGTGTGATTGTATTAGCTCAAGCATTTTGTGAACTTGATTTCCATTCAGAAGGACATTGTGAGTACCTGGCTTTTCACTCTGTGTAGATCAGATAGAAATTTCATCAAGGCTTTGGCTGAACGTGAATGAAATTTCAAGTAATTTGTGCTATGAACAGTATAATGAAGGAAATAATTAGTAAAATCTCTAATGTTAGAACTAATAAATCTAGTCTCCGACTGGATTACCATAACACAAAATCACAAGAAAAATGCAAGCTCAAAACATTACTTTGTCTATACACTCTACAATGCTGATGAATCCCTTCTTTGTGTCCTGTATTTTCTGTTTCTGTCCCTATATCAAAACCTATAGGACATTGTAATGTCTTTTATAATGACTCCATTTCAGCAGTCCTACCTGTAAAAAATGTGTTCTCAAATAAATTGATATTTTTCAGATGACAGGGTTTTGTTATGAAGAAAGGTTAGAAAAAATTTCATAGGAAGAAAAAGACCAGATCTGATGGAAACACTTAAATTATAAACAGCTCGAAGGCAGGAAATTGAGATTATTTAAAATCTAAAAATAACAAATCACTTGTGTGTCTGTGACATGTCTTTATTTAAAGATCTATACTGAGACACATTTTCGTTCAGTGAACACACTCTAGACTTTATATTTCAAAATGTCAACAAGAGCATGTTTTCAGATTTGAAGGATTTGCTAATCTTAAAATTTCCATTCAGAAGGACACCTGTGGTACAATGTTAGTGTCCCTACTGCTAGACTAAGAGGTCCAGGCTGAAGTCTTTCAAGACTTACAGATTCAGAGACGTGTCATAATGTTCCCGAACAGGTTGATAAAGAAAATATCGAAAATTTCTGCCAAGTGCACTTAAGTTCTAAATTACTTCAGAACTTCCTTAGTCCAATTTCATATACAAGCAGTGATGTTAAAGGGCAGGATAGAGCAAGGACGAAATACCACAATCTTACTCCTCTTACTCCAAGCTTCTACAAGAAGTAGACATTACAGTGTTTCTCAAAAAGGACATCAGACAAAATTTGTAACCAAGCCATTTGAGGAGGCAGGCAGATACAAAGCGCAAAGTTTTCAGGGCAGTTTAAAAGGAGCAGGAGATGTAGAGAGATGGAGAATTTTTTGGGAATAGAGTGGGTCTGGAATTCTACAGTTTAGGGCTCAGGTAGCTGAAAGAACCAATGGTGGAGTGAAAAAGTCAAGCATGTTGAATAGATTTGGAGGAGCACAGACTGAATGAAGTGATAGATATGGGGAGGGGTGAGGTCATGGATGGCTTGAAAATTGAGAGCTAATTTATTTCATTGAGCACAGGGGATTCGGTGTGATTTAGGAAATGAATAGCAGTTTTTAATGGGATACAGGCCGGTAAGATAAACTAACTGTTGCAGTAAATTTGCTCCAGTGCAGTGATATCTCAGTCACAGGTATACTTCGATATAAGAGCTTGATAACCACTCAAAACCACAGATGATCAACTGGGGACTCATGAGTACTACCACCAACTGTGGGTGGAAATACTCCTGGATAGTTCGTCGCATGATGTCTAATTTACCTGCCTTTCCACCCTCCCCACCCCACCCCAAATTGCCGACTGCAACATCTTTATAAATAATAAACAAAAGTGGTCAACGAAAATTAACCAAAAGCACAATTTTGTCCTTATATTCCAAAGATCTTTTTCCACGGACTTGTTCACAACAGCAACCATGGGAAATTATTCTTTAATTCCTGGAGGGTAGTTAACCCTAACTAGTAGATGCCAGTGTGCAATGATGCCATGTCTTCCATATGAGTATACTTCTTCTGTTTAGAAGAGTCTTCCATCACGCTATTCATAACCATGCCTAGCTGGGTATCACATTGACGGGCCGAGTGTAATCTGACAGGGGGCATCTGTTTGAGACATCAAGCATCCTTCTGCCTGGCTGTAAGGTTTTGCCAGGAACTAGTGTTGCCTATTCCAGTGAAGGCCCTCTGAGCCATATACCAATCAAATACCGCTAAAGCCAAGAGCAGGCCTTCCCTTGGTATCAAGACCCTGGGAGTGGAATCTCCACCCATTGAGAGCTACTGGCTAATCGTTTTGTGTTTTCATAACTTAAGGTGAGGTTGTCAACCATTTCCATGGAATTTTCAGGTAGCTTATTAATTTGTTGCAAAGTATCAGTTTTAGATAAAATGCATTACTTAATTTACCAGAAACACGAAATATATGTGATCTGTCACAGATGAGAACACTTTACTGGTCCCAAAGCCATTCTGTAAAGCAGAGAGGCTGAGGTAGTGGACTTTGCAGCGGTGGGCTTTTCATCCCTGATGTCTTGCAATCTTTGGTGGGTAATAGTCTTTGTTCTTCCCTTGAGCTGATGTAAGGAATTCCTGGTTTTCTCCAAATAAAGGGGTGGCACATGTCCTGGAACTTTTTACTTCACTCCCTCCTAACCTCCCCCAATCCCACTCCAGTCCACATACTTTGTTTCGGGAGTTGGCAGCCTCTGCTTGTCAATCACTTGTCAGAATCGCTTTGGCCAATAATCACGGAGAAACTATCAATATGTAAACTTCGCATGGTCGGGAAGGAAAAAGTGAGACACGGCTTAAGTGAGAAGAAAGCTCAGGGCATTTAGAGGCAGCATGGGAAACCAGTGCAGAGGGGAAGAGTTGCTTTTAGTTTGGTATTTTTTGGTTCATAGTTTGCAAATTTTATTTTAGACAGGATAAATTCAAGCCCAGGATCAGGGGCCCAGCACAGAACAGTATCATCACAGATAAACTGTAAGTTCATTGGTTGGTGACAGCTACTAATCTAACTACGTATTATACGTTACCTTCAGATTGAAGGTAAATAGGGGATATATTTACAGGCTGCAAGCTAAAAGATCAGTATGCTTTTTTTTAAAAATCAAATTAAGAACCAAGTAATTAAAATAGAGTTACTGGACCAAGTGATGTGTTATAACTGCATGATATGGGCCCCAATGTGGTTCATAGTGACCACATCTGTAGCAGGTGTTGGTTGCTTAAGGAATTTCAGCCCAGAGCTGATGAGCTGGAGTCTGAGCTTTGAACGCTGTGATACACCAGGGAGGTGGAGAGTTACCTGGACGCTGTACTCCCCTCAGATTAATTACCTTAAATTGGTCAATAGTCAGGTACAGGAGGGTGTGACTATGAGCAATGCATGGAGAGGAATCCAGGAGGGATGTTGAAGGAGAGTCAGCCCTTGAGTTTATCTAACAGGTTTGAGATTCTTGTTCACTGTGTGGATGAGAGTGGGGGATGTAGGGAGAATGAGCAAACTGACCATAGCATCATGGTAATAGGGAGCCATTTGAGATGGGGGAGGAACAGAAACGTAGTTGCAATCAGAGGCAGTATAGTCAAGGGAATACGCACTATTCTCAGTTGCCAGGATTGAGAGTCCTGAAGCCTATGTTGTCTGCCTGGTGTCCGGGTACAGGATATGTTATCTGTGCTGCAGAGGAACTTGGACTGGGAGGGGACTTGTTCGGGTACATTAAAAACCAGAACAAACAAGGTAGTAATCTCTGGATGAGATTGCAGAGTGCTTGGAAGTACATGATAAAATAGGGCTGAGTCTACTCGGCTTCATCAAGGAGGTCATGCCTGACAAATCTGTTAGAATTCTCTGAGGAGGTAATGAGCAAGATAGACAAAGGAGAGCCAGTGGACATGATGTATTGGGATTTCCAAAAGCCTTTGACAAGGTGCAGCGCAGGAGGCATTGACGTGCCGAGTGTAATCTGACAGGGGGCATCTGTTTGAGACATCAAGCATCCTTCTGCCTGGCTGTAAGGTTTTGCCAGAAACTAATGTTGCCTATTCCAGTGAAGGCCCACTGAGCCATATACCAATCAAATACCGCTAAAGCCAAGAGCAGGCCTCCCTCTGGTATCAAGACCCTGGGAGTGGAATCTCCACCCATTGAGAGCTACTGGCTATTCGTTTTGTGTTTTCATGACTTAAGGTGAGTCCTATCTAAGCTAGGAGCCTATTGTGTTAAAGGTGTCAAGGTAAAGGTGGTAAAGGTTATTGATGTCAGTCCGATGGATCCGGGAGATTCTTGTGGCTTTACTTATGCCTTCCTTTTATGAACTTAACATTTGCTTATGCTCCGAGGAGGCTAGTTACCACTGTAACAGCAGTTAAATAATAGCTCATGCTACACAGAAAATACCAGAAAGATTCAGTTTTGAAAGGGTATCAATTTCCAAACATCCTCTTGTTCTCAGCAGCATCATGGAAAAGACAGTGGCTGCGGATGGAAGAACTGGAGAGGACTGGAGAGGATCAAGGATAGTTATGTGATGTGGTGAGGAGGTAGTTTCTCGGGTTGGGGGACAAAGGGGATCAGAGTAAGGGCAGGGGGGATTGGTTCCCTGGGGCACCACTCTGCATGATGTCTAGGTCCTCAATCAGGTACTGAGCTCCTTTGATCAAGAGTCCCTCTTCCACACTCCTGGATGACAATCTGCCACAGGATAACTAGCTGGCATGCTGGATAGCAACAGGCCTGCCCAAATCTTGGATAATCCCTGGGGCAGTGGGATGATGCCTTCAAGTGGTCCTTTTTGCTCACTTAATGGCCTCAATTAGTGGTAAGGCAGGAAGGTGGACCATAGAGCTTCCCAGCCAGAATGTACCTCTGGTGAAAGCTGGAATGTGGTGGTGATTGGGGATGCTACCACATAGCTAATTAAAGATCCTTCCTGCCTCTAATTGTGCCACTTCTAGAGACAGAACATTCCACAATTCAAGTTTAAATTTTATTCAATTTACATCTCCACAATTGGCTCTGCAGTACCGCACAATTCATTTTTACCCTCACCCAATCCAGTATTCCTTTTTCATGACTGACTTGTGTCTATATTACAAAATTGGGATGATTAGCAGCATGCCTAATCTCTACTTTTACTGTCTATGTCCTTAATAGGCCAAATTGCAGCTACTTATAAAATAGGCCAGGTGTGCAGTTGGAACTGCAGGTAAATTTTGTTGTTGGTCAATGACTGCCTTTTCTAAAAGACTGTTCTACATCTGCTTATCAATCCTACTTTACCACCGGAACATGGTTGCTGCTGCTGACTGCTTTCATTTCCATCTTTTGCTTAAGTTGATGTCAGCAGGTGCCACTATCATTCCTGCAAGGAGAGCCTGTTTTTCTTTTACTGCTGCCACCATATTGTGGCTGTTCTTCTAGATGGGCATGGAGCAAGCCTATGTAACCAGAACTGTTCACTGAGCAATATAGAATGTGTATAGAACAGGGAGCGATCTCTGTATGATTTTATTGGAACAGGTTCCTACAGTGTCACCATGGCCTGATGTCACCTCCTATTGATAGCTGCTGCCTTAAATACAAAGTACATCTCAAAGCCCATTGCTAGTCAGCCCCTATCGCTGCTGAGGTTCATATCAGGTATTTTCTCCAGGCCTGGTTTTAGAGTTCCTGATCCTGTCTTGTGGGTCATCCTAACCATTTCCGTTTTAGGCTCTTAAAGCCTGCCTTCAAGTCCATGTGTCTGATTACAGCTGCCACCATGTAATAATGCATGATCTCCGTTCCTGTGAGTGAAAAGCAATTGGCATTATTGAACATAACTATACACAGAGGATGATAAGAGAGGACATCTTACTTTTTTTAATTCACTTGTGGGATGTGGGCAGATCTGTTTGGACCAACATTTATTGCGCATCCTTAGGTGCCCTTGAGAAGATGGTAGTGAGCTGCCTTCTTGAACTGCTGCAATGAATTTGATGTAGATAGACTCACAATGCCATTAGGGAAGGAATTTCAGGAAATTGACTCGGGTTCAGTGAAGGAACAGCAAAGTGGTTGACTCTTAAGTGCCCTCTGAGCAATTAGGAATAGGCAATAAATGCTGGCCTAGCCAACAATGTCCTCATTCTGTGAATGACTGAAAATAATTTCCCAGTCAGGATGGTCAGTGGCTTGGAAGGTAATGTTGCCATATGTCCGCTGTCCTTGTCCTTCCAGGTGGAAGTGATTGTGATTTGGAAGGTGCTCTCTGAGGATCTTGTAAATGGTGCACACTGCTTCTATTGAGCGTTAATGGTGGAGGGTGGTGGTTGTTTATGGTGCCAGTCAAGTGGGCTGCTACATCCTGGATAGTGTTGTTGGATCTGTTGGAGCCGTCCAAAGTTACATGTGTTGTGATCTCAGTATTGCACAGCTACTATCATGCCTCGCCTGTAAATATTCTTAGACTAAACGTATAATTCCCCTTAGTAGACAGTCTTTGTCTCCATCTGATTTACTGGCCAGCCAATATCATTTTGTCTCAAAATCAGCAGCTGAATTTTCTTTCTACCCCTCTCTTCGCCGTATCCTTCCATTCTCTACTTTTCTGGCCCCTTTAAGAACTTTCACAAAACCGATCTTATCAACCTGCCATAACAAGGTGTAGAGCGGGATGAACACAGCAGGTCAAGCAGCATTAGGGGAGCAGGAAGGCTGACGTTTTGGGTCTAGGCCAAAACGTTGTGTTCATGCAGCTCTACACCTTGTTATCTCATATTCTCCAGCATCTGCAGTTCCTGCTATTCCTTATTAATCTGCCAATCGGTTATCTCTCTCCACCTTTCTATCAAAGTTTCGCCTTCATCAATCTCCCTAAATTATTCGAGATATTTGTACATTTGAGCAACTATATTAATTCAAGTTGCCGTTATACGTTTCCAACTTCTTTCTTTCACATCCCAGCACTTGCAGGTTTTCTTTCTTTTTAATTGCATTTATCTCTACACTAACATCATTTGCTTCATTCTAACCTGTTTGCATTGCAATAGCATGCAAAGCCATGTGCTTAGCTATAAGAATAAAGATTTGAAATTACATTATCAAGAGCAGGGCTAATGGAGAGCAGTGAGATATTTACTTTCATCAATTACGAGGGAATGTCCATGTCCAACTCAAATTTCTCTGTGTGCGTTCTTGTCTATCTCTTTCATTGTAATGTCTTTATAACCAGTTTAAAAGGAAATCTTCATAATTTGACAGCAGCTAGATGAGCTGAGCCACGTGATATAATACTCGAGAAAACAATCAGCAGTGAAAGGCTGCATTACCACAATGTAAGAAGCAATCAAGATTTTGTCCCAATATCTATGTTCTAGAGAGGTCTTCTCTTTGACTTCTATGAAACAATTTCAAACTGTTCTCCCCTTCCAGTTTCAGATGCTGACATGCAGGAGACCTCCACCTGATTACAGAACTCACCCTAAACTATCACTTCTCAAAATATTAGGGTTTCCTTTATTTAATTTGGTCTTAAAATTAAGTAAATTGAGAAAAATAAACAGGACTGAATAGAATTACATTAAGCAGATTGGATTTGAATCAGAGTGTCTGCTGGATTTTTTTTAAGATAGGCTTGCAGAATTGTGAGGGAGGAGCATGTGCTGTTGTTAGGCTTTGTCCAATGTCCATGCGACTGACATCAGCTGGTGGTAATAGCTGCAGGTTATATGCATGGAGCAGATGGTCTTTGTCAATTTTATGCTGCCTTCCTGTCAGCCTAATGATTTTAATTCTATTAGGGTTACGTTTTCCTTTCTTTGCTGGGTTTGTCATGCCAGTTACAGGTTAGGGTCGCTACGTGAACAATATAAATTTGGTTTTGTGCACTGTTTGCGTGAAATATGAGAATGACAAAAAGTGTCACAGGTCACTTGTACAGAGTCAGTTAGACTACCATCATGCTCAGTTTGAATAGTTTTATATTCTCCTCCTTTCACCAACCCCCACCTCCCAAATGAAATACTAATCATCTACCGATATGATCAAGCTGCTGGGTTACTATATGATCACGTGGAGTCAAGGGACAAGTAGCAAAACAAGCTGACTACGAAACAGGAAACAGTCTAGGGAGATCACAGTAGCTACTTGGACTGGCAAAAGGTAGAACATGATAGTCCACAAGGATTAGTACTGGGACCTACGACGTTTGAAATTTATATAAATCATCTAGACTCGGGAATCAGAAGCATAATTTCAAAATTTGCAGACTACAACAAATTGAAAGGTATAGTTAATAGAGAAGAGAACTGCACCAAATTGCAGGAAACAGTGAATATAATGTGCATGTCATTTGCAAATTAACAGTAATATAGTGTGACGAGGGTATATTTTGGTAGGAGGAATAAGGAAGCAAGATAGACCTTGGAAAATAAGGCCCAAATTCTCATTCATGAGGCAAGTAGCCCAATTCAGGAAATCTCCTAACTTGTTGCACACACACACCCGGGTGGAACTTTCCCAAATGACAGGATATTCACTCTGAGATCAGGGAGTGGTGCTAACAAGATGGAGTCAGGGCAGTCACCACCAAACGCAGGTTGGAGACAGCCACAGTGGCTTCAGAGTGCTGATTAAAATGTGTAGCTAGGTTTGCTGGAACTTCACTCCATTTGCTTTGACAGGTATTAGGACCTCTGGCCTCACCCTTTATAGTGTCCTCTCCCCTCCACCCAACTCCCACGCACTTTCCATTCTCCATTCACCCCAGGCCGTAGGCTCCCACCCAGTCCCAATATCCCCTTATGCCATCTTAATGCCACTTACCCATCACCCACCGGCTCAGTGGCTCAGTGGCTAGCACTTCTGCCTCACAGCACCAGGACCCAGGTTCGATTCCACCCTTGGGCAACTATCTGTGTGGTGTTTGCTCATTCTCCCCGTGTCTGCGTGAGTTTCCTCTGGGTGCTCCCGTTTCCTCCCACAGTCCAAAGATGTGCAAGCGAGGAGGATTGGCCATACTAAATTGCCCGGTGTTCAGGGAAGTGTATATTAGGTGGGTTATAGGGGGAATGGGTCTGGGTAGGATGGTCTGAGGGTCAGTGTGGACTTGTTGGGCCAAAGGGCCTGTTTCCACACTGTAGGGATTCTATGATCATCCTTGCCTCCATACCTCTACTCCCTCTATGCCGGCTCTCTCAGTCTCCATCATGGGAAGACTTCAGGTGCCATTTTAAGTTCAAACAAAATCACCTTTGCCCTAAGGTAGGTCCAAACCACAGCCGTACAATTTCCACCACAAGTAGGACAAGGCCCTGAAATCTCTGCAGCCAGATGGGGATTGAATCTATGCTATTGGCACCTGTTAGCTAGACAGGCAAACTAAATGGCGTCCCAAGGAGCCTGGCTTGCTGTGGCAACACACCGTTTAACATTCACGTTGTTTTCATCACACGGTTATCTAGGAATATGTTTCATACTACAAAACAACATAAGTATTTTTGTATCTATGTTTAAGTATCTTAATTAACCTTTATTGCAGCAGGAGAAAACTTCCATTACTTTAATTTATGGAAGTCCATTCAAAAGATTTGAATACCTTTCAGTATTTAATCCCCTATATAAGGAAACCACATCAAATGCAACTGTTAACTTCTTTGAGCTGTTAACCAGACTGAACTTGGATCATCTAATAAAGATAGTAAAACTTTGTGTAAAGTGGTCAACATTAATAATTCTGGCAACTATTGTAACTGCTAGAACAGTTTTGTTTAAGTTGCTCACTGAAACGGTGTTTAATCAATGTTGTTATTAGCTGGCTTATCACAGTAAAAACTTCAAAATCATGTAATGATTAATCCAGTCAATCATTGGAAATTTAAGTGGCTTTCTAAAATGTATCAGTCTCTACGACAATCATAACAATTGTACATTTCCAACGTTTTCATTTATTTAAATTCATTCATAAGATGTGGGCATTGCTGGCCAGGCCAGCATTTATTGCCCATCTCTAATTGCCCAGAGAGCAGTTAAAAGTCAATCACATTGATGTGTATCTGGAATCATGAGTAGGCCAAACCAGATAAGGATGGCAGTTCCCTTCCATCAAGGACATCGTTGACCCAGATGGGTTTTACTAACAATCGACATTGATTTTATGGTCCACCAATTAAATATCACAAAGACCGTTTTTGGTCACTGCTGTAAATTTTACTTCCTAACTATCAACTCTATCCTTTACCTTAGCAACGCACTTAAACTAGTCTGTTTACAATCTTGGTCCCATTCAAACTGATGATGAACTTCTGAACCTGTACTCATTGCATCGCGAAGACCACCTTTTCCCACTTCGGTAATATGACCTGTTTTCACCCCTTCTTGACTCATCTGCAGCTGTAACTGCATTCATGCCTACATTGAAGCCTACTAGACTGAAATATTCTAACATACTCCTACCCGGTCTCCTATATTTTGGAGATCAAGCAAAATTCTGTAGCCCATCATTTAATTTGTGACTAGTCCTGTTCACCAAACCCCACAGTGTTCTCTGCCATTGATGACTGTGATTTCAGCTGTATAAGCCCAGTGTCCAGAATACCCTTCCAAAAACTGTCTGCCTCTCTATCTCACTTTCCTACTTCCAGAAACCTGCCTCAAAAACTATCTCTATTAGATCACATGATCTAACATCCCTTTCTATGGCCCAAGATCATACTTTCATTTGTAATGCACCTTATAATTTTTTTAACTAATTCATAGGATGTGCATTTCCCAGGCTAGTCCAGCATTTATTGACCATTCCTAAGGGCCGAACACATTAGTGTGGGTCATGTGGAGACCAGATCAAGTAAGAACAGTAGATTTCCCTCCCTAACGGGTGTTAGTGAGCTAGTTTAAATTCAAATTCCACCATCTCCAATGATGGGATTCAAACTCAAGTCTCAGGTCATTACCTAGGTATCTGGAATAGTCCCGCGTTAATACCATTAGACCATCACCTGCCTGACATTTTATGGTAATGTGCAAATACAAGTTGTTGCTGATGTTATTTCAATATCTATGACCAACGTACAAGAAAGAGAGTAATAGAGGAGACCATTTTGACACCCATTCCCTTGTTTTATTTGACTGTTTAAATGTTAATGCCTGATTGGTTACCAGAAATGAGCAACAAGGGCGAACAAAGACAAACCCAATAACCTCAGCCATAGTTTCTTTCCCCGAACACCTGAGAAGTATTAATCATGAGTAAACTGCCCATCAATCTTGTTAGTTGTGGTCTAAAATAGTCACCAGTGATTCAGCGAGATTGTTGCTGCAGCTATACTGGCAATGACATGGGAAAACAATTCCTCCATGATAGAGTGGTGTGGCAGGACCCAGTTAATGTGAAGGAGTCACAGCACTCCAAAGTAGGAAATGAACAGCAGTAAGGGCACATCTACCGCAACCCAACTCTTAACCAGAATCCTCCACAAAATGTCTGGTATAATTGACTGATCCATTACATCTTAATGTAATTAACAGTTTCATCAGCATTGGCGTCTCTGATTTCAATAACTATAACCCAAGCAGCCACTCGAGACCCTAGAGGTCAGTTCCCTTTACAATCGGCTTCTTGACTTGACGTTAGTGATCCAAATTTCCCGTACCAAGTTCCTCAAAGTTTTCTGTGACTTGTCTATTGAAAAATAGTGCCTTAAACCAGGAATGACACGTTATCATTGTCACTGAAATGCAATTGAAATAAAATTAAAATCTTTCTGCTATTTTCTGTATGTTACTTTGCTCTAACACATACTCTACTTCCTAAAATTTGTCAATTCTAGAGTTTTTGCAATGTAACAAGGTTGGAAGCAGGTGCCCTAGGCAGTCGTCACTATGTTAGAGACAGCTCTGTAGCTCTCCAGGGTGTTATTCACAACCTGGTGTTGTAAAATAGTGCCCGCGATCATAACATTGTCCCTTTATCACCATCAACATGTTGGCCTCGCTGACAGTGACCATAATTCCTCCTGGTAATAGATTGATTCTATCGATCCACCACATCAACTCTAGTGAGTGTTAAATGTTAAAAGCTTTGTTTGTCGTTGAATGATAGATAACTGAGAATTGTGCCACCTTAAGCCACAATAACTGACTGGGCTTAATGCCCAGTCATAAAAGACACAAAACTACTGTAGGCTCACGTATTGAGACTAAAATGGACCAAACCACTATCTCCTGCCTTATGTATGCCTGTACTTTACATTTGAGAAAATTGTAACTGCAGAGAGAAAGAAAGAAAATGCACTTCGTTGCAGAAAAAATGTAGTCGAAATTTAAAGCAACTGATCTTTCCCACTGGGTGTAGTTGCAACTCAGAGGCAATCAACTCCTTAAGCATGTCATTTATTCAATAACTCAATCTTAAGTAGGAAGATTGGTTTGACATCCAAGGAAGATTGAATTTTAATTAGGTTTTTTTTCCATTCTCAAGTATTGTTCAGGTTAGAACTGGGAAGAAGTGAATTCTTATAAAGATATTTAACTAGGGGCTTATTTCTTCCAAGTGGACAAACTGAGCCAGCTTCTGCACCCTCCACGGTCTCTATCAGCCACAGGATTTGTAGCCATCATCAGAATTTTTATCAGCAGTGATGTCTAATTGGAAGCTTCACTAACTCCAAGAGATGGGAATTAGAATGCAGATAATAAAACTGTTCTTATCAGATGTCACACTTGTTCACTCCCACTGATGCTTACTCACCTTGTCATGGATGTAGGCAGCCTTGAAACCATCTCCTGGAATAATTATAAACCTACTATGAGACAATTTCTTGTTTTAGATATTGATTGTTGCAAGCAATCATTGTCATTGTTCCAACAAAAAGGGCATTTTGGTCATACATGAAATGAAAAATATTTACACAGGAGGCAACACAACTTGTCAACTTCCTTTAGGACAGATATATTAACATTATAGAAGAAAATCAGGATGAGGTACTGATTACAGATTGTAGCAATGTATGGGCATCATTAACTTGGACTACTCTCTGACATGTAACTTTAAAGAAGATGCAGACAACAACCCAGAGAAGTTGGGCTATCTTGACAATAGCTGAAAAAGAGCTCCTTGTTCTCAGTTGCCCATGGGTCATCATTTATTGCTCATCCCCAAGTGTCCTTGAGAAGGTGGGGTGTGACACAGTCAATTTAATGTACCCAGTGATGTTGCTGGAGAGGGAAGGATTTTGACCCAGTGACAGCGAAGAAACAACAATAAGGTTCCAAGTGAGGATGGTTTCTGATTGGAAGGGGATTTTGAAGGTGGTGGTGTTACCGTGTGTCTATTGCCTAAGTCCTTCTGGATAGTAGAGGTCACAAGTTTGGAAAGTCCTGAGAAAAGGACACATGGTGAGCTGTTGCAGTGCTTTTTTGTGGGTGCTGCACTGGTGGTGGACGCGTTGGTGATGAATGGGTTATCAATCAAGTAAGCTGATTTGTCTAGGATGGTGTTGAGCTTCTTAAGTGTTGTTGGAGCTGCATACATCCTGGAGATCAACAAGCTCCATGGAGATCGTCTGCATATCTATTTAGATAACGTACTGGAGATCAAGCTGAGCATGTAGTAAGGAGGTTATTTTTAATTATGATAAATATCTCACCTCAGAGCAGCAAGGGTTTCCTGGGAAGATTTTATCAAACAGGGGCTAATGCTGTTTAAATAATAAAGGAAGTCAAACTGCCAGAGATGTGGAGGGATTCAACGCCTTGAAGAAGTTTGCAAAGTGCATGCACATTCATCTATTGAATTGCGTTTCTACACAGACTCCTTTTTTCAGTCTAACAGTACCACAAGGTAACCCAAAACCAGGCATAGCACACCTTTCATTACTCCTTCAAACAAGTTACTGTGAAGAGAAATCAGAGCTAACATTTCAGGTCCTTTGAACACAGATGCTGCCAAGTCCTGCTGAGCTTTTCCAGCAACTTCTGTTTTTGTTTCTGATTTCCAGCATCCGCAGTTCTTTCAGTTTTTAAGTTACCATTATCACTGATTGACCCACCGGTGGCACCCATGTACACTCCCCAAATATCCATGGAATGCTATAAAATCCTATAATCTTTTCTTGGTAAGCAGTGGCTGAAAGCTCTGACAGCTCACAGGAAATATTCACCCTCTTGAAAATCTCTTCAATGCCAGCAGTAAGCGTGAGGGGCTGAAAACAAGAAGATATCCCAAATCTAAAGCAACTAACATAAAAATTGTAGCTGGTAGTATGGAATTTTAGTATTACCAAAAAAGTGCTTTGTCAAAATGTGTCTTTTTCGCTTGCACATTCTGAGGTCAATCACAAAAATGAGTAATGGGCATATGATTTTCAGTGCTGGTGTGATGCCAGATATATTACCCAAACATCCCAAAGCTTGATGGATCACATCAAACAGCATGTCTATTTCAAACAAACAAGGTACTGACCAGACCTAACCCACGCTTGCAAAACTTGCAATGCAGTATCACATTGGGAAAGTTTGCTCATGCTCTTGGAGAGGATTTAAACTAACTTGTCAGGGGGTTGGAATCTAGACAGAAATGTTCAGCAGGGGAGATGAATGGCCAAAATTAGAAGACATAGCAAATGATTCAAGAAGGCATAGAAATTATAAGCCATCTAAGGCACAAGGGAGTTTTACAAGGTTCGATTGTGTGCATTGCCAGGAGCTGAGGGCACAAATTAAGACAGCGAACTCACATCAAATATATCTCATTGAGTATAAAGTGCTTTGGGAAATCTTGAGGCCCACGTGCTTTATAAATATAATGGCCTGAATCTTGAAGTTTTTCAGCCAAGCTCAAGTCATGTCAAGACTGGTGGA
Source organism: Ginglymostoma cirratum (assembly GCA_024137785.1). Lineage (NCBI taxonomy): Eukaryota > Metazoa > Chordata > Chondrichthyes > Orectolobiformes > Ginglymostomatidae > Ginglymostoma > Ginglymostoma cirratum. The sequence continues at coordinate 45,200,425 of JAHRHZ010000283.1, forward strand.
GTTAATCTCACAGCAAGGGTTTTCCCGGAGAATCTTACCAAACGCATTGCTTGGCCTTTTGGGGGTATAATGTCCAATTTCACCCACCTTACTACATGCATTCTCAGAGAAACTCCCCACTCAGAGATCCCAGAATATCTCGGCATCCTTGATCCCAATGCAATCTTTAACAGGTCATTGTGCGTTCAGAGAAACACTGGCAGAATGGAGCTGCCGTGTGCAGTTCCTGATATTTGCCCCAGACATGGTAGATCAGGAATTAAAATGGCACCATGCTTTGTGACAGGATGCTGGAGGTCCTGCTGCATGGGGTGGTGAACATGTCGGACCTCTATCCCCAGGACCAGCAGTGGAGGCCACATCATCAGACCATGCCAACCTGGTCCAAGGAAGTATCTAGGCTGAAGCAGTCTCAGTCAACTAAAGGAATGGCCAGCACTGAAGGAAGAAGGTCAATGGCCTTCTCCAATCCACCAGAGTTGGTTCCACCATCTTCTGCCTGCTACCTCACACACTCTATCTCTCTGCTACAGCATCCACATCCCACCCAGGCTCATGCCTTGCCACTCTTACTATTGCTTTTTTCTATGTCAAATCTGTAACACCCTTCATGCCCTCTACGCTGTCCACTCACTCATTTGGGGCACCTTCCCACCTGCACCAACAGCATCAGCAGTGCCACCCACGTTCATCTCCTATAATGCCTGTCCCCCTCTTGTGCCAGGAGGTAAACAGCCCCTAGTAAAGCAGAAACAGTCACGATGACTGGAGGGCTGCCCGGCTCTGCTACAACAGCTATGTGAATTGGCTATGACGCGACTGACGAATAGGGGAGCACTATTTCTAAAACACGAATATGCATTGGCTATAACGCATTTCCATCAGTGAGCAGAGGATTATGCATCGACATCACATGATCGTTTCGCTGGCTTTGTCCTGAACTTGTGCAATGTTAGCGCCGAAAGAATCTCCGCACCAGCATCGCGTGATCATTTCGCAGACTTTGTCGTGAAGCGCTTTCTGTGAGAGGTACAGATTTCCATGATTTTAGGGTTTTTTTGCAAATTCTGTCATGTTACCCACAAAAATGCGAGAACAAAGTGACAAGAATGTTAGCAAGAAGTATCCTGGTGATAAAATAGCGGGTGGTGAACGTAAAAGAAAGGCTATTACACTGGAAGAGAAGCCAGATGCTATGAAGCGTTTTGAGCATAATGAGAGAACATGTGATATAGTTCGCATAACAGGAATAAAGGAGTCTACCTTACCCACCATTAGAGACAATGCAAAAAAGATTAAAGCAATCCATATTGCTGGAACAAGTCTGATTGATAGCAAAACTGTGAGGTCACAGACAAAAGAACTTGAGGAGATGGAGCAGCTTCTAAGTGTGTGGATAGAAGATCAAACGAAAAAGTGATCAGGGACCACCTTTCTCACTATAAAAGAGAAAGCCTTATCGATTCATGAAGATCTAACAAAAACTGCTGAAAGTCCTGCAGATATGTCTGCTTTTAGTGCTAGCAGTGGCTGGTTTGCTGGTTTTAAGAACAGCTCTGCTTTTCCTAATGTAAATTTATGTGACAAAGCTGCCAGTGCAGATGAGGAACATATGATGGCATTTCTTCCCATAGTAAAAAAATTAATTGACGAGAAATGCCACAACTTAGATAAAATTTTCAATTGGATGAGAGAGGTTTATACTAGAAGTGAATGCCATCAAGGACCTACATTTCTATGAATGAAGCACACGCTCCAGGCTTTAAGATGGCAAAGGATTGTATGACTGTGCTACTGGGTGCCAATGTTAGTGGAGACTTAAAGCTTAAGCTTGTATTGGTGTACCACTCTGCAAACCCATGAGCCTTAAAAAGGTACCCTAAGTCTACCCTAGGCATCTATTTTATGTCAAGCAAAAGAAGTTGGATGACAGGGCAAATTTTTCCTGACCTTATTGTTGATATTTTCGAAAGATGTTTTTAGAAAGTATTGCAGGAAAAAAAAGTTCAGATTTCAAGAATCTCCTCATCCTGGATAATGCGCCAAGCCATCCTCCCACCATTGGTGAGCTTTCTGAAAACATCAAAAGTGCTATTTCTAACCCCAAACACAACCTCTCTCCTTCAACCCATGGGTGCAAAAGCAGCTTTTAAAGCTTATTATTTAAAGTGCATATTTAAGGGGCTGATAGCAGCCACTGAGGGGGATAAGGACAGTGTTCTTCAGTTTTGGAATAACTTTAACATCAAGAATGCAATTGACATTATTGTGGAGGTCTGGGGTGATGTCAGTAAGGACTGCTTGCATGCAGTTTGGTGAGAGCTTCTCCCAGATTTTTTTAAAAGATTTTAAAGACTTTGATCCATCAGAGGACCTGCCAAGAATCAAAGAACATTGTGTTGGTCTTGCAAAGCAAGTTGGATTTGAATAAGTGGAGAGTGAGGATGTTGAAGAGATGCATATGCCCCATTTTGAAGACCTCTCTACAGCTGATCTACAGCAACTTGTCGCTGAGGGCAAAGTGGAAGCTGGAGATGAAGAAGATGAAGTCCAGGATGCAGCGCCACAAGAACTTTCCACTTTTGTTTTGTCGTCTATCCTGATAGAAATTGAAAAGCAGTTGCAGCTGTTAGAGGAGAACGAATACAGTGCAGAACGCAGCAGGGTAGCAATTCGTGGAATAGAAGACAATTCGTGGAATAAGATCTTATTTGGCATTAAGTGAACAGCTTCTTCATGAAAGGGGAAAAAGGACAAAGCAGCAAAAACTGGATTTTTTTTTCAGTCGACCCCCAAGAAAAAGTCAGAAAATAATGAACCACAGCCATCCACTTCTGCATTAATTATTTTTCACCCTAACCCTGCAACCACAACTGCACCTGAAGGTGATGATCACGATGATGATGATGATGATGACAATGACCCTCAGACCCTGCACTAACAACAGAGCAACATCAAAACCTCTTCCCCCATCATGTCATCTTGGCATTTTTTCAAGGCAAAGTGTTAAATTTACTTTTATTTTACTATTAGATATGAATTAAACAGTTATTCAAACTGTGCTATCCTTTGTGTTAGGCTTTTGAGTGATTTTTGAGCAATTTTGAGTGATTTTTTTGGTGGCCTGCCCCAACCCCATTTTCCCCATAGGCCCCGTTATTTCTATAGCACGATTTTTATAGCACGGTGTTGCGCAGGAACACAACTATCGCATTATAGCAGAACCAACTGAATTCAGCTCCTCACACCTTATGAAGAGTGTATCCTGACTCTGACCACCCCGAGCAGGGACTCGATAGCAGTTAGGGACTGTCCTTGACTGTGCCAGGTTCCCCTAAGCAAAGACTATGCCCCTTGACTGGACTGAGGACAGCTGACAACTTACCAAGCAATGAGCATCAACTTGGAACTCACCACTGCCTAGCTAGAATCTCACCACATCGCTTGAGAAATGTGTGTATGAAATACAGTTTAGGTGATATCAGCATAGATGGGGCTTGTCAAACATCTCACCCAATTCTACTGTTGTCTCGCCATAGCCCATGTTGCCCAGAGCCTGGTCAGATTCTGCACAATAGCTCTCCCCTTTAATTTGTACCCTGATATCTTGGTAATATTCTATGTAATATGGGAGGATAGCTTCTGTGCATTGTGAAATGCAACATCAAATATGCTTGAGGTGCATTTAAATTGGGGAGGGAAAGAGAAGATTTCAGTCAGTGATTAATCTCATTGTCCTGATAATCACGATAGCAATAACACAGATATAGACTAAAAGACCATGGCATTTGGCTTGTTACTGCTGCTGGAGATGGTACTACAAAAGTGAGTTGCCCTCTTTGCAGTGTGTGTTATACCACTAGCCACATCCAGCATGGCCCATATGCATGTTCCTCTGAGGAAATGAACTGTTCCAATCATGCCATCACACAGTGCTTGACACCCATTTTCCAAACTTGAACTATTCATTCAATTAATACGCAGTTGATCAAGCACCCAGCCGCAAGACTACTACAGTTATAAAAAGGACCAACAACCTAGCTTGTCAACATAGACAATGTTGAAAAACTTCTGTTATTGTAAACTATCTGGAAACAGTCTGAAATGTTTTGAGATGGGGAGGTAAGTTGGAGAATTTGAGTATGAGTATCAATATATCATCACAGGGAAGACAGAGGATTTGGTAATCTGTTCTCGCAAAGGCTACAACAGGTAGGAGGCCTGTCGATGTTGTAATTCTAGGCTTGGAAGCCAACAGGGTGATGGATGAGAGGCTGCAGAGAGATGAAGTTTTATGTAGTGCGTTCAGCCAAATTAGTACCGGAATTCAACACAGTGCCTGACAGTGACAGTAGATTAAGTGATAGGCCACGCACTGATTCGCAGCCTCTCAGTATACATCCTTATCCAGTGCTGTACTGTATGCTAGATAACAAGCGTGGGGCTGGATGCACACAGCAGGCCAAGCAGCATCATAGGAGCAGGAAAACTTGACGTTTCAGGCCTAGACCCTTCATCAGAAATGGGGGAGGGGAAGAGGGTTCTGAAATAAATAGGGAGAGGGGGGAGGCGGATAGTGGATGGATAGAGGAGAGGATTGGTGGAGAGGAGGCAGACAAGTTGAAGAGGCGGGGATGGAGCCAGTAAAGGTGAGTGTAGGTAGGGGGTTAGGGAGGAGATAGGTCAGTCCAGGGAGGACGGACAGGTCAAGGGGGCGGGATGATGTTAGTAGATCGGAGATGGGGGTGGGGCTTGAGGTGGGAGGAGGGGATAGGTGAGAGGAAAAACAGGTTAGGGAGGTGGAGATGAGCTGGGCTGGTTTTGGGATGCGGTTGGGGGAGGGGAGATTTTGAAGCTTGTGAAATCCACATTGATACCATTGGGCTGCAGTGTTCCCAGGCTGAATATGATTTGCAGTTCCTGCAGCCTTCGGGTGGCATCACTGTGGCATTGCAGGAGGCCCAGGAAGGACATGTCGTCTGAGGAATGGGAGGGGGAGTTGAAATGGTTCACGACTGGGAGGTGCAGTTGTTTGTTGCGAACTGAGCGCAGGTGTTCTGCAAAGCGGTCCCCAAGCCTCCGCTTGGTTTCCCCGATGTAGAGGAAGCCACAACGAGTACAGCGGATGCAGTATACCACATTGTCAGATGTGCAGTTGAACATCTGCCTGATGTGGAAAGTCTTCTTGGGGCCTGGGATTGGGGTGAGGGAGGAGGTGTGGGGGCAGGTGTAGCACTTCCTGCGGTTGCAGGGAAAAGTGCCAGGTGTGGTGGGGCTGGAGGGGAGAGTGGAGCGGACAAGGGAGTCGCGGAGGGAGTGGTCCCTCCGGAAGGCAGATAAGGGTGGGGAGGGAAAAATGTCTTTGGTGGTGGGGTCTGATTGCAGATGGCGGAAGTGTCAGAGGATGATGCGTTGGATCCGGAGGTTGGTGGGGTGGTACGTGAGGACGAGGGAGATTCTTTTTTGGTTATTATTGTGGGGACGGGGCATGAGAGATGTGTTACGGGAAATGCGGAAGACACGGTCGAGGGCGTTCTCGACCACTGTGGGGGCGAAGTTGCGGTCCTTGAAGAATGAGGACATTTGAGATGTACGGGAGAGAAATGTCTCATCCTGGGAGCAGATGCGGCGGAGGCGAAGGAATTGGGAATCGGGGATGGCATTTTTGCAGGAAGGTGGGTGGGAGGAGGTGTATTCCAGGTAGCTGTGGGAGTCAGTGGGCTTGAAATGGACATCGGTTTCTGGGTGGTTACCCGAGATGGAGACAGAGAGGTCCAGGAAGGAGAGAGAAGTGTTGGAGATGGTCCAGGTGAACTTCAGGTTGGGGTGGAAGGTGTTGGTGAAGTGGATGAACTGTTTGAGCTCCTCGTGGGAGCACGAGGCGGCGCCGATGCAGTCATCAATGTAACGGAGGAAGAGTTGGGGTTTGGGGCCAGTGTAGGTACGGAAGAGGGATTGTTCCACATAACCTACAAAGAGGCAGGCATAGTTTGGGCCCATGCGGGTATCTGTATGCTGTTGCATTGAGACTCACATCTGAGTAACTCGTGGAAGAGCGCAATTGTCCATTCATTCTCCAGTGAGTGGACACCTCTAGCCGATCCGCAATCCACACATGTCCCACTTCCTATCAGATCGTTCAACTAAATGTACACTTGCATCCATTTGAACAACTCTGAATAAATTATGCTCGCACTAATTATTAGGTATTCCTAGCAATGGACTTCTTGATCCAACTTTTATTAATTGAGTATCGCCTTTTAAACACTGTTACCAATTTCTGGCCATTTCTGCTACTAGCATTAAGATGTAAAATGATGAATTATAATTTTAATTTCCTACTGATTGAGTTGCTCAATCATAATTATTGCAGCATGTTGATAATTAAGCATTGTCAGTTACGTATGTGGTACATTTCAATCGAGTGGATTTCAGCACTAACAGAAAATGTGCTCACTTACTACTGACAAACTGTCAAAAACATTTTCACAGTCAATAATACAAAATTACATCTAATTATGCTTTTTGGGTTGAAATTATACCTTCTTAATAAAATTTGTTAATAGATTTGAAATTACTCTCTATTGCTTAAAAGATCAGCTGTTAAGATACTGCAGAAGATGTGTTTTGTTAGCACAAATTTCACACAAGTACTTGAGCTGCTAAATGAGCTGTAGCATTTGGAGAGTAATTACATTTAACTGAATTGCATTTCAGGTTATAACGCTTAAAATTCTCAGCTCTAAAATCTGTTTCACCGCCCTGCAATAAACAAAAAGAAATCGATTTTACCGATCTACATACATTGTACATATGTCTAAAAGTCTGATTGGTCATAAAACAGTCTTTAATCCCTGATGTAGTCCAATATTCTGAGAAAAATAATTACATTTCAAAAACAGTCCAGTACAGTGGTCTAAAGTGACTTGCAGTCAAAATGTCAGTTATTTCCTACACTGACAGGTTGTTAAGCTAAACATGAATTATGTGACACCTCCTTTGCGTCCAAGTTATATTTACTGTGAGCTGTACCCTCATCTACAACTTCAAGTGCCCAACAAGTGTAAGCATGCAAATCTTGCAACTCAAGGTTTAAAGGTGTACAACAAATTTCCATCTTCACTGTGATCACCACTTGGGTCTACCAGCCAGTGGGATAGGCCTTTTGCTGGTAAGTGAGCTGAAAGCACATTGACATTACGCCAGTTCCCACCTGCTACACGGAAGCCACCATAACGTGGGTGAGCACTCAAACTGTTTTCCTAGTGCTGACAGGCAACATAATAGGACATTGATTCAAGGAGAATCGGCTTACCCCATTGTTATACTTCCAATTTGCTGATGGATTCATGCTGATACTGGTATAAATCCGGCTGCAGTTGGCAAAATAACAACAGCATAAGAAGCAGTATACTGCAGAGCAGTGATAAAACTAGAACATGGCTGAAATCTATTGTTTTTGTTGGGTCAAAGTTATTGGTGGCTGTCAGAAAATGTAAAGTAGTCAAAGAATTAAAAAAGAAGCTTTTAAAATAATTTTTCAAACTCTTATTTGCTACAACAAAAAGATGACGGATACGCAACTAGGTAATGAATTTAGTTTCTCTGGGATGAATGTTGCACACATACTTTATGCAGATTACTGATTTGCAATCAATACTTTGTATCATGACCAGCCCTTATCCAGGGACTTTTTAACAATTAACAAAGGTTAGTACATTTGGACTTGCTTCAACCATTCACCTTTATTATGTTAAAAATGAACTGAAAACTAAATCTTTTATGCCCTTTTGCTGATTATCCAGTGTACTTTGCCTAAGTCACCTACTTGATTCTCACTATCTCTAGCTCTCTTTCAAAAATAATTAGTGGCTGCATTATGAGTCACTCCAAGTTTTTTTTTTAAACTGATGTTCTGCATACCGTAAGTTATACATATTGTTATGGAGAATAAACCACATGCCATGTACGTGTACTATTTATTTTAGTGTTGACTTGCATCTGATGGCTTGATATTAAATGTGGTCATATAAAACTCATGTGAAATGCTTTAGGACATTTCATAACATTAAACACACTATAAAATGCAAGATGTTGATGCATCCCCTTTTTTTCAGTGGAACTGTGCAATGCTAATTTTTTAAAAATCATTACAATTCTTGGACAATAGATAAAATTATGAGCGGTAAAAGCATGACAGATCCAATCCATTTCTAACATTGTCTGCAGAATCATACAAAAAGCACAACGTAATGAAGTAGAAAGTGTTTTTATGACGTTTTTTATTAACTGCCTATTTACGAGAAGTGCCTGCTGATGTGTAATTCATCAGAAAAAGTTACAACGAAGGACCACTGCAATCGTTAGACCCAATTTTCTGTCCAGGCGAATAATAAAAATATATCCACTCGTAAAATTGTTGCCATGGGCATTATTCAGGATTTTCCAAGATGATGAGAAAGATACAACTTCGAACCCATTTCCAGCTCAGTGAAGTGGAAATGCAAAGACTGTTCTAGCAGCCAGTTTCTGCCACTAAGCAGATGGTGACTGCTGGAAGCTGACAGCCTCAAACCTGGTCAATGAAACTTTATTGGGAAAGACCTCCAACGTGAATAAATATCTTTAGACGGACTAATTAAAAAAGGTCTTTTCATTAGTTTGTGCCATCTGTTAAACTAGATACATGATGGAATTGGGTACTAGTTAAAGTAAATGCACATGGATAGTATAAAAGAGTGTAGCTAACGTCCTATAAAAACTATTGTCTTTCAGTGAAGACTGATGTGCTTCCTTGTCAGCTGTCTTCCAACAATGAATTCTAAAATGCAATTTATATTGTTAATATTATTTTACGTCTCTTACAAACTTCAAAACAAGGTCAATGATTAGATCAATATTTCTTCCCTTTTGTTGCGAGTAGGTTGACCTGTTCTCTCTCCTACGGTACATAGTGTGGTTCCTCTATCAGTGATTACTTGATCTGCTCCCACAAACACAGTCATTTCAACTCTTTAAAAATAGACATAGCTGCTGAAAAGCATCCATTAATTGCAGTTGATTTGTCAACAAATACAGTGCTCTGGTGATCTACCCACATGAAAGCACCCTTACATTTGCAGATGGAACTCTGAACATTGTGTGTGTATGTAATATATTACAATAAGTGTTTATGTTGCAAAATATCATTTCATTGATATGACAAAAACTAAACTCATGAAAATTATATTAGTCAATTTCTCCCGAATGGTATTATAAAATGTGATTTCTTTGAAATGCAATAAATAAATATTGTTTAACTCAAGCAAAACACAGTGTTTCTTGTTTGAAATCTCAATTTCCATAAAATCTTAAAATATTAAGAATAGGCTGTCTTTTTGAAATAATCATATTGTCTAAAAAATTATACCAGCGCCTCCTTAGTCGTCACTCGACATAATTAATTTGGTTCTGAGGAAGGGTCACCGGACCCGAAACATTAACTCTGTTCACGATGCTGCCAGACCTGCTGAGCTCTTCCAGCAACTTTGTTTGTGCTCCTGATTTACAGCATCCGCAGTTCTTTCAGTTTTTATATAACTAATTTGGTAATAACAAGTTAAGAAGTGATTTTAATAATGCATCTAGTTTTAGCAATTAACTTGTATTGTACTATAATCAAAACAAAAGATCAATGATAGCTGATATCAATTGCAAAATAACATCAAACTTTACTCTAATGTCAAACATATCAAGATCAGATGCTAAATACATGTGAGGAGAGTTAGTTTGTGAATTTTGTGGCTCTTAGGCTTTAGGCTACTTAGAATCTTTCTGCCAGGTCTACATCATGAATAACATTTTAAGGCTGATAACCATGCTTACTAAGGCTGATAACAGTCATTGGGTAGGTTGAGACTTTGAGCATTTTAAGATTTATTATTTTTAATTACATTTTTAAATGATAAATCTGTTACCAACCTGGACAGAATAAAACATCATATCATTACGTTACATTTTCCCGTAACTTTAAAGGTGATTTTTCTTTGAGAAGGTTCGTATTGAAATTGGCAAGTAAGTTGTGTCTCTACTCATAATTAAAACATTTAACTAAGCTGAACTGTCCTTTTTCAAAATCATTCCTGTTTATTTTGTTTTAAATTATTTTTGCACCGTCTACAACCAAGTCACAAATCATTTGCAAAATCATGCGGCAAAGTAATATTATTTTAAAAGCTAGACTTTTCCAATCCCACTCTTGTAGCAAAGCTTTTTAAGTTAACAGGAGGCTCACTTGTTACAAGAAAGGGAGGGTCAAATGTTAGTATTCCCTTTAGGTAGTTATATCCACTTGTGTCAACTGTGCTTCCCAGCCACCTGGCTGACAAGTGACAAGGATAATCACACAGGGAGCCAACAGAACTCAATGTCAACCACGCTGAGAAGCAAACTGTGACCACAGCAGTAACACATGAATAGCTCTTATGTAAATGTACAAGTTATTACATTTTTATTATGAATCATGATATCATTATTAGTGTATTCTCTTGTGTATTTCATCGTTACATGATGCATTCTTAAATTAGAGAGAGACTTGTCTTTGTCTTTCTACACCACAGCTTGCAAATGACCACCTTGTAGACAAAACTGTTAGAAAGGGGAATCTCAGTAATCATTTTCCAATTAAATTATGACCTCTCAAAAGTACAAGAAAAGCCTCAAAGTGCTTTTGTATAATTCCATCAGCACACAGGTACCTTATAAAAATGTTCATCTGTTAATTTAAAGAGCTGGTAGTAAGTCATATCAGGCTATTGATCATTGCTGAAATTAGCTACTTGTGCATTGCAAAGTTGAAACACAGCAGAACAGCTTCCAAAAAAAGCAAACATGTGCTCCAAAATACTTATATATGACCCCGAACATATCAGACATTAAAAACAAGCGGCGATGTAAATTTTCCACCTCAGAGGCCAAAATCTTAACTAAAAGGTGAGTTATGCTGCAGCAAAGATGTTGAAATGGAGCCCAAGCCCAATTAGGTTGGCAGCTAGTTCCTGGGCAGCATTTCATTAGCAGCAGCTAATTAACAGGCCAGTTGAAGACAGTGATCCCAGGGCTTTTGCAGTGTAGTGGTAATGACCCTACCTCTGGAGCAGAAGGCCTGGTTTCAAGTCCCACCTGCTCCAGATATGTGTCAAAACACATCTGAACATGTTGATTAAAAAAGACAGTGTTACATCTCCCTGAGCTCCTTAGAGGAGGATGGGGGTAAATGCTGCGTGGGGCATTTTTTGGGCATTAGAGTGTCTATTATGAAGACCCCACATTCCACATCCACCAGGGACACAAAATCCACTGTTATTTTACAAGTTGTCCCATCTCATAACCTGTCTCGAGAAGGCTGGAAAGTTTCAATCCATAGTGTAGTATTACCATCTGGAATATTACGCAGCTTTAGAACTTACAAAATTATTGATGCTTTTGTAACTGCACCTAAGTTCCTTTCAAAATATAAGGTGCCCTAGAATGTTTATTTCCTAAATATGATTTCTCACAACCATTTCTCCTCAATAACAATTGTACAAATCCATAAAAGGCTGGGAACTGGCAAAGAAAAGAAAGTCAGGAGGGAGGTTGGGGTGGACAGCGGTTTCATCGTCTTCCTGCATTTTGCCAATAAAGACGCCATCCAAAGACCAATTGAAGCCCTAACATGACCAACTAAGGCCATGTTTCTGCTATGATCGATATTTTACCAGCGGTGGATGGGCCTTCTGTCACCTGAGGAGTTTGCCAAGTATACACCGGCAGGCATTCTGTTTGCTTGGTTGGGCCTTAACCATCAGGCAGTCAGGGCCACCTTCACAATAACATCTCTCTGCTCTAACCAACCACCCATCCCCTCTTGGTGGTGCCTGTCTGACCTGTTCCGGTGACCCTGAACACATTTACCTTTTTCCAAAGGCAGCATGGTGACCAAACAGCAGACATCACTCCTGGTGGCACTGGTGTTACAGAACAGTATTTAAGCCTCCAATTGACAGCAGCTGTTGGGCTGGATTCATGTCTCTTAAAGGAAGAGAACACTTACACATCTTCATGATGGGTGTAAAGTTCTTCCTGTACTCAGCCACAGGTGATTTAGTTATCTTAAGAGTTCCAATTAGGATTCAATACCGTGCAATTATCAAGTACTTCTGACCTTCTGGTGGAGGAAAGGAAAGTTGGAGCAATTGAGTATGCTTGGGCCTAGGCCACTACACAAATAATCCCGATGAGCTCCTGCAGTGGTCCAATAGCAAGTACTCTGAAAGATATGCCAGGTCAAAGAAAATTGTAATGATCAAATGATATACGTTCTGCCAATGTTGCCAGGGAATTGCACAGTCCATAAAATAACACGTGGCAGTGTTGCAGTAGTCGGTTTCCAATGTAAATTTGGTACACTAGCCGAAGAATTAATTTTTGAACAACTATCTGAAAGGAAGAGATAACAAGGTGTGGGGCTGGATGAACACAGCAGGCCAAGCAGCATCATAGGAGCAGGAAAGCTTGACATTTCGGGCTTAGACCCTTCATCAGAAATGGGGGAGGGGAAGAGGGTTCTGAAATAAATAGGGAGAGAGGGGGAGGCGGATAGAAGATGGATAGAGGAGAGAATAGGTGGAGAGGAGGCAGACAAGTCAAAGAGGCAGGGATGGAGCCAGTAAAGGTGAGTGTAGGTAGGGGGGTAGGGAGGAGATAGGTCAGTCCAGGGAGGACGGACAGGTCAAGGGGGCGGGATGAGGTTAGTAGATTGGAGATGGGGGTGGGGCTTGAGGTGGGAGGAGGGGATAGGTGAGAGGAAGAACAGGGTAGGGAGGTGGAGATGAGCTGGGCTGGTTTTGGGATGCGGTTGGGGGAGGGGAGATTTTGAAGCTTTTATATCTGAAAGGAACTTAAATTCCACCCGTTAGTGAAGACCTTCTCATGAAAGATGATCATTGAACCTTGCGATAATCTCCGACCTTGGAAGTCCAAATGGAATTCATCATGTTTGATTTGAATGTGCCCTCAGACTTGGAGTCACAGGCATAGCTTGCCTAATCTGCTCAAGTGCAAGAGACCTCATCGCCAGACACATCTACATTTTCCCTGCCACAGTTAAAAGCTCTTGGAACAGGTATCCAAAGTGTGGAAGAGACCATCGATTCACAACACCCTGACCAGCTCAAGGGACTCATGCTCAAAAATGAATCTTCCACAAATGTGTGTAGGTTGTTGAAGAAGAGTACCTCATCAGTTCAATATATGGAGACATCCATTCTCAAGAGTTAAATGTGGTATGCCAATAGCATTATGGACAAAAACATCAGGTTTATAACTGTACAATTTAAATCATGTGTCAGCGTCAGAGTCATTCCTTATTGATGCTGGTGCAAAACGATCTGAACCAACCAACAAATTCCATTTTGTTTTTGTGAATAATTAGAAAAAAAAGGAGATGGTTTTGAAAAAAAGACAATTTGAACTCATTCATTGGATACCAACATCACCGACTAGGCCAGCATTTATTACATATCCCTAATTTCCCAGACAGCAGTTAAGAGTCAACCACATGGCTGTGAGTCTGGAGTCACATGTAGGCCAGACCAGGTAAAGACGACAGTTTCCTTCATCAAAGGACGTTAATGAACCAGATAGATTTTTCTGATAATCAGCAATAGTTTCACAGCCATTAGACTCCTATTTCCAGATTCTATTTTTCTTAAAATTTTGAATTCAAATTCCATCATTTGCCATGGCAGAATTTTAAACCCATGGCCGTTGAACATTATCTGGGTCTCGGGATCAATAGTCTAGGGATAATACCACTAGGCCATTGCCTCCCCAGTTCAGGTAAGGTAAAAGTTTAATTATATATATAGAGAGATGGAAAGTACATATTTTGCTGATTTCAATACAGGCCCTCTTACAGAAAATCCTCTCTAAAGTTAATGATAAAATGCAACAGTAATGATAAGATGTTCTGTTCTGTCCAGATTGGTAACATTCATTCTGACTTTACGTTATGGAATAGTTTATGTTTACCTGCAATTGAACTGGCTTCCCAAAATGCTGTTCAATGGGAAGGTCAGTCTAATATAATACAATGGTTTCTAAAGGACTGTCCTGTTCTTTCATGTTCTAAAAATATTATTGTTAAGAGGAAAGCAAAATAAGAAATAATACTTGGTTATGGTATAATAAATATCCAATTCGGCGTGTGATTTAATGTTAAAAATGCAATTAAAAATAATATTAAAGCACACGAATTTACCCACCTGCATCACACACTTTTTCAATTTTATCACTTGATTATTCCTCTTCTGAGAAAAATTGCAACTCAGTTGAAAAGTTGACATTCTGCATAATCAATAGCAGAAGCCTGATAGGGGTAGATAGGCATAGATCTGTTCAATAAGCTTGGCTCGTAGAGGCCACTGGGCCATACATTTATGCAGTCAATGACTGACTGTGCACAATTGTATCTTACTTTGTTTACCAGGTTTGGGAAGATTAAAGGGTACTCATGCTTCTCTCATTGACATGTCAAATGGGTGACACAAGGGCTTCATCTGTTTTTAGTTGCCTAGACTTTAGGTACTCTTCCTTTTTTTTTGACTAACAATTTCCCGTGTCATCCAAAGTTCCCGAATCCTGCCATTCCTGCCCTTCATTTTCACAGGAACATGCCTGTCCTGCATTCCAATCAACTGATCTTTAAAAGAGTCCCACATGTCAGGTATGAATTTAGACTCAAACAGCCACTTCCAATCCACATTCTCCAATTCTTACCTAATTCAGTTATAGTTGACCTTGTCCCAGTTTAATGCTTTCATCCGAGGCCCACTCTTGTCCTTATCCATACGTTTTTCCTTTGTAATTCTGCTAGTTTCGCAAAATTTTAGATGCTTGTCTTTTGCAACCCTTGTCAAAGAGTCATAAGAGCTGAACTGACTGGAAGTAGATTATATCAGTGAAGAAATCAAGTCATTCCTATCAATATTGAGTCTAGCTAGTGCACAATGTAAAAATGGTGAGCATTGACTATGCATCAGCATTAAAGGCGGTTAACAAATAATCATTTATTCTTACATATTGAATGTGAATGTGAACTAAAATCAGTTAAGACTGTAAGATCCAGCACATTTCAGAAGATACCTTATTTAGTCTTGTCAGATGTTGAGCAGACATTAACCTATTTTAGAATATTTTCCATTGATCCATTTTAGGACCAAGTCATTAACCTCTATGCATCCACATATATTCGGAACAAACTAAATTTAAGTTTAAGTATCCCGTAGGTTTATACAACCAAGAAGCGGACATGCTTAGCTATACTCTCCCACAGATTGTATTAGCAAGTGTCTACACTTGTAACATTGATGTTATGAGCCCTGCAGGGACCAATAACTTTTAAAAAGTAAAGAGTCTCTACAAAATCAAAGGAAAGAAAATTGATGGACAAGGTTTCACATCTTAAAACTTACCAAAACAAACTAACATCAAAAGAATTTAATGACTAACTAATTACCAAAAGAGATAAGTGATGGCCTAGTGGTATTATCGCTAGACTATTAACGCAGAGACCAAGGTAATATTCTGGGGACCTGGATTCAAATCCTGCCATGGCAGATGGTGGAGTATGAATTCAATAATAATCTGGAAGTAAGACTTTAATGGTGACTATGAAGCCACTGCCGACTGTCAGGAAAAATCCATCTGGTTCACTAATATCCTTTAAGGAGGGAAATGTGCCGTCCTTACTTGGTTGGGCCTATATATGACTCCAGGCCCACAGCAATGTGGTCGACTTTTAACTGGGCAATTATGGATGGGCAATAAATGGTTCAGTCAATGATGACCCCTTCCCATGAATGAATAAAAAAAATTAAGAATATTCTAAAAACAAAAGTAAATTTCACTTTTAATAGCTGTTCGATCAAAGATTCATCTAATGTAGTAAATTGAACATAAGTGGTGAGAATTAAACTCATCTCTCAGAAGCACTATTCCAGATCACTGAATTACTCATCCAGTAACATTAAACTTCATGCTGTTCTGACTTCTCCTCTCTTCACATCCTTCTCCAGACCAAAAGGATAAACTAGTGACAGCCCACGACCACCAGGTCACTTTCTCATAGTGGCTGTTAAAAGGCCTCCAATAAGGCAGCACAGAGCAGTACGGATTCTTTTTAAATAAGATCCATAGTGAACTTACCCCCAAAAAATTGCATTCATGATGTTTTGATAAAGTGTCACAGAATGCCTCCTGCTGTTCATCAAAAGTCCTCTTTAAGCACAGTGTAGTGGTAGTATCCCTATCTCTGGGCCAAAAGGCCTGGGTTCAAGTTCCATCCATTCTAGGCCTGTGAATGGACAGTTTATTTAAAAACATCTAGAAAATCAATCTCAATTTGTAGGTGAAGTGAATACAGTTTTATGCAGAGATTGCAATCCTCACCTATATGATTCCTTTTCTCCAGTTCAATAAATTCTCAGAAGTCATTAACTGCAAACTATCATGCATGCTTTTTATTAAATCAACTTAACAGACAATATTATGACACCTCAAGAACAGAGGTAGGACCTGAACTCAGGCTTTCTGGAAATAAACTGGAATTTAAATCCAGAGCCTTAGAATTATCAGCCACACTACCACGTGCAACATCTTTAATGAACATTAAGAGACAATTTATTTACTAGTCTGAAGCATAATTATTCTGAGAGGCTGTTCACATTACGTTTAAACCCCTTACCAAGATGGTGTCTTTCAGTAATAATTAGCTAACGTGGTGCTGGACAATTCTATTCAGGTCATATAAGAATCTTTTCAGAGTCTAAAATATCAGCACTCCAGCAGAGTAAATAACCTCCAGAGAATCAGATCAAGGCACAACCTATTACGACTTAGACTCATGAGTTTCTTTAGCTAATGAGACATTATGTTTAAATTATTTTAATAGTGCCTCTTTAAGAAGCGGCCACTTGTGGAGCTGGCTTTCTGTTGGTGACACTGGGATAATCCTGTCCCACCTTTATTGGTAGCTCCTGTCCCAGAGGGTGTTGTAATGCTATGTCTTTAAGTATAAATGTAGGAGTTTAAAATTCATCCATTCCCTGGCATTTCGCCTCATAATACGCCAGCTTGTTTCAATTACTGGGATTTAGTAGATGGGTTTGGGGAAGTTTTATGGGGTTGCTAAACATAAAGCTACAGCATGCGTTTTGCGATCAAGCCCAGAAGAAAGGAACAGCTTTTCCTGAATATTTTAAGAGGCATAAACTGCCTCCAGCAAATTTTATAATGCCACCTCTTTGGTTCCTTAAATTTTCTATTAACTCTGCTGAAATTAAGAATAGGTGGGCTGTTATAAAACTTGCCTAGGTTCGCTTGATACACATCAATGAAACCCTAGCTGATAATGCAAGTGAAACCGTTTTGCCTCTGGTCATTTTTAACAAATAAATCCTATTTGGGAGGATGAAGGCAATAACTGGTAGCCTTTAGGCACAAGCATTCAGCAAGAAATACCTTCCTCCCCGATAATGCCAGTTTTGTTGGCACAAAATTTTAAAAAGGATGTTGCTCTTCATGTTTATTTTAAAACTAGCTTTAATCATTATCAGACCTCAGTCATTTCCTCCTTTATAATCAATCCTAGAAGTTTATTAGAAGGCCATACATAACTGATTCCTTTCAGTTACCTCTCACCCTTAATTATAGCAGCAGGATGGAAGTATAATTGTTGCCTCCTTCCTTCGTGACCTCCAGTTTCTAGAAGAAACAGCTACTCTGCAAGTGGTCTATTAATGAGTGTGTAGCCACTTTGTGGAATTCTTTGATCTATACCTTGTTTACTTAAGTAGCAGGTCCATCTTCCTGGACTTAAATTTCTTCAGCCTAAACAGTCCAATAATGAATAGTTTTAATGAGGTCTTTGATTTAGCCTTACACACTTTTAACAGTGATCATGTTATTTTTGATAGAAAATGTCTTTTTTTCCTTGACATTTTCATATATTGTACAGTAGCATACAAAAAAAAGGTTTATTACAGGCATCCTATAGGCTTTTTCTGTATTTCCAAAATTGCTAAAGATTTTATTATATGCTTTGACCCAAATGTTATTAGGGGTGAATTTACTACGCGACAGTAATATCAAAGGTAAAACTGTTTCATTTTACACTCATACTGAAATATTGCAAAAGTCTGGTTGCATGGCCTCCTCTGCCCTTCCTCTAGGAAGAAGATGGCCCTCCTCTGGACCACCCTGTCCACCAGCATCTCCTTCAGGTCCCTGTTGGAGAACTACATCAACATTTTCCCCTTCTCAGACATCTTCAGAAGGACAGTCCTTCAATGAGCAGGGCATTTTCAGAATACTAGTGCACAGTGGCTTTTCCAACATGGAGCAGACTCCAAGGATACCAGTGAGAAGCAAGTTTCCCTGAGAATGACAAATCGCAGGATGAGGCTAGAATCAAGCCTAAGGGCCAGGTAGGTAGTTAATGAAGTGGGCTTGGTAAGACACAACGAGGTAAGTTATTGGGCCTTGTAGAGCCGACCCTCGATGAAACCCAATTAAACTGATACTAAGTGAAACTGATATTTTAGAATTATCACGTAAAGAATAAATCTCAAAGACATAATTAGCATTGCCACCTTTTGTGCATTTCAGCTGATACTTTATTGAAGAATTTTATTTGATGGTTAAATGCTGGAAGAGTTTACTTTGGAAGGTTATTCTAAGTCTAGAACTGGGAAGGAGTTAGACTAACATGCACAGTTGATTTCAAATGCAGTTAGCATCAGAGAGGCAATGGTACCATCACAAGACTAGTCATCAAGAGACACAGGTAATGTTCTGGGAAACTGGGTTTGAATCCCATTATGGTAGGTGGTGGAATTTAAATTCAATAAAAATCTGGAATTCAGGGTCTGATGTTGACCATGAAACCATTGTTAATTGTCATGAAAAAGCTGCCTGATTCATTAACGTCCTTTAGGGAAGGTAACTGCCATCCTTACTTGATTGGGCCTACACACGACTCCAGACCCACAGCAATGTGGTTGACGATTAGGAATGGGCATTTAGGAATGAACAATAAAACAATAAATGCCCCCAACCAGGGAAAGGATAAAAAAATTTTAACAGCATTTCCAATACATTAATTTGTTATAGTCCCAGCTGATGTCACTACAAAGATTGATAGAACATATTTTATATTTTTTTTGTTGGTTTTCATGAGGTGGTCTTTCACAGACATAAATGTGCAATGCTGAAAATTTGATTTTAACAATAAAACAGCAGTTTATTAAATAAAAGAAATGAAACAATTGGAATAAACAAACAACATACCTAAAACACAAATTTAAAGATTTTGAAACACACAGTAAACTACAATTCTATTAGGTCCAAAAATACTCTTTTAAAGTTCTGACATCCAATGTTCCCTCTAAGCTGTACAATCTATGACTGCACTGCCATTTCGAGGTCCCATGCTAGAGATCAATGTGCCATTGTATTGAATTCCGGTTCTGGAATGGCACACAAACCTCAGAGGCCCATGTAGTTGCAGGAAAATTTAGAGGAAATGTAACTTGCACCAGAGAGAATTCCCTTCTTTATCACATCTGTACGGATTAATTTAACCATCTTCATTTAACTGTCTATTATTTAAATTGTTTATAATTTAACTGACTTTATTTCCAAGTGTTGAGAATCTGATAGCCTCTTCCCTGACTCATCACAATAACTGAGTTTGGACTTTCTCAGGTTTGAACCATGCTCTTCTTGTCTAGAGATATCACACTAAACTGCTTACTCTGAGCTAATCTATTTCCTAACAGTTCCAAACCATCTCCTTTCATCAGGAACAACTGTCTTACAAAGCCAGTATCAGCCGAGAGCTCAGCAATCCTGCACAAACTGAAACCCAAAAGCTTTCTTCCAAGTTGTAGTTGTTTCCCCAATCAAAAGAAAAGTAAATCAATCTCTGGCTTTCCAAATTTAAAGCTTAATAGACGACCATTTAATTTGCTAATTTGTAAAGAAGTCTTCCAAAGTAAGCAAAAGCCTATTTGCAACCATAAACTGTCTCCCTCAGACTTTTTTCAGAAAGAAATCACCATGGCTACAGAAATATTTACAAGTTAGTTATTAAACCCATTCCAACACACATATCAAATCTCAGATGCCCTAGTTCAAATCCAAATTCTAAAATATATGATATTAAATATAAATAAGTCACACATCCTAGCTCATAAGTTCTTCTGCCTGTCTGTCTCATGGACTTCTTTGATCAATATATTGTTAATGTTTAAAACAACGCTTACAAAATGGATGGGATTAAAGCGTATTAAAATTAACCATGATTCATTGTAATTGATTTTATAGAAAATAAATGAAATACTTCGAAGTATTCCATACAGTAAGTTATTTTGAAGTCAAGTGACTGCTGTTATACAGGCCACTTCTTGTCAGCATTGTATAGTGGTACATTGAAGTGTTTTCTCCCATTGATGTGTAAGTAGGTGGGTTATGAATATCGTTAAAATATTTGTATTCTTTTCAGTAATTATTCAGTCAGTCAGAAAACATTTAAAAGCTTTTTTTCTTATTTCTATCTTCCCTGATTTCTTTTAAAGCCAATGAAAGATTCCTCCAGTCATTTGTCTTCAGTATTTCATTTGCTTTTAGTCATTTACGTACGTCTCTTTCATTCATTAGGATAGTTCCTCCATTCTGGTCCCCACCATTAGGAATGTTTTTATCTTAGCAATTTCTCTTTTCCTGGCAAAGCAACACTTTCTTAAAAAGTGATTTGCTTTTGTAAACTGGAAGTCATGCAAACATCAGTCAGGGAAGGGATACAACCAGTCCCTGAGGAAGCAGTGCTGATGAATGTAGCCAGATTTAAAAGGAAATAGCTGGGGTAAATAAAAGCACTCTCAGAGGAACCAAAATGTGTTGGCCTCAGAGGAATTATTCTATGGTGTTAATTTTGATGGGCTTTGAAGAATTGCCCAGTGTAGATAATGTAGTGGTGCAGAGCTTCCTATCCAATGTTATCCCTTAATCAATGTCACTAAAATTTGGTTGACTGGCCATTCCCACAATATTGTTTTTGAGACCCTGATGTGCAAGTTGACTGTTGTGCTTCCCACTCTGCAAAAGTTTTAATTGGTTAAAATTGTCTTATATGTGTACTACATAAATGCAAGTCTTTCTTCTTTAACTGCTGATGCATTCAAACCAACCTGAGCAACAGCCTACAGAATGGTGACTGGTGAAGATGTATATCGGCTTTCAAGATTTATCTTGTGCAGAGTTAGTACCATGAAATTTTATAGCACAGCTGAGAATCATTGAGTACTTCATTTCTGCACTGACACATTCCAAGTAAAATCCATATCCAGTCCCCATGCTCTCCTTAAAATCCTGTACCTTCCTGTGCTTACAGACATATGAGCAAGGAATAAAAGTAGAGACTCAACTCTTCGGGCCTGTTCCACCATTCAATACAATCATAGCTGATCGGATTTTAACATGAACTCTACATTCCCTACATATCCCCGATAATCTTTTATTCTCCTCAAAAATCTATCTAATTGTGCTTTTAAATGATACATTGATCTCTGCCTCAACCAACTGCTGTGGTAAAATATTCCATCCTACAATAATCCTTTGACCTTTAGTGACAATTTTAATTACTTTTCTCTTATCAGCAGTCGAAATCACCTATCCATTCCGGCTACTATTGTATATTATTCCACAGGTATTAATGCCGTTAACTCTTTTAATTCACTGTGAATGTTTTGTGTATCAAAACCACACTAGCAAGTTAATTCCCTTTTCACCATCTCCAGAATGAGACTGGGTTGATTGGACCTCAGTTAAATAGGCTCATTCACTCAAATCCAGAAGTCGCCAGGAAAACCACAAGTTTCAGAGCACCATCTCCAACAGCAGAGAAGCGAGAAAGTGAGCTACTGGGTCCTCTGGCAATGAGTAATGCAATTGGAACAATGGAGGTTAATCCGATTGAGAGAGCACAAGCTTATGACAGAGGAGATCTAAGCTTTCTCCTGTATAAATTCTGCTCTGCTCCCACAAGGAACCATTTTAAAACTGTATATTTTTTGGCCCTTTCTTGTTTTTTCCCGCTGGTTCGCTCTGGCAGGTGTTCAATGCACTTGCTGCTCAGGGCACCTAGTTTAAATTCCAGTCAGATCCCAATGACATCATAAAATGAGGTTGAACCCTGTCCAACCTTAAAGCTGAACTCTCACTGAAGCTAAACTACACACTTCTGGCATTTCACACTCCACTGGCTTCTCATCACTCGAGACTGACCCTTTGCTACTGAGTTTAAAATGATATTGTCTTAATTTACACAATCACCCAACAGCTTCAGAAAAAAAACCCCAGTCAATCAGAGAACAGTTTGTCGCACCTCTTTGCTAGCCATCTGATTACTTATTTTCAGCTGAAACTAGCTCATCCTCAAGCAATTTTAAACAGATGAAATTAACCAAATTAGACTCAAAATATGGCATTACAGTACAAATAACTTAAAACACCAATATTTTTCTGTCAATCACTCCTACTGAGCTTTAATCCTACGCTCTCCTAGTCTCCATAGCTGCACAGGTCAGAATTGGCTGCCACAAATATAAGTAATCTTGAGAAAAATATTGAAAAAAGGAGTTGAATAGTAAAGGGTACAGGGGTAAGAGTTCATGAGAATTCCTAAAACCAAGCAAAATTACACCACATTTGAAAGACAGCTCCAAGATGCTGACATTTGTAATTATTTAACGTGTGTTCCAATGCTTGTGCATAAGCCCTACAGGAAGGCAGGTTGTCACTGTTAATATTTACACGATACAATTTTGACTGACATTTAAACTGAACACTTTCACACATAGTTTCCTGGGCCTCTTGCAAGGTTGCCATTGAAAAGAAGACGAGAAAATAGTATGGCAATTTATGGGTTAATTAAGTCAGAAATGCAGACATCAATAAATGCTCAGTGTTTACAACTCATGTTTTTTTTTAACTTCACTGAGAAGGGATACAGTGAGCACACTTGTGGTGACAAGCTAACTTGCAGACATTGAAATTAAGACTATGAAAGTAAGGATGGATGATGCCACAACTGCCTCAGATTTAACACTGCAGGTTCTGCAAGGGAATATGGGCAGCTAGGGGCTAAATTAAAAAGCAGAACCCAAAAGGTAATAATCTCCAGATTACTTCTTGACCCACAAGCAAACTGGCACAGGATCAAGAAGATTAAGGAGGTAAACACATGGCTCAAAAATCTGTCTGGGAGAAACGGTTCGAATTCAAGGGACATTGGCACCAGTACTGGGGAAGGAGGGAGTTGTTCCAAAGGGACCGACTCCATCCAAATAATACTGGGACTGCAGCCTGGCAAATCATGTGACTAGGCCTGTGGAAATGGCTTTAAACTCAATAGTGGGGTAGGTGGGTTCAGTTGGAAAATTATGGAAAAAATTAAAGTGGAGGCGTGTTCAGCAGAGAATTTTAGAATTTCCACAACAAGTGTTAGGACAGACAGTATGGAAAGGATCAGGAATCTAATTTCAGGCAAAGTAGATAGCAGGACAACTATGAAAAGGGAGGGGTGTGGTCAACCTAGGGCACAGTATATGAAACAAGGTAAATGAACTTGTAGCGCAGATTGGAATTGGGAGGTACAATGGTTATCAATGTCACAGAGGCGTGGCTGCAAGGTGATCGGGGTGGGAACTAAATTTCCAAAGATGCGCATGCAATTGAAAAGAAAGGCAGATGGGGAGAGGGGTTTATTGGGCCTTGTTTGTAAGAAAGGAAATGAAATTGATAGCAATAAGTGACACAGAATCAGCAGGCATGGAATTTGTACGGGTAGAGTTGAGGAACTATAAAGGGAAGAAGACCCTGAAGGAAGTTGTGCACAGGCCTCCTAGTAGTAGTCATGGTATGGGGAAGAAAATAAATCAGAAGATAGAAAAAGTATGTTAGAAAGGCACTGTAACAATAATCGTGGCAGAATTAAAAATACAGGTGGAATGTCTAAATCATGTTGGTAGCAGACCTCAAGAAAAGGAATTTGTGGAATGTCTATGAAACTTTTTTTTGGAGTAGCTTGTGACAGAGTCCACTAAGGACAATGCAACTCTGGATTTGAGACGTGTAATGGGGCAGACTTAATTAGGGAGCTGAAGGTGAAGGAACCCCAAAGGGGCAGTGATCGTAATATGACAGAAATCACCCTGCAGTTTGAGAAGGAGAGGTTAGAATCAGATGTAGAAGTATTACAATTGAGTAAAGGTCATTACACAGGCATAAGTGAGGAGCTGGCCAAAGTTGATTTATAGGGCAGCCTAGCAAGGAAAACAGTGGAGCAGTAATGGCAGGGGTTTCTGAGGGTAATTCCAGAGGCAGAGCAGAAATTCATCTTCAGGAAAAAGAAGAAACACACTAAAGGGAGAACAAGGCAACCATAACTAACAAGAGACATCATGGACAGCATGAGCAAAAGAAACACAAACAATAAGGTGAAGATTGGTGGGAGGCCAGAGGATTGGGAAGCCTTTAAAAACCAGCAGAGGATAACTAAAAAAGCATTGAAGGGGTGGAGGATGAAATATGACTGTAAGCTAACTGGTAATAGAAAAGAAGAATGCAACAGTATTATTAGATAACTACAAGATAAGAGAGAGGCACAAGTAGACATCAGACTGCTGGAAAATGACTTAAGACTAATGTAAAAGTTCAGTTGACAGTAAGGAAGGCAAATGCAATGTTAGCATTAATTTCAAGAGGGCAGAGATGTACTGCTGAGGCTGTACAGGGCCCTGGCCAGGTTGCATCTGGAATATTGTGATCTGTTTTTGGCCCCATATCTAAAGATAAAGGATGTACCGGCATTGCAGGGGGTCCGGATGAGGATTACAAGAATGATCCCGGGGATGAAGAGCTTATCGTATGAGGAGCAGTTGAGGACTCAGGGTCTGTATTTGATGGAGTTTAGAAGGATGATGGGGGATCTGATTGAAACTTACAGAATACTGAGAGGCCTGGATGGATTGAATGTGGGGAAGAATTTCCCCCTAGTAGGAGTGACTAGGACCGCAGCACATAACCTCAGAATGAAGGAGTGAGCCTTTAGAACTGAGGTGAGGAGGAATTTCTTCAGCCAGAGAATGATTAATCTGTGGAACTCAATACCTTGGAGGATTATGGAGGCCAAGTCATTTAGTGTATTTGAGTCAGAGATAGTTAGTTTCTTAGTTACTTCATTACTAAGCAGATCAAGGGCTACGGGAATAAGGCAGGAGAATAGTTTTGAGAAATGTATGAGACATGTATGAATGGCAAAGCAGACCCAATAGGTCGAATGGCCTCTTTCTGCTCCGATGTTTTATGGTCTGATCTTCAAACATGAGCAAGATGACAGCTTTCTGCAGAGAAACTTCCAGACAGTCAGGAGAGATCAGAGCAGCAGAAGGGAAGAACTTGCCTGGGATGTGACTCAGATACCACGGTGTACGAATGGAACTAAAAACTAGTGTAATGGTGACCATAAAATCACTGCCAATTGTTATAAAAACCCGTGTGGTTCACTAATGCCTTTTAAGGAAGGAAAATCTGCCATCCTCTCCTAGTCTGGCCTACATGAGACTTGAAATCCACAGTGTTGTGATTGATTCTTAAATGTCCTCTGAAAGATCCTAACAAGCCATGCAAATGTATTTAACTGTTATAGTGTAATGAAGGTGATGAAACTAGATAGCAAACCCCACATCAAAACCAGAAATAACAAAGGCACACACAATCCTGTCATGCCTGTAACATCCTTCCTACTAACATTTGGGAACATGCCAAAATTAGAACATAGAACATAGAACATAGAACGTTACAGCTCAGTACAGGCCCTTCGGGCCTCGATGTTGCGCCGACCTGTGAAACCAATCTGAAGCCCATCTAACCTACACTATTCCCTTATCATCCATATGTTCATCCAATGACCATTTAAATGCCCTTAAAGTTGGCGAGTCTACTACTGTGGCAGGCAGGGCATTCCACGCCCTTACTACTCTCTGAGTAAAGAACCTACCTCTGACATCTGTCCTATATCTATCACCCCTCAATTTAAAGCCATGTCCCCTTGTGCTAGCCGTCACCATCCGAGGAAAAAGGCTCTCACTGTCCACCCTATCTAATCCTCTGATCATCTTGTATGTCTCTATTAAGTCACCTCTTAACCTTCTTCTCTCTAATGAAAACAGCCTCAAGTCCCTCAGCCTTTCCTCATAAGACCTACCCTCCATACCAGGCAACACCCTGGTAAATCTCCTCTGCACCCTTTCCAATGCTTCCACATCCTTCCTATAATGCGGCGACCAGAGCTGTACGCAATACTCCAAGCGCAGCTGTACCAGAGTTTTGTACAGCTGCAACATGACCTCATGGCTCCGAAACGCAATACCTCTACCAATAAAACCTAGCACACCATACGCCTTCTTAACAAACCTATCAACCTGGGTGGCAACTTTCAGGGATCTATGCACATAGACACTGAGATCTCTGTGCTCATCCACACTACCAAGAATCTCACCATTAGCCCTGTACTCTGTATTTCTGTGACTCCTTCCAAAGTGAATCACCTCACACTTTTCCGCATTAACCTGCATTTTCCACCTCTCAGCCCAGCTCTGCAGCTTATCTATGTCCCTCTGTAACCTGCAACATCCTTCCGCACTGTCTACAACTCCACCGACTTTAGTGTCATCCGCAAATTTACTAACCCATCCTTCTATGCCCTCATCCAGGTCATTTATAAAAATGACAAACAGCAGTGGCCCGAAAACAGATTCTTGCGGTACAACACTGGTAACTGAACTCCAGGATGAACATTTCCCATCAACCACCACCTTCTGTCTTCTTACAGCTAGCCAATTTCTGATCCAAACCGCTAAATCACCTTCAATCCCATGCCTCCGTATTTTCTGCAATAGCCTACTGTGGGCAATCTTATCAAACGCTTTACTGAAATCCATATACACCACATCAACCGCTTTATGCTCATCCATCGGTTTGGTCACCTTCTCAAAGAACTCAATAAGATTTGTGAGGTACAACTTACCCTTCACAAAACCACGTTAACTATCCCGAATCAAATTATTCCTTTCTAGATGAATATAAATCCTATCTCTTATAGTCCTTTCCAACACTTTACCCACAACCGAAGTAAGGCTCACTGGTCTATAATTGCCAGGGTTGTCTCTACTCCCCTTCTTGAACAAGTGGACAACATTTGCTATCCTCCAGTCTTCTGGCACTATTCCTGTAGACAATGACGACATAAAGATCAAAGCCAAAGGCTCTGTAATTTCCTCCCTAGCTTCCCAGAGAATCCTAGGATGAATCCCATCCGGCCCAGGGGACTTATCTATTTTCGTACTTTCCAGAATTGCTAACACCTCGTCCTTGTGAACCTCAATCCTGCCTAGTCTAATAACCTGTATCTCAGCATTCTCCTCGACAACATTGTCTTTTTCATGTGTGAATACTGACGAAAAATATTCATTTAGCGCTTCTCCTATCTCTTCGGACTTCACGCACAACTTCCCACTACTGTCCTTGACTGGCCCTAATCTTACTCTAGTTATTCTTTTGTTCCTGACATACCTATAGAAAGCTTTAGAGTTTTCCTTGATCCTACCTGCCAAAGACTTCGCATGTCCCCTCCTGGCTATTCTTAGCTCTCTCTTTAGGTCCTTCCTGGCTAACTTTTAACTCTCAAGCGCCCTAACTGAGCCTTCACGCCTCATCTTTACGTAAGCCTCCATCTTCCTCTTGACAAGAGATTCAACTTCTTTAGTAAACCACGGTTCCCTCACTCAACCACTTCCTCCCTGCCTGACAGGTACATATTTATCAAGGACACGCAGTAGCTGTTCCTTGAACAAGCTCCACATTTCAATTGTGCCCAGCCCTTGCAGTTTCCTTCCTCATCCTATGCATCCTAAATCTTGCCTGATCGCCTCATAATTGCCTTTTCCCCAGATTTAACTCTTGCCCTGCAGTATATACCTATCCCTTTCCATCGCTAAAGTAAACGTAACTGAATTGTGGTCACTATCACCTACCTCCAATTCTAACACCTGGCCTGGTTCATTACCCAGTACCAAATCCAATGTGGCATCGCCTCTTGTTGGCCTATCTACATACTGTGTCAGGAAACCCTCCTGCACACATTGGACAAAAACTGACCCATTTAAAGTACTCGAACTATAGCGTTTCCAGTCAATATTTGGAAAGTTAAAGTCCCCCATAACAACTACCCTATTACTTTCGCTCCTATCCAGAATCATCTTTGCAATCCTTTCCTCTACATCTCTGGAACTTTTCGGAGGCCTGTAGAAAACTCCCAACAGGGTGACCTCTCCTTTCCTGTTTCTAACCTCAGCCCATACTACCTCAGTAGACGAGTCCTCATCAAATGTCCTATCTGCCACCGTAATACTGTCCTTGACTAACAATGCCACACCTCCCCCTCTTTTACCACCTTCCCTGATCTTACTGAAACATCTAAACCCCGGAACCTGCAACAACCATTCCTGTCCCTGCTCTATCCATGTCTCTGAAATGGCCACAACATCAAAGTCCCAGGTACCAACCCATGCTGCAAGTTCACCCACCTTATTCCGGATGCTCCTGGCGTTGAAGTAGACACACTTCAAACCACCTTCCTGCCTGCCGGTACACTCCTGTGACCTTGAAACCTTATTCATGACCTCACTACTCTCAACCTCCTGTTCACTGGAGCTACAATTCAGGTTCCTACCCACCTGCTGAATTAGTTTAAACCCTCCCAAAGAGCATTAGCAAATCTCCCCCCCAGGATATTGGTACCCCTCTGGTTCAGGTGTAACCCATCCCATTTGTAGAGGTCCCACTTACCCCAGAATGAGCTCCAATTATCCAGGTATCTGAATCCCTCCCGCCTGCACCATCCATGTAGCCACTTGTTCAACTGCTCTCTCTCCCTATTACTCGCCTCGCTAGAACATTGCACGGGTAACAAACCAGAGATAACAACTCTGCTTGTTCTAGCTGTAAGCTTCCACCCTAGCTCCTTGAATTTCTGCCTTACATCCCCATCCCTTTCCCTACCTATGTCGTTGGTGCCTACGTGGACCATGACTTGGGGCTGCTCCCGCACCCCTTTCAGGATCCCGAAAACACGATCCGAGACATCACGGACCCTGGCATCTGGAAGGCAACACACCAACCGCAAGTCTCTCTCGTTCCCACAGAATCTCCTATCTGTCCCCCTAACTATGGAGTCCCCAATGACTAATGGTGTCCTCCTCTCTCCCCTGCCCTTCTGAGCAACAAGAACAGACTCTGTGCCAGACACCAGTACCCCTTGGCTTACCCCTGTTAAGTCATCCCCCCCCCAACAAGCCAAGCAACAGCATGACATAACATTATGGAATCAGACTTTACAGACAATGTCCCAGACACCACCATCAGTAGCCTTGAATATATCCTGTCCCACTGTCAAGATAGACCTAGCAGAGGTGGTGGGGCATTGGTACATAGTCAAGAGGGAGCTGGTCTTGAGCCCTCATCATTGAATCTGGTTCATGTGAAGTCTCATGACATAAGATTAACATTGAAAATCAGTGGATTCTTTAA
This sequence comes from Ginglymostoma cirratum, assembly GCA_024137785.1. Classification (NCBI taxonomy): domain Eukaryota; kingdom Metazoa; phylum Chordata; class Chondrichthyes; order Orectolobiformes; family Ginglymostomatidae; genus Ginglymostoma; species Ginglymostoma cirratum. The sequence continues at coordinate 45,230,155 of JAHRHZ010000283.1, forward strand.
TGAGTTTGTTAAACTGGAAACATCGTTCATTTTAATAAAGCATGAAAATCAAAAGCAGAAAAATAAGTTATTAAAAATAATTGTTTTGAAGTTTAAACAAATTTTTACTTTACAACCAAAACTCTTTAAAGGCACAAAATGCCACAATGGAATGTTTCAGTTAAAAAGGCACAAATCAGTTGGGAAAGAAGCATAAATCAGCCATATTTTTGAGAAGACTGGAATACTCAAGAAGGGTAAGGTAGTACCAATCCTCAATTTTCATCTTTTATATCAAAATCTTAAATTAATCGATGAATTATAATTTAAAGAGTTTTTACAGTCTTTAAATTATTGCAACTAATTTTCAAAGCTTATTTAAATAATTTATTTTTTAAATAACAGATTTTACAATTTAACAAACAGAGAAAAAATCATCTCAAAGCAGATTTGAAAACTAAGCTTTAGACCTCTATGAAAGCAATATTCATTACAGTTTAACAGTTTATAAGAAAACTCATCTTGTTTTATCTATAACTAAAATTTAAATACAACTTCAAAAAAAAATTTCATGAAGCTGCAAATCCTCTCGTGAGATTTATAGCATTTGAGTTGAAACCACAACTCAAACTTATACCACGAGCAGAAATTGGCATACCTGATAATGAGGTGTCAACCTAGTGAAACTACAACATAGTAAAGCGGCCTAGCAAAGTCAATGTGAATAGGAAAAGAGTCTTTACTGGTTGGAGTTATAAGTAGTAGAAAGGAAAATGGTTGTAATTGTTTGAAGTCAAGCATCTCAGCAGCAGCACATCACTCCCCAGGGTAGAAATTTCTAATCAATTTGCTCAGAGATGTTACTTTACACCTCTGGAGCAGGTGGGACTTGAAGTTGGCCTCCTGACTCAGAGATGGAAACACTACCACTGCACTGCAGGAGACTCTCACTCCTCAGGTAAGTGTTCTAGGCCCAATCATCACCAGTTGCTTCACTAATGACCTTACTTCTATCACAAAACCAGAAATGGGGCTGTTTGATGATAACTGTGCAAAGTTTAGCCCCTTTTGTGCTTTCCAGTTACTGACCTGGACAACATTCAGGCTTAACTGATAGGTGACTAGTAACATCTACACCATTAGCATTTTGAGGATGATCATGTTCCACTTGCTGGTGAATGTTACTGGTCTTTAAATCTGCCACCAGGCAACTCCAAAGTATCAATCTCTTCATCTCTGTTGGCCAGAAACACTGAAGTATGGTAATTTTTAAAATCATTTTCTACAATGCAGCTCTCCACTGGAAATCTGAGGAAGGCCACCTCTGGCTCTCTCCATTTACCTGTTCTTTGCACTTAACAAGGTAACAACTGCAAAGAACAGACCTATGAATGACTAAAATGACATGGGTGTACTGTTGGAAGGATTACACTCTGGTGGCATTGACTATCAGGGAAAGGCATCAAATTACCTGAAGATGAAGACGAGTGACAACGGTGGATGAGAAAGTGAGGAATGCCAGAGAATGAGCAGGAAAGTTGCACTTGCAAAGTGAGTGAGTGTGAGGAGCGACATGATAAAATTGTTTTGACAAGCAGAGTAGGGAGGGCTGTAATTTGCGCAGCAGGATGTAAATAAATGTCTAACTGTGCTCACCTTTCCTCACCTGATTGGGTCATTAAAGTGCTTCCTGCACTAAATTCAGGTCTGTGTAAAACATAGTGCTTCTGCTGCTGACTTCCTTTAGTCATGCCCTTGCTGTTTATTTGCTGCAGTAGGTTTCTTCCTTTCATTCCTGGGGATGTGTATCTTTCTCCAAGACCCGATTACATCCATCAAGTGATCCGCCATTGAAGGTTGTCGGTGGAAGATCTCTTTACCATCCTGAATCCATCACAACACTTTCCTTCAGCTTTTCCACAGCTCCTAATCTATCCCTGGATTGGGAGCGTAAATGCTCCAGTTAAGATTGAGCCATGTGGATCTGCATTATGGCTGTCAGCTTGCATCAGACATGCAAATCAGGAAGTAATAGCAGAATGAGTTGGACTTGCTGAAATTGCACAGATTTATTGAGGGTTCATGCCCAATATTACACATTCCCCCGCACTTAGGTTTGGGCCTTAGTGTTGTGACTGGATCAAAGAATCAGACACAGATGATTTACAGGGAAATTTTAAGGAAAACAATCTTGATGTCTCTCTGGTATGCAGACGAATTAGTATTCCTGTCCTAATGTAATCATTCTAATTTTGTGCCTCAGCAAGATTACAAGTAATAATGAATATTAGAGGTTGCTAAAATATGCTGAACAGTAATACTTCAATTCTGAATCACTTCAGAACAATAAAAATTGAACACCAAGAACATTATAATCAAAGAGCTTTGTCAGAACTCTTGCATCGGCATATTAAATTTATCATCAATGAACTACACGTCATCATTACCTTACAGTAACGTGCCAAATGGTTGCAGAATGGAATCCTGAAAAATTAATGCATTGGGTAAACAGCCAACAGTCAAATATCGACAACAACTAATTAGTCATAAACTGGCCATGCATTGCCTGTGTAATGAATGTATTATGCGCTGGCTTAAAAATATGTTGTATGCTATGCCAGAAACAGTTATGAATCTTGTTATGTAGTGTTGGGTTAATAAACAGAAAATATTGTCCAAATGTAATGTGTTATAGCTTTTGATAATCCTAAATGCCAGATTTGTTTCATTTTTCCTCCTGTTCTCTCCTGGGCATGTTGTCTTAGAGATGAACAGATGCTGCCTTGCCTTTGGTACTTCACTTAAGTCAGCATGCTTCAGGAAATTAAAGCAATTTAACTGTATGGGGCATTACAGTCAGGCCCAAACCTGGTCTCACACAACACCGTTCACATAAGGTCTTTCCAGCTGTGATCACTGGATGCCAGTCATGAGTATTAGCTAAATCTTTCCCTTGCTAACCCAGGAATATTGAGGCCAATTATAGTATCGACAACATAAGCAAAGTGCAAGATTGAACCTAAAATTATACTCTGTGTTATGTTGTTTTTATCAGACTGAGTATCTTCATCAGTTGGGCCTTTACTGAAGTACTAATAAATTATCCAGGACATTGCTCATGCTGAGCTGATAATTCTTTTTTTACCTCAGATAAGATGGTAAAAGAGTTGGTAAAGACTACACTCACATGTGTAGTTACATATTATGCCACTTAGTGACTAGAATCTGCTACTACATCATGACATATGATAGAAGAAAATGGCGTAGGAAATGTTGACATGGCAATTTAAAATGGAAAATGTTGGCAGAAAAGTACAATTAAAATTTTGACAGCCAGAAGTAAAGTTTGTGCCCAAGAATTGTGTTCCCTACATATTACTGCTAATATATAGGGAGCACTTATACCGGGAAGAAAGTGGAAAAAAATCTGTCACATTTCTCTTTGGCATTTTCTCATGGATAGGATCTAAAGGCAAGTTATTTTAAAACTGGTCTCAGGTCAGTGCACATTTCAAGGGGATTTGCTTCTCAGGACAGCCGCATGCTAGTTTCTGAATTCATAGTCAGATTGTGGAGGTGGAGGTGAAATAATGTGAACATTACCTACCCCTCAGAAACAGGCAGCTGGGCACTGATATACTGTCTGCTTCATAACAATTCTGATTTTAACCTACTTTTATGAGTGGACTTCAAAGGCACTACCTGAATGCAGCAAAGATCAGCTTTACAAATACAAAGAGGGGTCTGATGACATTATTAGGACCTGACAACAATTTTTATTTGGGCCTGATAATGTTCAGTGAAGAATGGGAACATGAAGAGGAGCCTTCGTTTAATCATAGACAAGAGAGCTGAATTCCAGACGTAATATGAGGACTGCCCTTGACATCAAGCCATAATTTGCCTGAATATACCATCAAGGAGCTCTAGCAAAATAAAAGTCAAAGAATACTGTGGGAGTGGGGCTGATACTCCCTATCTGTGGGAGTCATGCCTAGCACAAAGGAAGACAGCTGCAATCATTGAAGGTCAACCTACATCGGATATTGCTACACGAGCCCCATTATGATAACTTCCCAGGCACAAACATCTTCAGTTGTTTCATCAGTGGCCTTCCGACTATCATTCAAACGAATATGTGATTAAATTATCCGATCAGATGTTCACATCTCCTAGCTGCAAGTGCATACTTGTGATTAGCAGAAGACCAATACAACTTTTCTCTCTTCCAAGAGTTATGTGCCATTTAATTTTTGTCAAAATCTGAAGCAGTCCATGTTTATATGTAGCATGACGTGGACAACATTCATGCTTGAGCTGACAAGTGGTGGCTAACATTTGCGCCACACAGCTGCCAGGCAATGATAATCTCCAACAAGCTAATCTAACCATCTCCCCTTGACAATCATTGGCATTACTATCATTGAACCTTCCCCAAAATCAACATCCTGGAAGGTTACCACTGACCACAAAATGAACAGGACTAGCGACATAAATACTGTTGCTTCTAGATAAGATCTGAAGCTCAGAATTCTGCAGTCATTAGCTCACCACCTTGCATACCAACCATGTCTGTGAACATTCACTCTCTTTACTTTCGACGCACAGTGACAGCAGTGTGTACTATACACAAGATGCGATGCAGCAACTCACTAGTCTTCCTTCAACAGTACTGTCCAAATCTACAAGTTCTACCACTGAGAACAACAAGGGAAGGAGATGCAGGAGAACACCACCAGCTACAATTTCCCTTGCAAGCCACGCACCAACTGAAGTACAATCCAACACTAGCTCCATCATGTACCCTATTCCTCATTTTCACTTCCATATGTTGGTGCTATCACCTCTGCCAATTAAGTTTATATCCTCTCCAATGACAATACTGAAACTCCCCCCAACAGGACGTTGGTCCCAGTCCTGTTGAGATGTTTGACTAAGTGTTCGGGAAGTTCGGAATCTGATTTCAAGGCACTGTTGGGACTTGTGTCTTTATTCACTGACTCAGAGTATTTCTATTTATTCCTTTCTGTGCCATATTGCTTCCACAACTTAATATTTATGCCTCTTAAAATAAATAACAGTGCTGCAAAATGGCAGGTTTTCATTTTGTGTCCCATAACAGCATGTGTGATCTGAAAATGTGAAAATGACAGGCTAGCAGCAATGCAAGATCAGTAATCAATTCATGACAGTCTGTCGACATCAGCAAGAAACAGATTGTTTAAGATTACCTACCGCATGGACAGTAGAGGCCAAATATCAAAGATGTTTATTGTGTACCTGGAGAATATAGAGAATGCTACCCGCAATGATGAACGACAATGGCCCTTTCTAATCCTTGAGTTTTCTTGATGGGCAGTGGTTAACTTAATATGTGTAGATCCTTCCAAACTAACATACATTCTGCTGTCAAATAGTCGGAGTTTTACTTTGCTTCAGTTTACTCACTATGATGTACTCACAGTATACTCACAATACATTATACCTAGAATATTCTAAAGAACACTGTTTTCAAAGGGTACATTATCATTGACTGTCAGTGTAATATTGAACATGCATTTTAATGCTTTCTCAATGTAAAATTATAAATATGAAACAGAAATATTAATACCAGTGGACATGTCATTTATTCACAGATAAAGGCTAATGCAACTAGCATAATATACATTTATACAAAGATTCTGGAAAAAAAACTTTACAAATAAAATGGTCAGAAAAAACCATTCACAATGAATTGTCATACTGCATTTATTATTTCTTCACATAAAATCATTTTTGTTTGGCAGTAATTCATCACAATAATAGCTGTTGTCCAGTAATAAAAGGAAAAGGAAAACTTACACAAACTTTCATGGTGTGTTCAAATAGCTCTTCTATCAAATTTGTTTTTTTTTGAAGAAATCCTGAGATGTAATATTTTTAATTGATATAATCAAACATTTCATTAATCAATACTGTTATTATTTTGTAAACCTGTTTTTGGTTTCTAAAAAAGAGTATATAAATTTGATCATTGATAACTTACATTAGTGGATTCACTATGAAATGTCACTCTGTGGCTTCTCTGGATTGCTGCTGTTAGCACCAGTTCACAAGATTTGGCACAGTGACCTCTTTACTGATTTATTTATGACTGCTTTAAAAAACTAGGAATTTCATTCTGCCCTCCTGCATCAAAAGCAATGTGTATGAAGAAGTCACCCAAATACAGACAAGATTTGATATAAAAACTCCCAAAAAATTATGTTTTATAATATGCCTCAATTAAAGACATTTTTAAAAACACTGATAAAACAGAATACTGTGAAATATTTATGTAGGCGGGAATATTCCAAAATTGAAAACATAACTGGCTCTCTAGACAAGAAGGTAAAGTCAGAGATGTGAACATAATTTACTTATTGCTCTGCTACAATGAAATTTTTACATATGTCATATAAATACAATATACAGTATAAAATAAGCATTTTGTTTCAATGTTTACTTAGGTTTGCTGGTTTCTTTACTAGCACCAATGTAAATAAATCAAGTTAATCAAAAAGGCACTTTAAGGTTTTTCAGTTCTTTGTTCTTCTTGGTTTATGTTGCCTTCTTTCTTCCTTCAGGGAAAGGAAATTGTTCGCATGAACAGTTTAAGCTTTCATTCTGTTTAAGCTCTGAGGCACTGTATTGATTTACACAACTTACCGTCAAGATTCATTGTCCCCACATCAGCTCTCTCTCAACATTCTCTACCACCTTCCTTTGTCTCCATATCACCTTCTTTCCCTCAAACAGACTTCCTTAAAATCCTTTTGCTTCATACATTGCCTGCTTTCGTGATAGAATGATCAGGAGCTTATGCTCTTTCACCAGTGGCCATCTTTATACTTGCACTTCCCTCGGTCCATCAATCACTTCAGTGATCATGCCAATATCAAAACAGGTCACCATCATGATCCTTGCCTTGCATAGGTTGACGCGATGTTCAAGCTCCTCGGTTACCTCTTCTAGTGCCTCCAGGTACTCCAGGGACTCTTTATCCAGGGTTAGGTCAACCTCAACTGTTAGCAGAGATAGTGCAAGCAAATCAGGCAAACAATAAATGACATATGCAGAAAGATTTATAACTTAAAACCATTATTTTTGAATTTTAAGCAAACAGATGAAACATCTGGGGGCAATCAGTCTCTTGCCCTATTTAAATGAATTTCTTGCCTCTCTTTAATAATTTATTAATCCCCAGGAGGAGTTAGTTTGACACAAACTCTGTTAATACTCCTCTGTAATCAGCCACTAAGTACAGCATGACAGCAGCTACAAATAGTTAGGATTTTTATTATCTCATCTTCCCTTTAACTTCTGCTCAAAGACACAGCTGATTGCCAATTGACTTCTTGGGAAAGCATGGGTTAACAACAAAATGCTGGCACACTGTGTTGCACACTGTGCCACACAATCTAATAAAATTTCTCCTTTGGCATTACTGGGGACAGGCGGGATAGCAAAAGGGTCGATACTTGAGGGTGTAGACTTGTTTGCCGAGCAGGTGTGTTTGGTTGCAGACTTTTCATCAGTCTGCTAGGTAACATTGTCAATGCACCTCCTGTGAAGCATTAGTGTTCCGTCCTGCTTGGTAATTATATGCCCTGTTTTGCTGGGGTGTTTGGCAACATGTCCCATTCTGTTTTTCAGTGCTTTGTATATCGGGTCCATGTCAATGTGTTTGTTGATGGAGTTCCAGTTGCAATGCCAGACTGCCAGGAATTCTCTGGCTTGTCTCTGTTTGGCTTGTGCTATTATAGCTGTGTTGTCCCAATCGAATTTGTGTCCTTCCTCAACGTCATCGAGGACACCAGAATAGAAGAGGACGAGGTAATGATATCCTTCAATGTAACAGCACTATTTACATCCATAAACATCGATGTCATGGAATACCTGCCTTCCTGATTCTTCCAGCAGTGTGGCAATTGTCTCTTTGGCTCAGTCGATGTTTGCCACACTGCTGGAAGAATCAGGAAGGCAGGTATTCCATGACATC
>JAHRHZ010000283.1:45238553-45257679 GCA_024137785.1 Ginglymostoma cirratum
GATGTCATGGAATACCTGCCTTCCTGATTCTTCCAGCAGTGTGGCAATTGTCTCTTTGGCTCAGTCGATGTTTGCCACACTGCTGGAAGAATCAGGAAGGCAGGTATTCCATGACATCGATGTTTATGGATGTAAATAGTGCTGTTACATTGAAGGATATCATTACCTCGTCCTCTTCTATTCTGGTGTCCTCGATGACATTGAGGAATTCTTGGGAGGAGTGAATGGAGCAGCTAGTGTTGTCTACTAAGTATTTCAGTTTCCGTTGTAGTTCTTTGGCTCGTCTATATGTTGGCACAACCAACAACCCACAACCAATAAAACTAACGTAATATACAAAATACCGTATAAGGACTGTGATAAATATTACTCAGGCCAAATTGGAAGAAAACTGACAATAAGGATGCACAAACATCAACTAGGTACCAAGAGACCTGACCAATTCTCACTGGTCTCAATATACACAGACAAAGAAGGACACAAATTCGACTGCAACAACACATCCATAATAGCACACGCCAAACAGAGACATGCCAGGGAATTCCTGGTGGCCTGGGATTCCAACCAGAACTGGACCCGATATACAAACCAATGAAAAATCAGAATGCGAAGTGATGGCAACCACCCCAGCAAACTGAGGCATATAAATAATAACAGAACACTAATGCTTCACTGGAGGCGCCCTGACAATGTTAAGTAGGAGAGTAATGAAACGTCTGCAATGAAACACACCGGCCTAGTGAGCAAATCTACAACCTCATCCGCAATCCGAGCTACGCATCTTCTCAAAAACTTTGAGGTTTAATGCTTTTTTATTTTGTAGTTTGCAGCATGCTAACTCTTAGATATTTGCTCTTGTGATCCATCAGAGCACATTGTTTAGCTCATTCTATTTAGAATTTTAGGTGAATGACACTGCGGTATTAGGGAGAATTTCTGCAGTGGCTAACATGATCCTCCAGTGGAACGGTAGCAAAAGACTGGTATAGACCCTGATGCCAAGACCTGAGGCAACATTTTCAATGATTTATATTTGTTTCTTTGGGAGCTCTGCCAGATTTCTGCTGAAATTATAGCAAGGGCTATAATCCCTACAGCATTTCTGGCCAATCTTCTCTTAAAATACAAAATAACAATGATTGAATTACAAAAGAACTCAATCCTTTATAGAATTACTGAAGGAAGCGGATATGTATTTTCCATACTGTGCATAAAACATAGTTTAATTCTTTGAATTAGTTTATTTAAGCAATTAATTATTCAGTTTGGTTTTATTCTTTATCTATCCAGTAAACCAGGCCAAATGATCAGAAAGGCATGGCATTGTAAATACAGGTTCTTATTCCTACATGAATCAATTTAAGTATGACAGGAGATCATAACTTTGAATGGTGTTTTAGTAACTTCACAAAGTTATTAAAATAACCTTAGCATGTCCTACTCATTGAATTTTCATTAATGGAGAGCAAAATATTTTTTGTATTCAAGTAACAACACCAATTTTCACTATTATGTGACAAAGTTAATATCTAGATTATACCTGTAGGTTCTTACTATGAGTTAACTTATCAGTCACTGACTCACAAATCTTTTAACATTTGGTTAAGGATCCTTTCCCTTTCCATGCAGGCAATATGCTTTGACATGTGTTTCATTAGGTTGTATGTGATCAATTGTTCAAGCCTGGGTGTGCATCATTTAACAAACATGACAGCTTCCTGACTTGGTGAGGTTTTGTAGTTGGCACTGGCTAATATTAAATGGAAAGTGGTTGCGTGAAGTACGGGAGGGCAATTAGCATCTATAGAACCGCGAAAAAAAATGTTGGAACTGAGAAGGGGAGAAAAATCACAAAAGATATTTTGGCAACCTGAAAATAATTCATGCGTAAGTTTTGAGAGTGAGTAGTGGTGGGTGGTTTATCAGAAGGTGCATCAAGCCTGACAATGGTCTTACCCAATATCCACAAATCAGCATTACTGGTATAAGCAGGATCAGATACAGGCAGGAAAAGATCTTATCTGATTTTGTCCTTCCAAGCCGACTTCAGCATCATTACTACACTTCCCGGAAACGAATTAATTATAGACCAGGAATTGAACTTGGAACCTTCCTGTTCTCAATGGTTCAGTGAGAAATGAGCTATCATTGGAACTTTATAAACAAAGGCTCCATTGACACATTGATTTGAATTTCTTTGTCAAATCTGGTCTAATAAGTGACAGGCAAATCTGGCAAAAATAGCCCAAAAGGGGCAGGAAATACAGTGAGACATATCATCTGGGAACAAGACTGCTGTATATATGCCAATATGTTTCCAGTGAGTGATACTACCATTCACACCAAACATGGACAAACACACTTACACTCCTCTCTTGACCGACACAACAATCTAGCCATCCAAAACAAAATGTTATTTTAGAAGTAGAAACAGATTCCACAAAGGTGGGCAACTGGAGTTATGGCCTGCCAGATCCCAAAGTGATTTGTAGCAGCGTCCCATGCAGCTCTCTGGTTACTTCCTTTGAATCATTCAAGGGACATAGGCCTCACTGACAGGGCAGCATTTACTGTCTATCCCTAGTTGCCCTTGAGAAGGTGGATGTGAGCTGCCTTCTTCGACTGTTGCAGTCCATTTAGGAGTGTAGGTAGACCTACAATGTCTTAAGTGAGGGAGTACTAGAATTTTGAACCAGTGACACTGAAGGAACAGTTATATACTTCCAGGATGTTGTGTAGTTTGAAAGGGAACTTGCACATGTGGTATTGCCATGTAGCCACTTGTCCTTTGAGATGCTTGTATTCGTGGGTTTAGAAAGTGCTATCTAAGGAGCCTTGGTAAATTTCTGCAAGTGCCTCACTGTGATGGGAGTGAATCTTTTCTTGAATACAGTGCCAATCCATTGGGCTGTTTTGTCCTTCATGGTGTCAAGCTTCTTGAGTGCCACAGGACTGAAAAGAAAAAATGCTGGAAATCACAGCAGGTCAGGCAGGTTCAGTGAAGAGAGAGCAAGCTAACACCTTGAGACTAGATGACTCTTCACCAGAGTTCAATGCTCTGATGCTGTATGACCCGTTGTGATTTCCAGCATTTTTTGTTTGCAGTAACAATTACAGCATCTACAGTAATTTGCTCCTAACTTGAATGCTACTGGAACTGCACTCATCCAGGCAAGTGGAAAGTATTCCATCGCACTCCTGACTTATGCATTTTAGATTTTGGACAGGCTTTGGAGAATCAGGAGGTGAGTTACTCTGTGCAGGATTCCAAGCTTCTGACCTGCTGTTTCTAGTCACTGATAAACCCCAAGTTATTTTTAGTGAGGGTCCTCAAAAATGGTAATGCCATTGAATCTCAAGAGATAATGGTTCAATTCTTTCTTACTGGAGATGGTCTTTGCCTGGCACTTTTGTAGCATGAATGTTCCTTGTCACTTGTCAGCCCAAACCTAAGTGTTTTGCAGGTCTTGCTGTATTTGGGCACAGACTGTTTCAGTACCTGAGAAGTTGCGAATAGTGCTGAACGTGGTGCAGTCATTGATGAACATTCCCACTCCTGACCTTATGGTGGAGGGAAATACTGAGGGCGATGAAGCAGCTGAAGATGGCTGGGCCAAGGGCACCACCCTGAGGAAGTAGGCCTGTAGGCATGTCTTGGAGTTCAAATGGCTTACCTCCAAAACCCACAATTATTGTCTTTTGTACTAAGTACAACTCCAACAGATTCCATAAAGGTGGGCAACCAGAGTCATGGCCTGCCAGGTCCCAAAGTGATTTGTAGCAGTCTCCCATGAAGATCTCTGGTTAGAGCAGAGAAACTCCCCCCAAATTCCCATTAAGTGCAATTTTGCGAGGGTTTCTTGTTGCCACACTTGGTCAAATGCAGCCTTGATGCCAAGGGCGGTCACTCCCACCTCAACTTATTTGTAGGCACCAATGGCACTTCCCCCTCTCACTGCATCATCACAAATGCCAAGGTCCTATCTGGGGGTTCTCAGAACAAACCCTTACAGCAACAAGAGCTATTACTGTTAGTTGAGCCTAGATAATCTAGCAGTGTCAGGCATAAGGGTCATTGATCCCTATTCTCTTGTGAATCCTCACAACAGGGACCAAGGATTCTTTAGACTATTACCAACACAGCACATTTACCCTTCCACACATTTAAATCTGGCATCAATTTTTTTTTTAGAATGAATAATGAATAAAATTTTCTTCCCACAGCGAAGAACCAGAAATTTACCTAAAAATCACAACAAAAGCTGCTGATGTTAGTTTCAGCACTACATTTGAGGCTTCTCTTTCCAAAACATTAATATTGCCCTAGATGAAGAATATTTGTCTGTCCACTGAATGTGCAATCACAGAGTTTAAGCTGTACTCCTCTGCTGCTTTTTGTCAATGTTTGCATGGCAGCACATTCTCTGTGAAACAATTTACTATTCCTGGTTCCAAGATTAGTTAAATTGATCGCATTTACATAAAATCCTCAGTTTGTTCTTTATTTATTGACAAGTGAATGCTTACTAGATAGAGGTTTGCACCTGGAACCACTGATGTGTGGTGACTTGATTATTTTTAAAAGCCAGAGAATCATTTAGGCATGCCCTACTTATCTTTACAATTTTACTCCTGGGGTTCGAAACATGCGTGTAAATTTCACACTCGGTGTATCATCATTTACTGGCTGCTTAAATTTCTATTTGCATTTTGATTGTAAAGCAAACTAAATTATCTTTGTACTTATACAAAGGATAAATTCCTATCTCCCCCATGCCCCTCTTGTGCTTTGTTAGTAGTGCTGAGGAAACTATTCTGTATACATACATTCTGATTTCCATTTATCAGGATCCATCATCAGTCTGCTCTTTGTATCCTCCAGTTCCTTCATCAATAACTCATGCTTTTCCTTTAATTCTCTGATACGCTGCTGTCGTTTCTCCAAGATCTTCAGTTTTGTGTTAAAGTACAACAGGCCCTGCCAGGAGAAAAAGCAATAATCCTTTGCTGCATTTGAAACAAGATAGCTGCAAATCATTTGAATTTTACATTCTATGTTTTATTTTAAATAACTGAAACAGAAAACAACATGCATCAAGGGGGAGAAAAGTGCTGAGGTCCTCACCTTATCAACATCTTGGAAAGGTTCCTATAACATTAATGACAAAGATCGAAAAAGAAAGGAGAAAAAGTTAGGATGATAGATTCTGTTGAAAAATGTTCATAGATATTGTGCATAATCTTTAGTTAATTGGGAACAAATCAGATTACAATACTGCTGATGTGTTGTAATTTCAAATAGCACACCTTTTTTCATTTGTAAAGGAGTTAATGATCCTAGTACAGAATGGCTATAAAGTTTGATATAGCAGCCAAAGACTGTAAAGGTTCATTCATAATATATTCATAGATTTCCTTCACTTACACCATCTCTCCTGGCTAAGCATGATTAATTGTGAATAGTAATTATTTTTATCTCCTCTTTGTAAGGGCACTCCAACATATGCGTTGTAAAATTAATAATTATAGTAATTTAATTGCAGTCAATCTCCTGGATGTAATTGTGCTCTGTCTCTATTTAAGCAGCCATTCCTCACTGATACCATAATTTAGATTGTCTAAACTTGTTGTACTAAATGTACTGACCTCATTTTCCTCTTGCCTGTGTCTCTGTAACCGTTCCACATCATCAATCTCGTAAACCTTAATTTCAAATGACTCCTTCAGGGTACCGGGCAGAGGTGGCAGATCCACCCACTGTCCAGTGGTGCCCGTTGGCTTTCGTCCCAAGGATGAAGTGTCAGGCAGAGGGGCTGGAATCAGCCGACGGCGCTGAGTACCTAAAATAAAACATTAAACCCCATTGTTTATTGAATTGGACTTCTTGTGAGATTTCCTTTTCACCTGCCAGACTTAGAAAAGAGCTACCTTTCAACAAAATCACAAAATGTTAAAAGCAAAAGTTTACTTCTAATTGCACAAGTCTCCTAACACGAAGGCAATGCTTTCACCTTGACGACTGAAATTATGATTGCACTTTCTCCACAACAAAGTCAAATTTTATGGGTCCATATAAATCTATTCAAATGTAATTCATACTCGGTTATTGAAACCTTAACACGTCTGAATGCTTGTCCGATGAATCATTTCAATAATATTGATACATAAAGCATTTAATACGTTGCAGAATCAGACAACGTAAAGGCCATTATTCTCAATGTGCCTTTTTTAAAAAGCTGACTAATCATTCCTGCACCTCTGTTCTTTCCACAGAGCTTCGCAATGGCAACATGCAATTACATAAATGTTGTCATGGAACCAACCGTTGCAAGGAACTTCGCAGGCACATTATGAAACAGAATTTGTTAGCGAGCTGCATAAGAAGGTATTAGGACAAATGGTCAAAGACTAGGTGAAAAAGGTAGGTTTTAGGTAGTGTCTTAAAGGAAGAAAAAGTGGTGAGGAGGCTAAAAGGTTGAGAAAGATTATTCCAGAGCTTAGGGCTTAGGCAGCTGAAAGCATGGCAACCAGTGGAGAAATGATCATTGGAGCTGTTCAAGAGCTTGGAATTAGATGAACCCAGATATCTTGGAACTTTGTGAGGTTCGAGGAGATTACAGAGATAGAGGGACTGAAAAGACAAGGATGAAAATTTAAGGCCTTGCTTGTATGGAAGTCAATGTAGATCAATGATCACGGGGGAGAAAGGTGAATGGGATTTGGTCTGAATCAGTATCTGGGTAGCAGAGCTGTGAATAGCCTCGAGTATACAGAGGGTAGAATGTTGGAGGCTGGCTTTCTTTACATTATATTGTTAAATTAGGGATAGCATAGATATGGATGTTTCAACAACAGATGAAGTGATGTGGAGCAGAGTTGAATCATGTTATACAAATGGAAATAGACAGTCTTAGTGATGGCTTGATAGTTGAAATCCCAATGTGGGTTAAATATGATACCAAGATTGTAAACAGTCCAGTTTAAATTTAGACATATGCCAGACAGAGAGGAATGGTTTTATA
The DNA here is from genome assembly GCA_024137785.1 of Ginglymostoma cirratum. Lineage (NCBI taxonomy): Eukaryota > Metazoa > Chordata > Chondrichthyes > Orectolobiformes > Ginglymostomatidae > Ginglymostoma > Ginglymostoma cirratum. The sequence goes on from JAHRHZ010000283.1 coordinate 45,245,576, forward strand.
GATAGGGAATAGTGTTAGTAGCAGGAGCTGAAGACAATGGCTTTAGTCTTCCCAACATGGAGGAAATTTCTGCTCATCCAGTACTGCATACGGATATTAAGAGGGACAGTAAATAACAGCGAAAGGGTCAAGAAAGGTGGCAGTGTGTTAGAACTGGGCATTATCAGCATACTTGTGAGAATGCTCTGTTTTTGGATGATGTCACTCACAGGCAGCATATAATGAGAAATATGAGGCCACAGGTAGATCCTTGTTGACCAGGTGCAATGGTGCAAAAGAGGGAAAAGGAGTAGTTGCAAATGATATTTTGGTTATCTCAATAGATATGTGTTTTTAATGGCCAAAATGATCTGTAGAGGACATGAGGGAAGATAGGAGAGAAAGTAGAGAATGGTGTAAATTTAGGGCCAGGGTAGCAGAAACTTTAGAAGGAGTTTGATCGGTGGGGTGGTGTAGTAAAGAAAGTTAAAGAAGCAACAGACTAGATGACTGCAATGAAGTCTAGGAGCTTCTCACACGACCATTGTAAGTTTGGGTGAAGGAGAAGGGAGAGCAGCTTCAGAAGATAGTTTTCAATATAGGAAAGAAGACAGAATATCTTAATACGGCAGAAAGATTTTGGATTAATGAGTAGCTCAAGTCGCCCTGTCATAGGAAGGATATTATCAAGCTGGAGAGGATTCAGAAAAGATTTACCAGGATGTTGCTAGGAATGGAAGGTTTGAGTTATAGGGAGAGGCTGGGACTGGTTTCACTGGATTGTAGGATGTTGAGGGGTGACCTTATATAAGTTTTTTAAAATCATAAGGGGTACAGATAAGGTGAATAACAGGTGTCTTTTCCCTGTGGGTGGGGGCTTTCAAGACTAGGGTCACATTTTTAATGCGAGAGGAGAAAGGTTTTAAAAAGGACATGAGGGGCAACTTTTTTACACAGAGTGTGGTTCGTGTGTGGAATGAATTTCCAGAGGAAGTAGTGGATGCAAGCACAGTTACAACATTTAAAAGACATTTGAATAAAGAGGGATATGGGCCAAGCACAGGCAGGTGGGACGAGTTTAGTTTGGGATTATGGTCATTATGGACTATTTGGATTGAAAGGCCTCTTTCCATGATGTATGACTCTATGACTCAAAATGAGAACAACATTTTGCATACCTCAAAATGAGGTCTAAACCTCATGAAGCTGCAACAGTGGACTATAGCATGCTAGAGAGAGGACATAGAATGCAATATACAGACCTATGTGACTCCACTATCATGGGGGCAGTTTAAAGCTCTCTGCATACTATATACAGCCACAAATGGTGGTGGACAATTGAACATATAATGCAGGAGGAGGGACCACAAACTCAGATGGGTCTACCCTGTACATCAATACAAAAGAAAACGCTGAAGTATTTGCATGCATCTAGCCAGAATGCCAAGTGGATAACATGACCTCCTCCAGAAGTCCCCAACATCACAGATACCAATCTTCAGCCAATTTTATTCACTCTACATAATATTAAGAAACACTTGATGCAGCAATACATATAGACCCTGATAATATCTTAAGTGCAGAACTAGCTGTGTCCTTGGCCAAACTGTGCCAGTATAGTTATATTTCTATTGGCCTTGTGGAGGATTGTTCAGATGTCATTGACAGTGCTACCAAATTGCACCTTTTTTCCAAAATCTGTTTACTAATGCTGAGCTTGTGTTCCACTGTGGCTATCTGGCGCCTGACCTCACTACAACTTCTGGTTTTAAACCTGCATAAGGCAGCTGCATTCTGGAGGTGTGATGAGAATGCTTGCCCTTGACATCAAGGCAGCACAGAACCAAGTGTGGATCAAGGAGCCCAAGCTAAATTTACATCCGTTGGTATCAGAGGGAAATTTCCCAACTGGTTGGAGACATAGAAATACAGAAAATAAAAGGCAGACTAGGCCATTCAGCCTTTCCAGACTGTTCTGCCATTCAACATGACCATGGCTGATCACCCAACCCAATAACCTGTTCCCTCTTTCTCCATATACCCTTTGATCCCTTTAGCCCTAAGAATTATATCTAACTCCTTCTTGAATACATAGAAAAATAAGTAGACAGTTGTGGTTCCTGGAAGTCAAACATTTCAGCCCCAGGATATCACTGCAGTGGACCTCTTAAGGGGAACATCCTAGGCCCAACTTCCCTCAGCTGCTTCATGAAATAGTCTCTGACCATCGTAAGGTTAAAAGTCAGGATGTTCATGAATGATTGCACAGCATTCAAACCATTCGCAAATGCTCACACGCTGTAGTAGCCCATGTGTATTTGCATGCAACAAGGGCTGTACAATATTGTGGCTTGGGCTGAGAAGTAGCAAGTAATATCTGTACTACACAATTGCCAGGCAATGGCCATCTCCAACAACTGAGAAACTAACTATTGACTCATGACATTCAATAGTATTTCAATTGCTGAATGCCCCAAAATTACCATCTTAAGGGTTACCATTGCCTAGAAACTTAATTGATTCAGTCACATAGACGTTATTGTCCTGAAAGCAGGTAAGAGGCTGATGACTCTCAAATAATGAAGAAAACAAGCAGTGAGATAGAATTCTACATCAAATAACACATCTCCTGTCTCACTGAAGCCTGTCCACTATTTATATAGTCCAATGAATGATCACAGGAAGAGTGGTACCCGATCATGGTTTATGCGGCCCATATAAACTGGTGGTGAATGAAAAACTAGTTATCCCCCATTTTAATCTACATCTCTTGAACTGAAGAGGATGTCAAAAAAGGCTATTTTAAGGGGAACAGGCAGACACAGAGAGAGGGGGGAGGGGAGATGGAGAGAGAGAGAGAGGGGGGGGAGAGCGAGAGAGAGAGAGAATCTAATGGTTTCATCAGGGACTAGGGTATCAAAAATGTAGCGAGTCTACAATTTTAAAAAATCTACAGAAATATTCATGTGAACAGCACAGGAAAGAGATTTTGAAAATGCAGTTGTAAGTGAGTTGGGTATAGCTTTTTTCAGGAATGTGCACAGGTGGAAATAAGATTGAGGTATGGAAGGGAATATGAATTCAGTAATGTAAGGAAATTTTCACAGATGCTGTTATCTGTGATTGATCTGATCAAACATAAAGACCCAGCCCACAAATACTAATTTTGAACTGCTATTATTTGTGAATCTAACTGAAAGCGTTTTTCAAATTAAATAAACCTAAATAATCAATTCATTAACAACCTCTGATCAAAATGTTTTTCAGATCTGTATACAACCGAGCAATCTGGAAAACATTTCTTTTAGCAATTTGACTGCCAAAAGCATTGCAATCACATCATCTGCACTGACTTGGTATGGAGCTAATTTCAAAACTTCAAAATTACTCCAACTTGCTGAAACGTGGCACTAGATTATGAGAAATTTAAATAAGTCAGCGTCAGCCTTGGCTCAAACATAGCACTCATTTCTCTGATACAGCATCCTGGTCAATATGTATCACCAAACCAACATCGCTAAAACACATTATCTGTTAAAGGTTATCCCATGACTTATTGTAAATTGGTTACTATGTTTCCTACATGTATACTTCAAAATGCAGCGATATATATGGTTGGGATGCCCAGATATTGTGAGGGGTGCTTTATAAATGCAAGACTGTTTTTTTGCCTTCCAAAAGAGATCCATGGTAAATTTCTTATAGGACGACAGAAAATGTATATTGTAAAAATTCAAACATAGAGTTCAATAGCCATTGGTCATAAATGTTTGATGTAATGTGCATACAACACTGCTGGTTGCAGACTCTCTACAAACCTTTACGAAGCAACCAGGCCAGTTCCTAACTGGAGCATAGATCACAGCTTATAGACAGTAAGTGGCACTATTGATAATACTTATTCCACATGATCTCCAGAACTGGCGGGGATAGGAAAGGAATTTTCCTAAGAATAATTCTCATTATTAGCCCCAGATATTTTCTTGCGCATCCTGAGAGATTACATGACAGCAGGCTATGGAGAACGCAGGGACAGAGGAAGAAAGTGCTTGGTCTTGATGCTTCAAGCATCATAATGTACAGCATTTGCTGGTCTTTCTTCTGCCCATCAATTTCCGTATGTCCATATGCAACATCAAGTACAATTAAAAATATTTTCCAGGAGCCACATCAGTTACACAAAAGAGAACAAATATAATCTAATTTACTCTAATCTGCATTTACTTTGAAAAAACACACCAATGTTAAAAAGAGTTAACATATTCAAGCAAGCATACACGACATGACACATTTGAAATAGATCAGAAGTATGTTTAGGTAATTGCAAAACAAAAATGAACATTACCATTTCCTTGTGCACACATCACCGTCAAATATGTCAAGTATGGAAGTCATGCAAATGCTCAGATCTTTTAAATGCATTCTATTATTTTGCACAAAGCCTCCAAATGTCCTTCCTTTTAAAGGCAAAAATGAGCCTCGAGTGCTATCATGGTTTTTGATCATGCCTTCACAGATAAATCAATCCTGTCAACACAGCCCTCATTTCTTGTTTTACTATTCAGATCAGCTCTTGAGGATAGAAGCACACTTGGAATTCAATTAATGTGTTCTTGTACCTTTCTTTCTTTCTTATACACCTGTGATTCACGGAGAAAAAAAAAGATTCCTGCAATGCAATTGTGGTTTATATTTTTTTGTTAAGAAGGGTAGGGTGAAGTAATATGGCTATTCTCCTCTGTCACCCATTGAAACCACAGAAAATCCAAGTAACAATGTAAGCAATGATTACTTCATTTTGTTGAGGTTTTCCATGTTGCTTCATCAAAGTTAGAGTGGAGTCGGGTGAGGGGAAGCTCGCTTTGTGGGTTGTAGAAATTGCCATAAATTTCCAAAGGCTTGTTCCAATGCCCCACCCTAACATCAGAGAGTTAGCTCAATGTAATAGAAAATCCAGATCAATAAAACAAACTTTACACTTACAAAAGGAGAGGCCTGGTTCAGATTTAGAGTTTGGTACATGCAGTCTCTAAATCTTACACAGAGTCAGCAGCAACAGACATATCTGGCAATAATTGGGGAAAAAAAACTGTATAAAAGTTTTTTCAAGTTCAATGGGGTAGATTTCAAACACACTGTTCCAATGTAATACCAATTCAATGGATCAGTTGGCCATTATGAAACTGGCCAATTTTCTGTTCTATTTCTGTAATTTCTGATATCCTTTGGCCATTCCACCAGTTTCTAGTTGTAACTTCCAGACTTCATTATTTTGAAGTCCCCATACAAGCAGGTACGGGGTCAGGGATGAACATGCTGAGGGATCATGTTCCTCAGTTGGAATCTAGTATCAGTGTGACAGTTGGAAGGACCACACAAATAAGTTGTAAAAATCCCTGCACATCAGTGAATATGACCCAGAAAATGGCCTAGAATCCCCGGTGGATGGGGATGATAGTGCTGTGAATCACAGAAGTATTCTGGTGCAGAAGGACACTAGTTTGGTTACCTTATCTGATCTAACCCTTACCACTCAGAACAAGACTAAAGTTTACAGCAGCACAAGACGGATTGCTGGAAGAAATGAACTTGTTGTCCTCTAATTCATCCAGAAAATTCTGAGGGTAGTTTTGAGGCTCAGTGCAGGAGGTCAATGCCTTAAGAGAGGCCTAGTAAAAGTCTATTTATTTTGTGACATTCTGGCCAGAACTTCAAACAGATGGAATATTAAACTCTTGGTTTTCTCATCTTTGTACCTAGATGTACTTGAACTTTCGATGGCACTCAAGTGCTGGAACTCTGTTCTTCCTGGACACCTCCTAGATAATCATTACCTAAACTTACAACACCTACACAACCACTTTTATTCCTTCAGTTAAAGATCTTGTACCACTTTTCAAATGAAGATCAGTAAGTTCCGCTAGAAACCTGCTCAACAGTACATCCTCACAGAGATAAAAGGTTCTGCAGATGCTGGAGAATCCGAGATAACAAGCATGGGGCTGGATGAACACAGCAGGTCAAGCAGCATCATAGGAGCAGGAAAACTTGACGTTTCGGGCCTAAACCCTTCATCAGAAATCAGTACATCCTCACACAACAGTTCCAAAAACGAAAAAAAAGTTTGTAATTTATCTAATCACTTTCTGAGGAATCTTGATGGTTTGAAAATGATTCACACATTTTTTTACATGAAAACAGTAACTCACAAAATCTGAAGCATTTTACAACATTTTGGAATTATTTGATAAGGTGTGATAGGATCATTGAGCCTCATAGCACCGAAGAAATGTTCTTCAGGGTATTTTGCTTGCGTGAGCTTTTATGGAAGAGCAATCCAATTAGTCCAGTTTAATTAGTCACACTTTAGCTAATTATACGAGCTACAACGATTTCTGGTCATTTCTGCAACACCAGTTTGCTGTACATAAAATTAAAAAAGGGGGGAAAAGATATCACACATTATGAGCAATTTTAGAATTGCAACTTCATCAAATGAATAAAGCTACAGTGATTTATCTTCTCTGATCTCCGTGACAAGGTTACTGCTGGTAATTGCTTTTACATAACCATTCCTGTTCAGTCAATTACCATGTATATAATCAATGACAAATGATATAATCAATTAGGAACATTAATTAATAGAGATGCAATGAGTTACAATTCAACATGACATATTAAGGTCATGTAAACATCTACGAGGTATAGTAAGATATACGTTTGCTTTAATCACCAAAGTTATTATGTATCGAAGAGGTGGCAATATTAAGATATCATTTCAAATTTCTCAATTATAGAGTCATAGCGTTAAATAGCAGGGAAACAGATTCTTCAGTCCAACATGCCAACCCGACCACATATCCTAAATTTATCTAGTCCCGTTTGTCATCGTTTGGCCCATATCACTCTGAACCCTTCCTTTCCAGACGCCTTTTAAATATCGTAATTGTACCAGCGTCCACAATTTCCTCTGGCAGCTCCTTCTATATACGTCCCACCCTTTGCTTGAAAACATTGCCCTTAGGTCCCTTTTAAATCTTTCCCCTCAAACCTTAAACCTATGCCTCTAGTTTTGGATTTTCCTACCCTGGGAAAAAGACTATGGCTATTCACCGTATCCATGCCCCTCATAATTTTACGAACTTCTATAACATCTCAGCCTCTGAGACTCCAGGGAAAATGACCCTAACCTATTCAGCCTCTCCCTATAGCTCAAACCCTCCAACCCTGGGAACATCCTTGTAAATTTTTTCTGAACCCTTTCAAGTTTAACAACATCTTTCCTAGAGCAGAGCGACCACAGTTGAATGCATTATTCCAAAAGTGGTCTGAGCAATGTCCTGTACAACCATAACATGATCTCTTAATTCCTGTACTCAATGCACTGACCAATGAAGGCAAGCATATCAAATGCCTTTTTCACTACCCTGTCTACCTGCAACTCCACTTTCAAGGAACTATGAACCTGTATCCCAAGGTCTCTTTGTTCGGCAATACTCCTCAGGATCCTACCATTAACGGTAAAAGTCCTCCCATGATTTGCCTTATCAAAATGAAACACTTCACATTTATCTAAATTAAACTCCTTCTGCCAATCCTCAGCCTATTGGCCCATTGGCCCATCTGATTTACGCCCCATTGAACTCTGAGATAGAGTCATGGTGTTATATAGCAGGGAAACAGATTCTTTGGTCCAACTCATGTTCACTGTCTACTACACCACCAATTTTGGTGTCATCTGCAAATTTACTAACCATAGGTCCTAGTTTCACATCCAAATCATTTATATAAATAACAGAAAGCAGTGGACCCCGCTCCAATCCTTGCGGCACAATGCTGGTCACAGGCCCCCAGTCCAAAAAAAAACCCTCTACCACCACCCTCTCTTTCCTACTTTCAAGCCAAATTTGTATCCAAATGGCTAGCTCTTCCTGGATGCTATGTGATCTAACCCTGTTAACCAGTCTATCCTGCAGAACCTTGTCAAAATCTTTGATGAAGTCTATATAGACAATGTCCACACTCAGCCTTTGTCAATCTACTTTATCACGTCTTCAAAGAGTTAGTGAGACACAATTTTCCACGCGCAATGCCATGTTGACTATGCCTAATCAGTTCTTGCCTTTCCAAATACATGTAAGTCCTGTCCCTCAGAAGACCCTCCAACAACTTACCCATCACTGACGTCAGCCTCACCAGTCTATAGTTCCCTCGCTTTTTCTTACCACCTTTCTTAAATAATGGCACCACATTAGCCAACCTCCAGTCCTCCAGCTATCAGTGTTATAAATATCTCAAAAAGGAGCCCAGCAATCACTTCCCTAGCTCCCCACAAAGTTCTGAGGTATACCTGACTAGGTCCAGGGGATTATCCACCTTTGGGCATTTTAAGATACCAGCACCTCGTCCTCTGTAATATGAACACTTTTCAGGATATCACTATTTATTTCTCCAAGTTCTCTAGCTTCCATATCCTTCTCCACAGTAATGACTGATATGAAATACTTGTTTAGTATCTCACCCAGCCCCGCACATAGACGACCGTTTTTATCTTTAAGGTGCCCTATTCTCTCCCTAGTTACTCTTCTGTCCTTAACATATTTGTAGAATCTTTTGGATTCTCCTGAACCCCCTACTTGCCATAGTTTATAAATATTCACTCTGTTCCAGATATTCTGATTGTGATCCATAATTCACTATTTCTGTGTAGCAGGGTACATAGCCATAAAGATTAAAATGGCCTTAGATATCTCCAACTTCCAATTCATCTCAGCCTATGGTCTGAAAGCCAAAGAACCTGATCATATCCAGATAGGTGCCAGGCATACTCCTTTTCCCCTAAAGTAGTGTGATATTTGTTCATTGGAACAGGAAATACATATTAAGAACAGTGCTGCAGATAATGGAAATGTATGGTATATGTTAGACTCCGTCAGGAACAGGAAAGATAGCAGGAAAGCCGAGGTACCACCATTTTCAACTATCGTCTCTTTAGCAGCCAGTAACCTTCCTCTCAAATCAAGATGGCAAGCACAAGTCGAGGGAAAGGTGAGGGAAAGCACTATGGTATCTAACAGCAAGCTTTGCTGAAGGCAATGGAATTGTCACTGCATTGTCATTGTAAATCAATCATGTACCCTTGCTTTCTCAATCTGATTTTTGTTTTTCCATTGAACTTCGCCCAAGACCACTGCATTAAACTGTTGCCTTTGTATGTGTTGCATCCAATTTAATACCTCAATGTCTGTTTTGACCAAGTACAGAAACAAATTGCACAAATAATTTTTTGTTACCATAAAAGCTTATGACCCTGAGATAGTGAACTGAATCCTACACTTTTTTGGATAAGTGCCAGTTGTGTCCAATTTTTTGGAGGATACCGTTTTCACTAAGAGGCAGTGACATTTCTCTCTGTACCTTATCAGACTTGCATTATTAAATACCTATCCCATCCCAATAGCAACCCTCTCATCCAATTCTAGTACCATCTTACTACATGTTGTACCCAGTACAATTTGTCACTGCCAGGACATCCCAGAACTGTATGGCTGCATCCCTGTCTGGTTCCTGATATTTGCCCTGGACAGAGCAGACAAGGAAAATTTGGCACCAAGTTTTTTAGGCAGGGACCTGGACGTCCTGCTGAATGGCGTGGCGCACAGACGGGACATTGTCTTCCCCCAGGACCATCAGGGAGGACCACAACACTGGGCCCAGCTGGAACCTGACCTGTGCAGTCGCAGCCATCTGGAGGAATTCCCAGCAATGTGGGAATGTCACTGACCTTCTCCATTCTACCAGCATGAGTATCACCATCTTCTCTCTGATACCTGACTCTCACTTTACCCCTGCTGCTACAGCCACCTCTCACTCTCACTATTGGAGGCTGTGCTTGACACTCTGTAATGGGATCCACTGAGCAATGGATAGCTCTGCTGACATGAATGAGGCCGGCTGACAACCATGATAAGTCTCCTGGCTTTGCTTCTGTGTTAAACAAGACAGTATGGTAGTACTGTGAGTCTGATATCTCCAGTTGAGCGACCAAGCTCACAAAACAAGGCAAAGCAGAGAAAATGTGAGCTTCAGGTTGCTCAGACAGAGTGTGTGTTATGACATCAAGTGAACAGGCCAGAGATACAGCCTGGTCCAGTCTCTGAGCTTGACGTATGTTCCTGAGAAAACAGTGTTTGTGCTGCAGCATTACAATGATAGCTGCTCTCGCAGTTTGAGGTGCAGCATTGAAGTGCAGAAGCTTACAGCAAGGGGATTGGACATCATGTCAGATGCTGATGTCCAGGGGTGTTGAGTGCATGAGCTGGTGTGCACTGACAAAACGGTACCTGGTTTCCAACATGGAGCAGTGCCACCAAGTACCCACACTGACATCCATGTCAAGGATTCTCAATGTCTAACCTTTAGCTTACTTAACATGTTTGGCAACATAGGAAGCTGAATATTAATGAGGCACGATGTGGCTTTAATAAAACGTTTAACAAGCTATATTCCTGCTGAATAAGCAACTCTTCATTGCCTAGTCAGAAACTCACCTCAATGCTAGACAGATGCATGTAAAGAAGCAGCGAGTTGTTCCTGACATGAAGATAGGGCTCTCTGGACTTCTGTCACTTCTCTTACCATTGCCCACAATGTTCTACCTGTTAACCCCATTCCTCTATTCACACTGCTGCACCTGCTGAGTATCTTACGCATTTTCTGTTTTCATTATGATTATATCATCAATAGGTTACCTGCTTCTTGTCACTGGAAGTGGAACAATCCACTTGGATTGCTTTTCTACTTGTCTCTTTAGCAGAGACAAATTTAAGTGTTATGAATTATCCTGTAAATAGTCCACAGTGGTGATGTTTGCCATTTGGTCACCATTTTAGGGCCTGGGAGCAACAAGGCTGTTAGAGTCCAAAAAAAAATGAGGGTATGGGATCAGTGGGGAGTGTTTAAATCTTAAAAATCATATCCCAAATCCAAATCTACCAACAATTCTCCCATTTCAGATTCAACTGAGGTTGAAAACTGAGTCAGCAGCTAATTCACCGAGAGAAAACAGCCTGGTACTTCATATCAGATAAATAGGCTGCGATTTGGCTGGGCTTCGTAAGCATCAAAGAAATGGGCAGCGACATTAAGTTTGGCACTTTGCTGAATCAGGAGGTGAGTGACTTTGCACCTTCCTCCTGGATTTAATGTCTGGCTGAGATAACAAAATAGTGAACCCCAACCTCACTACAGGTCATTGACTATAACCTTCTCAGTGTCAAATCCATCTCATGAGGCCTTCATTCCTCTCACGTGGATGCACAACCTTTCCTTCACCATGAGGCCTCTGATACCGTCTCTCAGGAGCCCCCAGCCCATGCCTCTAATTCCATCCCAAAGTCTTCCCCAAGCCCCAAATTGACAGCCAACTAATCTCTGTCTCTTTTCCCCTCCTGAATAAACCCAAGCAAACGCCCTCCTCCACCCTGAGATCAACCTCTCTCTACTCCCCCAGGATCATCTGCCTCCCCCTCCCAGGTAGACCTTAAACACCAGGTTAACCATTGCTATCACTGCTCTCAGCCTAAAGTTATCCCAGTGTATGTTTATCTTCATATTCTTCCTAAAGCATAATATCTACGTGCCATTTTTTCAATTGCCCTAAATGAATCAATCTGTTTTGAGCTAAACTATGCATTATTCTGTACAGTATTGGACAACTAGATTAAATACCAAAATACTTAGATTCTTAACAGATGTTAAACAAAAGAATATTATACAACATGGTTCATTTAAATCCATGTCCGAACAGAAATAATTCAGCATTTCCCTCCCATCACAATGATCTGCGAAATGTACCAAATTAAACTTGGAAGTTGGATCAGTGCTAAATTCTGATTTTCAATCTCCGAAATGAGTATTGGTTATTAACGCAACTATACCTTGATTCAGGTAAATACTGCAACAAACGAAAAGGAACAGTTTCCTATTTCAGAGATAAAAGGTACTGCAGATGCTGGAGAATCCGAGATAACAAGCATGGGGCTGGATGAACACAGCAGGTCAAGCAGCATCATAGGAGCAGGAAAACTTGACGTTTCGGGCCAAAGCCCTTCATCAGAAATGGG
>JAHRHZ010000283.1:45262679-45301216 GCA_024137785.1 Ginglymostoma cirratum
TTCCTGCTCCTGTGATGCTGCTTGACTTGCTGTGTTCATCCAGCCCTGTGCTAGTTTCCTATTTCAACATTTTATATGCTGCCAAACTTATAAAATTTAAGTTGTTTGCATATGCATAGTCTAAGGTGATCACCATGGGCAAAAGTAACATCCATTAAAATGCCTTACATGCCAGAAATGTAACAAGCAGTTCCACACAATACTCTTTGTCATTCTTTCTCAGCGACAATTAGTAGATAGACTGAAAAGTGCAAAAAGGGCACGGTATATAATTGGCAGGCCATGGGATTTGATTTCATTTATACAATTGTCTACTACCAACAGCTCAACCCGTGGGGACTTACATTTTAGAAGGGCAATTTGCATCTCACGTTTCATTTAAATGTTAAAAAAAAATCCGAAGCATGTAATGAGCATTTGACCTTCCAAAAAGTGCGCTTCCAAATTGAGAAAATTTTATCATTAAAGGATTTGTATGCTTTTAGAATCTACACGTGGGATTTTAATGTAGAAAGTCAATTTTATGGTAAAATACTATTTACGTTTTCTTACAAGACAAGTATGCAGATACAATAATATTTATAAAGAGTTTTTCCTATTTTATTTACATCAAAATATAATTGTTTTTGTGAATATGTAAAGCTCAACTAGATATAACTTTCATATCATGCACTAATTGAATCCGGTAGATGTTGACGTCCTAATAATTAAATATTATAGTTTTGAGCATCCAATTAATCCATAATTCAATGAATGAACTGGATGTTCACAATTTGAAAAGGTTTTCTAAGGTAAAGTACAATTCAGCAATCTAAAACATCGGCACTTTTAATCAGAACGTAATGTTTTAAGTTCAAACATTGTAAAAGGAAATGCCAATCAACATGACCTTTCATTCCTCTTTTGAAAATTTAGTCTGAAAATTAGAACGGATGAAAAAATGTGTAACTTCCAGATAAATAAGATAAGATAAAAGTAATACAGGGGAAAATTTAAAATCATTGTGGGCCATAGGGCCTGTTCCTGTGCTGTACTGTTCTTTGTTCATTGTCCAGCATTTCTGGCACAACAGTCACAGAAACTATTGAGATAAGGGAACAATCAGGGAAACCTTCAGAGAAAACTCATTTCATGTTCAAGATTGAGTCTAATGTTCAAGTGATGAGGTTTATCAGGTTATTATAATTTAGGAATTGTGGCATTAAATTTAAGATAAATAAACATGGATCATGTGATCTATTCTGCAGTCTGCCTGATATCAAAACTGGATGGTTTGATTCTTCGGGATCAGTGGATGGATCAGATAGTTTTACCGATAGCCAGGACAGACAAGAGGCAGTGGCAGACATTTACAATGACTAAGCATGGAGGCTCAGCAGTGGAAGCACAAAATCAATTTCTGACTTCACAAATCCACGGGCAACTCTTGAAACAGCACAGACGCTGCCAGGTTCAGGGATGGTCTGGGGAAAGGCCTGCCTCATGCGCCAGCACTTTGTCAAAGATTTTCCAAAAAGCACTAGAATGAAAAACAGCCTTCCACTCGTCACCACTCTCCAGCCCTCACACTCATAATGCCAACATATCTCCTCATGCCCTCCCACCATACCCTTCATACTCTACTTGCCCACCTTTGTCTTCTAGCCACCCCAATGCTGCTGAAACTCTCCATGGCAACCAATATTGCTCTATCCACCCCCATGGTCGCTCAACCTTTAACCTGTTAACCAAACACCTGGCCCTTTGTAGCCATCATGCAAATATTGTGAACTTATCGCAACCCATACCCCCACCCACCAATCTTTTTCCTTACACTTAGTATCCACTAGGGATGCATCTCAGAGCTCATGCTGAGATGATGTGAAATAAAGGTCCTGAGTAGATATTGAACAATTCACCAGTTAAATTAATAAACTTCTTTTTTTAAACTCACTACATTAAACTTATATTTATACCTTATTGGAACAAGCATTTAAATAAAAATCAAAGCGTTCTATAGCCACTTGGAGAGTTAATCAAACTATGAAATTGCAGGCACCTGGCTGTGATAATGTAAGGATACACAATCAGTCATGCAGCATGGCAGACAGTGTGAAATAGCAAGCAATAGCTGGATTCATATAATTTTTTTTAATATCTAAAGGGCCAAAATTTTAAATGTCTTGATGGCTTGTTACTTCTTTTAGGCATTTCAGCATGCTAATTGATTTTGACAGTTGACCTTGATAGTTCATTCTGATAATTTCTTTTGATAGCTCAGCTTGATATTTGCTTTTACCAATGAAGGTAATATGTCAGGAGCAAATCACTACAGATGCTGGAATCTGTACTGAAAACAACCAATGCTGGAGATCACAGCAGGTCAGACACCTGGAAATTCCAAGGAGAGACAGCAAGCTAACGTTTCAAGTCTAGATGACTAGCCTTGAAGTGACTTGAAATTAGCTAGCTATCTCTCCATGGATGCTGTCTGACCGTGATTTCCAAGGTAATAGTTCAGTTTGATGGTTCCTTTTGACAGTTCTGTTAACAGTTCAGCTCGACAATGCCAATGTGTTAATGCACTATGCACAATCTTACCTACTTTTAGAAATCCCAAAAGGCAACTTCCATCTCCCTGACCTTTACCAGAGGTTTCCCAGGATTATATCCAATACAGTACCTAACCTCCAAATGAGTACCCTAGCTATCCAAACAAATCCGCTAAGATCAATCCTGCTCCCACCTGGTCGAATCCATACATGTCCCATTTTACACAATAATATCAGACTTAAGTGGAAGCATCTGCTGATTTATTTGGGCAGATGCCTTTGCCAAACACGCATGACATAATGAAGATGGCAGAAGAAGCTTAACTGAAAACAGTTTATAGGTTTCTCTATAAATCAAGGAATGTCACTGACAGATGGCAGTTCTCTGGTCAGTCAAGAGATAGCCTAATGAACTATGCAAGCTATCACAGCAGGGAAATGGTTTCTAGTTGAACAGAGGATCCTGCAAGCTTGTAAGGATTCAGGGACATTTACCCCAGGGGAAGAAGAATCACCAGAACAGACTTTACTGCTGTTGATGGATTTAAGGAACTGTTGGAGAAAATATTCTCTTAATGTTATTACTCTACTAAACTGGGACCAGGGAACCCATTGGCAGCTGGAAGCAATTATGGACAGTTTATTAAAAGGACTGTAATTCTATAGAGAGTGTAATGGGTATTAAGTATAAATAGGGAACATTACTTTCTGAGGTTTATGGTATAAGTTGCCTACAAAACAAAAATAGGATTTAGTCAATAGTGCTTTTAGCCATTTGCTAAAATTAAAAGTTCAAAATTTGAAATCTTCTTTCATCATTCCTTTAGCTAATAACTGGAAGTTCATTCTCTTTTCAAAATGTATCAGTTTCTTTGGAGATCAGAATATTAATAACAGTTTTAGTTGGAAACACAATCTTCTATGAAAAGCTAGGGCTTTAGCCAAAAAGTTTTCAGACTGGTTGAACAATCTAAGCTAGGCAACAGAACACTCTTCAACTGGCATTTTGTGTTGAGGGCAGGAAAAAGAAGTTGGAACTTCTTCTGGGTTTGAAATCCACTCCAGGAAGAAATAGTCACTGTGCTAGGATTTTCAGGGAGATGAAATGCCCATAAGTTGGCATGGGGACCTGTTTCATGTCCAATAAACAGCTGGTTCTCAAAGCTGGTTCTCAAGGCCTTCCTGCTTAAGAGAAGTGGAAGGTCTTTGTAAAGAGGAAGTAACCAAGAGGGGGATTTGACTTGAACACACATACTCAGCAATATTTTAAAACATCTAATAACAAAGCAGCCACTCGCATCATTCTGGAACATGGGAGTGGGGTGAGGTGGGGTGGGTTAGACTGGAGGAAACCCTCTAACAGGACCAACTTTGCCTGCACTTGCACCTGGACACAATTAAGTATGTGAGCCTGTCTGGTTCATTGGTCCCACTGGGCAGTTGTACAGCCCCCACATTGTGTTGTAAAACTACAGGTCTCCTGGGATTTTTTAGTAGTCCTCTTTACAGGACTTTCAACAAGGCTTTTAATGAATCTCATTGGTTCACTGCCTCATGGTACAGGTAGCCATGCTGCAGCCTGAACCTGGCCCAAAATGTCTGACAACAGAAATGGTGTCAGCAAACTGGCATACTGAGTAGTGTTGGTATTTCCATGACTTCACCTGCTTCCCTTACCAAACATGGTGATGTCAAAAACCTCTGCCCTGCATTTGTCTGTATTTGTGCCCACAATCTTGAAAATTGCTTTTACACAGCAAAGACTGATGTTTGATCAATCCTATAGCAGATCATGTTATGTTGTTTGTCAAATTCATGTTCCCTATTCGTTTCCACTGAGAGAAAACTGCTGGCAGCACAACACTGGAAAATATTGATGGGGCCTCAAATGTTGACAAAACTATTGAACTTTAGATCCAGATTTTCTGTTTGACAGTCATCTCACCACAAAGATGCCTCTAACCCTCACCAAACTTGTAGATCCAGGATAATTTAATTACAGTACTGGAGGTATCTCTGGTCTTTGTTGGGGCGTTTCACCAGACTGGCACTGGAGAGCTGCTTCCACTGGCCTCATGAATTAGGCAGAACAGAAGAAGGGAAGTAATTGCTACTTGAAATAATTCTTCTGGTCAAAATTGTTCTCACTGTTGTTAGAGCTGAGAATTCCGTAATTAGCTGAATTACCTTGAAGGAGACTTCTATTAACAACTAAATACTGAGACCTAACTTAACTTCCTGCATCTAGCATTAAGTCAGGAAACTGCCACGAAATAAGTTCAGGACAGCAATTCTCTCATTTAAATTTAACTTGCTTGGCTCACAAACATGGGGAGAATGTATTTTAGACAATCCATTATGCTTCCATTGTGAAATGGAAGGGAGCAGGACATATCTCTGGGCCCTACCTCAAGTTTTGCTGGAAAGTTGGCAGACACAAAAGAAATCTGGCCCTTGAACTGTATTTCAAAGTAAAAGTTGTATAAACAATGTATTTGCAATGTGTTGTATATTTAAACAGATTATTCTTAAGTAAGCTGTTCATTTCTTGTTCCAGAGACGGATAACCCTGCCCTAGTTACATACTCTCTTTCACAAGTACTATTCTAACTGGTTCTTACTTCCAATGGTTTAATCAGATTTAGGTGACTGGACTCTAGCTAATCTTAGTTAATAATTGTCACTTTGTCCCCATTCCTTATTTCACAACACTGAGCCAATAGAATTGTGTGGCCACTAGATGTATCTCCCCCATGTTTAGTTACTTTTGCAACTCTCTTATATAAGAAGTACAGATTACTGCTTATTCATATGCCTACAATAAACAAAAACCCAATTCCTTAATTTATTCTCTAATCACTTGCTTCATTGACTGTAAACGTAGCTAAAGCAAAATTATTTCCAAATCCTTTCACGTGCTGCCTCCAGATCTCACTCACAGGAACCTAGCCTTCCTTCAGTCATTCCTCATCACCATTCCACTACTGCAAGCAAAGAATAGGGGATTAAGAGTTAGGAGAACTGAATTCCCAATATGGTTCTCTGTTCGTCCACTGTAACTTAGAGCCACAGATTCTCTGGACAAAAAGCACCACCTTTTCCAGTTTTTCCGTACGTCTTTGACTAAAGTTGAATAATTGAGCAGGAATGCTTCCATGGAAATTCACCACAATAGCTCTCTTGACACGAAATTTGGGTTTGCTGACCGTAAAGTGATTTATTACATTCTAACCGAAGAAACTTATGATTAATAATTAACTCATTGTTGGCTTCTTCATTGCCCAGATACCATTTTTTGTTCTTTTAAAAGCAATTATCCTCAAGAAGTCTCTACTCACATTTGTCTTTTCCAATACCACCCAACTTTGAACTTTCTTTGCTCCTTAAGTCCTTGAATGTATTGTCACATCTCAGCTCCATGTTAAATTCTCACCAAACCACTTTGTTTTTTGCATTTTTGCATGTCAGCCTGCCTTCAATCCTTTCCTCATTGTTAATAATTTTGTTCAGGCTCAGCTGAATGGGACTTAATAAAAACTGAAAGAACTGCGGATGCTGTAAATCAGGAGCAAAAACAGAAGTTGCTGGAAAAGCTCAGCAGGTCTGGCAGCATCTGTGAAGAAAAAAATCAGAGTAAACGTTTCGGTCCAAAACATTTACTCTGAATTTTTTCTTCACAGATGCTGCCAGACCTGCTGAGCTTTTCTAGCAATTTCTGTTTTTGTTCCTGAATGGGACTTAACTTTGGCAGAGACTACATTTTCACATTATTGCCATGTCTGGGGAGTTATATTGACTTATTGGCTCTTAAAACGTTGACTTCAAAGATCTTATTATTGTCTTTAAACCCTTTGTGACCTTACCTCACACCAAAGGTCTGAGGGCTTCCTCAAGGCAAACACTTCTCTTGAATTTATTCCATTTTGTGTAACTTCCCTCATTTCAACCTTCATTAATAACGAGGCTTTCAATTATTTTGTCCTTAATTACTGGAATTCCTTTTCCAAATTCACCTGTCTTGCTGTTTATCTCTTAACCTTTACAAATCTTCTCAAAACACCTTTAATGGCAGATACGGTTCCTAGTTTGCACATCATGACTTTTTGCACAATCCTTCATTTAACCTTCATCTCATGAATAAAACTAATGCTTTCAGGTTTTTTCCTCTTATTTTAGCATTCATTAAACACGATGATGTTGTTTTGAGACTAAAATTAGTTCCTACAGAGCTCAATTCCCAGAAATTCTAAGATGCCAGATTAGGTTGAACTAATTTTAGCTATCCACACTCTTCTACAGATATTTGTGCAGCAGCAGTCTCAGAAAAATGGGAAAGTAATTCCAAAGCTCATATTGAAAGAGTGAAAATGATAGTTTAGATTGGTGGCTTGATGAAACAATCGTCAACAAAGATAGCAGTGGAACATAAGGTTAAGCTTTGGCTGCATCTCTGTGGAAAAAGTGATTGTGTATAGCTGTTTTGAGTTGGGGACAGCCAGCGAGTTGCATGCCACAAGGGACTTCAAAGACAGTGATAATAAAAGCAGATGCAGGAAGGCAGTTATTAAATGCAATAGTGGAAAAGTTGGAGTTTGATACGGTTTTTAAAAGATGAGAGGAAAACAGAGAGATTGAGGAAGGAAAATCCAGACAGATGGAAGAGGTTGAGGTTCTGCTGTCAACAAAAGAATGAAGGAGGTAGAGTTGGCAGGGGAAGGTTGGGATATGCAAAAGTCTAGGATCCAAGGTATCGAATTTGGGATGACAGAAGTAGCTTTTGCAGTCTCCTTCAGGCTGTTATCTAAGTGGCACAAGACCATGGAGGGGAAAAAAATGAACATGGAAGACCATGGAGGTTATTAATGAAAAGGTCATGCATATTAAATTATTTTATCGGATGGCAGCCTATAAAGTCAGTGAGAAAGAACTGCTGACTGACAGGAAACAGAACCTGTTGCAACATTTAGACAAGTTGAGGTATATTGAGAGTAGAGAAAGGATGCCAAAGTCCAACAGTAGACTAGTCTGGAATTCAAGAAGATGGGTAGAGGATTTCAAGAAGAATGAGGATTTCAGTAAAATTTATTAATAAATTAATCTTCAACTGTTTCTACTCCCCCGACCTCTGAAGCAGTTCATGATGAAATTTAATGATAGACTGATCAACTGTTGGTTGTATTCTTTGAAACATATGTGAGCAATAGGGCACTTGGCAATAATTTTAACACTCACCGAAACCAGGCAATGTTAAAAAAAGTATTGTTTAGCCTTGGCAAATCCAATTCACATTTCATCCATCACTTTAACAGGATGGTTAAAATTTTAAGAATGCTAGATGAAAAGGAGCAATTAAGCTAATTATTGGGGAATAGAATCAATTACCTTTAGCCAGGCAATCATTATGAGGCTGATTTACCTGGATGGTCTAGTCACACTCAAGTAAGCCTTAATTTAACACCAGTCACTGAGATGACATGATTTCTAATTATCCAAAATACAGCAGTATTGAAAACAGGCGACTCTGATGTAATGAAGTGTGAGCAGCCATCATTCATCCAAATGTGATTGATAGACATCTTTTCTACGCTTTACAAGATGAATGTCACAAAATTGTATTGTTCTGAATGCACATCCATAGTATAAACGTAGATCGTAGAACTGTGCTTTTGCAGGGGAGGCAGGGAGGATATCTTCTACATGTAAAATATGATCTTCAGCAGCCCAAGAGAAATTGTGCCAAACTGAATAAAAGGATTGAGAAATTGTTTTCATTTCCACATCTGTTGAAGGAATCAAGCTATGTGTGAATAAGACTAGCTTAGAGAATGGATAGAAAATGAAGAGAGAATTTAAAAATAAACACAGGAAGCATAATTGAGTAGAATAGGACTACTTTATTGTAGAACTAGAAAAATATTACAAATGAATAAGTTATTACTCATTATAAAAGTAGAATACATTTAAATGTAGTTATCCTCATTACTTTTAGATATATCATACAAATGTATAAATGATATGGACATGACACAAATATAAGTGCAATTCCTACCAGTACATCATGTTTCTCAGTAAAAATATTTAAACTAAAGCAACAGTTTTGTCCTCATACCAAAAACAACCAGCTCATGGTTTCTTGTTCATATTTTTAAAGTCAATAAAGTTAGCAGGTAGGGTTTTGAACGTCATGTCCATTGAATGATGTTCCACCGTTTAAACATATGCTGGTCCCAAGAAAGGTTTCAGTTTTCCCTAAAAATTGAGTGGCTGCACCTCAGAACATGGAGGAGGGTTACTAATTTTACAGCAATAGATTAACTAAAGAACCCATATGCTCTATTAACTCTGGCCAAACCAAATACTTCCATGTGAACCACAGCAATGTGCAACTGTGTGCCTTAGGTCACATTCTCGTACAAGTAAAATGGCCTGATTCAGCATCTAGGTGTAGTCCCCTGCATTTCATCTTGCCATGTTCAAATCAGGCAATCATCTATTATTTGTAGTCAACCTGTTCCTGTTTCTGCTCCTGCTCTAGGACAGTTAGTACTTAAGCTCAGTTTTTCTCATCCAGAGTTAAGCACATAACCACTGCACCACAACAGCCCTTTACGCCAAACAAACACCTAAATCATTAAAAAACACTAGCCATTTTACCACTTTCATTACATGTAATTATTAAATTGCTGCTGACCACATGTCATGTACGTCATCTACTTTGGGCAGAAACAGGTGTTCACTGAGTAGTTCACACCTCATTAAGTTGCAGTTCCCTTGGATACTTAATCACCTCTAAGTAGTGTTGGGTTACTGCTTGCACTGCTCAGCACTGACTACAATAATAAACATGTTCAAAAAGTAAATATCAGCTCATTAAGATCCAATTACTTGGTGTGTTTGATCCTCTCTAAATAGTGTGGGTTACAGTTTCTAGACTGAATTGATACAGTCTTTGTTTAATAACATCCTGTCTTTAGACTGTCCAATGCATAGAAGGACAAAGAGCTTAAATGTCAATATATGAGACATAAAATTGTTAATTAATTCGGTATCTTCCTCTTGTTATCTTTTTATTTGCCTGTTTTTTAACATGAGGAACTGATGAATTTTGAGGCACCTCCAGCTGAACCAGTGTTGGATGAGGTAATATGAATCATAGAATCCCTACAGTGTGGAAGCAGACCATTCGGCCCATCAAGTCTACAGTGACCCTTTGAAGGGCATCCCACCCAGACCCAATCCCTAACCTATCCCTGTAACCCAGCATTTCCCATAGCTAGTCCACCTAGCCTGTGAATCCTGGACACAATGGGCAATTTAGCATGGCCAACCCACCTTTCTCGCACATCTTTGGACTGTGCAAGAGCACCAGAGCATCCAGCGAAAACCCACACAGACACTTGGAGGATGTTTAAAGTTTTGGCAAAGATCTGTAGCTCAGGTTGTGGGTGAGGTTGTTGACTTACTCGCTGAGCTGGCTTAATTTTGTTCAGCCGTTTCATCACCATGCTAGGTGACATCATCAGTAGAGCCTCCGATGAAGCGATGTTATTCTACTCCGCTTGGAACTTATACTGTCCGGTCCGTTATGGTGAGTACTGTCACTTCCGGTTTTGATCTGTATGAGTTTATA
Source organism: Ginglymostoma cirratum (assembly GCA_024137785.1). Taxonomy (NCBI): domain Eukaryota; kingdom Metazoa; phylum Chordata; class Chondrichthyes; order Orectolobiformes; family Ginglymostomatidae; genus Ginglymostoma; species Ginglymostoma cirratum. Next base: position 45,272,841 of record JAHRHZ010000283.1, read on the forward strand.
TATAGGGTCCGGTTCTATATGTTTGTTGATTGAAGTATGGGTGGAGAACCATGCCTCTAGCAATTCCCGTGCGTGTCTGTGTTTGGCTTAGGCTACTATGGTTACTTTGTCCCAGTTAAACTGATGGTCTTCATTGTCTGAATGTACAGATATTAAGGAGAGTTTGTCATGCCATTTTGCTGCTAGCTGATGTTCGTGTATTCTGATGGCTAGTTTCCTTCCTGTCTGTCCGATGTAATGTTTGTGGCAGCCGTTGCATGGTAGTTTGTAAACCACGTTGGTTCTGCATGTTGTGGGAATGGGGTCTTTAAACCTTGTAAGTGTTTGTCGACAAACGCACTGGCCCCACTGTCCTCCATCAAGAACATATCGGAACTGACAACAAGACTCCTAAGACTCCTAGGGATCATGGTGGCCACAGGCCCACAGCCACTCTATGACAAACACTTACAAAGATTAAAGAGCCCATTCCCACAAAGTGCAGAACCAACGTGGTCTACAAAATACCATGCAATGACTGCCACAAACATTACATCGGACAAACAGGAAGGAAACTAGGTATCAGAATACACGAACATCAGCTCGCAGCAAAATGGCACAATGAATTCTCCTTATCATTGGTACGCTCGGACAATGAAGGCCATCAGTTTAACTGGGACAAAGTAACCATAGTAGCTCAAGCCAAACAGAGACATGCACGGGAATTGCTAGAGGCATGGTTCTCCACCCATACTTCAATCAACAAACGTATAGAATTGGACCCCATATATAAACCCTTACAGATCAAAACCGGAAATGACATTTCTCACCATAATGGACCGGACAGTATAAATTCCAAGTGGAGTAGAATAACATCGCTTCATCGGAGGCTCCACTGATGATGTCACCTAGCATGGCGACAAAGCGTCTGAACAAAATTAAGCCAGCTCGGCAAGCAAGTCAACAACCTCATGGAGAATGTGCAAGCTCCATACAGACAGCTGCCTGTGGGTGAAATCAAATGCAGGTCCCTGGCACTGTGAGGCAGCAGTGCTAACCACTGAACCGCCATGCTACCCAATTTCTAAAGTCAGAACCAAAAGAATTGAAAAATATACCCACACATGGATGTCATTGGGCTAACGGTCCAGAGGCCTAAGCTATGCTCTGGAAATGGGTTCAAACCTCGCCACAGCAGCTGGTGGAATTTAAACTCAATCATTACGTCTGGAATTGAAAATCTAGTCTCAGAAATAGTGACCATAAAACTATTCTCAATTGTAAAAAAAAGGGAAGGAAATCCACCATCCTTACCAAGTCCAGCCGACCATATTCCAGAACCACAGCAGCATCGTATGTTTTAATTGCTCTCATGGGTGATTGGGAACAAAAGCTGCTTCATTGGCAATGCCCATTTCTCATGAAAGAGTGAAAAAATAGTCCCTACTCTTGATCAATAGTTTCCAACCAGTGCATTCCATGAGGGGGACTTTTAGCAGAAGTAATACATATTGGAAATTTAGTCTCACACACACTGCACATGATTTTCAACTACTCTTTTAAATGGTCAGCAAATTATGGCTAGCACTATTTCTGACAGGTGAGTTCACAGCAGACCGTCCAAGGCATAGAATCCCGACAGTGTGGTAGCAGGTCATTCAGCCCAACAAGTTGAAACAATCCTCCAAAGGACTTTGCACTCAGACCCATACCCCTACCTTATCCCTGTAATCCTGCATTTCTCATGACAACCCACCTAGCCTGCACATCCCTGGACACGATGGGCCATTTAGCATGGCAAATCCACCTTACCTACACATCTTTAGACTGTGGGAGGAAACTGGAGCACCCGAAGAAAATCCAGGCAGACATGGGGAGAATGTGAAAACTTCACACAGACAGTCGCCTTAGGGTGGAATCGAACCTGGGTCCCTAGCACTAAGGCAATAAGTGCTAACTAGAGCCACCATGCCAGCCCCATATATTTCTGTGTTCACTGATAGTTAATAGGCCAGATTTGCAACTTGTTGCTGCGTTGTAAGATTGTAACTACCAATTAACTCCCTCAAAATAATCACCACAAAACTTTCATGTTCATTGAAGTATATCCAGGTGAAAAGCTGAAATTCTGCCTCAATGACTCCTTCCCAGTAATGAATTCCTTGCTGTCAGGTAGAGTCGGGGAAGGACAAATCCTTTAACATTAAACAGTGTATAAATTGAAGAACAGCAACTCCTCTGTGGAGACAAAAGGGACAAGATTAATTCTATGCAAATACACTGTAGGACTCAAGCAGATCAAATACAGGAGAAGTGTAACTTCTTTTTGCAAATTTGGAAACAATATTAAACATTCTCTTGGTAAATATAAATACACACAAATGCATAGGAGAAATAATAATTTAAAACTCACCAGATTGTCTGGTGCTCCAAGATTGGTACTTTCCCCTCAGAATGATTTTGAAGATTGTTGTGTCTCTTCCATTTCCTCTGGAGCATAGCACCTCAACAACGTTCTTTCAACCTTTGAACAATTTTTTCTCACAAGCCTTTTCAGGTCACTGATTCGTTTATGACAAGGTTGCGGTGTTGCCAACTTTTCATTGGATATTGGTACTGAAGTGACTGCTCCAAAGAAAGCATCTTGATGTTTGTAAACTATTGATGAGAATAATCTTGGTGAAACATGGCCATTGCTGTTTCCTGCTGAACTCCACTTTGCATAAATTAGCACCAGTTTATGATGTTACTTTATTTTGCATTCATTATGTAGTATATTAATGAAGTTATCAACTGGTTTCTGATTGGGATTACAAGTTACTTTTAGTAGTAAATTAGGCACAGATTTTCAAGAATGGGTTGCCTAGAATCTTGGAAAGTAAAGGTGGCTATTATTACAGCAACAATAGCATATCTACTCTACGTGAGGTTCTTTTACAAGCAATGTTGAGGTGATCTGATAAATATACACATAGTTCCATTTGTCTTCATGGATATAACCTGACCCTACGTCAGGAAGTTTACATATTGTACGTTGGTTCCTGCTCCATTTAAAATGCTTATAGGTGCCTTGTTGCCACATGGTCCATAGCCTTGAGTCAATGTATAAATTAAACTCTGTTGGTGCCATTTATTATTAGAATTCTTCTACAACCTTTGAAGAAATTATTTTAAATTTGTCCTGAAGCTCTTAGCAACAGTGAATGTTAGGGAAGCATGGATGTCCCTCATACCTATCATTACCAAGTCATAATGTGCCCCCTCAAATTGATGTAGCCATATTGTGCACCAATCCTCAATTTAATCACAACTTCCGATGGATATAATAAGGGTTAGGAACAAGAGGTCATTCAGCAACAAACCAAATTCTGACCCTCTCCACACACAATACTTTACTTTAATGTTCGGAGCTATAGATTTTGTAGTTAACTTGAGAGATAGCTACGGGTTGACAATTAATTATCCAGCTAAGACTCACTCTGAAGATTTACAAATTAATACTGACACTTGGCAAAATACTGGCATGTTTGAAACTCCAAATCAGCAAGGAATTTATGCCTTCAAAAAGACTTTATGCCAAGGAGAGGAATGCAGCTGAATTATATCAGACATTGCATTTCTGAAGGAAAAGCCAGGAATGGGAATACCGGCTGCCCCATAGCCATTGACTAAAAATAGGCTGGAGGCAGGATTTCCACCGTTCAGCAATAGCTCTACAGTTTTGGTTATCCGACTTAATGATGGGTTTTCTTACATTGGAAGTCCAGGGAAGGTTCACTAGGCTAATTCCTGGGATGAGATGTTATTTATATGAGAAAAGGTTGAGCAAGTTGACCTATTCTCTTTAGAATTTGGAAAACTGAGAAGTGATCTTAATGAAACATCAGATCCATACGCATTTTGACAGGGTAGGTGGTTGGAGGATGTTTCCCATTGTACAGGAAACATGAAGAACTAAGGGAGCACAGTTTCAAGTAAGGGGTCTTCTATATAAGACAAAAAGGGTAGTTACTGCTTAGAATTATCTTGCCACCGTAAGCTAGTGTCTGGGTCACTGAACACATTCAAGGCTGAGTTAGGGAGATTTTTGATTTATGAAGGAGTCGAGGGTCATGTGGATGGCAAAAAAATGCAATTAAATTATCATAGTCAGAACATCCATGACAGACCAGACTCAAGGAGGCAATTGGCCTACTCCTGCTATACATTCTCAGAGAGCTGCCAGCCAATAAGCAAAAGCCATATCCAATCCCAGATCAGGATTTGGGTAAATATATGGGGACCTTGCTGGATACCAAGTTGGAAGGCCATTCAGAGAAGTTAGGGGATTGAGAGGCAAAGGCTGGAGGAGATCCTGGCGTGGAGTGGGATCCACAGCCCCCCAAACGCCAGCAACTTGCCAGGCTGAGTAAGAGCACTGGTCTTTCCCACTGTTTATTTAATATCAGTGGCAGCAGAATAAGGCCGTTACGTGGGCATTAATTACCCAATTAAGGGTCTCAATTGGCCCACTGCTGGGCAGGTTATACAACATCACCCCCCACTACTGGTATAATTGTGGTGGGTAAAGGGACGGATAGGTGTTTGGTGGGCAGGCCATCCATTGGATTTAACAAGCCTGCCAACCTTCGAGTGTGTGTGTCTGTGTGTGTGTGTGTATGTGTGTGTGTGTGGTGCGTGTGGTGTGGTGTGTGTGTGTGTGTGGGGCATGTGGTGCGTGTGGTGCATGTGGTGTGTGTGTGTGGTTTGTGTGTGTGTGGTTTGTGTGGTTTGTGTGTGTGTGTGGGTGGGTGTGTGTGTGGGTGTGTGGTGTGTGTGTGTGTGTCATGTGTGTGGTTTGTGTGTGTGTCATGTGTGTGGTTTGTGTGTGTGTGTGTGGTGTGTGCGTGTGGTGCGTACAGTGTGTGGGGGTGTGTGTGTGTGTATGTGTGGTGTGTGTGGTGCATGTGGTGTGGGGGTGTGTGTGTGTGGTTTGTGTGTGTATGTGTGTGTGTGGTGCATGTGGTGTGTGCGTGTGGTGTGTGTGTGTCGTGTGTGTGGTTTGTGTGTGTGTGTGGGTGTGTGTGTGTGTGGGTGTGTGGTGTGTGTGGGTGTGTGTATGGTGTGTGTGTGTTTGTGTGGTGTGTGCGTGAGTTTGTGTGGTGTGTGCGTGAGTTTGTGTGGTGTGTGCGTGTGGTGCGTGTGGTATGTGTGGGGGTGTGTGTGTGTTTGAAAATGGTGGGGGTGGTAAGGTGGTGGACGGGCGGGAGGTAAAATGCAGCTACGTACTGGGGCTTAGAAATAATTGGAGAAAGGTTCTCACCTTATATAATTCAATTCAATAGCACCATATGTTGAAAGTCAAGCTCGTGGGAAGCTGAATAACTAGTATCAGTTCACTTTGTGGTTACCAAGAAAGTAAATCACTAATATAGATACCTTGAGTCATACCTAGTATACAGCGACCCTTGAAAATACTACATAGAAGATGAACAGGCAGTGCACCTTCACATTATGTAGCTTCACTTTTCATTTTTCTTTATATGTAATTAGAGGTGGACATAAATGCTGATGCACAGATCCCATGAATAAAACAAAGTATTTAAATGTCATCTCTCCTCAGAAATTTTCTCACGTTTTCATTCTCAAAAATTGAAGCCAAATACTGTGATAAATAAATTTCTGGCTTACCAGCCGTCCGCTTTTTGGGGGATTTTGAAGTTCTGTTACGACCAGATGAAGACATTCCACTTTCACTCATGGAATCATGTGCAGATGATGCACTCCCTGTAGCTTCACTGTCACGTATCATACTTTCATAGCCACTGCTGCCACCACTATGATAAAAAAGAGCTGTTCTTCCCATGGCTGGAGGCAGCTCTCCACTAAGAACACTGCTGTTGTCACTACCATGCCCGCTGCTGTAGCGTTGTGGTCTCCTTGGTGCAGTTATTTTACTGTATGGAGAAGGCAAGACTGGTATCTGTGATATTTCATCACTCAGGTTGACCCCACTGTCATTCCCACTGTCAGAATCCGTGGATCCTCTCAAATGGCCCATTTTACTGGAGGAAGCCCCAGATGCTAGTTCAGAGACGCGGCTATTTGCTGCCCTGACGGCTTGCTTTGTTCCCATGATTGTTCCTTTACCAGGTTTGCAATTTGCCACCTGTGTTGAATGAGGTATTGTTTTTCCATTTGATGGCACACTGGAACTTCGACCCATTGACTGGGTTAATGATTTAACCGATGTGCTTAACCCCTTCACACCACTTGTAGAGAGACTTCGGCATTTATTTCCTGACACCACCGTTTTATTGGTGGAAGTACTTTTGGTTTGATTGGATTTCCCTGTAACAGGAATGACAGGAATGGCTGGAGTGGACATTACTGGAGCCGATGGTGACACACCGAGCCTGGGTACTGATCGGCCTGTTCTACTGTTGTTGACAAGGTGACCACTTTCCTTAGACGTGCTATGTTTGGATCCGACTGATGTAAGACTATCACTTCTCTCAAGTGATTGCAGACTTCCACAGCGGTGCACAGACTCAGGTTTAGGCATTCGGGATTTTGAGTTTGAAATGTTTTTAACAAACATCTGTTCAGACTTTATGTTTGTTGATCTGCTATTGTTACCTTCAACGATACAAGAAGCAACATTTAGTCTCCCATCTATTTCATCCTCGAATTTTGATGGTGATACTTTAACCACCTCTGGGCTGGTACATTTTTGGGCATTAGTTTGTGGAGTAACTCTATTTTTTTGTTCTAGGCTGGATTTACGAACGGGGGGTGCTGGAGGTGTCCCATTGAGCCTTGGTAGCAAGCTAGTTTTGGGCACTGATGTTTTCTTGCATGCAGTTGATTTTAAGCTGCTTGTCACTGAAGCAAAATCTGGTTGGTCTTTGGGTATAGCTCCAGTATTCACACTGGTGTGCATGATTGGCATTGTAGCAACCGTTGCATTTCCTTTTTTCACTTGTGATACCTTAGCTGGCACATCACTTTTCCTTGTGTTCACACCAATGGCATTATTGATTCCATCAGATTTATTCGCCATTTCACATCCATAAACAACCCGCTGTGCACAGGAAACAGGTGTGTGAGACTTGTTAAGCCGAGGAATAGTTCCAGTATTATGGGATGTTTTCATCTGCTGTTTGATTTGACTGTGAGAAGCAGATTTGGGAGCCGACTTGACGGAAAGTGCTTGATCCTCAGCTTTTGGCTCTGATTGGCTATTTGTACGTTGTAACCAAGGATCCTCGGGCTCGATTTCTTGCTGTAGTGTGTCTCCACAATCTACTGTGCTACCGCTATGTTTCACAGATGAGGTAGATTTCATTTTCCTGGGAAGACTGGAGTAGCAAACAGGACCTTCTTCAGAAATTACTGGGACATGACAATGCACTGGGATGCTGGTTTTAGTTACTGATGAACTGTTACTGCCAGTCACAACTTTGCCAGATACTACTTTGGATAAACTTAAGGTGCTGGAACCTTTGTCGGTGTTGACGATAGGTTGGATTTCGTTAGGTACTTCAGAGTAACAGAAGCTATCAGTCAAGGTGCTTTTCTGAGCCTGCATCAGTGGCGCACACATGTCTTGCAGCATGTCAGATGAGTCCAAATTAAAAGGCCCTAAAGTGTGCTCATCATAACTGTAACAAGACTGAACAATAAAAGTGTCAGAGGGTTGAGCTCCATCACTTTCTACAGCAGAGATGCTTAGTTCACTGAGCCAGGAACTAATTGATGATCGTCTGCTACTGTTGCAAAAAGAATCATCTGCAAGTGGAACACCATTGTCCAGGTTTGCTCCAGCAGTGGTTGCCGGTGAGGTATAAGCTTCAAAGTCATCATTTATGCTACTAATAATGCTGACAGGCCGTGAGCCTGAGGCCAAGGCCTGAAGTGAACAATCACTATTAAAGCTAATAATGCTAGCAGGTCGACCACTTTCCAAAATCCCTTCAAATGACAGTTCTTCCACAACAGTAAATACCAGTTCATCTTCACCGTTCAGTTCCACAGGCTGCTGCAAAGTCACAGTAGTAGTCAACATGTCTCGGTCAATACAATCACTCCGGAATGCAGACCTTATGCGATTTGCGTCTGATCCACTGGATTGTTTATATCTGCCTTTGCAATGTGCAGCAGCATTTCCAGTTACATTGGAATCCAATTTATTTGTCACCTGATGGCTCATTCCTACTGGAGGAGTTCTAATCACTCTGCCACCACTGGATTCAGAACAATCGATTTTTCTATCTTTTGTTTGTGGCGGTGGGGGTGCAGGGCTTGGCAATGGCCTTCTATTGTAAAACAGCTTTTCCCTCACAACAGGTACAGACATGGCTTGGGCCTGCTTGTGTGCTTTTGGGCTGTTGGATTTGGGCACATTTGTGGAAGCTGTGATTGTCTCCTTCATTCCATCCATTCCAGTGTTTCCACTTAATTCCATTTTGCTTCCTTCAGCTTTGGTTTGCACTTTTGAATGTTCGATTGTTATTGTGTGACAGGGGGTCTTCACTGGCGATCCATTATGCTGCTGCACAGGTACCGGAGCATGCAGGCTCTGCCCCTTTTTAGGAGACAGCATTTCTATTGAAGAATGTTTTCCATAGAGATGTGCAGAAGATATTGGTACCTTTTCTGTTGCCGGGCCAGATTGTGCTGCTTCCTGTGACATTAGACATTGCACATTCTCCATCCTCATAGGGCCTGGACTATTACTACAAATGAAAAGTCCTTGCTCACAGGAAAACTGGATGGGTTCCTCACTTCCATCAATGCATTCTAACCTTTCCTGCAATTCAGCAAAAGTGTTACATTTGAAATAGTCCCTTTCAGTCCTCTTACCAACAATCATAGTTTCCTTGCCTTTCTTGGAGTCATGCTTCTTGTTAAGAGAAGGGATTATGGGGACAAACTCTGGCGGTCCCTCATTATCTGTTAGCTCTCGATCAGACAGTGCTGCACCATTAGGACCAACATAAATAACTGTATCGCATGATTGTTCACTGCTTGATGAATAATCTGGATCACTGGGTATTCCTAATACGGGAAGATTTGGATCAAGAGCTGTGGTTCTTGAGTGAAAGGGTCTTAAATTAGGTGGTCTTCGAATCCGACCTTCTTCACATGAACTCTCTCCTCCTGAAGAACTTGAGGCATACTAGTTCAAACAGAAAAATGTTTATTTCACATGGAACATTGAACCACAAATTTTAAAACAAGGTAATTGAGACAAAAATGAACCTGACTCTTAAACTTGACAATACTAGATGGAAAGTCATTTTTTTCTTGCACAGGGTTATCTATGCTTTTGAGGTCAACAATTGAAACTAACATCTCTTGATTTGGAGCAGATACGGACCTTGGATTTTTTCTTTCTCATACGATGAATTCGTGCCGCAAGCTGAATGCTCGTAAGGGTTTCTGCATAGTTGGCTGGAGAGTCAGAAATATGTGTGATCATGGTTGTTCTGCAGTTTATATTCCCCAGCGATTCTCTCAACAGCATAGTAAGTTTGCTATCCCTATATTGTATAACAAAACAAATGCATTCAGGGGCAAAGAAAGTGATAGATTAAATACTTTAAGTTAATCATCTATTTGTATACATCCACTTAAACAGAATTTTCACAATTTTTCTTTTTCCTAGTCAAAATTTCATCAGATTAAATGGAATTTATTATTATATTTTACTTCAGGCGCAGAACATGAGACCAGTAACATTTCATTCTGTTCAACTTTACTGCAGCTACAATCTCATAATAAAATCACTGAAGGTATGAACATTAGCTTAGATCATTTGCTTGAAAATGTGGATAATACGGTCTTGTCTGAAGACTATTTCATGCAGTGTCAAACAAATATAAGCACAGTAACTTACTGTGGATAACTACAAAACTCATGTTTAGCATAGTTACAAGATGTTCCTTAAGAAGGTAAACAGATTCTTTTTTTATTAGTGCCGCAAACATAATGGAATTGTTCATTGTCTAGTCATGATTAGTGGCCTCTAGCGTTGAACTCAGAAGGATGAAGCAAAATTTCAATTGATTTGCATCAATGTATGAAAAGTTATCTTTCCTTCAGCAACTCTTCATTAAGGTTTACATTACAATGATAGAGACACAGTAATACCATTTTGTTCGCATGCCATTTTTATTCATGGGCATGTTAAATTTCCAGTCTTAATTAATGGCAGAAAGAATTTAAACCATTAGATTCTGCACTAATATCAAAGATCACTGTGCCAAATATTAGGCTAATCATTATTGGACATAGGTCATTTGCAGCAACGGCACTTTTGTGCATTGTTTGGCTCAAAATCTTTTTGCACCCCAACTTGTCAGAGGGAGCTACTAATGGCACAGCGAGAGCAATAGAGCATCTGGGAACTCAGTGACTGGCAGGGCTAATAGTGCATCATCTTAGCCAGTGAGGTTTAATGATTGAGAAAGGAACAAAGGAACAACAGAAATGGACAGTGAATTAAAGGCCACATTAAGAAACTGAAAAAAAGAGACAGAAACAAAATTAAAGGAAACATTTAGAAAGATAAAATGTGGCTTTTCTGGGCCAGAAAGTTTGATTGGCATTGCATTAACAATTATCATGTACTTAGTATTGATCATAAACTCTTAGCTTATGTCTAATAGTCAAATCCTTTGCAAAATCTTTCACATTTGTTAGAGTAATGTGAAGTTTAAGAAGCTGTTTGTGCAAAACAAATTACTGAGTGACTTAAATCAACCAGTATCTCATATTAAAACTCTTATTCTGAATTCTCTAATGGATTTACATGTTAATAATGGTATGTTATCATTAAAATACCATAATTTTCTAGCAAGATTCTGCTCAGTATGTCCTGTTTGTGTGAACTACTAAATGAGCCCAGTCCAAGGATCACCTTAGAATCTCTGTGTTCCATGCCAATTAAGAGTTGCACTAGACAGCTAATTGGTAAACATACAAATTCTCCTCATCTTACAGTTTGCTATTAATTGTATAGATCTATTTCAAATGAATAATATTGAATTCTGCCTGGTTTTCAACCTTACAGTTAAACACGAAAAGAAATAGTGCCTTGCCCTGTCTTCCACCCCTGGCTCTGTCAACACTTGGGAAGTCATTGAAAGATTGTACAATTTGAATGACAAAGTGGATGAGGTCCAATTTGGGACACCAATGAAAATACCGAGAAATCTGCAGTTAACATGTTGGGGAAAAGTAACGAGCAGGAGTCATTTTTGCTGTTCCTCGATGCCCAAAACTCATTTTAAAAGGATATATTTTTAAAGCTGTGGCATCCTCACCAGCTGGTGACTTACTGAATCCTTTATCCCACCCTATATTCTCTGCAAAAGATGGATAAAGATGACCTCCAACCCCCACCAAAAGGTCATCCAGGAAACGTAGCTGTGAGACTAGGATATGGCTTAACTGGTACTGGCCTAGCTTGTGGCTATTTTGGCTGAAGTCCGCCAAAGTTACTGCAGATTTTAAGCCTTGAAATTTTTTTTAAAAAAGATAAGAAAGGGGCTTTAGATACAAACAATGCAAGAAGTTTCTGACTTTAGAAATCCAAATAATTTTTACATCATGGTCATCTCTTACATCTTCATTCCTGCATCAAAATACTTCATTCAAGAGTTCCCATTTAATTCATCATACACATTACTTACTTGTATGGCACGTGTTTAGCACCATTAACCAACGCCAAAATGACGTTGCCTAGTGCTGAAAGTGATAGACAGAGGCCACCACCAGCATCCCGGCTCTTGCTTAAAACCTTCTCACAGCTCCCCAGATCAACCAAGTGTAAACGACTACGCCCTCCTGACACTGCAAAAGGACAGTAAGATAGACAAAGCCACTCAGAGATTCTGAATTTATTCAACTCACAGACACAATGACCGTAACAAGCCAGTGCCTGTATTAAATATTAATGACAGGCAAATTGTGAAGTTTTCTGGGAAATCAGATAGTGACCACAATTACTCATTTTAGACTTTTAAATCTGTGAAACATATGAGCAGAACAGATGCATTTTACAAATCAGAGTGAACATACTTCCCCCTTTGCCACTCTTCTCCATTCGATATTGGTAAATGTGAAGGGTAAAGAGCATATGGGAGTTTCTTCTCTCTTCCTCATCACAATCTGGCCTACTGGTCCTTCTGGAGGCTATTGCCACATCAAGGAAATAGGCGGCTTTTTCTGCCGTAGGGGCTCTCAGCTCACTTTGATTCTGAAGCTGCATATGAAGAGAAATATATTGCTAATTGGAAGAGGATTGCATTTCTGTTCAACAGATTAACTCTCTGGGGCAATTAGTAACAAAATATGTGTACCAAGGGAGCAAAGATGAAAAAAAAAGTAACACCAAAGAAGAGTGGCAGTGACATTTTAAATGCGGCCAGAATGTTTCAAACAACCTTCAATGCACAAATGGAAAAGCAGTGAGTAGACAAACACATATCAATTTACTTGAAAACAGTACAACAACACATTACGATAAAAATACCTGAGTTCCACAGATCGGATCTTCCCTGAGATAGACACCAGGAGACTGGCCATCCTGAAGGCTGCCAGTGGCCACTTCAGATAACAAGTCCCTAAGGTTTTCATCCTTGCCCCAGATCTCCACAGCGGATACCCTGACTGAGAATCGAGTGCCGGTTTTCTCTTTGCGTTCATTTATTAGTTTAAAAAGCCAGGATATTGCACAGGGAATAACACCAAGGTTTTGCGTTGAATTGTCTTTTCCAATCATAGTATATGTTTTCCCTGGAATTAAGATTTAAGTTTGAATGTTAGACTGTTTCAGTTTCTTTAGTGGTTTGCATAGATATGGATGGCAAATGCAACATTTTGCAGTCTGGATCTGCAATGCTGGTGCAGGACTGTAGGTACTAAAGATACACCAGCAGCATCCACCTTTTAAACAGCACAACATCAGATATTCTAGAATCCAAGCCAGCTGACCAGCAGCATGGTAGATCCAGGGAATCCAGTGTGGTTTGCTGGTAAAGGGCCCCAGAGTAGCAGTTGCTAACATATGCTATGTGCACTCCAAAGAAGCATTTCAGTTCCTCCTGATCCCACAGTGAGACTTTTAAAGTGATAACGTATCATCTTCATTGGTTATATTGCAAGTTAAACCCACGTCTGCACAATACACTCTCCTTCCTGCAATCTCCCAAAAATATCTGTATGTCAAGAGGATCCCAATATGCATCTTAAAAGGATTTACATAAACAGGGGCAGCCAAATTGGGAGCAGAAATGAGTTGGTTCACTATGTTCCATATTTTCCGGAGAGCTACCATTAGATTTCTAAGCGGCATACATAGTTAGTGAGAATTTTCCTCAGTGTCTTAGCGGTTGGTGCTCACTGTCCAATAGACATACATGGACAAGTACAGTATCTCACTGTTTGCCCACTCATTTATCTATGGCAGCATTGTGTGTCTGAATATTTTGCTATTTAACAAGTGTTATAAAGGCCAAACAGACCACGTGTTCATCCAGCTCCACACCTTGTTATCTCGGATTCTCCAGCATCTGCAGTACCCATTATCTCTGATACCATTCTTAATTCTTGTATGTTTACGTGCAACTGTGATTGTTCACAAGATTATATATCCCATGCTCTGATGTTTTCTCAAATGTGATCTCCCCCTACATAAGTAAGTTGCTTATTAGTGCAGGACAATGTGCTCCTTGGCAAAATACTGATTGAGCTACTTTGAAGTGAGGTATCAGCAAAAGAAGCTCAGCTAATACTGTAAAAGGCAACATCACTGGCCAAGCGATACTTAATTTAAAATTTGATACATGTAATTCTATCAATGAGAATGGTAAAGATAATTTTTCTTTTTAATGAGCCTGCATAAAAGATACAGAGCAAAATTTAAAACCATACCTCCCAACCTCCCCTCCCCTCAATGTGGGCAAGTTCAGAGAGGTTCAGAGGTGGGAGGGGCAGGGGGAAGGCATGTGGTTACAGGGTAAAGATCTGGTGCATTCTCACCTCAAGCCCAGGGCAGGAAAACTCATCAGCAGCCTACCTGCTGGAGGCCAATTAATGCCCTGAAATGGTAGCCAAACAGCAATGACTAGAGGACTCATCATCCACGAAAAGCACACAGTAAACCTGAGATAACAAGGTGTGGAGCTGGATGAACACAGCAGGCCAAGCAGCATCATAGGAGCAGGAAAGCTTGACGTTTCAGGCCTAGACCTACACAGTAAACCTGGTCTGGTTAGGTTTAGTGAGTGACCGGTGTCTGAACATCCCACCCTCACCCATCAACCACTGCCACATCCCACCCGATGATCTCATCCCACTCACACTCATCTGTATTGAGGAATCCAGGAGCAATCCCTCCTCTAGCCCCTCTGATTGGGCAGCAGTTCTAGGATTTCCATCCTCCTAAGGCTTTAATCTGACAGGAGGCTCATTCTCACCAGGTCAGTACCAGATTTAAATTAAATCATTACAAGTTTCCTGGAGAAAGTGATGCAGAACTTGTACCAGTGGACAAGGCCTTTATCACCCACATTAACTCCTGGTTACCAGTTGTTTTTGACTGCTTTGTAAACATGGCAAAGACCTAGTGCTATAAGCTGAACTCTCCTTGACTGATGTTTGGGTGTGCTCCAACTGGTTTTGCTACAGATTTCTTAAATCGGTCTACTTGTAGAATGATCTCTCAACTCTTCTCAGAATGTGCTCTCAATATTAATGTGACATTTTTGCATACATCTTTTCAGTTTTCACTGTCAGACATTGGTAAATGTTCAGAAGTATGAGGCTGAAACAAACACAGGACCACCGAAAGAGCCTGAGGAATTCATATGACATTTCAATTTATCTTCAAAAATTAGGCATAACTTGTATTTACACAGCACCTGTACCGGATGAAAATATCCAAAGGAATTTCACCAAAATTGGTACCAAGCCAAAGCAGACATGAGGAAACATGAGTAAAATCAAAGAAATAGGATATAAAGAGAGTCTTAGAAGAAAAAAAAGTGAAATGGAGCATCAAAGAAATTGAGGGAATTAATTGTAGGCTTTAGGACCTCAAAGACTAAGGCTTAGATGAGACATTGGCTCTTTCCAAAATGCGGCGTTAGGAATTTCAGCCACTATTCCATAGATTAGAATGATCCCTCACTGTAGTCCTTGAAGGCTACAGAAAGAGCAGCAAAAGGCAGAAAACTAAACTAGTTTGTCATGCCAAACTTCCCTGCCATAACTTGTGGGCAACAAGTGCGTTACAGCAGTTATTGGCTGTGCCTAGGGGACAGTGGCAAGTTAATCCAAGTTCAATAAAAGAAAGGTCACAGTTTCTGTAAACAATGGAATTCTTCTGAAATGTGGCTAATGCTATTCTGCCACTTGACAATAAAGGTCCAATACAGCAATAGTAAGAGTAGAAATTGCTGAAGAAATCTAGCAGGTCTGGCAGCATCTGTGGAGATAGGAAACAAAGTCAGCATTTCACGGTGGCTCAGTGGTTAGCACTGCTGTTTCACAGCGCCATGGACCCAGGTTCAATTCCAGCCTCAGGTGACTGCCTGTGGGGAGGTTGCATGCTGTCTGCATGGGTTTCTTTCGGGTGATCTGGTTTCCTCCCACAGTCCAAAGATGTGCAGGGTAGGTGGATTGGCTATGCTAAATTACCCATAGTGCCCAGGGATGTTTGGGTTAGACATGGGAAATATAGGGGAATGGGTGTGGGTGGGATGCCCTGTGGAGAGTTGGTGTGGACTTGTTGGGCCAAATGGCCTGTTTCCATACTGTAGGGATTCTATGATTTTGGGTCCAAAATGACTTTTCTTTGGAACCCAGAACGGCAATGTAGCAATGTCCAAATAATCTGGTTTAGCGATGTTTGTTAGGGAATGAATATTGGTCAGGATACTCCCTTTCCTTCTTCACGGTAGTGTCATTGGGTCTTTTACATCTATCCAAGCAATCAACAGGGGCTTCAGTTTAACATCACATTGAAAGAGGCAGTGATAATTCAATTTCCTATTGTTCCCATCAATATTCAGCACAATTTGGAGCCGGACAGTGATGGAAAATCAATGCAAAGAAAAATTATATGTTTGCACTTATAACAAGATCACAACTCATTTTGCAAAGGTTCAGTATGTTTGAATGTTCTCTTTCTTAATTGGAATCAAAATCGTGATGACTTTAATTTGTTGAGAACTACATGTTAAAGTTTAATGCCCAACGGCAACTGGGCATCCAGTTGAATTCCAAGGACCTCTCTAAGAACACTCACAAATAGTATCACTCATCTGTCTCAGGGGGCAGAAGATTCTTCATTGCCTTTAACTTCAGTCTGCCTTATAGAATATTTTTCCCAATGGACAGCCTAGTTGAATTTTTAACTCTGAACTTTTGTACCGACATACAGGGTCTCTGGCTTAGCCAAAACCGCCCTAATTCTGAAGGTGTCACTCCCAAAGCTGGCAAACATCATTTTCAGCAGGAAGGGGGTGGACAACAGGGGATAGATTGTCAATGGCAAAGCGTATGGCAGCAACTGCACACGTTAAGATGCAGCAGCTTTCAGTCAGATCCAATTTTCGCTAATGGGATGTCCAAAAGACGACTTTCAGGAGAAGGTCTAAAACTACCAGAGTACTTTTCAACAGTAGGATACCCTTTTGGAGCGGTCCAGGGACTGTACTGGGAGATGGAAGAGGCCCTTTGGGAGAGAAATGGTGCCCCTTCGATTTGTTAAAAGAAGTTACAAGTGTGGGTAAAAAGTGGAAAAGCTCGTTGGAAATGTCAAACCCATTGGCCAACTGTGAAGCTGTCAACTCACTTATATTCTTGACAAATACTTTTGAGGAAACTGTCAGCATATTGAAAAATGAAATTGTTTATTATTTAACTGTGTCTGCGGACATAAACACGAGGATTATCATTAAAGGTTTTGTGCTGCGAATGATTTTACAATGTGTTGTTACCACAGTAGACTACGTGTCAGTTGACAGGTAGATGGACAGCTCCAAATGTTTCTGATATTTTTCAACTGGGCCTGTTAGTACAAATGTTTGTTTTTATAATGGGTTATGTAGGTAAAAGAGATTAAATATAGTGTGTAGGGAAGAAGGAAAGTTGATGTTTCGTGTCGGGACCCGAAACGTCAACTTTCCTGCTGTTCTGATGCTGCCTGGCCTGCTGTGTTCCTCCAACTCCACGCTGTGTTATGTCTGACTCCAGCATCTGCAGTTCTTACTATCTCTAAACATAGTGTATAGGTTTTTAATCAACTGGAGAAGTTTATGTTATTCATTGATAACGATTGAGGACTTTGTCTTACTTAATTTAGAAGTTGAGGGATTGAGGGCTGATTTTCATTTTAATGTTTTTATAATAGCTGCAGCAAAGTCCCACAGCATTGAAGTGGGTCTTTTTAAAAGCCCACTGCCACATACAGTAACCCTTGTACAACTTCAGCAAGCTTGTTTGGCTGTAATCTCTATAGTCAGTTCATCATGGAATATTTCACTAAGAGGAATTTGGATCATCAGTTTGCCACTGAAGAAGAAGTTTCTTTAAACAGGAAGCAACCTATATGGTGATCCGCAATGAAGTTGGGAATTTTGGAGAATACATGGAACTCTGGCACCAATAATTGGGTTCATAAAACAACCATAGGAACTGGTCCTAAAACTGCTTCATGTTCACTGCACCAGTGGTTGTCAAATTTCATGCTACTTCAGGGAATTTAAGTACATTACAACAACTCTCATTCAACGTAACAAAACAGCCCAAGGCAATCGTAAGAGAGTTATCAGTCAAAATAAGACATAAGGGAGAAATAGAGAGATTCAAAGAGGGATTTTCAGAACTAAGGGCCTAGGTTCAATGTTTCAGTTGAAATTATCGAGCTTGGCAATTTTTTAAGACATACCCATTGTAAAGTAAAAAAAAAGATACGCAACTAGTACATGGAACTCTATGCAATTCCGCATTGATTTTCTGAGCAAAATATGAACTCTCTTTTCCTGGATTTTATGTTTTGTCCACTGTCAGGTGGGAGGTGGGTGGGAGACTCCTGCAGAAATTTCCTCCCCCAGATCCCTTTAAAGGGAATTATACCTACCTATCGCAGGGTTATAGAGTCATACAGTACGAAAACAGATCCTTCGGTCCAACCCATCTGCGCCGACCAGATATCCCAATCTGACGTAGTTCCATTTGCCTGCATTTGGCCCATATCCCTTTAAATCCTTCCTATTCATATACCCAACCAGATGCCTCTTACATGTTGTAATTGTACCCACCTCTACCACTTCCTCTTGCTGCTAATTCCACACACACACTATCCTCTGCATGAAAAGTTACCCCTCGGGTCCTTTTCAAATCTGTACTCCCTCACCTTCTACCTATGCCCTTAATTTTGGTCTCCCCTACCCTTGGAAAATACCTTGGCTATTCACCTATCCATGCTCCTCATGATTTTATAAACCTCTATAAAGTTCACCCCTCAGCCTCTGATGCTCCAGAGAAGGAAGCCCCAGCCTATTCAGCCTCTCTTTATAACTCAAACTCAATCCCAGCAACATCCTTGTAAATCTTTTCTGCACCCTCTCACATTTAACAACATCCTTCCTATAGAAGGACAACCATAATGTACGCAGTATTCTAGAAGTGGTCTCAATATGTCCTGTACAGTCACAACATGACAACCCAATTCCTATTCTCAATTATCTGACCGATTAAGGCAAGCACGCCAAATGCCTTCTTCACCAACCTGTCTGCCTGCGACTCCACTTTCAAGGAATTATGTACCTGAACCCCAAGGTCCTCTTTGTTCAGCAATGCTCTCAGGGCCCTGTCGTTAACTGTATAAGTCCTGCCCTGGTTTGCCTTACCAAATGCAACACTTCACATTTATCTAAATTAAACTCCATCTGTCACTCAGTGACTCATCAGCCCATCTGATCAAGGTCCCATTGTAACTCTTCTTTACTATCCATTATACCACCTATTTTGGCGTCATCTGCAAACTTGCTAACCATGCCTCCTATATTCACATTCAAATCATTTATATAAATGACAAAAAGCAGTGAATCCAGCATTGATCCTTGTGGCACCCTGCTGGTCACAGGCCTCCAGTCTGAAAAGCAACCCTCTACCACCACCCTCTGTCTCTTATCTTCAAGCCAATTTTGTATCTAAATGGCTAACTTCCCCTGGATCCCATATGACCTAACCTTACTAACCAATCTACCATGCGGAACCTTGTCAAACACTTTGTTGAAGTCCATATAGACAACATCTACTGCTCTGCCTTCAACCTTCTTTGACAGCTCTTCAAAAAGCTTAATCAAGTTGGTGAGACACAATCTCCAATGCACAAAGCCACATTGACTCTCCCTAATCAGTCCTTGCCTTTGCAAATGCATGTAAATCCTGTCCCTCCGAATCCCCTCCAACATCTTACCCACCCTGATGTATCCTTTAGTGAGCAGAAAAAATGTACAAAAACAACCATCTTTGACAGTTAAAACACATTGATGAACATTTTTCAATGCCCCCTTAATTATAGATTTCCACACATCAAAGATGTGCAGAGTAGGGCTCACTTTGCTGAACAGCCTGCAATTGATCTGCATGAATGGATTAAACCTGATGCATCCATCACACACAGCCTTTGGTCGTACCACTTGGAACTCCAGGAAATTACGGATCTAGTTCAGGTTTTAACAGTCCAATAATGTAATCTTGGCCCCAATCTAAATTTAATGAAGAATCTCATGAACCAACTGTTATAAGGACCAGTCAGTCCAGAGCAGGCACACTCAATACTCCTAATAATGACAATGACAGTCAGTGCAAATCCATTGGGAATACATCAATTAGAATCCCACCATCCTTTAATCCTCTTGCCTACACTTACGAACGTATGAATTAGCAGCAGAAATGGGCAATTCAGCCCCTCAGGCCTGCTCCAACATTCAACAAGATCATGTTTGCATTTTGAATTCCACATTCTCATCTATCCATGACAACTTTTGATTCCCCTAACTAACAAGAATCTATTTTTGCCTTAAAAATATTTACTAACCCCACCTCACCACCTTCTGAAGTTCATAATTCCGAAGTCCCAACAGTCAAAAAAGCTTTCACCTCATCTCTGTCCAAAAGGAGCAACGTCTAATTTGTAAACAGTGTCCTCTGGCTCAGGACTCACCAACAAGTGGAAACATCCTTTCCATATCCACCTTACCAAGGTTGTTGAGGATCTTACTGACCTCAGTAAAGTTAAACCTCACAAGCCCAGTCTGTCCAACCTTCCTCATGAGGCAACCTTCTCATTTCAGGTATCAATCTAATAAACCTAGAACACAGATCCCATTGATGGTCAGGGGGATTTTGGTATAATTAAAATGATTTTTATGTTTAAAACTTTGAAGTTGAAATCTCAAATTTACTTATTTATCCATCTTGAATTATTTATTTCTATGTAATTTGCAATTCTAGGAAGCAAAATCATTGAATTTATATTGTATTTTGAACATAGTCAAAAGAGGTGTGTGAAGGGTGCTGAGGGGTAGTACATGAATGAAGCAGAGGAGGAAGCTAATGGAGGGGACAGAGGTAATGGTGCATGAGAGAAAAAAAAGAGAAACTATTTCTCTATCTACAAATAAAAAGTGGGATCAGTTAGACAAATAAGTACCGGCAATATTAGAGAGGCATGTGGTCAATTCACTCCAAGTCTGTGGGGACATCAAGG
This sequence comes from Ginglymostoma cirratum, assembly GCA_024137785.1. Lineage (NCBI taxonomy): Eukaryota > Metazoa > Chordata > Chondrichthyes > Orectolobiformes > Ginglymostomatidae > Ginglymostoma > Ginglymostoma cirratum. Next base: position 45,293,593 of record JAHRHZ010000283.1, read on the forward strand.
AGCAATGAAAGAGTCAAGCTGTTATATTCATAGTCATAGAGAATGCCATACGTGACCTAATTAGGGCCAGTTCAGTGCTGTGGCAAAAATAAGACCCTAATCGGAGAAGTTCCAGCATAGGGTGAGAGAAAGTTGACCACCTATTTGGAAGGACTCAAGTTCCTTGATGAGGAAAGGGTAATTGGTAGTAGGCTGTATAGAGGGTGACATTTTTGACAAGAGGTAATGATGGCTCCTATTTCTAATGTCAGCATACAAGAAGGAAGGCTGAGTGGTCAAGAGTTTAGTGGAAAACAGATTGAAGGGACCAGGTGCTGGCATCATGGATTTGTGGTTCGAAGGCAATATACGACGAGAGGTAAGAGAGACATTGGAGAAAGGTGAGAGTTTAAGTTCATGACATGGGCTGCCTACGGGATGTCTGTCACAGGAGTCAAGGAAAGGCAAGGAAACTCAGTGAACAAAGCTTTCAATCTTGGTGACAAAGACGTCACCGATCTCTTTGGGCTAATTGGAAGGTGGAAGTGATGGGATGAAGTTTGTAAGGTGCAGTTCATTGTGGAGTGAGAATTCTGGGAGTTACTTTGCTTCCTAGGTTCAGCTTGAAGTTGTGAGTCATTTTGGCAAGGGATTTTGAGAACCGGAAACATTTCACATGTCTTGTGGAGGTATGGTGACGGGTGGTTAAATCAGTGCTCAGATCGGTGTCTTTTGGAGTTCAGGGAGTATTTAGGTCCATACCAGGATTAACAAACAGGGTAATGATGATAATAAATATTTCACTAAGGAAGAAGATATCAAGTGCGGAGACAGAAGAGTAGTTGATTGCTGCAGAATGTTGTGAAGAAAGGACACCACAGACTAAGTTTGACAGTGTTGCTGTAAGTGACTTGGGACAAGAGTGTTTCTTTCCCTCCAGGTCTGAATGTGAAAGAAGTGAGATTGGAAGGGAAATATCTCTGTGGTTGGTAAACATTACAAGGAAGTAATCTGTTCCGAAGAAGGGTCACTGGAACCAAAATGTTAACTCTGCTTTCTCTCCACAGATGCTACCAGACCTGCTAAGATTCTCCAGCTATTTGTTTTATTTCAGATTTCTGGCATCCGCAGTTCTTTGTTTTATTGTATGGAAGTAATCATAGAATCCTTACAGTGAGGAAAGAGGCCATTCAGCCAATGAATCTGCACCAACCCTCCAGACAGCATCGCAGCCAGACCCAGACTCTACTTTATCCCTGTAACCTGGGGCTAATCCGTCGAGCCTACACATTCCTGGACACCAATGGGCAATTTATCATGATCAATCCACCTAACCGGCACATCTTTCGACTGCAGGAGGAAAATGGCGCACCTGGAGGAAACACGCACACACACAGGGAGAATGTGCAAACTCCACAGTGACAGTCAAAGGCTCGAATCAATCCTGGGGCCCTGAGAAGTGCTAACCACTGAGCCACCGTGCTGCCCATAATCCGAGTAACTGAAAAGAAAACTTTTATCGATTTTTTATTTAAATGCAAATCTGTAGAAAAATGGAAAATCTATTTTGACTGTTGAATTTTAAATCCTCACACTGTCTTATGAACATGTCAAAAATTGAGTTAAAAGCAGAACTTTGAAGTCTACAAAGTACTTGAAAAGGAAATTCTAACCTAGTCACATGCTTTCAGGTTTATTGTTGCAAAAGCTGACAGCATGTAATTACCGGTCTGACATTGTAATTAACAGTAACAAATTTAGGAGCTTACCAAGCTTGACGTGACCAAAGCAAAATATGCAGCCATCGGCACCATTCACAACGGACTGAATTACTTCTGCCACTGTTCCTGAGCAGACCTCAGCCTAGGAATATTAAGACAAATGAAGAAAGCACATTAACTAATTTCTGTGGGCGTATAAACAAAAGCAGAAATAAATACGATACTAATACAAGCGAATAAATAGTAATTAATTAAATCGCTGTCTTTTGTCGTCCCACTCACTTGTGAGGCATCTTGGGTAAAAACTGCATCAAATGCAAACATTTTTGGAGCAGCAACAGCTGGGGATCGTCTGTGGGCAGAACCAAAATGACCACTCACTGAGGGGTCATAAAGAGTTATTTGTTTTTTGCGGGAGTCTACTTTCAGGAAAGACATCGACTCTGATGTATCATTTGCTCCTTGGGAAGGACAAATCCGTACCATTACCTTCACCTGAAAGGAAATCAAAACAGTCACTTTAGTTCACAAAAATCAGCATTGAACAATACATTTTTCCACTGTTCTCTTTACAGGCTAATCAACTATTACAAATATTCCAACATTTTAATGTCATTCCCCTACCAGTGCAAAGTTATAAAGCATGAAGTCCAGATAAAGGACTAATTTGCCACACATCACTGGGGTATCAACTCCCAAAGACATGGACAGGCAGTTTCAAATACTTCACCCATAACAAATACCTTATACTTCATGTAACATAAATATGATACACGAAAGGTAAGTGTGTTTAGTTTCTAAAGTACTATTTGTACTCTTTGCAGAACGTGAAGAAAAGCGGTGAGCCTCCAGCATAGCATTCATTAGAGCTCCTAACATCGTAAGTAGTGCATGAATCATTCAGCAATCCAGACACACTCACATCACAGCCACAATGCAGTGACATCATTCAAACATCATAGGGCCGATGAAGGGGAGACAGTCACAGTGATTGCAAAGGGACAACATATGAAGAGTGAAATCCCATATGCTAAGTGCCCCTTTTGAGTTTCCCCAAAATAAATATCTCCAAAGTGTCTGCTTTTCAAAAGTTAGAACTTTTGTGCATTGCTGTGGAGATACTTGTGCCTGTAGTCTGCCATTAAAAGAAGCAATATTTGTAACAATGGCAATTGTGGTTGCAGTTGTGACCACTTACACAGATCATACACACTTATCAATGGTATATATCAATGGTATCACTGCTGCTGTCAAGTCCAACATCCAAAAAGTGATCAAGGCTGATTTTAACTTTGTCAAACAGTGCACACAATTAACAGGGTGGGACTGAAAAGCCTCATCCACACATATAATGCAGTACTCAGACTGATCATTGTACAAAGCACAGAAACTGTTAAGTGACAATAATGAAGACAGTGGTAATAATGGCCAGTTAATTAATAATATAGCCACCCTCTAAGGTCCCTCTCATCACAGATTCCAGACTTCAATGAATTTGATTCACTCAACAGGATGTCAATAAATGGTTGGAAGCACCGAAAAGGCTACGGGCCCAGCAATAGTGCTGAAGACTTATGCTCTGAAATAAGCTGTATCCCTGGCTAAGCTGTTCCAGCATAGCTACAACACTGGCATCTAAACTAGCAAAGTGGAAAATTGCTCAAATGTGTCCCAATAGCAAAAAGCAGGACAAATCCAACCCAGCCGATTACAACCATTTCAGTTAGTCTTGATCATTGGCCAAGATCTCTGTCTCGAGGGTACTTACTTACATACAGTACTCCAGCAAAGCTCAATGCAGCTGGAAGAACAATATCTCATTTACAGCTTGGAAACCCTGTAACCTTCAGGGCTCAAGATTGAGTTAATTAATTTTAGGGCCTGAGCACCTTTTATGTCCTTACCCCAAGCCCCCATAAACCAGGCCCTGGCATCATGTGGGCTGCAACATCAAACAACCCATCGTCAGCTACTAACAATCCCCATTAATAGCTATTCATTCTCCTAGGCTGACCTTTATCCACTCCTAATCTGTCCAACTGTTTTCTCTCTCTCATCTCCATCTCCATCGAGTCTTTAATCTTTCTGCCTCTCCCCAACCCTTCTCTAGCATATGAACTAACCAAGCCACAATCAGTTCTGAAGAAGGGTCACCTGACCCAAATGTTAACACTGCTTGCTCTCCACAGATGCTGCCTAATCTTCTGAGTTTTACCAGCAATTTTTGATTTTGTTATTGAGTAGTCACTTGATGAATTAAACTCTATCAATTGTCATGCATCTTGCAGTTTCATCATGAGGGAATAGAAGAGCACAGACCATTTTCCAAATACTGCACAACACAATGATATAACTGCCATTGTCTGAATCTAATATTTAATATTACAAAGTTAAACCAGATGAAAGCATATTGGAAGCTCCTACTAGCGAGTGTATCATACCGGACACAAACTGCAGTAATTCATCCCAATCTTGCACGACTTGATAATTTTTTTCAAAAATTTCACCTACTTTTCTAATCAACCTATTCAGAAAAGTTATTACACATCTCTGGAGCAGGTGTGAAATAACTCAACAGTGGCCAGTGTCCTGTTACCAAGTCACCATTTAATTACATATGGAGAGTCCTTGACACTGATCCAGCTTCCTCAGAGCCAGGTCTCAGAGGGAACAGGATGTCTGACACTCCTGTTCTTATCTGTCAGCCAGGGTTCTCTGATTGACGTTGGACCGGATTGGGACCAACCTCGGTCAGGGAACTCAAATTCTACATGTCCACTTAGCTGACTTCATTACAATCACTGCAGGTGGGACATGAAACCACACCGCCCAGTTCAGGGGTAGAGACTCTAACTCTGCACCACAAGAGCCAATTTTTTTTTTATTTAAGCTATTTTTCTGAACAGCCTGTTCAGAGATGTTATTACATATCTCTGGATCAGGTAGGACTTGAACCTGAGCCTTCCTGGCTTAGAGGTAGGGACACTACCACAACAGCCCCTAGCTGGAAGCGTGCATTTCCGGCATCTGCAATTCTTTGGGTCTTTTTTTGAAAAACGTTATTGTCAGGCAGGGTGCAGATGTCATTTAGATACAGAAAGGACAGCAAGAGTTTTTCTTTAAGTCACCTACAGAGGTGTTGGTAGGCTTATAATGGCATTACTGCTGTGCCACCACGGGAGGTGGTGACCTAGTGGTAATGTCACTGGCCTAATAATCTAGAGGCCCAGGCTAATTATCTGGTACATATGTTTGAATTGCACCATGGCAGATAGTGAAGTTTGAAACCAATAACATCCTGAATTAAAAGCTAGTTGACTGGAGATCATGTAATTTTACAACATTTAGAGAAGGGCAACAAATGCCAGCCTTGCCATTGGTGCCATATCCCATAAAAAAAAATAACAGCAGTTTTGGTCCCTATATCTAAGGAATGATGTGTTGAGGTGAGCGGGTCCAGAGAAGGCTTTCAAGAAAGATTCTGGGGATGAAGGGCATGTCAGATGTGCAGCCGTTAAAGACTCTGTCTCTGTATTCAATAGAGTTTAGAAGGATGAGAGGGACGTCACAGAAATTTGAGAATACTGAGAAGCCTCAATCGAGTGCTTGTGGAAAAAATGGTTCCATTAGTAGGTGAGACTAGGACCCAAGGGCACAGTCTCAGAGTGAGGCGGCGACCTTCTAGAACTTCCAGCAGCCAGAGGGTGGCTTATTTGTGAAACTCATTGCCACAGAGGGCTCTGCAGGTGAAGTCATTGAGTGTATTTAACACAGAGATAGATTGATTCTTGATTGGTAAGAGGATCAAGGGTTACAGGGAGAAGGCAGGAGAATGGGGTTGAGAAACATATCAGCCATGATGGCAGAGCAGACTCAAGGGGCCAAATAGCCTAATCGTGCTCCTATATCTTATGGTCTTTCCATGTCGTATACTCAATGTAAGAACAAGTACAACTGATAGTTCAAAAACAACAGAAAAAACGATATAGTATATTTTCAGCCCAAAAATCATGATTTTACATTTATTCAACATATAAAAGTTTGCTACCTTTCTTTCAACATGTTAAGCTTTAATTAGTAATCAGCCTCAGTTTTTCACCCAAAAAATGTATGTTATACTTAACTGGTGCCTTATAACTGGGTGCAAGGAAGCAAGCAGGCAACAGAGGCTGTGTTGGGAAGATGTGCAGGAAATTAAAACATATCCACATTGTCCAGACCCAATGTGTCAGACAGTAAAAACCCACATCTTTTGTACTCAGAATGTAAGTCAACTGCAAGCTTTGAGGGTGTTTTAAAGGCATCAAAAGGTGCATTTATATATCAACATCTATGATACTTAATAAAGATGCAAACAATCATCTTTTTCTATCAATGCTTCCCACAGAGAAGACAGGCATGGACTACATTCTTAAGACACTACAATTCATACATAAACAAAGATCAGATAAGAGCATCAATATCACACAAGTATCTCATGCTTTCATGACTACCTGAACTCAGCATCTGTTCTCAGCCAGCAAAGCTTTCTACTGTTAGTATTGACACCAATGTGAAAAGACAGAATGAGAAACCAAACAAATCTTAAAATAAACGAAATAGCTACTTTAAATAAGCAAAGCTCTCAGAAGTGGCAGATTCAAAGTTTTCACAACTTATATAAACTGAATGAGGCCAAACTTATAATTCAACTATTTTGTGCAAGCCTTCAGTTATTCCAATGAAGCTATTAGTCTACAAACAGAATTGTGATGTTCCCATACAATTTCAGTTTATCCAATTAACTCCATTTTAATTATAATTTTCAATTTATTTTGCTCATATATTATAGTACAGTCTTAGTTGAATGAGCAAACCAGTGATTCCCTACACTAATCATTTTTTTTTCATCCAGCTTCTGGTACATTTCTGATGAAGCCACTACAAACAACTACACACTGACTGTTAGAGAGTGATAAGGAATTCAATCTTGCACAATAAAGATCAACATATTGAAACTATTATTATTATGCCTCCCACTTGTACCTTGATAACAACCACTGACCACTCTGTTAATAGGTTCATTTTGCCTGGTATCCAGAAGTGATTAGGTACATGCATATTCTACAGCCAGGCTATAAGCTTATTACACAGCTACTCTCAGACCGTCAGACAGAGAGTTTTTAGCAAGGAAAGTATTTTATTTAATTAACCTTAAATTAATATTGCTGTGAATCCCACTGATGAGATCCAATATTATTGCACCACAGTGTAAATCACATTATATAGGTCTCAGTTCAAAGACAATTTTATTGTGCACTTAATTGGAATTGATAGATGTGTATGATTTTACAAATTAATTTGTTCATTCAGCTCATTTTTACATTTTCATTGTTTGTGTACACAGCAAATTTTAGGGTGAAATTCAGTTTTAATTTTTTGAAACGATAATAAATAATTTCAACACAATACATGGCACTAAAAGAATTTAGCACTGACATAGAAAATTAATCTCTACTTAATTTGCAGTTTTTGCAGTAGTATTATGTTCAGAAATCAGCCACTGTGGAGAGAATAGAGATTATTAAATTACAGTGAAACAACTTGTGGGGGATTAGTTGCTGTCATAACTGTTGGACTTTTGCAGTGTAGTCAGAAATGAATTATACCACAATGGGCATTTGAGGTGTATATTGGAGATAAAAGGTACTGCAGATGCTGGAGAATCCAAGATAACAAACATGGGGCTGGATGAACACAGCAGGCCAAGCAGCATCATAGGAGCAGGAAAACTTGACGTTTCGGGCCTAGACCCTTCAGGATTTCACAAGCTTCAAAATCTCCCCTCCCCCACCCGCATCCCAAAACCAGCCCAGCTCATCTCCACCTCCCCAACCCGTCCTGGGATGCGGTTGGGGGAGGGGAGATTTTGAAGCTTGTGAAAT
>JAHRHZ010000283.1:45301616-45322600 GCA_024137785.1 Ginglymostoma cirratum
AAATCTCCCCTCCCCCACCCGCATCCCAAAACCAGCCCAGCTCATCTCCACCTCCCCAACCCGTCCTGGGATGCGGTTGGGGGAGGGGAGATTTTGAAGCTTGTGAAATCCTGAAGGGTCTAGGCCCGAAACGTCAAGTTTTCCTGCTCCTATGATGCTGTTTGGCCTGCTGCGTTCATCCAGCCCCACGCCTTGTTATCTGAGGTATGTATTGGTACTGCCACAAATCTCCTATTACCCAAGAGTAACAAATTAACAGGAATTCCAAACTAAAAGTAATAATTACAAATTTAACAAGTTGGTATCAACCTTTTGTCATATTTCCTTCCCATTGCAGAATTTCTAAATGTCAACTCCAGATTCTTGTTTTTCCAAAGAGCAGTTTGTGAGCTCTCTCAATGCCTCAAAAATAAATCACAAGACTATAAAGAAAAGATCCAGCCATCAGAATCTCAAGACAAGGCAACAGAAAACCACCACATTTGTGCTGTGGAATCAAAATGAAAGTTAGCCAACCCTTCTAATCACCATCACAGTGATCCCTACTAATTGTGCAATAATATTGATAGAAGATGTTGGCTGGATCTGATTTAGCGGTGATTTTGAATACACAAAGAATATTACATTTGGCTAGATTTTGTCAGAATAGCATTTCCCCAAATGATGGGCCTGAAAGTCCCTCAGCACTTGGGAAGGTCTTCATGTACATAGCAACAATGAAATACTACATGCCAGAATCTTCCACGATAGAGGGTGCAAAGCAGATGATATGATTTTGTGAACAAAGTATTCATTAATTGTAATAACGTTAAACAAAATTTAATTTGCAATTAAGTAGGGCAATTCTTTCAAGCCTGAAAACCCAGAGATTCAAACTTCCGTGTGTGCAGAGCTGTGTGACTTTTGCCTGGCAGCCATTTGAAACTAACAATGAGCATCGGCATTCAATCCCTAAGCAATGTACAATGGCCCCCATCTGGAAATAGCTCAATGTGAACATTTGGTGAAAATACAGCTAAGGACAGGTGTGATGCCTTTGAAGATCAAAAGAACCCTCTGAAGCTCATCAGACACAAGAGCATTTTGGAGCAGATACTGGTTGGTGGTCTATCTCATTGGTTTCATGACAGCAAGAAATACATACATATGTTGAAACAACAGATGGCAAAGCATAATAGAGCTCCTCTATTTTATCACTAATTACTTGTTTCTATTTTTCCATCTTTCTGTTCCTCATTTGTTGTGGTTGGGTGAGGAAGGGTAAATCAGTTTGCACCTTTTTAATTCCCTTCTCGGTTTGTCACTGTTTTAAAGTATCTTTTAGCATGCAACTATCACACTTCCATTAAATGTGGTACAGAATAAAATGAAGTGTCCAATAACCAAGGACTACCTGTGTAAAAAAAGGAATTTTATTCCCTACTAACACCGCTGAAAGAGACTAAAACCATAACATCAAATGCATACCCAAACACAGGTAATAAGTTTAAAAGGCAGTCTCTGGTTCAGACAGGGAAAATAAAGATTACACAGTTAAACAGTCCTTCGAGCCCTTGAGGTCTTAATCAATTCTTGACTAGACACCACAGTGGTTTAGTGGTTAACTTGTGTCCTCAGCAGTAGTAGAATCTTTAAATAGCTTTGTGTTCTGAGTGAATAGCTATTTCCCCATTTGCTTTCTCACTGGGTGCTGGATTCTAAGATAATGAGAGATACAGGTGAGGAAAGAGAGAGTTCCAGCCTTTGTCGTCACAGATTTGTTTTTTCTTCTCTCTGCTGTTCGAACGCAGCTATTGCAATATAGTTCAGTATGTATTCTTAAGTTTACCTCCATTGTCTTTCCCAGCTGGCTAACTTGCAAGCAGGCCTTTCATCTCCCAATATATGAAATTATCACACAAACATGAATTAAAACAGGAGATGTACATTTCTTGTCGATGACTGAATTGTCTGCTTTCAACGTCTTTAGATAGAAATGGTAATTTCAGCACAGATGGCTTTGTTTATTCCACACTGGTTTCCCAAAGCTTGCCTCAATCTATGATAAGGTATCCATTACCGCCACTTGTTTTAGATTCTTTGCTTTTAATCAGAGATTGTTATTCCTTATCATGAGATGAGTACCCGCCCCTCTGCACAAAGTATCCTGGGGCAGCAACATTACAATGAAAGGTATCAATGGACTTGAAATTGCAGCATTGCAATGAAGAACAGCACAGTAAGTAGACCAGTCACGTGCCATGAGGGAGTGGTGAGGCTGGTATGCATCTAATTCCAAAATCTGTGGAACAGGGGTGCAGGCAGTCATTGCCCATGGAATGTGCCCAGAGATTTTGGTGACTGTTTTCCAAAATGAAAGCCCAGAGGAGCAAGTGGTGACTTGGAACCACCTGGTACTCATTCCAACTTTCAAGTTTGGAATTGACATCATCTAATCTCCATCAAGCATCTGGGAGGATGGTAAACTGCACAAGAATGAGATGAGATTAGATAAAAATGACACGCTAAAACATGCAAATGGATGCAAATCGGTTTTGCACCACTCATTAGCTTTAATCATCTTGCTGTTCAACACTTGTTGCGGAATTGGATTACTTTTCTTGAAGTTGAGAGCTTCATTTCTGCAAAGGTTGGCTTGTTTTCCCAATTGATTTGACAATTCCCATATCATTCAGGGGTTTTGAAGATTCCATCTGTTGAGCTTTTCCAATGCTTCCTATTTTTAATTAAGGAAAATATTAGCTTAAAAGGGGGGTTATAATATTGCAATTATACTGGTAACCCTTAGAATTGGAAGACTGGCTTAAAAAAATTAAAAGTTGATAACATGAGAAACATTGCCAGGAATAAAGTAATAAATTGGAAGAGCTTTTAAAAGTATATATAAAGAAAGACAGCAGCTAAAGTAATCATTGGTCATTAACTAGCATGGGGAAATAAGGAAATTGCACAGATGTTGAAGAATTTTATGTCTGTCTTCACATAGAAGGCACAATTACATAGCAGAAAAAGAGAGTTCCCAAGTGGCTAGTAAGAGTGAAGAACTTAAGGCAATTAATAGCAACAAGAAAAGTTATTGGGGAAACTTAAAGAGACTAAAAGCTGACAATTTCTCAGAACCGGATGGCTCACGTCCAGAGGTTCTAAAAGATGTAATTGCATTGGTTATAGCTTTCCAAAATTCACGAGAATTTACAACAATCCCAGCAGTTTGGAAGTTATCAAACATGACATTGCTATTCAAGGGAGGTAGAGAGAAAACGGAAAACAACAGGTCAGTTATATCTGACATCACTTTTCTGACAAACGCTAATATCTGTTATTAAGTAGGTCTTAACAATGCAGTGAAAAACATGATCAGACAAAGTCAATGTGCTTTTACAAAATGGAAAATATATCTGATGTTTTTACTGACATTCTTTTGAGGATGGGTGAATATGGAAAATCAGTAGATGATGTAAGATATTTTCTAAGTCAAGCTTTTCAGCGATGTTATTACACACTTCTGGAACAGGTGAGGCTGGAACCCAGACCTCCTGGCTCAAGGTAGGGATACTACCACTGCTCCACAAGCGCCCTTCCAGGAGGTATTGTGTACTTAGATTTAAAAAAGGCTATTTGATAACGTGCCACATCAAAGGTCAGTGAACAGAAGAAAGCATCTCCAAATCCATGAACCTAACAGCAGCCAGAAGCAGGGGCTTTTCAAATTGGCGAACTATAATTAGTGAAATGTAACAGGGATCAGTACTGGACCCTCAGCTTTTTGCAACAGATATTAATAACTTAAAGAGACCGAGATTAATTTATCGCTGTTTGTTGATGATGCAAAGCTGAGTGGACATTGAAGATAAGAGAAAAATATAACTCAGAAAAGACGGGCTTAGTGAATGGGCAACATGGTGACAGAGAAAAGTTTAAGGTTATACGCTTTGGTATTAAGGATAGAAAATGAAGATTTCTTGTTAAATGCGAGAAACTTTTCAATATGATGTTCAGAGATACTTGGGTGCAATCTTACAAGGAACACAAAGGTAGCATACAGGTACAACAAGCAATTAGTAAGGCAAATGGCATATTGGGCTTAATTGAAATACAGAAATAAGGAAGCTTTTCTCCAATTCTACGGGGCTATGGTGGAACCACACCTGAAGAACAGTATATACTTACATTGGGGGCAATGCGGCAATGGTTCACTAGATTAATTCTGGAGATGTGAGGACTGTTCTATGATGTGATGCTAAGTAAAATGGATCTGTACTCTCTGCAGTTTAAAAGAATGATAGGTGTTTCATTGGATCCTGAAGGCGATCCTTCTTGGCTGTTGAATCAAAAACATAGGGGCACAGTTTCAGGATGAGGGGCTAATTGCTTAAGACTGTGATGAGGAAAAATATCATCAGTTAAACTTTTGTGAACCTTTGATTTTCCAATCTAGAAGAGAATGGATATTGCATCATCAAGTAAACATAGGCAGATTTTCATTCACTCAGAAAATCAAGTAGAGAGCAGATAGAAAAATGGAATTCAGGCAGAAGTTTAGGTTTGACCAAATTGAACGGAAAACCGGGCTCGAGGAGGAGTATGATCTACTTATGCTTCTAGTTCTTATATTTATTGTAACGATTGTTAAGCAAAACCAATGTTGGCCAGATTTTGTAGTCACAAGTAGAGCACCAGCGTTTGCCATATACCAGCAAGAACTGGCAATCGTTGTGGATCTACCATTTCCCAATCTCAGTTTAAGTTTGGTGCAAAGTAAAGGGGATCTCCAGGTGTCCAACAACGGTGATGTCATTCAGCAAGAATGGGCAGCCAATTACATTGCAGTATTCTCACTAAGAGCAAACCAGAAAGTTAAAAACACTAATCATTCACTTTTTACCACAATTTTAGGTACTAAAATTTGTAAAATTTCATTATGATGAAAAAGGTTTGATCTTTCACAACTGCAAAATTATTTTTTCAGGATCAGTGAGTATGTTTGGCAGCAATTGTGGTGTTAGTATGTTTTCAAAACCCGAGGGGCAACTCTTTCAAAGGGTTTTTACAGCAAGATTGTGTTGATTACCTCAGGATTACACTCTGGAGTGTACTCAACAGGGTGTGCTCTGAAGCATCAATAATCACTGACAGCAACTTCTGAATTTCCACAATATTCTTCAGTGCCAAATCCCAAAGTTGTTGTTAATTTCAGTGGCAAAATGATGGAAATACTGACAGTTTTACTGTCATTACCACCATATAATCCAGGCCTTTAAAACAAAGCACCATCACATAAAACTTTGTAATTTCAGTTGTCAGTCTACCGACAGAGAAAATATTTTATTTCATATGCTTTTGTTATTGTTTGTTTAAAGGCCTTACATTGTTCCCCATTTCTCCTTTCAGTTTATAATACTCTATTTTAATGGTCATCTGATGGCTTCTAGAAGACCATAAGATAAAGGAGCAGAATTAGGTCATACAATAATGTGATCTGAATGTCACAAGCATCCAATTAAAATATCCTACAAGAATCAATACCCATTAATCAAAAATGTTGCACTGATGGTGAAAAACAAGGCAACCAGTTGCAAACTTCCAAGAGACATTATAATTTTATCAGTCCTCCAATTAAAAGATGGGTACCTTTGACAAGTTGACATTGATTGTTGTTAATTCTATTTCTAATCTAAGCAGCCAAATTTCAAAGCCATAACATCAAGAAAATTTGTGTTTGAGCTCTAATGATGTAACTGTTCGAAAGTGCAACACTTCAAGAACTCACAACTCCACAGCTTTGCACAGATTTTACACCGAAAACAGTTCAGCTGATATGCTACACCAATGAATTAAATTACCAGCTTTGATTTCTCATCAGAGATATCAAAGGGATGAAATCAGCCACTTGTGACATCACCCTTGTGCTATTTGCCTACCATTGTGAAATTACAGGTTGCAAGGACAATCTTCTGTGATCTGTCTGCTATTATCGTTGTTTAAAGTTGTCTCTTAGTGTAACTGAGATGCAAACAAAGCACTTTTTCTGTTCCTTATCTCAGTGGCACCCTCAATTAAAATATTTCATAGTGAGTTTAGTTGTGAAAATGAGATAAGTTATAGTTGAATACCTGTATAATTGCACGCTAAATAGAAAGCCCTGTTCTCCAATTTTGTTATACACAGCTTTTATAAGGCAGCTTGTTGTTGGTCAAGCTACAGTGTTTAAGTAATTTCTTTCATGCCAGTTGAAATCATTACGTTTCATAAGCCTCTTTACTGTTCTCAGATGCACTATTTCTGACATCAATAAGGTTATAAAAAAGCTCCTCAATATCGTGTGTACTTCTAATGAGAGTGAGTTTATGTATGTCACATTTGCAAGTTTAATAGCTGCAACATCTTTGTCCCTTTGTAGTTACCTTATAAAGAGCCCGGGGAAGGCTTCTCACTGCACTCAGGAAAGTAAAGGCATCAAACCTTACTGGCATCGACCCTTTTAAGCACATTTTGTGTCAGACTGGAGAGTTTAATTGCCTTTCTTTTTGCCACATGTCTCACGTAAGAGGTCTCTGTCAGAAAAACTGACAGAAGCTTTGTAATTGTAAAGCACTTACATGCTGTTCATAAGAGTAGAACACCACTTCAAGACATTTGTTGAGCAGATAGTTCAGAAAAGTGTTTTGGAAAAAAAAGGTATCATCTACTGCATTAAAGTAGTCCAAGGGAGGCATAATGAGATATACTTCAGCCACAGTTTCATAAATGCTTAATCTCAAAATAAGCACATTAATCTCAGAAATGAATAAAACAACTCTACAAAATTAAATTAGAATTCTTCTTACATATCTTCTAATAACCAGTTCTTGAATATATTAACATTGTTCAGTGTAGACATTAAAAAGTGCAAAATAAAAGGGGAGACCCCGGTTTTACAAATGACAATGCAACATTAGACTAAGTTTTACTGACCCCTTTTTATGCAGGCAAAGATGATTGTTTGCCCAATCATATTTTCAATTGGCAATTATTACTTTGCAACAACTGCGCAAAAGAAATCATATCAATTCTTGTTGCTGAGGATAGGAGTACAAGTGCTGCTACTGGAAACTGGAAGCTGAAAACTTTCAGGCTGGGTTTCCCTGAAGGTCACTTGGGTTACAGTGGAAATATATATAGTTGTGCTGGGACTGTGATTTACTGCCATTTGTTTGCAGGTGGCTAACTCTTTCCATCAAAAACAATTGTTTTAATGATGTGTGCATAAAAATTTGCACAGGAATCCATCTTTATTACTGAGTAAATAAATCATATAAAAAACCTTTAAATTTTCAGTAACCTAACTGCAATTGCTCTGAAAATCTCAGCATGAGACATGAAACATCATTTAAGAGTAAGATTTTTGGATCATTTTGCTTTCAGCAAAACATTTATTTAATAAAATCTCATTGTAAAAACCATAAATCCCCCCAAAATACCTGACATTTTTTATAGTTAAATCAATTTATGTTATAGGTTAGAGTAACATCCATTAGAGTAACACTATTTTATATCTTGGGCTTTTGAAAACTGAAAACAAGAAAAGGCTGTTTTTTAAAAAACTGTTTGAAAGAGTGGCTGTAGCTTTGAAGTATGTAACCTAATAGCTGATAGAACAATCAGTAATTGAAATTTGATTTTAGACTCATTGGATCTGAGCGGGTGTATGAACGCAGATTTTGCTGGCATCAAGAAGTTAATTGGTCTATGGACTAATGACCAGTTATCAATGACAGAGACCCTTTTACCCGCCAACAAGTATGCGGTTGGTTCTCAGGTAACTGTACAGTTTGGAGCTGGGAACAAGTTACGGGGAGAGAGAGAGAAATGGGTGTTCAATTCTTCTCCAGCTTCTCTTCATCAAAACACACTGTCAACCTGAAGAAAAATCAGTTGTTGTATGCTGTGACTTTTGACTGACAAGTCAAAGACTTTTAAGTATACTAGCTACCCTAAGTCCCTCACCAACAAGTGAAAGCAACTGGAGAAAGACAACTTATGCTGGCCAGCAGAAGAGTCAAGAGGATCATCTCAACAATAGAACTTGGCAACAAATACTACTGAACTGCCCCTACAGTCTTTCTTCACATACTTTATCCTGTCTATTTGTCTGTGTAAGTTGAAAGGGGTGTTTATAAGCGGATTAAAAATGTCAATGTTATATGCCGATTGTTTGAAACTGTTTAACTGTAGCCAGAGTCTAACTATTTGTAATAATCCATAATTCTTGTTCAGTACAGAAACCTGGTCTATGCTTTTTGTCAACTGGAGTCTGAAAATCAGGCAAATTGGGGAACTCCACATACTTTATAAAACCTTTAACTTTTATGATGACTCCAGGAACAGCAGGGCTTGGTTTTCAGTATGCTAGCCCAGTGAGTTGTAACACTATTTGTTTTCATTTTTAACATCATTGGTAGTTAGTCATTATATTGAGTAATTTTAAACTTTGAAAAGTACCACCTACATTCAAGAAATTGTTGATCTTGCAGAAAAGTCATGGCCCAATTTGTGATCAAAGTATCTTAGCTCCTCATTGAGGACCTAGTCACTGCTTGACCTGTAGGCCAGCTCTCTTTTCTTTGCTAATGCCACATCTCCTGCAAACAGACTCTCTTTCGCTGGCTCTCCTGATTGCTGCCTCACCCTCAGGCTGACTCTTTCTGCCAACCCTCCCAGTCAGCACTTTCTCTTCTGAACTCTCTGTGAGGCCCTAGAACAGAGGGAGAAAGAGGAAGGAAACAGGAAAAGAGCTGTGCGCAGAAGGAAGAATCAGTCAGGGAAATGGTGAGTCAGAGTCTCAGGGAGTGCAAGAGGCCACTCCACAAGGTGCTGTTGGTTGAAACGTACACATCACACTCACCCTGGTGTGAATGAATGGTAAAGTAAAAGTCCCAAAATTGATGATTACACAAGCATATACAGGAAGTAATCAGTGACCATTACACGCCATGTGCAAATTTTGAAGAATTGTTTTTTTCTCATGGTATATTTTCAAGTTTCATTCTTTCCCTCCTCAGAGGCATGCTCCAAATCCCATCAAGTTATGCAACAAATCAACCAGGCTAGCATCTGTTCCAGACTTCAAGAGCTTCAAACTACAGAAGCTTAAAGTGTTGCAAGGTAGTGAGATGTATATTCACGCCTGTGACCCTGACATGGCACGTTTCTGATTTCAGCCAAGCTGCCTGAGTATTGGTGATATATTTACCCCATGTCAAGAAAGCAAAAATAATGGAGCAATTCGATCCAGATCATTCTCATCTATCCTTTTATGCAGAATTATCCATAAGAAGAGGAAAGATAACCAGCAGTTTTGAATCAGACTCGGAATTCCTCTGGTCGCCTCCAAATAATATTTATAACTGAAAAACCTAACAGCAAATTTAGCTTTTCAAATGCTTCCTTTTAAGCATTACCATCCGCATCCATTTCCTATCTTAGGCATATGCAGTCCTTGCCCAGAGCCCAGTCTGCACTATAATTATGTATCAGACAACAATAGATAGACAACTTAAGGGCAATCAGGATGAAGTGCAATAAAAAATAAATTAATTATGCTCAACTATATTATGCCATGGAGACAGGCAGTTCCTTTTAATGATCAAAAGTTCCAAACCGAAATGGCTAAAACATATCCTATTTATTGGTTTGACCATCAGATATATTTTGATTTGATTTTCTTCTTGAAATGTCAGTAATGTATGTTTGAACTGGTGTATATGAAGTCTGGTGATACGTACGTTCTAATCTTTAAATCCTATTGCTTACAAAATAGGGGAAAAGTGAAGTTAAGATGAGTTCACATAAGCCACTTGAAAAGGGATGGATAGATTTCTACAGAGGTCAAGCATTGAGAAATATGGGTAATTTTCTATTTTTTCCATGGGATGAAGATCAACAACAGCAGATCAGCTGCTGTTAACTACTTCACTCAATTTACCTTCTCATTTGGAAAGGTATCAGACAGGATACAGAACAAGCTACCACCAGTTTTGCACACTGGCATGATTAGAATCTACTCCAAGGACAAGGTGTCAAGATAACAGTGCAACTGAAAGATCCTGTTCATGAAACAGATCTTAGGACAGTGTGATCAGCATAATAGCCTTTCTTGATTTGTATTTTGTACCTTTTTTTCCTTTTTTCCAATGTAATAGTGCAGGATATGGTTTGTATTCAATATGTAAATGCAACATTTCCATCATTTTCATCAGTAGACAGTCTAAAGTTGTTACCACGGAGAATTCAATTGGATTTTAATTTACTATGATCTGAAATAATGTTAATTTCTGCACTATCCTTGTTTCCTGCATTTCCATTTGACATTAAAAGTTGATTTTTGATTTGATACCAATATATTCACAGTGAACAAAACAGTTAGATCTTAAATTACATGCAGTTATGTTCTGGATTGAAAAAAACTGTAGCAAATGTCAAGTGCCAGTGACTGTGAGGGGGAAAATTGCCTTCATCATGAATCATTTATTTATGTAAGAAAAAAAAGTAAAACAGTCTCAATTTTGAATTAATGGACTTTATTTTTGTAATGAACTGTCATAAATGGAATTATCTAAATGGGATGAATTCTAAACAATATAGGGCTTTAAACAATTAACTTCAGTGGTATTTTAAGAGCTAATTATACAAACTATTTGTATAAATAGTGTATGAAAAAGTTTGGGGGTCCATTCATTGACATTACAAACTTTATTGTATTGATATAAAAAATTATTTTTCTCATATGTTACTTTGAATTAAAATATAGATGTATTATGTGTGCAGCATAAATTAATTGAACAAATTTCAGTGTTGAATATTTGTGTATTTCCAAATAACTGAGAGAATTCAAAATCACATGGCTGATTTGTTTTTCTTGAAGACGGTACTTATCCCCAGCTGCTTGCCTCAATCACCTTCTGTGAGACTCTGGTCTTCTGATTTATCCACGATCCCCCTAATTTACCTACACTATCAGTTGGTTTACTGGTTTATCACATCCCATGGATGTATTCATGCCTCCAGATGTCAGTTAGACAAAAGGATCCAATCCTAAAGGCCTGGACAGCCGCAAAAGTGAACACCACAGGCAGCTTGTGTTCAACTCTAACAATGCCATCACTAACCTGAACTTAGATCAGTATTGCAGAGCATTGCAGAGCTTCCAATGAGAAAAAAATCAAACATAAGGATGTGCAGGTTAGGTGGATTGGCCACGCAAAATTTTCCATATAGCCCAGGGATGTGCAGTTTAGGTGGGTTAGCCATGGGAGGTGTAGGGTTACAGGGATAGGATGGGGACCGGCGGTCTGTTTGGGATGTACTTCAGGGGGCTGAATGGCCTGCTTCCACACTGTAGGATTCTATAATTCTGCGGTATTGTCTATTTAAACCTATATTTTGCTGGCAACACTTTTTGGAGTTTCTGTACCAGCTGTTAACTTTTACCAAAATCAGTCCAATCAAAGATGCCGATACCTTTGCTGGAGAAGATTTGCATTTCAATAACACTGTATCATATCCCTTAAAAAAGTGCTATCCCTTAAAAAAATACTTTAAAAAGTATTTTGTGAACACCGCAACTAATAAACATCAAAAATAAACCTTTAAGTGGAAGTGGTTACTGGAAGGTCAACAAAAGGTACATGCACATTTCCTGGAATGGGGTTTGAGCTGTAACTTTCTGACTCAGAGGCAAGAGTGTTAGCAAATGAGCATATACTCATCCATGCATCTGGAGGTTAATCGCTGAGGGAATATAGGCAGCTTTAGATTTCTGATTAGTCTCTCAGTTGAGTCACTACGCGGACGACATGAGTCAGAGGTTCAGCTGATAGATCAATTATTCTGCACCATCTATTTTTATTGTTAAGAACAGACTAGAAGGGACTCATCGCTTATTATCTACGAAAGAATTGTACTGGTAAATGAGATTTCAGACATTGAAAGATTGAGTAACTGAGCTTCCTTTCTAAATATTTTTCTGTATAAATTGGAACTCAATAACACTGAAGAAAGATGCTGTTTGCTTATGAAAAGCATTCTTTAAAAGCCTAATAGCCAATATATCACTTTCAAATGGATGTTTCCTTTTGCACTAAAGAAATATTTTATAAATACAATTTTAGGACTGTTCATTCAATTTATCACTTTTTCGCCAAATAGTTCATAACGATATCATGGTGAAGAACCTCATGGAGGTGGCAGGGCTGTGAAGGCCACATGACTCCTCTTTCTGAAGAAGTCCAACGTATCTTGACCGACTTGGATACTTGACAGGCCAACTATAGGCCTTACCTGAAGATTCAAGGACCCCAGAGATGAAGTCGAGCCAACCAAGAGCTACCAACCAATCAGAGGCTAGCACCTCAATCAAATAGCAGTGCCACTGGAAATACAATGGTTGCTGCCAGTGCAACACTCACCAGGGGTGAGGGGCTCATGTAGAAAGGGAATTGGCAGGAATGACAGTGGTGGCTCTCAGTCAGACACTCCCCTACCTCCTTCCCTATGTCAGGTCCTTCACTCAGGCACATAAGTGTCTTTGAATGAGGGAACCATCCAACCCCTTCAGCCCTGGGGAATGCTCAAACAATGCAAACTGGGTTTGTTTGTTGTGTTCCCTGAAAAACAAGCATTTCCATCTGGTGCTGGGTTAATAGTAGCAGTGGTGGGATGAGGGCTATAAATGGTATTAAATTATCCACTGAAGGGCCTCAATTGACAGGTGGAGGCAGGAAGGTGGTAGTGCCTTACCTGGATACCCTTCCACCTGATTAAAAAGGTCCTTTCCTCCCCTTTACCAAACTCGCCAACTGGGAGGAATAAAATTTCATTTAATGCAGTTAGGTAAAATGGTACTTAGGATGTCTGCAAGAACACCCTTAAACAACACCACCTAACATTAAATAAAAGAGAACAGAGTTGGGTGTCATGATGGAATAGTGTGCAAATTGACTGTGGGGGTCTGTACTGCAAACCTTTGTCTTGTGTAGTTCAACATCATGCAACCAAATAATACTGATAAGGTTAAGCTCCCATTATAAACTCCAGCGCGACATTACACTTTTGGACCCTGTATGAAGAAAAGTGTTGGACTCTACCAGCCCTATGAATGCACTATAAAGGTGATATACCCACTGCAGTTTTCAGTTTAGATCCAGAAAAATCCCATAAATTACATATGTATGTCTACAAAACAACATCAAATAGATCTGTAAGTAATAAAACTTTATCAAGAGATATGTTTTATTTTATTTAAATGATATTAATCTAAATTATATTTAGCAGAAACATAGGATGCTTAAGCTTTATTTAATGGATCTATATTTACACAGATTTCAGCAGTGATACATATCAAAGACAACTGTCAGCGGACTTAGCTCATACCTTTCCAATGCCTGGGTTGTCCTTGACTTTACATACAGCCCTCAAAAGGCATGGTGGTGCGGGGGGAGGGGACACTTGCAAAATACTACTGAAATTTGTTCTGCTGTTTGACAGCTCGTGTGAATGCTGGAGAAGCGGATGGTTCTTCTTTTGCTTTGAAGAGAGATTCAGCTTCTGCGCTGCTCTGTAGAATGGAAGGAGGCAAAAAAAATAGTCGGGTTACTAAGAGCCAAATGTAATTTGGCCCAGCAAAACAGATGTTCAATGTCATCATTCCCTGTTTAACAAATCAACTCACTTGATTCTAATCAAATTCCATAGGACTGTTCTGTCTGGAGACTAATATAGGCAGATTCAGGCAGAAATATAGCCAAGACAATATTCACTTAATTCTCCCTAGCAGAGTTTCAATTAGACTATAACTTGCTGAACAGCTTCAGCAGCTGAGTCCAAGGCTTCAGAAATCTCAGTGACACCATAAAAGCTGAAATCATTCTTCTGTCACTATAAGGCCAGATGGACTACTCTGGAGTATACAGTACATTATAATCTAACAAGTTATTAGCATTTCAGAAGAATCACATTCCTACGGTTCCTGGAAAAATATATAGTGACGGTCACTTTTGTAGCTTCCCATTAATTACTATATCAGTCCTGCTTCTGGTTTACTCAAGAGGTGCAAACAGCAGGCAAACACAACAGGCCATAAATAATTCGGCACCATAGTGGCTCGTTAAAACAGCATTGCTGAATGAAACAAAACATGAAAGCACTAATGCATTTTCGGATCTTGGATGAAAAATTAATTTTGTCAATTCATCACTAATCACGCATTCAAGGTTTTCAGTATTGACAGTAAAGTAGATGTAAAAGTTCACCTTTCCTGCAGGGCATTTTTGAGTTACAGAAGATTATTATATTAATTTTAAACTTTCAAAATAAACAATATACATCGTTAGCATCCTGCCTTGAATTGTGCAAAAATCTGTTTCGTAAACAGTGCAAGTGGTCAATCCTGGATAAAAATGACAACTGTAGCCTCTGGAGGTTCCAGTCCAAATACAGACATGAAATACACGAGACCTGATGAAATAATTATTACTTCAATAAAGTCTAGGGTAGGATTTCCCTTGGGAGAGGCTGTGAAAGGAAACAGGACTTAAAGGCTGCATTTGCACATCTACTGTTCATTTAGACAGACAAAGCTTTACCCTGCTGCTAACTCTTAAGTTTCAGTGAAACAATCTCTTACAGCTGAAAGCATGTTGCAGGAAAAATTACCAGATTACTTGCTATGATTTCAAAAGTAGTTCAAGTACAGGGAATTTTATTTCTTCTTAAAGACTTTGTTTAAACATCTTTCATTATTTTAGGTATGGAAGCAGTATTTAAAAAATTGAGTTACTTTCCTCGATTATCAGTAACAGCTGAACTTTTATTTTGGTAAAAAATTTTGTAAATTTTGCTAAATTGAAAATGGTTGAAGCCATTTTTCTGAGCCAGCATTAAATCAGTATCTTTGAACAGATTCTACCTCTGACATCAGAAAGGCAACAACAATTTTAAATTACATTACTTTAGAGATCAAAACTGCAGTTTCAATTCAAAGAATGGGTTTAAATGACATTATAAGATGGAATGTTCTATGGGTTCATCAAGAGAGTAGTAAAGGTCATATTTTTTACAAACTCAAATAATCTTCAAATTTTTATTCCTTCAAAACTCCAAAAGAATAATCTACTAAATATGATTGATAACCAATATAATGAAGGTGTCTGGAGTCAACTGTTGTAAATCAATACATGAAAAGATGCTTGAATTTACTTACAGTTCCCTCCAATCCATCATCTAGTTAGGGTTTATAACCAGCACATAAAGCCAATAAACCACAACTTTCCTATCCATTTTCCTTTGACACTCCATTATCCAGGATGTGTAGGGACAGTCTGGTCCAGCAGCAATCATTGAGGTTTCCACATGATTACACGGTGACTTCTGATAAACCGCTGAGCTCAACAAAGACACTGCAGTGGTGCCGAGCACAAGTCATCATGATACATAAATAGCTCATCAGTAGAGGCTTGAATATCATATTGTACGTCCTCTCTTCTTACAAGGCTTTCTTTTACATTGTCAGTTTCCCTCCCTCCTTAACTTTATCTTTAGCTGTTGATTTCTGAAACAGTTTCGAATCTTCCTCTCTGTCTGATCCCCATGTATCCAAAAGTTGTATTAACTCTTAAAGAATGAACAATGCAGCCTCTCTCTGTCACCTTTATAAATGCTAACTGGAGAGCTAAATACTAATCCAGTCTAATCTCTGCTTACTCCAGAAACAGAAGCTCAGGCGTGATTTGTCCCGTGCTTCTCTTGTCAAAGGCTCCTCCTTGTCAATATCTTCAATGAGCAGCTTTCAGTTAATCAGGATGCAAATTAAAAATTCTCCATTGCTTTGACAGAGAAATGGCAGCTGTTCTTGATTTTTCCTACTCTGTCCCTTTCTCCAGTGCCAGCTGAGGTAGCAATACATTCACACTATGTGACCGCCACCTCTCTAATTCCTTCTATCTTCCGTTCACAACATAAAGATTGCCATGAATTCTTCATTAGCCAGAAAAGGGAATTCTTGTTCTTTGTGCCCTCAAACTGTGGTGGAATACGATTCTGTCTCTTTGGTACGGTTTTATGCAAATCATTCAAGATGCTTAATTATCCTTTCTAACAGCATTCATTACTTACTAATGGTCTTAAACAAACATTACTAAATACTCTCTGATAAAGCTATTCAGCATTTTTGTACAAAGTAGAAACTGATCTGAGTAAAGGAACCTCTGTTTCAATAAAGAAAAGCTGTATTTATAAAGTATACAATCACTTCTACTTGCAAAGACCACATTTGTTTTCAAATAAAGTGGGACATTATGTAAATTTTAAAGACTGTATCTAGTCATCTAACCACAACTGTCACTTAGCAACATGTGTTGAGAGTCAATGGCTATTATACTCAACCGGAGACTGGCACATTTCAACAACAACTTGCACTTCTATAGGACCTTTAATCAAAGAAAAGTTGCAAAGGCACTTCACATCAGCATTGTAAAGCAAATTGTGTCACTAAACCGCATAAGGAGACATTAGGTCAGGTGACCAAAAGGTTGTTCAGAGGTATCTCTTAAGGAGCACCATTAAGGAAGAAAGAGAAGTTGAAAGATGTCGGAACAGAATTCCAGAATCTAGGGCCTAGGCTGCTGAAGGCATAGCCATCAATGTGGGAATGACAAAAAATATCGTAATTTACGGAGTTCAAGTACATCGCCAGACGTTGGTGCTGAAAGTGAGATAGGGAGAGGTGAAGCTATGAGGTAGATGAAAAGACGGATGAGCATTTGTTAGATTAGATGGGTTGCTTAACCAGGACCTAATGTGAGCACAGATGATGAACAGGGGTCTCAATCTAAGTAAGGACACAGGCAGCAGAGTTTTGGATAACCTCAAATATATGGAGAGTGGAATGTGGAAGGTTGGCCGGGGAATGCATGAAATACTCAAGAATGGAGCTATCAAGTGACCGAAAATAAACAGAGACCGAGCAAAATACATAATATCATGGAGGTGTAAATGCAACCTTCGTGATGGCACAGAAATATAGTTGAAAGCACATCTCAGGTTCAACTGTGATACCAAAGTTGTAAACAGTCCAGCTCAGCCCGAGACAGTTACCAGCGAGATCAGTGGAGTTAGTCACTTGCTTCCAAAGAAAGCTAAATTTGTTTTTGCTTTCTGAATTGGTTCAGAGATCAACATATTTTATAGCTTTGATGACTTCTACATTTTATCTGGTGATGACTACATTCCACTGGCTCAACATTGCTCCATATTTATAATTGGGCCCTTTGCTCGGAATCCAGGCAGTTCCTCCTCAAATCCTACTGGAAAATCCATCTGACATTTGATGAGCATTCTTACTCAGGCAGCTCCACAGTCAATTTTTTCTCTAATGTTTGAATAATCTGATGGTGGAAAGAATACAACATCTAGGCCACAGTGAATGTTTCAGCCATGACATCAACCATCTTAACCTATCAACTTCCAGGCCTGTCTCTCTCGGTACTTGCACCACTCTATTCTCTTAGGTCCAATGATCAAACCTGTTGATAGAAACAGTGCTGGTGTTTCCCATCAAACTATTGTACTTTTCAGAGCCAAACACGAAATATATGTAATACTTCAACTTACCTACTCCTGGAACATGATCCCACTATTGGATATCAAGCTAGCATCTCCAGGTTTCTCATAGACTTCCTCTCCTCTGGAGATCTTCCCTCCACAGCTTCATAAACCTCTCAATCCAAACAGCCCACTTTCACCTACTTCCCAAGATTTACATACAACAATGGCCTTAAACCCCACTCCTGATCTACTGATCTAATTTCTTTCTATTTTAACATTACTTTTCCAGTCTCTTACCAATTTTCCTGACTTTCTCATTGAGCTATGGCACGTAAAGTGTTTCCAATTTCCTAAATCTAACTGTCACACGTGCACCATGGATGAACAACCCTCTACACTTCCATTCTCCCACCAGTGCTTTATGCTCCTACCCTAAGCAGAGATCTAATCAGTCTCCAATCACCAGCATCTTCCTCTACCCACCTAAATATTTTCTCACATTGAACAACTTCTCTTTCAATTCCCCCTACTCCATGAAGTTAAAGATGCTGCTATGGGAACCCAATTGGGTCCTGGAAATGCCTACCTTTTTTTGTGAGATGTAAGAAGAGCTCAGCTCTTTTTCTGATGTATGGATATCTGCATCAGTGCCATTTCCTACCTTCAAACTGAACTGAAAAATTCCACTGCTTCCAATTTCCTGCCTTCCCTGGCCTTCACCTGGTCCATTTCCAAATCGTGCTTTGCCTTTCTCAAATTCTTCAACTCCATTTCTGAGGGCAGACTAACAAATGAGCTGACTGACTCTCCTCCTCACTCAACTGCACTTCCTCACTCGCTATTTCCTGTACAGACTCTATTCCATTCTCCCAGTTTCTTCATCTCCATTGAATCTTTTCTGTAACTCAGTCTTCCATACAAAACTTCTGAGATGTCTTCCTTTTCTGTCAGCAAGGATCCTCCTCCACTATTGTTAACAAAGCACTCAGCCATATCTGGCCCATTGTACATTTGTTCTTGTCCCTTCTTCCAAATTTAAAACCAAACTTTGGTTCCCCCAACTTTGCCTTCCACCTCAATATTCACAAAATCATTTAACACCACTTCACACCTCCAGGATGAATCCACCACCAAACACACTTTCCTCTCCCTTCCCTATTCAACATGCCAAAAGCACCATTCCCTCATCATCCTGGCCCTTTCCTCAATTGCACCCAACAGCTACTCTCCTGCCCACAACATCTTTTCACACAAACACTCATATAATATGTAATTTTACTTTCTTCCCAAACACTGTTCAAGGCCCACAACATTCATTCCAGGTGAAATAGTCCTCTATTTCTACTTTTCACAATATAGAATACTGTATTCCCTACCCACAATGCCATCTACTCCATACTGGAGGAACCAGATACAGATCAGGTGACCCCTTAGCCAAACACCTCCATTCCATCTGCAAGCATGACCACAAATTTCCAGCCACCTATATTTTTAGTCTTCACCTTGTCCCTATGCTGACTTCTCTGTCTTCAATCTCATTCAGTGTTGCAATGAAGCTCAACACAACAGTATTTCATTTACTGAATGGTATTTTACAGCTTTCTAGACTCAGTAATTTCAAAGCATAATCTTCGCCCTACTTTGTTTCAAGTTTGTTTGCAGGCTTTGGTTTTAGCTCATTTTTCAGTGTTTTTTTTCCTGGCCAAAGTCAGCTGTTAGAATATTCCATCATTCACAGCTTGTCTTCCTTTCTTTGTTCATCGGTTACAATTCCCTTGGCTTTGCAAAACTGATTCTTTTACCCTTTAACACGCCTGCCTTTTAGCCAATCACTAACCTGTCCTTTGTTCATTTTTCCCAGACTTCCTTTTTTCAATTGCTTCAAACCATTCTTTAAACCTTGTGCTGGCTAACCCTAATAGCATTGTAGACATACCTACACCCCAACAACTACAGTGGCTCAAGAAGATAGCTCACTGCCATGTTCCCAAGTACAGTTAGGGAAGGGAAATAAATGACTGGTTAATGATTGTTCCATGAAGGAAGAGGAAGAAAGCTGTTCAACCATGAGAAGCATATCACCCAAACACATTGTCCACCCACTCACTGATACAGTTCCTTACAAATCCAGGAAGCACACAACCAAAGGCAGCCACACCTAATGTCAGATGACAGGCTCATTTGTATGTCTCTACTCCCACAGAAGAAATATCCATTCAGTTCTGAAGAAGAGTCATACCAGGCTCAAAATGTTAACTCTGTTTCTGCTCCTGCAGAACTATTGCTTCAACATCTTGCTGGTTTCCTTGTTCTCATGATTCCATGGCCCTGTTTGCATTCTGGCCATGAGAGATTCCCTGTGGCAGAGTGGAATCATAAGCCTTGTGTGAATCGGCAGCCATCTTTTGATTTGATATGATGGGTGAAAAATTGACGGAACAGCAGACCGGTGCAGTATGGAAGAATCACAACTGCAGTCAAGACAGCAAACATTTGCCAGTTTGACCAACAACTCCACAGAGTGGAGTAATCTTAGGGATTTTGATACACCTCACATGTAGCTGCAGCAACCATAAAGTCATGCCTGTGTTGTTGGTGACACCCTGCTCTATGGAGAATCCTATTATCTTCTAAAAGTCACATGCATAGTCCTGCTGCTTCTCTCTGTGAAGAGAAAAGACAGTGGTTTTCTCTCTCTTTGATGCATAAAGAGCTTGGATCATGTCTCTGCAGAAAGGAACCTCAGCTGGGAGCTGTTAGAAGTAAGTTGCTTTCTTCAGCCTTCAACGCTGTTTAACAGCATTATCTCTTCCCTACTCTGAAGCTGCAGATCTGGTTCCAAGAGCTGGAAGAATTCTATGAGAATTTCCTTCTTAAAGTATCTGGGCAACACACATTTACAAATGAAATGAACAAATGAAAAAGCACAGCACAGGAACAGCCCTCCAAACCTGTGCTGACCATCATGGCCTAATTAATCTAAAAACAAACCTGTCACTTTTCGATCCTTTTTCCTCTTTTCCCTCCCTATTCATGGATCCATCTAGGTGCCTCTTAAATGTCTTCAATGTGCCCACTTCCACCACATCTTCTGGCAGTGCATTCCAGCTGCTATCACTCTCTGTGCGAAAAACTTCCTTTACACATCTCCCTTAAACTTTCCCGCTCTGACCTTGACCCTGTGCCCCATGTAATTGAAACTTCAACCCTGGGAAAAAACCTCTGACTATCCACCCTATCTATGCCTCTCATCATTTTGTAGACCTCGATCAGGTCTCCTCTCAGCTGCCATCTTTCCAGTGAAAACAATAGTGATCTTTTTAACAGAGATAGTAGGAACTGCAGATGCTGGAGAATCTGAGATAACAAGGTGTAGAGCTGGATGAACACAGCAGGCCAAGCAG
>JAHRHZ010000283.1:45323000-45361665 GCA_024137785.1 Ginglymostoma cirratum
CAGCTCTACACCTTGTTATCTCGTAATCTTTTTAACTTTTCCTCATAATCAATGCCCTGGAAATCAGGCAACATCCTGGTGATCTTTCTCTGAGCTTTCTCCAAAGCTTCCATGTCTTTCTAGTAAAGTGGTGACCAAAACTGCACACAAAGCTCCAAATGCGGCCTAACAGCGGTTTTATATAGCTGCAACATGGTTTGCCAACTCTTGTACTCCACGCCCCAAGCAATGAAGGCAAGCATGCCATATGCCTTCTTAATCACTTTGGCCACCTGTGTTGCTACTTTCAGGGAACTGTGGACCTGCACGGCCAAATCCGTCTGAATGTTAGTATTCCTAAGGGTTCTGCTATTTCCGATATAATTCACACCTAAATTTGATCTTCCAAAATACATCACCTCGCATTTGTCTGGATTAAACTCCATCTGCCATTTCTGTGCCCAAGTCGCCAATCTATCTATATCTTGTTGTATACTTTCACAATCATTGGCACTATCAGCAACTCCACCAATCTTTGTGTCATCAGCAAACTTGCTTGTCAGACCACCCACATTTGCCTCCAGATCACTTATATATACGACAAACAACAAAGGAGCTAAGTCTGACCCCTGTGGAACACCATTAGTTACCAGTCTCCATTCTGAAAAACATCCACCACTACCCTCTGTCTTCTATGACCAAGCCAGTTTTCTATCCATCCAGCCAGGCCACCCCAAATCCCTTGTGATTTTAGTCTTTGTACCAACCTGCCATGTGGGACTTTATCAAATGCTTTATTAAAATCTATATAAACTACATCCACAGCCATTCCCTCATCAATTATCATCGTTACCTCTTCAAAAAATTCAATCAGGTTGGTGAGACATGACCTTCCCTGGACAAAACCATGCTGCCTGTCACTAACTGGTCCATTTTCATCCAAATGCGCATACATCTTGTTGCTCAGTATCTTCTGCAAGAGCTTCCCCACCACATACGTCAAGCTCACCGGCCTATAGTTTCCTGGATTATCCCTGCAACCTTTCTTAAGCAAGGGAACAATATTCGCTAATCTCCAGTCCTCTGGAACATCACCTGTGTTCAATTTATTGCAGGATCTCTTAGGCGCAGGCAAGAGAAACACTCCTGGGAGAACTCCAGTAGCTCAAGCTTCCTGTAGAGAGGCCTTCACCTCAACCCCCAATTCTTTCTCCTCCCTTTGGAAGCATCTTGTCCCCTTAACTCCTGTTTTTAATCAATCTCTCTCTCACGCTGCAGTCTAAGGAAAGCAAAAAGCAATGACTGAAGGCAAATTGTGTGACCTAAGCTCTCACAATCATAAGCAATGCTTTTCCCACATGCAACTTCTCTTACTTTTTTTAAAATTAAGCCTCTAACGCAGAAACTAATGATGTAAGATCCTGCAATAAATGTACATTCCATGTTTGGTTAATTTCCCTTCTTTCAGGGCCATAGTTTAGGTGTAAAATTCATGAAGAGAATTTCTGAATCATTTAATATTTTTGCAACATTGTTGTTTATTTATAATGGGTCTGTTAAAATTTGGATTAATAGGGGTGAAATACAATCATAAATAATAAGCGAACTTAAACGTTATCAATTGCAAAATGTAATTTTCTTTATTATATTCAATTACTGTATGATCATTGTAAGCGGTAGGGTTAAGTAGAAAAATGTACAATTAAATTATAAAATAATATAAAAGATAAATATGAGTTATGATTATTAGTATAAACTTCCTACATAATTATATTTGTCCACATATTTTACCCAATGGTGAAGGGCATAGACCTGACTCTTTAAAATTAAATGTCTGCTTCCTTGATAGTTCTGAGAAAATGGAGCCACATAGTCCACAAAACACACAGAATTGATCTTGGGTTTGCACTAATCTAGCTTGTTCCAGCTAGAACAAAGGTACAGGAAATACATTCGACTTTTATACTTTCAGATCCACCACAACCATCAAACATCCCCCTCCATATAGATAAGAAAGCAATAAACTGGTCGGTGATCCTACTCCTGATCAATACCCAGTGGTCCTTGCAATTAAGAGAAAACAGGATCAGGCTGCAAAGTAATAACTGCCCCTCCATCTTCACCCCGACATTCCCCAATTCCTGATTGACTAACCTTCTAATTTTCACCATTGACAACCAAACATCAATAACAGTCATTTGGAGAAAACATCAGAGAGCAACCGAAACTCAAGGAGCCTTATTCCATGAAGGAGTCAACATCATCAGCAGCGAAGGAAAATAAAATATGCCCTGCACAACCAACATCAATTGGCATTTATATAATGCTTTTAAATAAGGAAAAGATCACAGGGTGGTTCAGAGGAGGTAAATGGGACAGATTCGATCAAATTTAGCAACTCAAAATTTGGTATCCGTGAGGTGCTGTCAACCATCAATAGCAACAGAATTTTACTCCAACACAAACTGTAACCTCATGGCCCGGCATTTATCCCACTCAACCATTACCATCAATTCAGGGTATCAACCTTAGTTCAATGGAGTGTGAAGGAGGGAATGCCAGGAGCAGCACCAGGCATACCAAAAAATAGGGTGTCAACCTGGTGAAGCCACCAAACAGGACTAGTTGTGTGCTAAACAGCATAAGCAGCAAGTGATAGAGGTAAGCGATCCCACAACCAATGGATCAGATCGAAGCTCTGCAGTCCTGCCACATCCAGTCGTGAATGGTAGTGGACAATTAAACAACTCACTGGAGGAGGCGGCTCCACAAACATCCTCAATGATGGAAGAGCCCAGCACACCAGTGCAAAAGATAAGACTGAAATATTCATAAAAATGCATGGATGGACATTTTGTTCGGGCATGGACCAGTTTGTCTCTGTGCTGTAGGACTCTATGACTCTAATCTTCAGTCAGAAGTGCCAAATGGATGATCCATCTCAGCCTCCTCTAGTGGTCCCTGACATCTGGTCCGTGATCCTACTCCTGATCAATACCCAGTGGTCCTTGCAATTAAGAGAAAACAGAATCAGGCTGCTAAGTAATAACTGCCCCTCCATCTTCACCCCAATTCCTGATTGACGACCAAACATCAATCGTCAGCCAATTTGATTCACTCCACATGCTAGCAGGAAATAATTGGACTCACTGGATACTGCAAAACCTATGGGCTCTGACAACCTACCAACAATAGTACTGAAGGCTTGTGCTCCAGAATGTGCCATTCCTCTAGCTCTTCCGGTATAGCTACAACACTGGCATCTAACCAACAATGTGGAAAATTGCCCAGGTATATCCTATACACACAAAGCAGACAAATCCAACCAGGCCAATTACTGCCCCATCGGTATACTTTCAATTGTCAGTAAAGTATTGGAAGGTGTCATCAACCAAACTAACAACCAGCACCTGCTCAGCAATAGCCTGCTCAGTGACACCCAGTTTGGGTTCCACCAGAGTAGTGTCTGATGTCCAACCATCTTCAGCTGCTTCATCAATGATCTTCCCTTCATCATAAGGTCAGAATTGGGGATGTTCATCAATGAATGAATCGGAAAAAAAAGTGGGAATATGGATACAAAATACACATTTCTTTCCTCAGGAAATGAAAGCTTTGAATGAACAAAGGAACACCTAGTTCCTTTATTGATCCAGAGTTTCCAATCAGTGACAATGTGAGCCAATCACCACTGACAGTGAAAATTGCTACTTGCTTAACTTTTGGCGTCTTTCAGACGGGACAAGAAGCCATCCACTGAGAGGAACAGCACAGACAACACAGCGTATTTTTACAATATCAGCTGTCACATTTAGCTAAGCATTTAAAGATCTCAAAGGTTTTCAGAGTAGGTGAGTGAGGGAATGGTTAGGTTGTGTCACTGGGTGAAGATTCAGGTCAGATAGATAGTGGGTGGTATACTTGGAGTGTCTGTGGGTCTGGTGGGTTGAGTTACCTTTTTAATCACTGAGTTAGGCCAGAGATTAAACAACGTAACAACTGTAGCGTTAAGTGTCCAGATCAGTCATGCTTAGTTAGTCCAAGTCTCAATCTGAAAATCGGTGTCAGAGACATTCTCAAAGATCTTGGACAGTGAAAATCTGCCTTTTGGAAGTTTAAAATTCTCAGGCAATTACAATGTATGTACTTGGATCAGGTGTCCTAACACGCAAAAGGTCACCTCAACATTTGTGCAGTTGATCTCAGAAGATAAGGCCAACTATTTTTGAAATTTAAAAAATGTCAGTTCTTTTTATTACCGTTTCCATGACTTTATTGAACAGATCTTCTTACTGCATTTGAGCAAATAAATTTTCTGGTATGTATAGGGTAACAAGGCAAGGGAGGATTGCTCATGTGTGCCAGACTCTGCCTGATGTCCTGTCTAGTTAAATAAATGGGCAGAAAAAGATATTCCCATCTGAACTTTCACAGTACTTTATACTCAGGGAACCCACATTACCCAAATTCACTGAGGAAAGTCTGTTCCTCGAATCACCTTTAATCATTAAAATTGCCTACGTAATTTTCCCTTTTCTCTTCTCTCCACATGGTAATGGCTCAGGTTTGGGAAGAGTTTTGGAACCTTCTCAAAACAGCATTCTTCATGTTTGAGCCCAGTATTTAAATAGTGATGTATCATTTGATTATAAAGACTGAATTATGATCTCCCCACAGCTGGTAGAAACCTGAGAAAGGTGTAGTTAAAATGGAGTGGACACTTACCATCCCAATCTAAATAACTGAAATCTTAAATTGCATTTGACAAGAATATCATAAACAAATACAATTAAAACAACGGAACGGCTCGTTTACCAAATGTTAAAGCACCTATCTGGAAATTAATTTTGAAATTTTCACACTGGCACAAACACATGAGCCACATCTATTCATTATTTATATATCACAAGGTCTGAAGTCAGCCATTAGCACATCCAGACCAAATTACATTTTCTTCAAGTGGCACTAATGTTCTCCAGTGCAAAATATTCACCTGCCCACTTGTTGCAATATAAGACTTACAATTATACGCCATTATCTTCTCAACTAGATTTCCCTTCACAGCACAGTTCAGTGCATTTTCTGAAGCTTTTTCGTTTATGCATAATGATAGCAAGTTGTCATAAGACGTATGTGATGTAATCTGGTTTTCAGTTCAGCAACAAGGGAAAGGAAATAATTATACTACTGTAATTTAATGAATCATCTAGAAGTTAAATTTCACCTTAAGTAGAAATTCTAAATATGTGATTACAGGCATAAGCATTAAGGATAGCCAATTGTGACCAATATTCCCCTGCAATTGCTTCTTTTTCCACTCCCACACTATGATCCCAGGTGTGCCACAAGGATCTACTTTTGGGTCTTCACCCATTTCTTGTCTATGTGCTGCCGTTCGGTGAATTCATCAAAAAGTCACCAACCGATACACACTGACAGCACTCAGTTCCATCTCAACTCCAACTCACTGAACCCTTTCACTATCTCTAAATTGGCAGACTGTCTGTTCAACATCCAATTCTGAAAGGACAAATGTTTCCCTCTAATTAAATATTGGGAAGACCAAAGCCGTGTTTTAGGTCGTTTCTACAAATTCCGTCATTGATTGCATCTCTCTTCCTGTCTGAAGCTGAGCTAAACAGTTCACAAAATTGGTGACACCTTTGACCCCACGGTGAGCTTCCAAACACATGTCTTTGCCATCATTAGGTAGTCTATCTCCAGCTCCATGGCTTTGTCCAACGATGACACCGCTTCAGTGTGGTGTTAAAATCCTCATTCTTGTCTTTGTTACTTCTACATTTGACCAACGCAATACACTTCTGGCCAACACCTTTCCCTCTACCCCTTGTAAATTTAAGGTCATTCAAATCTCTGTTGCCCATGTAATAACTCTCCCAAGTCCTGTTTACCCACCCTGTGGTTGTTAATCTGTATTCATTCCCAGTAAAGCAACAGCTCAACTTTGAATTCTCATCCTTGTGCTATTCTATAGCCTTTCCCTATCTCGATAAACTTCTTCCCTACAAAGCTCTGGGATACCTATGCTCCTCTAATCCTAGCCTCCTGAATACACCTGATTTTACTTGCTGCACCCTACCTTCAGCTTCCAAAACACAAAGCTCTGGGGTTATCACTTTAAACTTTTCTTGCTCTTTTAGGCTTTTTTTTTCCTGCATTCAGACACTACTTAAAATCAACTTCTTGGACCAAGCTTTTAACCATTTGCCAATATATTTATTTTGCAGCTTTTTGCAGCAATTTTGTTTAATGATGCTGCTGTGAAGTGCCTTGGTCCATTTTACTGCACAAAAGGAGTTATAAAAATAAAACAACAACTTGTGTTTATAAAGCACCAGGTCCTGATTTTCCATTAACTACCTAACTGACTTAAAGCCATAAGAATGGGATTGTTACTTCTAGAAATATCAGGCATTTTACAGTATGCTTATAGACTGTCACTTACAAATTTTGCCATAGATATCTACTTCTTCTTAAATATCTAATGTTCCAGTTATCTAATACTTTGTCTATTGTAATACTCAAAGCTTGATAATGCAACATGAAAATCTCAACAAGGAACCACTGCACCCAAATCAACAGTGATTGAGTTAATAAAAGTAAATATCTGCATATGCCAAGATCTAAAATTAAAACCTCGAGAAATTCAGCAGGTCTTACAATCCATGGAGGGAGAAACAGAGTTAATGTTTCAGACTGATATGAATCTTCATCGGGACTGGTTGTGTTAATCTGACTACGGACCTTATTGGGATGGCCTATGGTCTTTCAGGGGTGTCCATCATTCAAAGGCACCCATTGCCCGGCTTAATGGATGCAGCATCAGGAGAGAGGCGGACATAGAAAAGGCATAGCCGTACCCCAACCTACTTTCTTCCACCCTTCCCCCATAGTACATGGACTGCAGCAGTTCAAGAAGGTAGCTCACCACCACCTTCTCAAGGGCAACTTGGGACAGGCAATAAATGCTGGCCAGTCAGTGATGCCCAAGTGACTAAAAAAAGTCTTTTCACGTCTCCTTGCCTGCAACCCCCTTTCAGCAATTCTCATCTCACCTCACACATCAGTGGCTTTGGTCCCTCATCGATCTTGGGACTCTCACTGGAAGCACTACCACCATGAGCAGCAGCCACCACTCTCGGTAGCTCAGATAGGCAATAGAGTGTTGCTGACCTCCGATTGAGTGGCATCATTTAGGGAGGGGGCCTGGGACTTCCACTCCAGGGTCCTCATCCCCATGGAAGATCCAGCAATGGCCAGTTATTTGTCTAACAGGCACTTAATTCAGGTGGGACTTCCAACAAAAGCGATGTGGCACTCTTTCTGGCTCTCCAGCTGACAGATGGGTTCTGGTTTCAGGTCTCTCACCACACCAACATCAGACCCACTGATGTCCTTTCGTACTTGCCAATGGTGGTAGATTAGAAAAATATCACACGGCATGTCAAATGATGCCTTTGCATTATAAATTTATAGCCTTGGACAATTAGTTTTAGTAATGAATGGCTCAATCAATTTCTGAAATCCATAAAGAATCTCAAAATCTCTAAGTTTTGTGAAACAATATATATCAAAAAGAGAACTTCTTTCATTTGCTTTATCGGAAAGTTACAGTTATTGTACCTAGCACGTAAACGATGCAGAACACTTTGGAAATGTCCTCTAAAGAGAATTCCACTTCAGACTTTCACTGTCAAAATGATACAGTATGGAAGGAGGCCATTCAGCTCATTGCACCTGGACTGACTCTACAGAACAGGAACCCATTTTATAATCATTTC
This sequence comes from Ginglymostoma cirratum, assembly GCA_024137785.1. Lineage (NCBI taxonomy): Eukaryota > Metazoa > Chordata > Chondrichthyes > Orectolobiformes > Ginglymostomatidae > Ginglymostoma > Ginglymostoma cirratum. The sequence goes on from JAHRHZ010000283.1 coordinate 45,330,782, forward strand.
CCCAGGGCTCTGCATTTTTTTTTTCTGTTTTTAAGTGTACATCCATTAATCATTTCAAAACTAGCACAGGTAGAGATAATAACCAAGAAACTACATCATAGATTTCTGTTATTTAACGCTAAAAGATGTCATAGATTGAACTATCTTGCTAATTGTCCATCTTCATTTTGTAACATAAAAACTGAAAGAACTGTGGATGCCGTAAATCAGGAAAACAAAACAGAAGTTGCTGGGAAACCTCAGCGACTTGTGTTTTTTTTCTACTTTGTAACATGCTAGGATTCCTTTAATTCACACAAAATACATGGCACATAAGAATCACTGAATATATTTGTATTCCACTTAATTTGCAGATGCTACCAGTATATGCTGGTGCCATTTGATGTAAGTTCAGACTTCAGTGTCTTTTCATTAAAAAAAAGCTAACCCCAGAGTTTCAAAAACCTTCGTTCCCATTTGTAACAAACTACAGCAGTCAGTAGCAAGAAAATCTTTGAGAAGGAAGCAAAAGGTGTTCTTACACTTGCCTTTTACCTTTGATTGTCTGGATCTAATTGTCAATGTGCTGAAGTTCCAATTGGAATGCTCCATAGGCATTTCAGAAGGCCAAATTTCCTGACAACTGGACTTCCAAGATTTCAGGATTCTGGATTTCAAGAATGAGAATTGGGCGTGGTTCAGAATTGAAAGCAAGCATCACAATATGTCTTACTTCAAGATTGAGATCAATACTTGAAATGGGAGACCACACTGTTGTGATACAGCTTATAAACAAGTAAATGATGATGAGTTTATTACAGTCAAGCAACACGTAATCCCAGCACTTAAGACTCAGGTCACTTGCCTTATGTTTCTGTTCAGAGGCAGCATCATATCTCGTTGAGCCTATTCATATTTAATGAGCATTTGCTCTATCTGATTTCCAATAATATTACGAGCTCTAAAATTCTGATGTGAAAACTTGAACTAGATATTTTTCTTTGTTTTCCATTTGTAGGTTTCATACTAAGTCTAAAGCTTCACAGACCTTTTGGCATTGCATCTGGCTGTTTCTGTCATTTCCTCAGAGATACAATGCCTCCAGATAGAAGCTTGTAATCTTGTTACTCATTATTTGATTCATCCGGTGCAGTGCAAACTTTGCACAAGGCATCAGCACGGCCAGTCAGAAAGAATATCTTTTGGGCAAACTATAACACATACTTGATTATGGATAACAGATTGAAGTTAACAGATTTAATTCCAAAGACATTGCATTGAGATTATTTTCCATTATTTTATAATATGAACTTTGCTTTAAGACCAAGAAATCAACCAAACTTGTAACTTAAAGTCATACCATTCCAAATTTGTTAACAGTAATGTGATGTCATTGTACTTTTTCTCATTCTTTTTCTATGATTATTTTATAAATTAAGCAGGACAAAACCACATTAACTTGTCAACTTTAACTTACACATCAAAAGTGGCAATAGTAATCTATACCTTTACTCCAATAAATTCCTTCTAATCAACTAATTAGTGCAATACAAAATTAGACACTAATTTCTGATACCAACTTGAGATTTAGACATTTCAATGCTAGTTTATAACTTGATAAATGGCTAGCTTTAACAAAGATTTACAAAATTCATTTAGAAAATGCAGTTGCTGTTAAGTGCTTTCAAAATATATTAATAGTTCAGAATTTGTTTTTTTTTGCTGAATTACACATAACATATCTACAGCAACATTTATTGGTGCTTGGTTGTTTGGAAAAACACATCCTTAATTGCTATCCAGCCTTGGACCAATTGCTATTACAGCAGTGTTTAGCACCCTGGCCAGCTCTTCAATTACGACAGAATAATTGCACTATTCTGAAGACACTGATCACAGTTACTTCACTTGACGAAATAATTCCTGTTTTTTTCAACTAAGTACTAGAGACCACTTTTCTCAGTTTTAAACTAACCTGAAACAACTGTCTGAAATTTGCTTTTCGTAACTGTTTAACTTGATTAGCATACATAAAAGAGATCCATTCAAAGTGTGAAATGCAAACTTTAATTAGAATAATTCTAAAAGCAGAAAAATGCATGTCACAAGCTTTTATTGTTCTTTTCAAATTACCACAGAATTCTTTCATATATTGAAGACACTGAAAATGTGAAACAGGAACAAAAATGGTTTCAGTTTTGAATAGTTCTACTTAGCATAATCCTCGAAAAAAAGTTATCAAATCTTTATTCACAATGAGATTTTCAACGCTTTTTATTGACTTTTTTGTCTTTTCTTACTTCACACCACAAAAAACTGTCAAACAGTAGGATATTGCAATAGGCCAGATTGAAAAGCAATTCCCAAAGGATAATAGTGTTATCCTTTCAAGTCCACAAACAAGGAACATGGCATTTGCGCTAAGCTTTCAACATTATTTTGATGGCTTATGCTTTTTCACTAATAATTACATCTGCACCATCCAACTTTGCTCTATTTTCTGATTTCTATGTATAGTTGCATTTCACTTAACCTGTTTTATGCTTAATAGGAACTGTCTTTTAAGATGCTCTGGAGAATACTTTCTTCACAGCGAGCCACATGGCAGAGGATAGTAATATATGGCACATCTAGAAACACTCAAAGATCAAGTGTCAAGGGAGGGTCCCTAACCTGCTCCTCCAGGCACTGAACAATTTCACAATTTAGTGCTGCCGCACAACGCATACTGAGGTCATGGGATTAAAGAGAATGAGATAGATGAGATGATTTTTAGCAATATGTGACTCCAACTGCGATGGAGGAATAGACCACAGGGGTACTATCGTGCATTGATTGCTGTTTTCTTATTAGCATTACATTTGTCAAAAGATAAAGAATCACGTAGATTTCATGGACATAAGGCAAAGTGAGAAAATGTAATCACTTTAAAATAGATGATGGATTTTGTTACATACTGTAGTACACATTTTAATTATCGAAGCTGATTTTTCACCACTAAGCTCTTGTTATTTTAAGCTAAAAACGAAATAATCAAAAGTCACATGTTGATGTAACATTGAAATACAAATTTGAAACTAACATCCGAAGAAGTACAATTTACGTCCTTTAAATATGATTTCTTATAAATAAATAATAATTTGCTGGTAGAGTCCTACTGATTCATTTAAACTGAGTTAGTACTGAATTTAGCAGTCATCTCTGTTCCAATCATGCTTTCTGCAGAAACCTACGGCTATCGAAACCCCAGCATCAATTTGTAGTCTAGCAACAACTGCTAATATTTTAACAATCATAATTTGTAACCAATCACAAATGCAACACTAACTCTTCCAAATTAGCACAATAAAAGGGATGGCTAGGAAATGCCACCATGATTGTTATTGTGTCTCCACATCCACTTATTATTTCCTTAATTACCCATCAATACTGGCAACAAATAAGCAGATGTCCTAACAATGCACCCAATAGCAATGTCTGACCTGACCCTTCAGTGAAAAAACAGATCTTTCTCATGATGATTTTATGATTGTAGCAAAATCCTAGTTTTAATTATCATGGTTATAATTACATAAATGGATCTTCAGTTTGTTTCCTTTACATTTAAGTTATTGGGATTTCCAGGATTGTTTCTCATGAATCTGAATGGATTTTATGTACCTTTGATGATGTCGACATTGTTATGGAAATCGCCAGTTTGTGAAACACCATCTGGTGGCAAAAATGTGAAATTGCATAAATGGCATGATGCCACTTGCACGACACACCTAACCAAATTCAATGGATTATTGATCTTAATTATGCAAGAGTGACTTTAGGATCTTGCAGTTTTTGCAGTTGCATGGAGACCAGAGATAACTGCAAAGTCAAGTACACTTAATGAAAGGAAACTTATGCAATGTTATCAGCTGTTCCTTATCAATCGTGAACAGTGAATAGTGTGCTAAATGAGCCAATGCTTTCAAAATTAAGAACACAGTGTCAAGCATTAGATATTATTTTGCTACTGGACAACATTTATTAAATGATCCAATCTGTGCTAAGAATTACACTGAAGTTAATTTAAGATTTTCACAGTGCATTTCATTTGAATCTACATCTTAAATCCATACAAAAGACACAGCACATGCACAATGGACACGTGCATTATATATAATATTTGCAATGTGTGATTTCAACGGTGGAAGTAAGACTACCCCAAAGTTTGGTGTACGTACCTTCAAACTGTAAATAATTAATCGTAATTATTAAATGAGATTTGCAATGCCAAAGCTCTTAATTTTTAGGAACAAAAACAGAAGTTGTTGGAAAAGCTCAGCAGGTCTGGCAGCATCTGTGAAGAAAAGATCAGAGTTAATATTTTGGGTCCGGTGACCCTTCTTCAGAACTGACGGTAGCTAGTAAAACATCGGTTTATATGCAGAAGATAAGGAGGGGATGGGGTAGGGAGTAAACAATAGGGAAAAGGATAGAGTCCAAAGAGAGAAAAGAGCAGTTGGATAGGCAAAGGAGTTGATAACGATCTGGCTAGGAGGTGAGTAGCTGTTAATGGAAACTGTTAGCAACTAACAATTCGTATTGTGTGAAGGCAGGCTATGTGATAACAAGTAAAAACCGAAAGCCCTATTTCTGAAGAAAGGTCCCAACCCGAACCATCAGCTTTCCTGCTCCTCTGCTGCTGCCTGGCCTGCTGTGTTCCTCCAGCTCCACACTGTGTTATCAGAGACAGAGATGTTGGCCAGGGAACAGAACGGTGTGTTAAAGTGGCAGGCAAATGGAACCTCAGGGTCTTTTTCATGAGCAGAACGTAGATGTTCTGTGAAGCAGTCACCCAGTCTATGCTGTGTTTCCCCAATGTAGCGGAGACCACATTGTGAGCAGCAAATGCAGTAGACTAGATTCTGGGAAGTGCAGGTGAAGCATTGCTTCACCTGGAAAGTCTGTTTGGGGCCTTGGATACTGGGGAGGGAGGAGGGAAATGAGCAGGAATTACACCTTTGCCGGTTTCATGAGAAGATACGGTGGGGCTGTTGGGCTTGTTGAGGGTGAAGGAAGAGTGAACCAGGGTATCCCAGAGGGATCAGTCCCTGCAGAAGGCAGACAAGGGATGGAAGGGGAATAAGTGTCTGGTGGTGGCATCTCGCTGGAGGTGGCGGAAATGGCACCTGATGACCTTCTGGATGTGGATGCTGATGGGATGGTAGGTAAGGACAAGGGGAAACCTTTCGCTGTTCAGGGAGGGAAAACAGGCCGTGAGGGCGGAAGTGCGGGAGATGGGTTGGACCCGGTTGAGGGCCCTGTTGACAAACAGTGCTGGGGAATGCTCGGTTCAGGAAGAAGGTGGACATTTCAGAGGCTCCTTTGTTGAACAAAAACAAAGTTGATGGAAAAGCTCAGCGGGTCTGGCAGCATCTGTGAAGAAAAAAATCAGAATTAACGTTTCGGGTCCATGACCCTTCCTCAGAACTCAGAACATGTAAAGGGTTTGCAAGTCCATGGTAAAGAGGAGGCAGCTGGACCCTGCAAACTGGAAATTTTGAAACTGGCGTAAAGCGTTGGAGGAATCACGGATGTATGTGGGCAGGGACTGGACTTCCAGTGAAATCTTAACAGAAATTTGATTTACCAATTCAAGCAATGAAATATACAAAGGGCAGGTGCACATTTTGTGACTGTTGGTTCCAGTGTGTAAAATAGCTATTCTCTTTGATCATAATGCTAAGTAAAAATTAATTTTGCTAAGCTAACAACTATTCATTGAAATGAAACATACGCCTGTATGTAGAACAGCTGCGCCTTCTTAAAGATGTCTACAATTTTTTTATGATAAATGAGTAGCGCATAATGGAGAAGAAATTTGCCAGGGCCCACTTTTGGGCCTAGACTTAATCCAGTGCAAACAGGCTTGAGGCATACTTGACATCGGGCCTCAGGTCTAACCTGACAAGCTGCTGTCACCTGTCACAGCTCCATGAACCCCTCACCCATTAAAACAAATCATGGACCAGCTGCCCAGCGGCCCTCAGGTAAGTGCCAGGGTAGGGGCTTGACTTGGGCAGGGAGGTATAATTAAAATAGGCTAAGTGACGACCATAGCAATCATTATGAATGCTGCAGATCTGGCAGAAACACTTCTGCTCATTCCAGCTCTGAAGAATTTATTTTTAAATGACTTTTTAGTTGATGACCACTGTCTAAACAGAATGTTTGCCTGAAAAACCTGAGCAGATGGGTCACAACCTGGCCTACTCAGGGCAACCCAGTTTCCGGGCACCCCTGAAACAGGCTTTAGGCCCTGAATAGCATGTGCAACACTAAGATGGCAAGGTACTCGTGAGTTCACAACAACAGAGATGGCACGTACCTAGCCATTGGGTCCATTCTCAATCCCATGGCTAAGCTGAACTCCCTTCTTTTCCAATGGTATTTATTAGGCAAGTTGCACAACTAATTAACTATTCAGAAAGCAAGGAAAAAAAAAATTAAAGGTCCTTGATACCGGGAATAAAAATAACAATGCTTATCACATCCATAAACGTATCGACAGATAGATAGAAAGACTGATAAAGACATATTAAAAACATACCAACAAAAATCACTAAAGTACCAAAACAAAACAGATGTGGTAGGTTCTGGTTGTCAGAATATTTTTTCTTTAAAGTAACTAATATAACTTGAAATACAAGTGAGATGGAATTTCAAGCTAAATTTGATAAAACATTAATAGATACATCAGACCTCAATTTTACACTTTTTGATATGAATTTGTTATGCACGATCACATTAAATTGGCAGAAAATGTGTCCTACTGAAATGCTAATGACAAAACAAAGCATTAGATACTACTGCCGGCAACAGAAGGACAGAGATGAGTAGATGTATAGCCTGACATTACAAATTTGCAGTGCTGATGTGAAGCTTCAGTCACCAGTCAGACACATCATAAAAATATCAGTGTAATGCTCACAGTCTTCTCTGCAATAAAATCAAGCGTCCCAAGTGCCTTGAAGACAGTAAAATAGCGTACAAACTGAAAGCTTGTCAGGTGTGAAAACTCAATAAGTGAATATCTGGACAACAATATATAATATTGTCCTGCATTAACTTGCATTACAAAGTTGAATTTTTGAACTTTAAGACTGACTTTCCTCCGGGTACTCTGGTTCCTTCCCACAGTTCAAAGATGTACTGGCTAGGTGGATTAGACATGCTAAATGTGGGGTTATGGGGACAGGATGGGGCATTGGGTCTGGCTGGGATGCTCTTCAGAGGGTTGGTGCAAACTCAATGGGCCAAATGGCCTCTTTCTGCACAGTAGGGATTTTACGATTCATTACAATTAACCTCTGTAAAGTTTACGCAATTTTGGCAGGTTTGAGCGCTCTAAAGACTGAAACATTTATATTTTTGTTACCTATTTGTGCTATTTTTAAACATGTTCATACACTTGAGCAGAGGCCACTGGACCACAATTGGGAACGGGAATGCTGGCTGATTGGAATTCTCCCTCGCACTCAGTCACTGAGGTAACCATTGCACCCCAAGCCTCTCCCAAGCTGAGATCACTGAGCTCAGCAAAGCCAGGCTGGAATCTTATAGGGAACTGAGTTACGTGGGTTATGGAGAGATGTGTGGCAGAATAGAGCGACAAATGGTCCAGTTGGCAGTTATGAAAGCAAATGCAGTGAGGGCCTATCTTGATGTTGGGAACAATTCTCACCAGTTTTTATTTCTTTCACAAGCAGCATGGTAACTCTCACCAGGCAGCAGGCAAGTTGCCAACTGACTGACAGCACTTATTGACTGTTAAATGGCTTGTTAACAGCTCTACTGGCCTCATTGAGCTTCCGATCTTACCAAACAATCTTACCATTTGGAAAGCTCAAAAAAGGAATCCAGAGCAAGCACCTGGCAACTTCAGCTCACTGCTTGCTCCAAATGACCAACATCTCAATAGGGACCAACCACATGCATTCAATTTCCATGGACATTGGCATCCAATATGTGCCAGCCTCTAAGAAACCTCTTGGCACATTTATCACCCACTTATAGAACACTTCTGCAATTCATTTATGACCTTGGGCTGCACCAGCAATTCTCATTGTAAAGCTTCAGCAAAGACATTGTGTGCTCACCCAACTCATGGATTGGTCCAGGCTGCATGACCAGACTCTTCACTTGATGCCAAAGCACTCTCTCACGCTGAGCCCACCTGGGTGCTCATAGTATTCCTGCCTCACATTACCTTATTTGCACTTCGGCCCCTCAGTCCAGGACGCATCATGGTTATCAGCAAGCCTTCAAGTCAAGGAGGGATAACCTTCGCTCAGGCCTTCCTGACACCGAAAGTGTAAAGCAGCCTCCAAAACCAGTCCAAGTCCTGCTCCAACTGGGTAGAGTGGAACCTCAGGAACCCTATACCTCAGGAAGGATATACTGGCCCTGGAGTGGGTCAAGAGGAGGTTCACAAGAATGATGCCAGGAATGAAAGGCTTAACATATGAGAAACATTTGGGGACTCTGGGTCTATACTCAATGGAGTTTAGAAGGATGAGGGGGGAATCTAATTGAAACTTACAAAATACTGAAAGGCCTGAACAGAGAGGACATTTAGCAGGATAGACCAGGACTCAAGGGGATTGCCTTAGAGTAAAGGGAGGACCCTTTAGAATGGGGATAAGTAGAAACTCCTTCAACCAGACGGCAGTGAATCTATGGAATTCACTGCCACAGAAGGCTGTGGAGGCCAGGTTGTTGAGTACATTTAAGACAAAGATAGATAAGTTCTTGATTGTCAAGGGAACCAAAGGTTATGGGGAGAAAGTGGGAGACTTGGGTTGAGAAACTTATCAGCCATGATTGAACGGTGGAGCAGACTCAATGGGCCGAATGGCCTAATTTCTGCTCCTATGTCTTATGGTCTACTATTACTGCAGGTAGGGAGATGAACCCTCAAGTTCAGAGGGCATGTAGAATTAGTGATGCTGTGGGTTCGGGTGGGCAAGAGCGAGTGGGAAAGATGTTGCAATAATGAGAGTGCGATAGCATGAGCTTTGGTGCAGATAGAGACTGCGTGTGAACTAAGACGGTGGCATTTATGCTGGCAGACTAAAGAAGGACATTGACCTTCTCCCTGCATTGCTGGGCATTCCTTCAGATGAGTCAGACAGCTTCAACCACAGGAAAACCTAACATGAGGCTGAATCAGTCTGGCATGGTGGCCTGCACTGCTGGTCCTGAAGGAGGAGCAGCATCAGCACCATCCCATCCTCCAGGACTGTCTGCAAAGTAGGGAGCTGATTTCCTCCTGTCTGCCATATCTAGGCAAATGTCAAGAACCACACAGGGCAGCTCCAGATTGACAGTGCTTGTCCGGATGCATCATGGGATTTTAAAGATGGCATGGGTGCATGGATGCCAGTCTTTCAGCAGATATCTGCTGTGTGGTGAGATGCTCTGGGATTGTGTGTGGTAAGATGATGTGGAAATCAGATGTGACAGAACGCCATGGGGTGAGGTAGGTAATCAATGAGGTTAGCTTGGTAAAATATGATAATAGGCTTTGCGGCAACAAAGCCTCCAAAAACACAATGCAACTCATTTTTGGCCAAAAAACATAAGATTCAGCCCCAATGATTCCACTTAAGGTCAATTTATGTTGTCAAGTATGTTAGTGTATGTTATGTATGTAGCCAATGAACTGCTACATACTTTTGAAAACATTAATTTTTTTTTAGTACTAAATTTCCATGGAGGGGTTTGCTTCCGGAAGAGGCATAAAATGAGTCTTTGTGTTAATCACAGATTCCCTACAGTTCACATAGAGGCTATTCAGCCCATGAAGGGTCTGCACCAACTCTCTGAGCAGCAATGCACCCAGACTCATCCTATCCCCACATTTTACCATGACTAACCCACTTAGCCTGCACATCCCTGGACACTAAGGGATAATTTAGCATGGCCAATCCACTTAACCTGCATATCTTTAGACTGTGGGAGGAAACTAGAGCACCTGAAGGAAACCCATGCAGATATGGGAAGAATGTGCAAACTGTCACCCAAAATAGTAATCGAACCCAAGCCCCTGGTGATGTGAGGCATCAGTGCTAACCACTGAGCTACCATGCTGCCCTTCTTATTGTTCTGTCAAAAAATTAGAATAACGTGTTCAGTGTTGATCCCGTTGCTGTTTAGAACTTCCTGGTACAATCCACGCTTCTTTTCCCTTGAGCACAACAGAAGCCACCAGATTATAGTCCAACAGGTTTATTTGAAATCACACAAGCTTCTGAAGCACAGCCTTTTCATCAAATGCAGTGAGAGAGCAGAGCACACAGTTTATAGGCAGAGAGATCAAGGGCAGAGAGATCAAACAATCATACAACTGGTGGCATGGTAGCTCAGTGGTTAGCACTGCTGCCGCACGGCACCAGGGACCTAGGTTCAATTCCAGTCTCAGGTGACTGTCTGTGTAGAGTTTGCACATTCTCCCCGTGTCTGTGTGGGTTTCCTCCCACAGTCCAAAGATGTGCAGGTGAGGTGGATTGGCCAAGCTAATTTGCCCGTAGTGTCCAGTAATATGTAGGCCATGGAAATTACAGGGATAGGGTAGGGGTGTGAGTCTGGGTGGGATGATTTTCTGAGAGTTAGTGTGGACTAGTTGGGCTGAATGGCCTGTTTCCACACTGTAGGAATCCTATGATTCTATGAACTGGTGTGAGTGGAGTGTCAGATGATAAGTCTCTGCTGGTGACCATGAGTGTTTGACAGTGAGTAAAGTGTCAACAGCTGAATAACCAGCAAAGGGATGACCTATAATCTGATTAAGTGAAGCAGAGAGATAATTGCAAAAAATTAAAAATCGTATGCTGAATTCAAAACTATACCAATTAAGGTAGAGAGATAACAATAATTTATCAAGGTGATGCTGTCAAAATAGAACAGTAAGGAAGATTTTATAGATACAGAACAGTATGGTGGGGTTAGAGACAAAAAATGCAGATGCTGGAATCCAAGGTGGACAAACAGGAGGCTGGAAAAACACAGCAAGCCAAGGATCATCTGGAGGAGGGAAAAAAATCAACGTTTCAGGTATTAGCCTTCTTCTAGTATGGTGGGGTCACCTGTAGCGCAACATGAACCCAAGATCACAGTTGAGGCCATCTGCATGGGTACGGAACTTGGCTAACAGTCTCTGCTCAGTGATTCTGCATTGTTGTATACCTTGAAGTCTGTCATGAGGACCCTTACCCGAAGATCGGAGGTGAGCAATCACTACATAGTGATATCAACAAGTTTCATCCCACCATCAGACTTACCATGGACTACTCTTCAGAATCAGTCTCATTCTTGGAAACACACATCAAGGACAGACACCTCAGTACCTCACTCTACCACAAGCCCACAGATAATCTCACGATGCTGCACTTCTCCTGCTTCCATCCTAAACATATTAAAGAAGCTCTTCCCTACGGACAAGCCCTGCGCATACACAGGTTTTGCACAGATGAAGAGGAACGTGACAGACATCTGAAGGATGCCCTTATGAGAACAGGATATGATGCTCAACACATTGATCACCAGTTCCGACAAGCCAGAGCAAAAAACCACAACAACCTCCTCAGAATATAGACACAGGATACGACCAACAGAGTAAATTTCGTCAGCCAGTACTTCCCCAGAGTGGAGAAGCTATGCCATGTTCTTTGCAGCCTTGAACACGTCATCAATGACGATGAGCATCTCGCCAAATCTTACCCGTGCCTCCACTTCTCGCCGCCGAACAACTGCCAAATCTTAAACAGACCATTATTCGTAGCAAACCACCCAGCCTTCAGGACAGCATTGAACACAACACTGTCATGGCAACCTCTGCAAGACATGTCAGATCATCAACATGGATACTACCGTCACACGTGGGAACACTACCCACCACGCACACGGCAGATACTCATTTGACTCGGCCAATGTTGTCTATCTCATACGCTGCAGGCAAGGATGCCATGAGGCATGGTATATTGGCGAAACCATGCAGATGCTACTATGACAATGGGTAAATGGACACCAAGCAACAATCATCAGACAGGAATGTTTCCTCTCAGTTGGGGAACACTTCATTGGTCAAGGGCATTCATCCTCCGATCTTCAAGTAAGCATCCTCCAAGGAGGACTTTGTGATACACAACAACGCAGAATCGCTGAGCAAAGACCGATAGCCATTTTCCATACACATTAAGACAGCCTCAGCCATGATCTTGGGTTCATGTCACGCTATAGGTGACCCCACCACACTGTTCTGTATCTGTAAAATCATCCTTACGGTCCTGTTTTGACAGCATCACCTTCATAAATTGTTATTTAACTAGCTTGTACAGTTTTGAATTCGGCATACAATTCCAGTCATTTAGTTTTTCTCCAGGACTACCCTATTTTTCATTTTTTGTAACTATCTCTCTGCCTCATTTAATCGGAGTGTAGGTCATCCCTTTGCTGGTTATGCAGCTGTTGACACTTTACTCACCATCTAACACTGTTGGTCATCTGCAGAGACTTATCATCTGACACTGCACTCACACCAGTTGTATGATCGCTCTACACTCGATCCCACTGCCAATAAATTCAGCGTCTGTGTGCTCTGCTCTCTCACTGCACCTGACGAAGCGACTGTTCTCCAAAAGCTTGTGTGATTTCAAATAAACCTGTTGGTCTATAACCTGGTGTTGTGTGGCTTCTGACTTTGTCCACCCCCGTCCAACACTGGCACCTCCACATCTTGAGCACAACACATCATGCTAAAGATGTTTATGTCTGGAACTCCATTTGCAACAAGTATATCCATTTTATTTAACGGTATAAAATGCAAGATTTGTCAGACAATGCTGGGTCTAGAAAAATAATGGAAAGTCAAAATAAACCGGCGCAAAAATGTGAGAACATGGGCACTAAGCTACTGTACAATTTTAAAAACTAAACCTTTCATGTCTTTTTGTTGCTAATAGGTGTGTATCGCAATTATATTACATACCTGGGAAAATGTTGGACTATGTCTTTTTGAGATTCTTGCTTTGCAGTATAATTATCATGCAGGCAATATCACTGTTAGCAAACAGTGATGTGATGGAAGTTTCAATGGCGCAGAGAACATGCTAAACCAACCAGAACTAAATTAATCTGACCTCTTTTTTCGCTAACAGATGCCTGCTTCCTCATCTTAATACATCTATTACTACACAATGCACTTGCATGATTGAGAACAGGATTTAAGCTCCATTTAGATTACAGCTAATTATATTAAACAGACAGGCACTTTCCTTTCAAATTAGCCAAAAAAAAGATGAGAATTGATTAAAGTAAGAATCTAATAAAAATGGATTTACTGTAAATCGCATTGTGCCTTATAAATAGAGGGCTCATTTAAGAGTAAGTAAAGCAATCTCTGTGTCTGAACTGCCATCAGGAAACAGAAGCATAGCGAGAGCTAAGAAAACTGTTGAACTGTTTGGACCATGATTGAATGGCAGTGGACCAGTATAACTGACCTCACCTTCTTGGGGTAACAAGATCAAAACAAGCCAGTAGTCAAGACGCTGGCTGATAGCCAACAAACTCCCCTGCAATTTCCCCCTCGCCACACAACCTGTCCACCTTCTGCTGCTAAATAGCCTGTCAGCATTCATAGATGACTGAATTTCAACCAGGAAGCAAATGGCTTTTTTTTTAGCCTTCTTTAACTTTGATTACACATTGGTTCTTCCTTTGAAAGTGAATCAGCTTTTAGAGTTATTTTGATGGCTTGCTCCCTATTAGATGGTTGCTGAGTTGTGACATTCCCATTACAGGGCAATAAAACTACTTGTGGTAAACAGATAGGTAACAGGCTACTCTCCCCAGAGTAAGGTCCAAGTCTGTTTGAAGTCTGGGATTCAGTTGTGAGGGCTGAAAGTAAAATAACAGTGTCTCACAGTGACTCACCAAATAACACTAGTTAGATCACTAATGTTCAGTACAAATAGGTGGATTGGATTCTGATTCACACCTTACAAATTTTCTGAGGAAGAGTCCCGACCAGAAATGTCAACTTTCCTGCTCCTCTGATGCTGCCTGGCCTGCTGTGTTCTCCAGCTCCACACTGTGTTGTCTCTGACTTCTGCAAGTTTTGCTATCTCTTACGAATAGCCAACCTGTGTCACTCCCCACCTTGCCTGAAACAGTCAAACTGGCTGCCCATTCAAAACCTGGTCAAGACAGCACAGTGTTGTAACATAAATGAGGAAAGAAGTGATCTAATATTGCATTCAAGTTGCTACAGACCTGTTTATGCCAGTCAGAGGGAATTTAATCACAATGGTTAAGATTTTGTTACTGGCAGAAGCAGTGACAGCAGTTAGAAACTGCTAATATTAATGTGTCATAAAATTGTACCATATCCTAATGGAAACTGCGTGGCTCAATATTTTCCTCTACCTTAAGGATTTTTAATAGTAAAGTCCAATACTTAGATATTTGCAACTACATATGTTGGAAAGGCGTTTGTAGGTTATATCATTCCACAAGTACTTGTGACAAAATTATCACAACTCATATTGCTACGTTCGAGCAAGCTGGTCACGTCTCTCCGTGATTTTTGTTTCATGCTTTAACCATTGCGCCTACTTACAGTCTGTGATTAACTCATGCACTTTTTTTTTGACCTTAAATGCTTTAGCAAGATGAATAAATATCTTTTAAGTCTTTTGGAAAGTATTTCAGCCATGTAAAATTGAGTTATTAGTCGCTGACCCTGTCTGACCAGGCAGCCCATTGGCCATTCCCATTAGTGTGAATTCAATATGACTAGCTAGCCCATTATCACTTAATTTTTGTCTTATTTAAATACAAATTGGTGACCTTTAGCTTTCAAAGTGAACCATCACATGCATAACTTGTTTGTAACATTATGTTGCTGTCACTTTTTCTTCATGTGAATAATGTGGTGTAAATTGTAACCTTGAGTGGAAATTACACAGTTAATTTAGATTTTCCTCAGATTCTATGATACTTCTTTCTCACTTCAATGCCCAATCCCTAACGCATATTTTATTTGTAAACAAGTCACAACATAATTTATACATTTCACTTATAATTGCAAATGTTAAATTCTATGCACTACATTGGAATAGAGGGAACTGGATAATGCTTTTAATGTACACCTTTTCCGATGGTTACCTCTCAACATCGAAGTTTAACACAGACAGACACAAATTTTCTCCTCAAAAATTCAACAGTGCTGATCATAAAGGGCTTTGAGAACACTTCAAGCCAAACAGTAAGTATTGTATCTTTTATATACTATATTGCAAAAAAAAGTATTTTTCTTAAGCATTTCCTTTATAATACTTTGTCCTTTTTTATCAAGTTGAAAATAATAGGTATGGAGTTCAACAAATGCGATCATTAAAAGAACCAGGTTTTGTCACCGATTTCCAGCAACTACAGTATTTTAGTTTTTATTCACCATGAGGACCATTCTGTTTATTATTGTGAAATCAGTTACAACAACATGAGTTCTCCAGTTTTGCTGGCAACAGCACATCCAGCCCCAAAACAAAACCTCAATTTTTCCATCTGCCAGTTGAGGTGTTAGCAGGCTGACAGTGGTGAACTGGTCCAAAGGCTGGCTGGGCTACCTTCATAGATAACCTACTTCGGACTTCTGGAGCTTCCACTCTACTGCCCTATCGATGCAATGACATACTCTTAGTAAACAGATAGCATGACATCACTGCAGTAACAAACTAATTAAGATGAATTCAAGACACACGAGAATAGTTCTAAATCACTGGACACCCGTTTCAATATAGAAATGAGGCATGAGAAAAATTAATGAGCAAAAAGAATAAGATTGCTTTCCTAGCAATGTTTAGCTAGAACCCATCTGATCATTAGAGTTAAAACAAATTAATGCCTCAAGCACAGTTTATAGGCACTAATTGAGCAGTGAAATGCACTGAAGAACACCACATTAGTCATTTTTCAGCACTGGTGCTACTGATATGCATTTTGCTGCCATTTCATTAGGAACATACTGCCTCAATACACTAATCATATGCTCAGTCACAGAACAATCAGTACATTGAGCATCTGCAAGCTGTGCCCCCACAGCTAAAGCTGATATGGTATCTGTTCTTTTGAGTAACCTCAATTATATAGGAGGCATTTCATGGTTGATCCTAATGACCAAATGCTTATCACTGACCCATCAAGTGTCAGTGACTGCCACATGGTTTAACATTATGTAGGCTGCATTGTGCTGTCACTGCTATTGACTTTGAATGGGACATACTCCACAACAAATTGTTTTGAAATACAACCTGCACTAAGAAGAAAAACCGTACTTTGTCAACATGCTGTATAAAAACAATGTTGCGACCTAATGGACTGAACATTTGTTTGTGTAACAAAATTAAGCAGGTTATTGTATGTCCTTTTGAAATTTGAAAATATTTAAAGTTGCTTCACCTACTATTATTCAGCAGTATTGTCCTAGGAGTTTACCACATGTGCTCCAATAACTTGTCAGTGTAATGTTGGAATATTTGTGTAGTTTACTATACAAACAAAGTTATTAGCATTTTTATGAGTCTTTCGTTCAAAATCAATGAACAGTAAAACTAATTGGTGCTTTGATGATTTTAGTTCAGCAAACTGTTTGAAGCAATATTTTATTTTTACCTGTTGAAAATTACTTAATATTTCTTCTGTGCATTAAATTCACTAGTGTAAGTGACACGAAGGTCACCTTTCTCTTGCATTTCATAACATTAACCTGCAATTTGCATCAGCATTAACATAAATCATCCAATGGATGTCTAAATGTCAGAACTGTGCTGAAATTTGCATACCTGTAACTTTGATGCATCTTAAATGCAAATTACATGTGTAATGCAACATTTAGAACAGTCTTTATAAATCTGTCCCTGAATTCTTTAATGTAGTTGCTTTGATCTTTTGACCTACATACAATTTGTTTTTAACCTTCATTCTTGAAAAGTGAACATGTTGCTCGAAAGGCCAGCATTTATTGTCCGTGTCTGCTTGCTCTGAGAAGGTGCTGGTAAGCTGTCATTTGATCTACTGTAACCCATCTGCTATGTGTCGAGGTTCGTCCCGAGCAGTTCCGTGACACAGGACTCCGTGCTCTACGGGCTGTTTCCCGGGACGCACACCGAGACCAATATCAACTACGTCTGGAAGACCATCAATGCGGTGAAAGACACTCTTTGGTCTGTCCGCAACTTGCTGGTCTTCCAGCTGAAAGAACTGACCCCGACCGAGTGTTGTGGACTGGCGCACTCCAAGGTCCAGGACTACGTGCTGAGGGACGCGCTAAAGCTTGGGGCGGCCACCGCCAAGGCGCGATGGGGAAAGACCACAGTGTAAGACCCTTCGGCCGGATTATAACAGGGGCCCTTTCAATAACTGGGTCCAGCTGGGGCCTCCTCCAACTAGTCAGGGGGCCAACCGGGAGTTTTTTTCTTTTGTTTTTTTGTTGTTTCTTTTCCTTTAGTTGGCGTACGTACCCCCTGGGTAATCCGGAGCGGATAGTATGACCGGGTAGGACTGTAAATTTGTTTATTTTTTATATTTTCATGAATAAAGTATATTTTTTCAAAAAAAAAATACTGTAACCCATCTGCAAGTGGAAAC
Organism: Ginglymostoma cirratum; assembly: GCA_024137785.1. Lineage (NCBI taxonomy): Eukaryota > Metazoa > Chordata > Chondrichthyes > Orectolobiformes > Ginglymostomatidae > Ginglymostoma > Ginglymostoma cirratum. Next base: position 45,348,446 of record JAHRHZ010000283.1, read on the forward strand.
ACAATACTGCTAGGGAGTGAGATACAGGGTTTTGACGCAGTGACCATAAGGAGTAGCAAGTACAAGTCAGGATGCTGTGTAACCTGAAGAGGAAATTGCCAGTGATAGTGCTGTTCCCATCCTGCCCTTGTATTTCTTGATTGTAGAGATTGCAAGTATGGAAGGGACTGTTGAAAGGCCCTTGGTAATTGCTGCAGTATATTTTGAACATTTACACATGCTCCCACAGTGTTTGGTGGTGGAGGAGGGTGTGAATGTTTAAGGTAGCAGACGGGACGCTGGTTGTGGCTTGGCTAGTGTTGAGATTCATAAGTGTTGGTGGATCTACACTCACCCAGAGAGGGGAGTGTATTCCATCACACCCTAATTTGTGCCTTATAGATGATGGACAAGCTGCTCTCTCTGATTATCGGTGGCCTCAGTTTTATTAGACCTTTCAGATGCTACCCATATCACAGAAATCAGAGTTAACGTTTCAGGTCGATTGACTCTTCCTCAGAACTCAGGTTCTTCCCTAGTTCTGAGGAAGGGTCACTTGACCTGAAAAGTTGGCTCTGATTTCTTTTTTTTGCACAGCTGCTGCCAGACTTGCTGAGCTTTTCTAGCAATTCCTGTTTTTGTCTCTTTCTGAGTCAGGCCAGTTGTCCTGGACAGTTGCATTTGTAATGAAAAAGGGTCTGAGGACGGGTCACTGAAGCTGAAACATTAACTTTGATTTCTCTCCACAAATGCTGCCAGACCTGGTGAGATTTTCTAGCAATTTCTGTGTTTGTTTCTGATTTACAGCATCCGCTGTTCTTTTGGTCTGACTCAGAAAGATACAGTCATATGGAAATCAAGACTGAAGCCAGAATGCAGCTGAAGTTTTGATTGTAATGGAAACATAAATCTTCCTCTAAATGAAGGGTTACACAAAATTATGAGTGTCAGCAGCGTACTATTGTATCTACACAATGAACATTGAGAATTGCATTATTTTTAGTACTTCAAAGTATACAAATTGCATAGTGTAGTCAGTGTAGCAAAAGCTTTTATACACAATATGTTTGAGTCTATTATCTCTGGCACTGGACATTAACTGAGATATATACATTGTTTTGATTGACCCACATGGCAATGTATCATGATAGCAACAATTACTTAGAGTCAATGCATCATTTCTTTTTTAGTTCAGCTCAATGCAGTAAACATTACTTAGGTGGCATTTTTCCTCACATGGTGGTAGATTCTTTTTGACGCACCTAAACTGAATAAGACTTTAATGTCGTTCTGGGTGAGGGGCTAAAGTCTAGCAAGATGCAAACAACAGGATTCGAGGACTGTCCAGGAGAATTAGTTCAATCCGATTAACATTATCTTATCTACTCTCTCTCCTCCAATCCTTATGTTTGAAATATTAATATTTTTGAAAAACTGGCTATTTTGTGTATGTCAGAAATGGTAATAGTTTGCATTTCTCACTGGTGTAGAGTGATATAGAATGTAACTTTTCTCTCCCTGAATATGGTGAAAAGGGAAAATAATGGGGAAAGTTGGCCCAGGTGAGTTACTCACCATTTTCTAGCTACTTCAGCAATTAAGTATGGATGAAACTGGGGGCTTTCTCCACTCACCAATTGTTAAGACCCTTTTGTGATCAATTAATCTGAACTCACCAACTTCCCAATCAGTTGACTCCCCAGGAAGTGAGACAAAGTTGGGGCCTCCAAATCTCTCAATCTTGGGGTAATTGAAGGCACGGGTGGGGAGCAAAGGAATGGGCCTCTGAAGGCCACCACCCTACCCTTGCCTCTGTCCCCACTCTCTTGGCAACTCCAACCCAGTTACAAGAAGTTAGAAATTACTTACCATTTTGCCACAGGATTCCCTGATGAGTAGGCCTTGACCAGCGGACTTTAGGACCTTGAAGCTGCCAGCTTCTGTCTTGTCACCCAGATCACCAGTTTTGAGTTCTGTGATAGAGCTACACACTCCATTTTGCTCACAGGCCAGGTCTTAATGAACTGGTTGGTGGGCAACTGAGTGAGCTATGTAACACACTTGCCCCCACACATTTTAAAAGAGAGAGAAAATGCTGTCCGTGAACTTCAAATAAAGAAAAGCTCAGACTCATATTGGAAAAGAGTGACAGGACTTGGGATCACCACATACTCTGAAACGGCTTGATATACTGTTTATTCATTCAAATGCAATGATTTACAATATTTGGATAATTTAGCATGTGACAACTACTAAGTGCAGCATGTTCAGAAGAAATAATTGTCCTTTCTTCCTACATGCACAAAACTCAACCATCTACTCAAGATAGAAAGGGAGCTTCTTCCTAGCCAAAGAAGAAGAAAATGAAGAATCCACAAATTCTAAGATTATGATTACTGTCCCAGCAGTTTTATCAGAAATTTAAACGGACATCTAAAATTTGGTTTTATCACTTTGTTGGAAAATATATCATGGCATTGAAGGTGACAGACATAAATGAACAGACCTCGATCAAGTGTAAAGTGTGTGATTGCAAATCAGGAGCCTGCTTTACCTCTTTACTGAATGGAGGCAGAAAAGCTGACATTTCGGGTCGGGAGGGTCTCGATCCGAAAACGTCAGCTTTCCTGCTCCTCTGATGCTGCCTAGCCTGCTGTGTTCCTCCAGCTCCACACTATGTTATCTCAGACTCTAGCATCGGCAGTTCTTACTATCTCTTTACTGAATGATGCCCAAGTTAAGTTCTACCCAAAGGAAACATTGGAGAAATAATTTACAAAATAAGGGAAAGGGAAACAAAATGTATCAGATTATCCAACTGCTTCATTATTTCCTTAAAAATCAATTCCTAATGTTTAACAAATATCTGCCAATCCTGGAATTTATTGCTGACTGCAGTCCTTTTCCTAAAGTAACTTCTTTTGTAAAATAAATCATGCTGACAAGTCAAGGTTTGACTGAAAATAATTAACTTAACTTCCAGCAATTTGAATGAATTAATCAAATACCTGATGAAGAAAGAAGCTGCGGCTGAGGTGCCAGAAGAAATCCTGCCAGGTAACAATGAATTCTGTGAGGCTGTTGGGCCCATCACCCAGGTTTGACTACTGCTGTTTGGTGAGTTGGTCGTTTCTTGAGACAAACTCTCTTTTCCGCTCTCTGTCATTGTTGTCGGTGCCTGAACATGAAAAATAAGTAGAGCGATGGATGACAGACTGACTTGAGGAGTATTTTGTTTTATACCTTCGTTGGTTAGCTCCCACATTTGTAACAGAGATTACAATGGTGACAACCAAAATTAATTAAGGTGGACAAGCATGTCTTTCACTGCCCAGTATTAGAGGTTACAACCATGAATTTACTAGTCAAGCAGCATGCAACTAAGAAGCTTTGGTCAGAGTAATGCACAGTTAAACAGTCTGACAACCATGAAGTAATGGAGAAATATAAACCGATTTTCATTATTGTCACACATTTTATCATTCAATTGCAGAGCTGTTTGTCTTTTGTTATGAATGTCTGCCATACATGGTTTCTCACTAGTCCATCACCTAGGGTAACCACCTATTGAAGTAATAGCTCATATAAGTGAAATAAATTAACCGCTTGCAATGTCATTCAACTTTCCGTTTGGAAATGCCTTTGTTTATCTATTCACTGTATATGTTGTAAAAATGCCATTAATTTTAAAATGCTAAATATTGTATTCCAATTGAACAGAAACCACTGAGCACCTTCCTTGCTTGGTGATTCCTGGAGTATATAATTAAGATATTTGTATACACGCACATATACAGCAGATTAATCAAGAACAACTAGTCAGTATGATTATCTGAGTACAGTGCAATAAAATCCTTTCCAAATGTTAGACTTTAAAAGCCTTCATTAAAACAAGAGTAATGAGCATTTTAATAATAGTTTCAATTTTAAAAAGCAGTTTTAAACATATTCTTCCAAAACCCTGCCCACAAAGTTACAGAATAAAGTCATATCGAAAATAAATCTATGTGTCCATGGAAAGAGATGCTTCGGAACAAAGCTGAGGAAAGGAGAAAATAAAACACCAAAAAAATTAGAGACTTTGCGTGAATTATGAAAGTATTCCCAGTCTGATTGTTTTGTGAAGCACAGTGTATGATATCGGTGATAATTTATAATCTCAAGTCATAATGGTTAGCAACTGAGCATATATTTCTTCCTCCAGTAATTTGACACCAGGTTATAGTCCAACAGGTCTATTTGAAATCACAAGCTTTCAGAGCACAGCTCCTCACTGGCACCTCCACATTACAGTAATTTGAATATTTGGAATACACTGATGTAGTAGGGTACATGCGGTCCTCTAGGATTAACGCAACATTTAGAAATAGGGAAAATCTATTTATGGAGATTAGTTATATAATACTCACCACATAAGGTTAAGGAATCAAAAGATATACACCCCACCATTATGGCTGCAGGTAGCTAATTCTGGCCAGTGCTTCCCAATATATCAGTTAAGGCCACACTCTCAAATTTTACAGGTCCACTGTGACTATTCTTTGGCTTGGCCCCATACAGATCACATCCCCTTGGTCAATTCAAGATACCAGAAATACTCCAGCAGTCAATCCTCATTTCCAATTGTCTTCCATAAGGATGTCAATTGAAAGCAGTGTTGATGCTACACCAGGAATTTGCAACATAAAACCATACGTCAAACAGTCTCAGTCACTCTGTCAAAGTCAAAAAAAAGGAAACATGCAGCAGTTAAATAGGAACAGTGACATATGTGGACTGTTAATCGTGAAAAGCAACCTCGAGGGGGAAAAGAACTAACTAATAAACCTGTCAACAGAATTTAAATTCTGTAGTTTGAATTCCCAGTCTTCTGACATATATGTATAACCTTTAGCCCTCCATCAGGCCGAAGCCATGTCATTGAACAGGGACATAACGTGTGGTTGCTGCTAATCATGTGTGTAGTGCAGAGGGGCAGCAAAAAGCCATGCAGTGAAGGTAAAACTAGAGAGACATCCATCTTCTCTTAGATTTTTCTGTCTGATGTCATTGAAATTGCTGAAAGATTTATCAATTTCCAGCTGTGAATGTCCATTTACTGTTGAGTTCAATGCCTCAGGCCCTCCACACAAGACTTCTAAAGAGAGCTTTCCCTAGTAAAAACACATACTTTTGCTCTATGACAAAGGAGAAAAAAGCAACTGGGATGTTGTTTAAAGTACATTTAACACAAAGTTCAGCACTTTCTTTTGCCCTTGCATCTTCTATTTTTTTTCTATAATTCTGCAAACTTGTTTCTTGGCAGCATGTGAATTTTATCAATACCAACACAATGCAAGAACAGAGCCGACTGACTTCTGCAAATTACTTAGTTGTTTAACTAGCAATATAATAATTATACAATGTAATAATTAAATGAAGAAACTGATTTTTAAAGGGCTTGTGCTTCATGCAATAAATATTAGATTTTTGTTATTATCCACTCGCTAAAGATAGGGGCTTGAACAAAACACAATACTGTCACAAGGATGAAATATATGAACCATCGAACACTAGTTACTTACAGAACCATAGATGTTCACTTTTAAACTGAAGGCCAATATAACCAAGGGCAGTGTTTTCACTATTTACTAAGTGACAACAACTTGCAGTGTCGTAAGTTATACTCATCTTAGAGCATTGACAGAAGGTACACATTGTAGAAGTGAAGAATTTAGCAAGTATGCAACAATTATCTTAGGGATTTGTTCAGATGTTTAACCAGAATAGGTACGTAACTTTAAAGTCCTGAATGATCTTGGCCCTGCTTTTTATAGCCCTCTCTACAGCCATAAACCTAGGAAAAAAGCCAAACCAGCTTTCTTCAGAAATCATCATTTGCGTACAGTGAAACTGTAAGCTTAAAATGTTTTAAATTGACAGAAAATGTGCAATGGCTGCTTTCAAATTAAATCTCTTAGTAAGAACTCAATACAGTTATAGAACTAACGAAAAGAAGTAAACAATTCAGTCCTTAATCATGTGCCATATTTCAAGTTTGAATTGTGGTGGACAATTAAACAATTCACTGGAGGAGGGGGTATCACAAAAATCTCTATCCTCAATGACAGTGGAGCCCGGTACACCAGTGCAAAAGATAAAACTGAAGCATTTGCATTCATCTTCAGCCAGAAGTGCCAAGGGGATGATCCATCTCAACTTCCTCACAGATGCCAGTCTTCAGCTAATTCAATTCAATCAATTCATGACTGAAGGCACTAGACACTAGGCCTAGGGCTCTGGCAAAGTTCCAGACTTGTATTCCAGAACAAGCTGTGCCCCAAGCCAAGCTGTTCCAGTTACGATACCAGTAATTTGAGTTCTGCCAGAACTACTCAGCTGCTGATCTCATTGTGGCCTTTGTCCAAACATGGACAGAAGAGCTGAATTCCAAAGGTGAAATGACTGACTGCCTTTGACATCAAAGTAGCATTTGACCATGTTAAGGAACGTTAGCAAATCTGGAGTCAACAGGAATCAGGGAAAAATTCTCTACTGGTTGGAGTCATATCTAGCACAAAGGAGGTGATTGGGGTTGTTGGAGGCCAGTCATCTCAGTTCCAAGATATCAGCGAGGCAGTTCCTCATGGTGGTGTTCCAGTCCCAGCTATTTTCAGCTGCTTTATCAATGAACTTGTGAGGTCAGAAGTTAGAATGTTTGCTGAATTGGAAAAGCCATATAAACACTGTGGCTACAAAAGCAGGTCAAAGGCTGGGTATTCTGCAGTGAGCAACTCACCTCCTGACTCCCCAAAACCTGTTCACCATCTACAAGGACCCTGGATGAGCTCAACTCCAACAACAATCAAGGAACTGGACGCCGAGCAGAATAAAGCAGCCCATTTGATTGGTAAACCATTCATCATCTTCAGCATTCACTCTCTTCATCACTGATACATACAGCAGCAGCAGGGTGTACCATCTATAAGGAACTCTGCAGAAACTCAACCAGGCTCTTTTGACAACATCTTCCAAACCTGCAAACTCAACTAATTTAAAAGGACAAGCGTGGCAGATACATAGCAACAGCACCCCTGCTCCAAGTTCCCCTACAAGCCACCCAACATCCTGACTCAGAACTATATCACAATTCCCTTAATCTCCCTTGATCAACGTTCTGGAATTCCCTTCCTAAAAGCACTGTAGCTATGCTGACACCCCAAGGACTGTCTCAGTTCAAGAAAGTGGTTCACCTTAACCTTCTCAAGCAATTAAGGATGGCCTAGTCAGTGATGGCCACATTCCCTAAATGAATTTTTAAAAATGATCTCATTGCTGATCATCTTTCATCCATATTCTTTGATACATATACCTAATAAAAATCTCTCAATTTCAGTTTTAAAATTCCAGATTTCCAGATTTTCCATTCCTGGCTATTGTTCTGCTTTGCTAATGATTTCGCTCTTTTACTATGTGCTGCATCATTCAAAAAACAACCTCTTTTCCCCCATACATGAATGACAGATGGACTTTATCACCACCTCTCGTGATCCTTCCACTACCTATAGATTTTCATACAGTTTCTCCAACAACCAACATCGGGGGGGGGGGGGGGGGGGGGGGGGGGGGGGGAATGGTGGGGAACAGTGGCTTAGTTGCCATGTCACTGGACTCATAATCCAGAAACTCTGGAACACAGGTTTGAATCCTACTATAGTAACTGGTGGAATTTAAATTCAATGATAAAATTTGGAATTGAAAGCTGTCTCAGTAACACTGACCACAAAGCTTCCATCAGCAAAAATTTATCTGATTCCTTTTAGTGCAGGATGACTTGCATTGCAATCGCAAATCTTTATTGATGTGGTTGACTTTTGAATGTCCTCTGACATTGCTTAGGAAGCCATTTAGTTCAGGGACACTTAGTGATAGACAACACAATGGCCTTGTGGTGCATGATAGAATAAAAATAATGTGCATGTTCTGCAGAAATTTGGCAAGGTCAAAACCATCATTTTTTGTTCCCATCACAAACTCTCCTCCTTAGTCATTGACACTATCCCTCTCATTGACAACGTCATGAGGCTGAACCAGCCTGTTCACAATCTTTGTGTCATATTTGATGTGAGGTGAACTTCCAATCAGATGCCATCACCAAGACTACCTATTTTCATCTCTGTAACACCACGCCGCCTTGCTGCTGCCTCAGCTCAACTTCTGCTGAAACTGTCATTCATATCTGTTTTGTCTAGACTTGAATATTTCAATGCTTTCCTGACTAAACTTCCACCTTCCACCCTCCACATCATCCAAAACCTCCACTTCCCATTTCCAAACTTGCACCAAGTCCCATTTCACCCACCATTCTTGTCGATCTACAGTGACTCCCATTTAAACAACCTTCCAATGTTAAAATTCTCAGCCTTGTTTACAAATTCTCCCTGGACTCACCCTTCACTATCCCTGTAATCTCATTCTGCACTCCTCAAATTTTAACGTTCCCAGCAATTTTCACATTAATAACTCCACCTGGGCCCTAAATTGCATAATCTTCTCACTAAACTTCTTAGCCTCTCTACTTCATTTGCTTCCTTTCAACTGTAACTCTTTCATCAACCTTTTGATTACCTATCTTAATAAGACCCAGGGGTGGGGGTGCCTGGAATGCATTGCCAGCGGAAGTGGTAGAGGCGGGCACAACAGCATCATTTAAGATGTACCTAGACAGATACATGAACGGGCAGGGAGCAGAGGAATACAGATCCTTGGAAAATAGGCGACAGGTTTAGATAGAGGATCTGGATCGGTGCAGGCTTGGAGGGCCGAGGGGCCTGTTCCTGTGCTGTAATTTTCTTTGTTCTTTGTTCTTTGACCGTAGACATAGAATTAGGCCATTTGGCCCATCGAATCTGCTCTGCTATTCAACTATGGTTTTTATGATTCTCAACTCATTCTCCTGCCTTCTCCCTGTAACCTTTGATCTCCTTATGAGTCAAGAACCTATCTCTGTCTTAAATACAATCACTGACTTGGCCTCTACAGCCTTCTGCCAATGATTTCACAGATTCAATGCAGTCTGGCTGAAGAAATTCCATCTTATCTCAGTTCTAAAGGCTTGTCCCTTCACTCTGAGGCTGTGCCCTTGCAGCCCAGTCTCTCCTACTCAGGAAAACATCTTCTCCATGTCAACTCTATCCAGGCATCTCTGTATTCTGTAAGTTTAAATGAGATGCCCCCTCATCCTTCTAAACTCCAAGGAGTACAGACCCAGAATCTTCAACCATTCCTCAAAATACAAGACCTTCATCCCCAGGGCCTTCTTGTGAACCTCCTCTGAACATCCTGCAACTCCCACACATCCTTCCTTGGATACAGAACCCAAAACTGTTCACAATATTCCAAATTTGGTTTGACCATAGCCTCCCACAGCCTCAGAAGTATATCCCTGTTCTTGTATCCTCACCTTCTCAAAATGAAAGCTAACATTGCATTTGCTTTCATTACTGCCAACTGAACCTGTCAGAGTCACACAGCATGCAAACAGACCCTTCGGTCCAACCAGTCCATGCCGACCATGTTTACAAACTAAATAAGTCCCACCTGCCTGCACTTGGTCCATATCCCTCCAAAATTTTCTTATTCATGAACTTATCCAAATATCTTTTAAATGTCGTAACTGTACCTACACCAACCACTTTCTCTGGCAGTTTGTTCCACACACAAACCACTCTCTGTGTAAAAACACTTCCCCTCATGTCCTTTAAAATCTTTCCCCTCTCACCTTAAAAATATGACCCCTAGTTTTGAACATGCCCATCCTAGGGAAAAGACCATTGTCATTCACCTTTTCTATGCCCTTCATGATTTCAAAAACCTCAATAAGGTTATCCTTCAACCTCCAATGCTCCAGTGAAAGAAGTCCCAGATTTTCCAGTCTACTTTTATATCTCAAACCCTCCCTTCCCAGCAAAATCCTGGTAAATCTTTTGTGAATTCTCTCCAGTTTAATGATATCCTTCCTACAACAGGGCAACCAGAACTGCACACAGTACTCCTGAAGAGGGTTCACCAGTGCCCTGTACTACCTCAACATGATGTCCCAATGCTTTATTTTCAAAGGCCTGAGTAATGAAAGCTAGCAAACTAATGCCTTCTCAAACACCTGTCTACCTGTGATGCAAATGTCAAAGAATTATGTACCTGAACCCTTAAATCTCTATGCATGTTAACTTTAAGAGAATCCTAAACTAAGACTCCCAAATCGCTTTATGGTTCAGATTTCTGAAGCCTTTCCCCAAATAGAAAATAGTCTACCCCTCTATTCTTCCAGCAAAGTACATAACTTCATACTCTCCCACATTGTATTCCATCCGCCATTTCTTTTCCCACTTTTCTATCCTGTCCAAGTCATTATGCAACCTCCCCGCCTCCTTAACACTACCCATCCCTCCACCTATCTTTGTGTCATCTGCAAACTTAGAACCAATGCCCTCAGTTCCTTCATGCAGATTGGTCATGTATAATGAGAATAGTTGTGATCCTATATGTGGCTTGGTGTGGTTTACAGTGCTCCTGTGATGCAGACAGAGGCATGACACTGTATAAATAAAAGATGGTGTTATTCTGCTGTCATGGGGTTTCACTGTTAGAGTGTCTTGCCTCTGTTTCTCCTCTCCCATTACTATGCAGAATAGGGGCATGCCAATAGCAAATTTTATTCCAGCTGCTTAGTCCTTCTGAACATTGAGCAGGGTGGAAGCAGGCAATACTTTTGTTAAGTATAGTCCAGGACTCAGTGAAATTCACTCACAAAGACATTTGCTGTCAAACTCCAGAAATCTTATTTGCCCATCATTCAGCCAACTTCAATCTGCGCTGCTCCTGCATTTTCAGGCATGGAGCTACATTAGCATAAGTCAAGGAAAATCATACAAGGTGGCCTTTTTCATTAGGCAGGGATATGTAAATAGGCTGCAGGGGCAATCACCATACTTATCTTAGAAGTATTTCAGACACGAAGCAAATGCCCGTAAATATACAATTTCTCTTGATTAAATATTGGTGCTACATTCGCACATTACTTATACGGAAAATTTTCCAGGAAATTCCAGCAAATAATCTAAAACTGCACATTGCCCACAGTATACTTGGTGTTTATTTGTACATATAACCAGTTTATACGAGTCTGCAACTCATTTTATTTTGGTTGGCAATATATGAGTTTTGTGCTGGAAACAGGATTAGAATGCGTGTGCAGATCTGGCAGCTTTTGTCATGATTCCATAATGGCAGCCTCTTTGCTGACTATCTTTTGAGGTTCTTATTGGCTAACACTTACGTCATGGAATGAGTTGGCTCATCTTATATTACCTCAGCACTGAATTAAATTGTCTTTATATAACCAATGCGCTCAGATTGACTCATAGCGCTAAATCCGAATTAAATACCAATTACTGGTAGAGCAGCAGATTCAAATTGATACCACAGAACAAATTTTTTAAAATTATATTCAACAAATGCAATACTGAAGCAGCCCAAATGACTTTAAAGTTCCAAAAATAATTTTAAGTAATGATTCCTTCAACTGGTAAATACTTTAAAACATAAATCTTATTACACAAATACAATTCTAATTTACGTTAAATTGAATTTATGAGAAATTCACAGAAAGGTCTAAGCCAAAGTGTCTCAGTAATTTACTGCAAGTCGTGGCCTGAAATATGGTTTTATTTGAACAGAAGGTTGGCCCCAATGCCACATACAAATTTTTAAGCCTCGACTTTTTCAACCTCAGATGCTTTGTGTTGTCTACTGTGTGTTTATAATGGAAGGTTACACAACAGGTTTGGCCTGAGGATCAGTGTAATAACATGTATGGGATACCACTTTCTCCTGAGACTATTTTCGACAATCAAAGTCAACTACAAGACCACATTTCTCATTGCTGCTGTCACAAGCAAACAAAATCAAATTTAAACAGGGGCAACAACAGTGAACGGATGAAATAACACTTGACAATGTCATAAATAACAAACTGAATCTAACAAATATAAATCAATAATCCCTTTACAAGATATACTCAAATTCATCACCTATGCCACAAATTTAAATTGACTACATAATGGCATAATACATACAGCTACTGTATTTCATCTCAGTGATGTATCTGAATAAAAGGGCAAATTCTTCACATCTCAACATTTTCTTCGTTCATGAATTTCATAGGTCTTTAAATCTTCATGTAAAAATTGTCTGAACACTACATAAAACTATAAACAGTTACCCACTGTATAAAAAGAACACCATGGAGATGCAAAGCATGCTTAAATATCTGTGATTACCTTTATTTTCATACTGTACTGTTTTCAGATCAATGCAATTTTCTAAAATCTGTGGAATCTGTAATTGTTTTTCAGAATGTTTCAGAAGGACTCTTAAGAGTTTGCAATGATTGTAAAGTGACCATTGTAACTTGCCTAAATAACAAGAAAAATTGATCCATGCCACCTGACTAGCCTCCAGTTGGAAGCGTTTCCAGCAAGGAAGTTGACCTATGGAAGCTGTTTGGCTGCCTGAACCAAAAGAGAACTAGAGGCAGAAGGTGATCAGCACACAATGCAAGAACTCACAGAAACATTGTGCAAGTGGGCTAATAATGTCAAAAACCTGAAAGATCGCTTGGATAGCATAGAGACACTGAAGAACTTAGTATTTTATCAGAATTGGCCAAACTGTCAACCAGGATGTTATTGGGTAGTCTGTTCTAAAGGAATTCTGGAAAGGCACACCACCAGAATGGGGATGACCCAGTTTTCTGCATCTGAAAGCATACATATGAAATTTTGAATTAAGAATAGCAGTAGGCTATTCGGTCCCTTGAGCCTGCTCTGCCATTCAAAAACATCTTGGCTGATGTGATGACACCACATTCTCACCAACTACAAATAATTCTTCCCCCTACGCGTTGCCTGTCAAGAAGTTATCCATCTCTACCTTAAAGATAGTCAAAGACTTGGCTTCTTACTGCCTTTTAAGAAAGACAGTTTCAAAGGTTTTAAATATTCTGTGAGAAAAATCATTCCTCATCTCTGGTGACCCCATATTTTTAAACAGTGACCCTAGTTCTAGATTCTTCCACAAGTGCAAATGTACTTTCTGCATCAACCCTGAAAAGATCCTTTCAGGCTTTACATGTTTCAATCAAATTGCCCGTCACTCTGCTAAACTGCAATAAATAAAACCATAGATAAAAGGTACTGCAG